>JAWHQI010000265.1:2400000-3600000 GCA_033032865.1 Dactylorhiza incarnata
GACTCCTTTTGATTTAGTGCACTCCGATATTTGGGGGCCATATAAGACTACTAGTATTTCGGGATATCGGTATTTTCTCACTTTTGTTGATGATTACTCTCGGTTAACGTGGCTCTACCTGCTTCATGATCGCTCTGAGCTCCCTCGTGTCTTTCGAGCGTTTGTCCTCGAGACCCGTACGCAATTCTCCACTACCATCAAAACCTTACGCTCCGACAATGCTCGCGAATACACAAGCCACGATATCGCCACTCTATGCTTAGACTTCGGAATCATCCATCAAACATCCTGCGCTTACACCCCTCAACAAAACAGTGTGGCCGAGCAAAAGAACCGTCACCTTCTCGAGGTTGCCCGCTCACTTATGCTTCACATGAACGTTCCCAAAACATATTGAAATTTCGCGGTCTCCACTGCCTGCTTCCTTATCAACCGTCTCCCTTCATTCGTTCTCCATAATAATACTCCGTTCAGCCTTCTTTTTCCTTCTACTCCAGCCTTTTCTCTCCCACCCCGCACCTTTGGATGCACCTGCTATGTCCACATCTTGGGACCCTCCACGGATAAGCTGGATCCTCGTGCTACCAAGTCCATCTTCGTCGGCTACTCTCGAACTCAGAAAGGTTACGTCTGCTACGTCCCTACAACCCGTAAAATAACGGTCTCCGCCGATGTTACCTTCTTGGAAGATCAACCGTTCTTTTCTGATCCTGGATCCACCTTTGCATCACCACCCGCTCCGCGACCTGTCGTCCCGGTCAACGACGCTTCCGTTCCCGTTCCTCCATCTCCGGCTCGTGATATTGCTCCCACTCCAACCTCCATTATCTCTAAACCACCGATTATCCGTGTCTACACTCGTCAACATCCTCGTTCCGATCCGACTCCGTAGTCCGACTCGACCTCAGGTACTCCGTGTTCTGCTGATCAGGTAACAGAATCGACTGCCCATCCTTTGGCGAATTATATGTCCTTACATCGCCTCTCACCCCACCTTCATACTCTGGCCACTTCTTTATCGTCGGTTGCAGTTCCTAACTCTGTGCAGGAGGCTCTTCAACATCCTGGCTGGCGTGCCGCCATGGAAGAAGAAATGGCCGCGTTGTGGGCAAACCAGACCTGGCAACTGGTGGATCTTCCCCTTGGCCAGAAAACTGTTGGTTGCAAATGGGTCTTTGTCATCAAGCATGCTGCGAATGGGACCATTGACCGCTTAAAAGCTCGACTGGTGGCTCGCGGCTACACCCAGCAACAAGGTTTGGACTACGACGAAACCTTCTCTCCCGTCGCCAAACTGAACACAGTACGGGTTCTTCTCTCCGTTGCTGTGCACCGCCAATGACCCTTACATCAACTGGATATTAAGAATGCCTTCTTAAACGGTGATCTCACTGAAACGGTGTACATGCAGCAGCAGCCCGGGTTTGAGACCACGGGGGAGTCTAGGACCCCGAAAGTCTGTCATCTTTTGCGGTCTCTCTATGGTCTCAAACAGTCTCCTCGAGCATGGTTCGACAAGCTCAGCAAGGTCCTTCGTGAAGCAGGGTTTACTCGGAGCTCGGCTGACTTCTCCCTGTTTACTCGCCACCAGGCAACAGGCACCGTTCTCCTTCTTGTCTATGTGGATGATATCATTATCACAGGCAACGACTCAAAAGAAATTCAGGCGATCAAACAACAACTCAGCTCCGTGTTACAAACAAAAGATCTGGGGAACCTTCATTACTTCCTGGGCCTGGAGGTAGCCAGGAGACCAGACGGCCTTGTTCTATCTCAGAGAAAATATTGCCTCGACCTTCTTCATGATGCAGGCTACTCCGGCTGCAAACCCATCAATACTCCAATGGACGCAAATCACAAGATTTGTGCTCAGTCCTCTGACTCTGATCTCTTGCTTCAGAACCCGAAATACTATCGCCGTCTGGTTGGAAAATTGATCTATCTGACTGTTACAAGACCAGATATCTCCTTCGCTGTCGGTGTTGTCAGCCGCTACATGCACGCCCCTCGTTCCTCTCATCTTCAGGCTGTGGAACGGATTCTCCGATATCTAAAAGCGGCTCCTGGTCAAGGCTTGGTATACAAGACCTCATCCTCAACTCCAACACTGGTGGCATACTCTGATGCTGACTATGCTGGCTCTCTGGATGATCGTCGGTCAACCAGTGGCTTCTGTACGTACTTCGGAGGACATTTGATTACCTGACGTAGCAAGAAGCAAGCAGTGGTTGCGCGCTCCTCAGCAGAAGCAGAATATAGGGCAATGACATCTGTAGTCTCTGAACTTACATGACTTGAAAGTCTTCTCACGGATCTTGGGGTAAAACTTCCTGCTCCTGCTCTTCTACTTTGCGACAGTCAGACTGCTATACATATTGCCAAGAACCCGGTCTTCCACGAAAGAACCAAGCATATCGAGGTCGACTGCCACTTTATCCGGGAGAAAGTACAAATGAAGAAAATCGAGCTTAAACATGTCCCCGGTACTGAACAAATTGCGGATGTCCTCACAAAGGCACTGTCCAGTACCCTCTTCTATCAATGCTTATCCAAGCTTGGCACATACGATTTGTACGCTCCATCTTGCGGGGGAGTGTTGAAATAGCCCATGTATTCGGCCCATTTGGTGGCCCATTTACTCCTCTTCTATATCCCTTTAGTCCCACATTGTGTATAAGATTTCTCTCTCTTCTCTCTCCTATAAATATGTACTCCCCCTTTGTATACACACATGAAATACAAAACACGCTTTTGCGTTTTCTACACAACTATTAACAGACCTTGAAATTGATCAATTTCTTATCCCTCTCCTTTTATTATTGCAAGCTCTATCAAATATTTTGGCATCGCTTCATGGGCATTGTTCTTTTTGACAACTTGGAAAAGTTTGGTGAAGTTAATTCCAAATCCCTTCTGTCGGACATATAAATTACCAGAACTTGCCCATCTTATACACTGTTTTTCAAGAATTATGTCGTTTCCACCCAATATCCCCTGTTAATTTCTATCGGTCTTTGTTAATTGTTCTCCTTTTGTGTTTATGTTCTTTTGTCATGCACCTCGTTATTGATGATCTGTTCAAGGATATCATCCTTTTTAGGCTATTACTTATTCATTTTGTTTTCAATTAAATGTCTTATAAATATGGTCACTTTCCTTTTTAACAAACGTATTTGAAACTGCTTAAATACCAGTGAAAACTCAAATTCACCTTTTTAAACATTTTTTTCTCAATTACATGAATTTTTTATTAGCAGTACTGTTCTAATTTGGTTCTTTATTGTAGTCATTTTAGTTTGGTACCTTTCGTTTAAATTGTCTGATGTAATGGTGACAGATTTTAGTTTCAGTGCGGAGTTTTTTGGAGTATTCATGTCACATCATTGTGGGTGGGTTTGGCGGAGCGGAAATTCCGCGGGGCAAATCCACATAGAGGCCACCTTGACTTCGGTGGCCTCCGCATGGTCGTGATCCGCCGGATTTCCGCGAAATCCGCTTGCGCACAGATCCCCGCAGCGCACCGCGGCCCCGACAAACGGGCAGCGGTCGCAACTGCGCGGTTCAGAGATCCACGCGGCAGCGGATCCGTGCGGCGGCGGATCCGCGCTCCCAAATGCCGCCTGTGTCTCTACTGAGTGGTATTTTGCTTGTTTGTATTCCAGCCGTATTTGGAATGAGACCTGGCTTGCAGGGTTCTTTTACAAGCCCTGCAATTATGAGCTATTTGTGAAGCAATCACTTAACATGGAAATGGCTATCTCTATGGCTCGGGTATGATTTATTTTTTATGTACAACAAATATTTATCATGTATCTAAATTGCAGTCTGATAAGATTCTTTTAGTAAAGGTTTACTATATGACTTGCTGTGTTAATTTGAATAATAAATGTTATAGGAGTGGCTGTTGCTTTAATCTTGGGCTAACAAATAACCTGTGTTGTGTTGGTGTATCTAGGATGCTGGAATGGAGTGGATCATCCATCTTGACACTGATGAGTTGGTACATCCAGCTGGTGCCCAGGAGTACTCATTAAGACGATTGCTATCTGATATTCCTGACAATGTTGAGATGGTGATCTTTCCGAATTATGTAAGTTTCATTTTCATTTCCTACAGAAAATACAATCATTTGTGATAAGTCTCAAGGCACTTCACCTTTTTTTATTCTAGGAAAGCAGCATTGAGAGGGATGACATTAAAGATCCTTTTAGCGAGGTAAATGAGACCCTTCTTCACCTTTGAAGCTCAATTTAGCAATAATTTTATGATGCCTCTAACGAGCTAGCAGTTAAAGCCAAAATCGCTGATAAATTTTTTTGCATGTATGATGCTTTAGTTTCTTTCATATTTGTTAGCTCTGCAAGTCTATAGTCTGTAATTCTATGTTATATGATGTTGCTTGTACTTTATATTTGGAGTTTGAACTCTGGACTTGAGAATAGGAGCAGTTGTGCATATTTGTTTAACTATGTTCCTACCTTGAAAATAATTTCCTCGAATCTTTGTTGGATCAGAATTTTTCAATGATTTTGGTGGGAAAAATCCTTAGATTTGATAAAATAGATTATATTATAAAGTGATATAGGTTTGCCTTTGTCAAATGTATAGAAATGTTATCTATTTTGTGTAATTTTTGCAAGCATTGATCAAGTTTGAAGAGTTGCTAAGTATGAAGAATTCTTTTAATACAGACTACGTGCGTTGAACGACATCCAACGATAGTAGTCTTTCAGAAGCTGTTAGTCGAATACAAGTCAGAGTATCTGAAGAAGCAAGCTATATTAACTATTAGAAGCCTTTAATCGAATGCTAGTAAGAGCTTGATTTCATTTAGAAAGTTATAAGCAAACAGTAGTCGAATAGCTCTCAAAATTCAAGTTATATTCAATATTGAAAATATTTAGTAAGATGTAGTTGATAAGCTTTTAGAGCACAGTAGTCGATAAGCTTGTAGAGATGAGGTGGTAGTCTGAGCTTGCTGGGTTGCTAAATCCAGAGTAGGAGGTTGATGTTGAATCCAGACCTCGATGAAAGTCTTACATTGCACCACGAATGATGCCAGATTGCCCCAGGTTCAATAGTCTGGAGGTCCCGTTATAGATCGAACAAATGTTGCTATATTTCTCAGTGTAGAGAGACTTAAGTTCATCCCACATGGTCTTTGCGATTGACGAGACGGAGGTCGCGCGTGCTCGGCGAGCTGGAGTGGATGGCACTCAGCCGACGACGACATTGAATTGGTGAGCTGGAGTGAAGCATTTTTTATTCGTGTGAACTCGAAGGCTTCTTCTGATTAAAAGTTTTCTTCACATCTATCTTCTGGTTCTTCTCCCTTTCCTCATATGTATCGATCTGCTCCTTATGGTACTCCTTGTTGCCGAACGAAATGAGACCCCTCGCGTGCTCGATGACCTAGAGATCGCACGAGTTTGGCGAGCTGAAGTGGATCTCTGCGAGCTGGAGATCGTGCGATTTTGGCGTGCTCGGTGAGCTGAAGCTGAAATGGATGCCGTGATTTTGTTGGGAGCGGAAGCGGGACCTCAATTGACGAGTGCGTACTTCAGGAATCGTATGACTCTGATACCATGTGCAAACAACGTCAAATAGGATGTAAAAGTTTTATAACTTCACATACTCAATATAAATATATGTACCTATATTTATAGTTGTGAGGAGTGACAGCTCAACTCCAAATTATAATGTGGGACTAAACTATACAAGATGCTCCTAATGGGCCATAGAAGTGGGCATTTACATTGAGCTTCATATACTCTTCTTCTATAATATATATTTGTTCCCCACCTCATTACATACTCTGTTGGGGAAAGTTTCCTCAAGTTATTGAAAATTTTTCATTTTTGTGAAATTTATAGGTTTGATTGGTGGATTCCGTCCATTGCATTCTTTGCTCTGGTTCACTTGTTGATAGTGATTTTTAAAATGAAAATTTAAGGAGGCTTATTCTGTGGTTCTTATTTATAGAATCTTCCAGCACAGTGAACATAGTAATTAAAGTTTCTGCTTCGAAGCCGACTTTTGATTGTTTTTTGGGGTTTACTATGAACAAAAACTTGTAACAAGGACAAATAGTATTTTTTTAATTCACTTGATACTATTGTCAACAGGTCTCAATGTTCAAGAAGAACTATGATCATCTTCCAAAGGATACATATTTTTCCATGTACAAGGAAGCAACACGCGGTAATCCCAACTATTTTCTTACCTATGGAAATGGAAAGTCGGCTGCTCGAGTTCAAGATCATCTCCGCCCCAATGGTGCACATAGGTGGCATAACTATATGAAGCCCCCAAAGTAAGATGGTTTATTGTACTCTTATACTAAGATTTTTTTTTTTGATATTTCATATCCTACAATTTTATCCATTTCATGGGATTAGGTTTTATCTTTTTGGTGTTACCTTTATTTTTTTTCCTTCAAGGATGTTTGATGAGTCCTATTTCTTATTTGGTAGTGAGATCAAGTTAGAAGAAGCTGCAGTTCTGCATTACACTTACACAAAATTTTCAGATTTAACTTCTCGCCGTGATCGTTGTGGCTGCAAACCAACCAAGGATGATGTGAAAAGATGTTTCATGTTGGAGTTTGACAGAGATGTGAGTGTTTACACTTCCCTTTGTGTAGTTTTAGATTATTTTCTTCTATCATTGGTGATTTCTTTAAACTGTAGTGGATAGTAATTGGTATCTGAAATTCATCTCTTTTAGTGAAACATGCTTCAAATGGAAATTTTCTATGTAATGTTAAAATATGTCTTTATATTGTTCATGTATGATCATGTATTGCTTTGAGATAAATGGTTTCTAATATATTCCTTAATTCTTCGTTCTATTTAGCCTTTAGTAAGTTACTTTACTCTTGTCTATCTTTTCTAGCGAGCTTAAGATACATTAATTGTTAAAAGTCAAGCTAACTTAATGTTATTGGATGGTGACTACACAAGAGATGGCTAGGGTTTCTTTCATTTATCAGATAAATCATTATCAGATAAATATGATTTATCTTCGGTAAACAAATAAAGAGGGCAAGAGGCATAAAAGGACTCGTGACCTGAATGTGTTTTTACCGAGATCTTGTCCCTTTGAGGACTAAGACCTCGGCTCGCAAAGTTCGGACCAAAAAGATAATCAGAGATTACTAGCCCCCGAATTAGCAGACATAGACATGAAGCGAACAAGAGAGAGGTTGTGACTATTTTATTATTAGACGTGGTGCTCGTGTTACATTGTGGAGGTACCGCCGCATACCCAGGAGTGTTTAGGAACTCTCCCTCCCGAACCAAGTGTTGTGTGAGTTCGGGGGAAGGTAGACAAGGTCGTCAAATCTTCAAATGAAGGACTTTTCGCAGGGTGTGAACTGACTTTCACCCGTTACAATGGGGTCCTATTTATAGGAAAAGATAGCCCCCCCCCTAGACGAGGTGATTTCAGGAGGCTATCGAGGTGATTACAGGAGACTGCCGAGTTGAATCAGAAGTCCGCCAATGTGAATACAAGAGGCTGCCGAGGTGAATACAGGAGTCTGCTGAGGTGAATACAGGAGGCTGTTGGGGTGAATATAGGAGGCTGCCGAGGTGAATACAAGAGGCTGCCGAGGTGAATACAGGAGGTTGTCGAGATGGATACAGGAGGCTGCCAAGGTGGATACAAGAGGCTGCCGAGGTGGATACAGGAGGCTGCCGAGTTGGATACAGGAGGATGCCGAGTTGGATACATGAGGATGCCGAGGTGAATACAGGAGGATGCCGAGGTGGATACAGGAGGATGCCGAGGTGAATACAGGAGGGTGCCGAGCTGATTACAGGAGGCTGCCGAGCTGAATACAGGAGGGTGCCGAGCTGAATACAGGAGGGTGCCGAGCTGAATACAGGAGGGTGCCGAGGTGAATACAGGAGGCTGCCGAGCTGAATACAGGAGACTGCCGAGCTGAATACAGGAGACTGCCGAGGTGAATACAGGAGGCTGCCGAGGTGAATACAAGAGGCTGCCGAGCTGAGGCCGCCGAGTTAGATACCTGAGGTCTCTTCCTTACGCATTTATGATCTCGACGAATTACGAGTTATACATAAGGTATTCCTTGTTTCGAACATGGTATCAGAGCCCTGAAGGGCCTCAGTTTGCTTCCGCGAGTTTGGTTTCATTTGCGGGGACTCTTGTCGACGACACTTGGTTTGTTCTTTTCGTCAATGGGGTTGTTATGGGATCGAGTATTTTGTTTCTTCTGTCGATCCTTCATGGTGTCCATGTGCAGTCATTTTTGGCACCGGATGGGGGTCTCCGCTGCCGTCTGCATGTTTTAACACTGTCAACAGCATCATCAGAGGCTATTTTCTCGATTTCTGTTGCATTCCATTAGTCCTTTCGTTGACAGGATCTTCTTGATGTCGTCTGCCTCATGCGAGTCAACAATAGAACCAACTCTACACATGCATTGCTTTGCTGCTCTCTTTTGCATCGACAATAGGGTTGCTGCTTCCATATCAGTCTCTTTCTTCTCTGATCTTTGCTGATGGACTTCGTGTCTTGCTCCTTCTGTTCTTTGTTTTTTGCGTGGGCTCGTTGGATATATCTTAATATTGGTGATAAGTTAAAAGTGTTCCTCTCCTTGAAGGGTCCGATAATACTTTTAAGTACTATGGTGGGAGTAATTCTAACATGGATTTTACACATGGTGCCTCTGGACCCAATGACTACGAATCTTTATTGGTAGTCGGAGGGGATTTGAATTTATTGCTAGCTCCAAAGCAGTACCTACTGTGACGG
Organism: Dactylorhiza incarnata; assembly: GCA_033032865.1. Lineage (NCBI taxonomy): Eukaryota > Viridiplantae > Streptophyta > Magnoliopsida > Asparagales > Orchidaceae > Dactylorhiza > Dactylorhiza incarnata. The sequence goes on from JAWHQI010000265.1 coordinate 2,408,782, forward strand.
ATCATATGTATGAAAAATAGGAAGGAGAAAACTTGATACTGATCAATTGTCTTGTAAACACTATGGAATCTAATATCGCTAGTCAGTTCTTATTTTGCCGGGCTGCTAAAAAATGTGGAATTTAGTTGAGAAGAACAACTTAAAAAATAAAGATTCACGAGAATTTACCAACTTCAGACTTAGCAGACTTGTTTGACTGATATGGGTGAATTTGAAGGATACTATAATAAACTTACCTATGTGTGGGTAGAGATTGAACAATACTCGAATATTCATTCTATTGAGGAGTATGGGAAAGAACTTATGCAACAAAGAGTCTTTGAACTGGAGATTCAGAGAGTTCAAATGTTCGAAAGAGATTTTGTTCCTGATCTAGAAAATATTGCTCATTACATTAGGGGAGAAGCTAGTTGTATAAATTCTCTCCGTACTGGTGTGGTCGGGTATGATAAATCTGCTCTCATGGTTGAACATAAGAAGTGGAATACCAAAAGTCTCAACAATCATAATCAATTAGAGCACAAAAAATATGATGATATGATGAAGTGTCTATATGTGGGAAGAAGGGACATATGAAAGATAAATGTTGAAACCTACATCCCAATTTGGTTCCATAAGGATGGATAAAAGGTACTGATGGAAGATATGCTCGACCTAACACAACTTTGTATGGTATTGTCGACTATTGGAGGGATCTTACTTTTGAAAATGAGAAGTTGATTAAAGAGTTAGCGGTCTGAAAGCCACTATTGGGCTGTCACATGCCGAGGACATATCTTACACTGTTACTCATGCCTAGACTTAAGTTCTTCTTGCTCGAAAGTCGCACACCTTCTGGATTGTTGATTTTGGGACGTTGCACCATATGACAGGATCTCCTAGTGGGATCACTTCGTTCTCTCCTTCCTCTGATAGTGTTAATCTTGTTGATGGTTCATCTGCATCGGTAGCGTGTAAAGGGGTTATTCAAATTTCTCCTTGTATTCCCCCAGATCTGTCATTTTAGTCTCTTCATTTCCTACTAACTTACTTTTTGTGAGTAGTTTGACTAAGCAACATAACCGTTCTATAACCCTTTTTTCCTCTTATTCTATCTTTCTAGATCTAGTGAGTGGGAAGACGTTTGGTAGTGGACATGAGTTAGGAGGTGTCTATGTGATGGATACTAGACGTTTGGTAGTGCACATGAGTTAGGAGGTGTCTATGTGATGGATACTAGACACCTCTTCAGAGCACAGATAGCTACTGATAGCGATTGCTTGATACTGTAGCATATGAGATTTGGACATGCGGGTATGAACACCCTAAAATCATTTTCCTTAGATATTTTTTGCCGTGTTCACCAAAAGGGTTGAATGCCAAGCCCGTGAGCTTGGGAAACATTATAGAACAACTTATCCTTCTAGCTATAGTCAGAATGATAAATATTTTGATATGATTCATTCTAATGTTTGGACCTCTACTATTTGCTCTACTAATGATTTTCATTATTTTTGTGTCATTTATTGTTGATGATTATCACTTTACTTGAATTTATCTTATGAAGAAGAAAATTGAAGATAATATCATGTTTAAATTATTTCATCGGTTTATAGAAACTCAATTTGCCACTTTGTGCATTTATTGTCAAAGGTTAGGTCTTTCTCCTCTGAGAGAAGCCACTTTGTGCATAGTGCCAAAGGTTAGGTCTGTTTCCAATCTTCCCCCGCCCATACCCCCAATGATTGGGGACTATATGGGTTCTGTTGTTGTTGTTGTTGTTGTTGTTTATAGAAACTCAATTTGGAGTAAAAATATGAATCCTTTTTAGTGGTAATGGTGGAGAATTTACTTGCATTGATCGGCAGCTATTTTTTGGAGAAAGTGAGATTATTTTCCAAGCTCTTCTCCATGAACACCTCAACAGAATGAAGTGGCTAAGCGGAAGAATCATCATATTATTGAGACCACTAGATGTCTGCTACAAGAGATGCAGGTTCCAAAAGCATTGTGTGATGAAGATGTTCTAATTGCTATATACATGATTAATATAATGTTGTCAGACATATTGGGGGATGTATCCATTAAAAGTATTCCTTCCAATTGTTTCTCTCTTCAATATTCCCCCAAATTTTCAGGTGTATTGCATTTGTGTATATTATTGGACCTAACAAAGATAAGTTGAGGCATCAAGCTATTAAATGTGTTTTTGTAGGATATGCTGCAAACCAAAAATGGTACAAGTATTACTGTCCTCATCTACATTGAGGAATTATCTCCAAAGATGTCACATTCTTTGAACATATTCCCTTTTTATTCTGAAAAAAAGAATACCAAGTTCCAAGTATAAAGAGAAACTAAGAATGATTATATTATGCCTCCCCTCCCCTGCTAGCTCTTGCGAATGTCCTTGCTAAAGTTATTAGTGAGCAATATGATAAAAAAAACTGAAATGCCTAATATGCTTGTCTATAATAGACGGAGAAAATTTCAAGATTATTAGAGAAAACAAATTAGATGTTCAGAGCAGGGTTTTAACACTCACGATCCACCATCCATTCTCACTCCACCAAGTCTAGATATTGAGGCGACTCCCGACTATACTTATGGTGTGCTCCATATTCATAGTGAGTGTACTAGACATCGTACTGTAAAATATGTTGAGTATTATTTTATCTCTCCTTTGTTGAAATCTTATATTGCTTCTATTTCTTCGAGTGCTAATCCTCATAACGTTTCTGATGTTTTTTCTCATCTTTTGCTTCTCCTCAAGTTCCTTGTCATGTATTTCTTAGAAATTGGACTTGTTGAATTATACCTTCTAATGCTATAGTTAGAGATCTTAGTTCAAACGCTTGTGAATTATTTGCAGTCATTATATGACAAAAAATAAACATTCACATTTGTTGATAAATGTGGTCGAGGGTTTTATATTTGGAATGTGAAACACTGATATTACTTGGTTTTGTTGTCTACTTGTGGATGTTTTGGAATTTATCACCATTCTTATGATTGCTTGAGGGCTCTTATGGCGGTGCGAAGCTCCCATGGTGCGGATTCACAGACACTAGATCTCATTCATGGTATGTCGCCTGTTGCCGATAACCAAAGGATTTTTGCGATTTTCATTCGCAAGCAGTCGGTGGAATAAACAAGCACAGTTCCTTGCGAGCGCATTTATGTATTGGAGAGTAGAGATTCTTGCATCAAAAACAAATCCATTTAGACAGAGCTCTAAGTATTCCTTATAAGATAAGCGTTGGGGTGGTGTAGGTACTACCGATGGAGGGACTGACGGTTTGTTGGAGATGGTGGCAAACCGATCAACGTATGTCCAACCAAAGTTAGGTAATTCAGTCAGTGGAATGATAGATGGGTTTTGGGAGGTGGCAGGGGCAGGGGGTGGCCGGGCAGAGGTAGGCTACGGGGCCGCATTGAGTTCTTCGTCGAGGAAACAAGCTTGCTACATAGCTCGAAAGAGGTCGGATGAGTTGTGGACACGAAGGTGGGCCCGGATGTGAGGTTGCAGCTTAATAAGTAACCATGTTAATGATTCGAGGAGAGGTATGTCACATTTGTGACAATCTCGATGAACTCAATGATGCAGGTTGTGACGGAGTCCGTTTGATGAACGGAGTTGATGCACTCATATGCATTTCGTGCTTGACGAGTGTCTGAAGTTGGGCCAGGAGTGATCAAGAATGTTTTGGTGCGTTCAACACACTAGTGGAGCATAGTATCTTCCGTGTAGATTGTCGTCATTGAGATCTTCTGGTTGATGGGGGTGGACTGTGGAGATTGAAGAATTGTTTGGCTCGGGTGATCCATTAGTGTCGTCGAGCACCAGGATTTCAGTATAACAGAGGTTGGTCGGGTGAATGCCCCCGAGGTAATGTAGGAATCTCTTGTAATAAACAGTGGGCCCATAGAGGGTGGCAGTTGAGGGGGAGGGGCATTGGAGTTGGTGGACGGTGGGCAACACTGGTGGCAAGCTTGCAGAGGAGCGTGAACTCTTCCAACTGAGCTTTGATTCGATCGAAGCGAGTGGAGTCAGTGGAAGACCACACAAAGGCATTCTTGTCTGCATTGATTTCCATTGAACGGGTTGCGGGCATAGTGAAGGAGTTGGAGAAGGAGAAAGGTTAACATTGGACTGTTGGAGAAGAGACGCTAGAACAGAGGTTCCTGAAGTGTCCTCTGTGACGGGCATTGGAAACATGCACGATGTTGGAGCTCACCGCTGGAATCGACATTGCTGGAATGTTGTGAAAGACTCTGGAATGTTCCATGTCAAGGAGCATGCAAGGACGTTGGGGAGGCGACAAGCGAACTCTGCGGCTAACGACTTGCGTGGATGTCGAGTGCTACGGAGGAGACGATCAAGTGGATGCAATTGTGCTGTTTTCAGGTTCTGCTGGGGGACGAATGATCGTGGAAGGGCTCACGTGGGGTTGGACGGAACAAGCGGTGCTCTGTGTTGGCGACGTGTGAAAGAGGAAATCCTATAATCGGGATGCTTGGCAGCCAGTCGAGGCCAGTATGTCAGACCAATTGATAGCACCGGCTATCGTACTAGAATTGCATCGAAAGAAAAGTGTGGGGATACAACTCGCAAGGTATGCTCGTGCCTAGCTTCTGAGGGTTGGTTCTCTCTTGATTTCCAAACGAGTGTTCAAACCTGGAAGTTCCAAAAGTTGATCCTAAGACTCTCCTCCACTCTCTTATATAGGCGAGTGGATATACAACCTTATTACAAAAATGTTACTATGGATACATAGGTAAATAAACGGAGGTGTGGGCGGGCCAGGGAAGTTGTATTCATATCAGTTTCCTTCACCACGGCCTAATATTTTTTGTGTATGTAGATCACGAGCTTTAGATGGGACTTCTTAATTTCAACATCTTGATGATGCATAATTGTTTTCACTGTTTGCATTTATTGCTGGATTATATCTGTCTATTTTACTGGTTATCATCCTTGAATAGACGCATCAGCTATGAAGTCAAAATCCTGAAAACTAAAATATGTTTCTTTGAGCATAATATTGCCTATGCATCTAAAACTAACTCTTGATTGCTTTTCATGCCAGGCTTTCATCATTGCATCAACTGCTACGGAAGAAGAAATGCTGCAATGGTAATTTCCTCAGTTGATTAAGATTGCTGTTTAAAGTAGTTTTACTTGATTTTTGATAGGTTTAATACGTTTTAGAAATTTGTTAGTTGCATAGCTATTGCACACATTGTTTTGGGATAAGAAACCTCTTTATTGCACTATGTTCTCATTATTTTTCAGATGGAGGTTTTCCCCCAATACAAAAAAGACGGTTTATTTAAAAATGTTTGTTAATTCCTCACTATTTTTTAGATAGATGTTGTCCCTAAAAAAGTGTTTATTAAAACATGTTTGCAAATTTAGAGTTTTCTAGTTCACAAAGGCTGAACTTTTCTATAAACACTAATAACTTAACAAATGTGATTCGCTATCATTATTGAGCAGAGTCTGTCAATTAAGTAATTCTATTGTTAGACATCTATTTTACTTTATTCTATTTGTATCCTACCATAGTTCCTAATTTGTATACATCATGGTTTATTATACTTTGAATTCGTGTATTTTATTTAAATTCATTGTGGGACATCAATACAACTAACTTATTAATTTATGCTTTCCTGTGATCTTTGTGCTCTTCCTCTCCTTTAGGCTGCCCGCTCTTCTTCTGTGGAGATTGTAAGCGGTCTTATTGTTTGTGAAGCCAAAGCTTTGTGGGATATCAAGCCCTTCATGCCTTTCAAGATCTTATTTCATTTTCTCCTCCTTCGGTCGCCTCTTCCCCTCTTCTTCCTCAAGATCGAGGAGTTGAAGAACAAACCCTCTCTTTCGGTTCGTGCAGCCAATGCGGCTATCACATCTCAACGATCATCCGACACATCTCCGCAAATGGTAGACTAGCGACAGTAAAAACAGTCGTACTATTATCACCAACACCATGTGGTTGGGGAATGCCCACTTCGCCCCCGGTAACCTCTTCCTCTATCACGTGACTAAGTTCTGTCGGTGTCATATCGACATTTCAGGAGTCAGAATGATATCTTCTTGAAGGGGTGAAGATCCACCACCATTACCGATCACCTAGACAACAAAAGACGGTCATCTAAACGTCTGCTCTCGAATAATCATAGCAAATAGAATGTGAACAAGCAACATATCAAAGGACGCTCAGGTCCAACATACATCACATCCTACATGTTTCCAAATAATCACACTCGCCGATTGCGACATCGATCCTTAGAATTAAGATCTACGGGTGACATATTGACAACTTTAGGGTTCGTAGCACTCCTATCAATGGCATCCTTCCGAAGGGGTGATGATTCATCACCATCACTGACCACACAATGGTGATCAAAACATCCATATTCGAATATACAAAGCATGAAGACAGTATAACATCCTTATGTAGATGTTCTCCTTGTCAAATATTTAACGTTCTATTTGGATTGCTCGTGCTCACCACCCGTCAAAAAGGGTTCGACCACGAACCTAAATCTTAATGATTTGTAAAATCGAAAGTCTCTGATACCAAATTGTAACACTTCACCTGTAACTGTCGTATATTATGGGTCCGGCCGGGGCCCACATTATACAACCTATACAAATAGAACATTATAAAGTGATAAGCAGTTATCCGAACAATTTCAGAGTGCGCAGTAAAACTAAGCGGAAGCTAAACATTAATAATACTAGCACGAAATGTCCACATATCTACAAAGTCCATGATTAATACATTGTTCATTACAAATCATTACTTTTATACAATAAAATATAATGCAACACTTTGGGCACGCAAGCCTATACATTAATTGTGGAAATACATGAATTTACAACAATCAAAACTTCCGGCTTTCTTTATTTATTTGGCAGCAAGCAACTCCAAGCGCACGCAAGCTTCTGCAATTAAATACGAATAAGCGGAAAACGAGGTTCAGTTAGAGCTGACCAAAAATTGTGTAACGATCCCCCTCTCCCCGGGCATCCTAGCGGATCCCGGGGAGTACAAAACCCAGCGAATCAACACATCGCAATATACAAAAATAAAGCGGTAAACAAACAACAAAGTGAAGAGTCACAAACATCATACATGTCTCTATGTTGAGCAGAAGGTAAAGGGGTCTATTATGCACACATGATCTAGGTGATGAATATTTTATTCATGCATTCTACTCCTAGTAGCGGACTATCATATCCTAAGCTACTGTAACCATAACAAATGATCGTCAATTATCGCACTCATGACGACAACTAACAAGGAAAACATGAATCATACTAATAAATTATATAACGTACGACCCAAACAAAACATTAACGCACGCTGGTGTTCTTTCGCTATGTAAACAACATGTCATACTTGCAAGTTCTTTTCATGTCAAACTACAAAGCTGCTTGTGCGGTGAAGTACACCTATAAAGCAATGATCCCTTCAACCTGTGCATGCTCTTAACATAGGAACTATTGTCCTTAGGTTAATCATCAGCCCTACCACATACATAGTGCACTTTTGGGACCCCAAAACATAGGGTCTGCAGTTTTTAAAAGCACGCCTCAGGCGCGCCTAAGGCTCAAGGCTCACCAGGTTCAGAGGTTTGCGCCTTCGTGCGCCTTTTTTGCGCCTTTGAATCATAAAAGGCATGTCTTGGTACGATTTCTATTGTAAACATTTTTTTTTTCAAAATAAAGAAAGAAAAATACTGTAAGAACTCGATAATTTTTTCATGATTTAGTGTTTGTGAAACATAATCGAGCGTTAAGATTTAGATATGAGCAAGTGATCACATTGATTCTATTTTTTAAGAGATATAAATGATATTAATGAATGATTAATGAGTATAATAAATGAAAAAATTGATCAAGAAGATTAACTGATGTTTGATGTTGATTATTTAAAATGAATGTGGTTGCGTCTTGCCTTCGTCAGGCGCGCACCTGCACCTTGAGCCTTGTGCCTAAGGCTGAGCATATTATTCGAAACTCGAAAGTCGCTCGAATATTGAGTCGAATCGAAACAGTTACAATTGATTCAACTCAATTTGGCTCGAATCTAATTTCGAGTCGATTTCGAGCCAGCCCTGAATCGCTCGAAATATGATTTGAATCAACTCGAATTGATTAAAAATATTATGTATTTATTAATATATTACTATTTTAAAATTAAAAATACTAAATTTTAAACCTAAATAAAAATATTGAAGGTTTTAAGGCTCCGTTTGGGTGGACTTATTTTCACCGGTCAAGCGGTCACGACCGCATGAACCAGTCCTTAATTAAGGTCCGGTTCATGCGGTCGTGACCGCTTGACCGGTGAAAATAAGTCCCCCCAAACGGAGCCTAAGTGTTTTATTTGCTAAATTTAGATGTTTCCCAATTTAATTTCGAGCCAACTATGAATAAAGAGAAAAATTGCTCAATTTTGAGCCAGTTTGATTCGATTTTGAGTCAACTCGATTCGATTTCGAGCTAGATCGATTCGATTTCGAGCCAGCCCGGAATCGAGCCATTTCGACTCGAGCCGACTCGAAATCGATTTCGATTTCGAGCCGAGTTTGAATTGAAAATTTTGATTTCGAGCCGAGCCAAAATCGCTCGAACTCGGCTCGATATCATCCCTACTTGCGCCTAGGCTCAAAGACCTCTTTGCGCCTTGGTGCGCCTTTAATAACTACAAAAACACACCTGAGCATTTGCTGGTCAAAACAGTCAATCCAGACTCAGACCTCTCGCATGGAATCAACATATAAGAGGAGTCACCTCAGGTAACTGTATGATGCAGGTTCAGTTTAGCCTGTTCTCGTTACTCATATCACCGTTGAAATGGTGGCTTCCCAAAACATTTGTAGCCCGCCGAACTGCACGATGCGACTGCGGCTTTACCTCTGGTCGTTCTCTTCTTGCCAGTAAAATGAACTTTCTCATGTAACCATTCTTGTCATGGCGTCAAGGCGCACTAAGGCGAGCGTCGGGCGCCTTGACGCTTAGGCGACAAGGCGGACGCTTATGTCTATAGTGACTGCCAATGGACTATAGACCCTGCCAAGGGTCTATAATAACCGCTGTCTATAGTCCACTGACAGTCACTATTGATAACGGTTATTATAATAACCGCTGTCTATAGTCTCCTGACAGTCACTAGGCGACAATAATGCGAGCAAATGCCAGACAACAATTTTTTTTTAAAACAAATGAAGACTATACACATCGGTTATTATAATAACCGCTGTCTATAGTGACTGTCAGGGGACTATAGACAACGATTATTATAGACCCTTGGCAGTCTATAGTCCCTTGACAGCCACTATAGACAGCGGTTATTATAATCACCGATGTCTATAGTCCCAATTTTTTTTAAAACTCTGAAAGAGAATTTACCAACATTGTCAGTAGTCATTCAGCATTCAACTACACAAGTTTTATTCATTAATACATCCAAAATGAACCAGACAACCAGCATGAATCATTATTAATATAAAAATATTGAGACAACATTCTAATCACACACTTAATGCACTTAACAAGATATGCCCGTGCATGAGTATTGATACATAAAATCAACTTCTCCTCATGCTTAAGCCTATATATGATTAGCTTTCCAATCACACACTACCAGAAATGGGCATTTTTAAATCACACTTTTCAGTTTTTTATAATTATCATGCTGCACATTGAGGAATAGTGACATGAACAATCACACATTGAGGAATATCAATTAGTAAAAATATGTAATAACCCATTCTGGAAGTAATATGAAACGACTTCTGTGCTTTTGCTCTCTCTGTATTAACTTTACATTTCTCCTACACAAATAAATATTTGTTAATACTTAGAGTAGAATGCTTACAAAGTTAATAGATGCTATAAATATTGAGTTTATTAAGAACACATAACCATAGATTCAGGAGTGGTGCAATTGTCGACAAAAACTTTCCAATCGTCAGGAGATATAAAATTATATTTGACAGGAACATTGTAACGATGCTCCAAATCAACATCCTTTATGTAAGTGACATAAAATTTGGATTTCCACGACCTCAAACTTTCACCCATGCTTATCATTTGTTCATGGCGAACACCATCAACATTATCAAAATAATTCTGAAAATAATAGGCAATATTAATTAATAATTAACTAAAAAAATACAGTTATGTAATCACTAATAACAAAATTACGTACATTTACTTCTTCCCATATTCGATTTTTAATTTCTTTATCAACTTCCTTCCATCTAGCACATGTAATTGACACATAAAACCTCACAAGAGAACCAATTAAACTCATCAATTTATTAGACTCGGGCCCGAGAATAATGTGGCTATCATCACTAACAGAAATAAAAGGCTTCTTCCCCTCTGCTCAAAGCTTATTCAATCCCATCATTTTAGTGAAGCATCTTGTTGACTTTGATGAGGATCCTTTATCAGACATTTTCCTGTAATAAGAAAACCCTAAAAAACCCCTAAACCATCCAAAAAATCTAAACAAAATTCATAAAAAACCGCAATGATATTGAGGTACTTTCACACAATCAGTCAATCACACATAAATAAAGAACTATAGAAGCAGTAGGAAGTAGGAAAATATGAAATGACCATTCAACTTGGAAATTATATGAGCAAGTAAAAAAATCGTAAGATCAAACCAAAGGAGATGATAATCTTTCACAAAATCGCCTTTAGGGTTTTCGCACAGAGCAGCAAGGACGGTAAAAAGTAAAATGTCGAGGTAAAATCAATTGTTTACAGCCCTATTAGATAGCGGTTGTTATATAAACCGTTGTCTAATGTACCCGGAACCGTACAATAGACATCGGTTTATTTATAAACCGCTGTCTATTGTACCAGGAATGATACAATAGAAGGCGGTTTATATATAAACCGCTGTCTATTGTTTTATTCCTGGTACAATAGACAGCGGTTTATATAAGAACTGGTGTTTATTCGAGTATAGACAAAGGTTTTTATATAAACCGCTGTCTATTCTCCTATTTAAAAAAAAAGGCGCCCATCGCCTTTTTTCAATTGGGCGCCTGGACGCCTAGGTGTCGCCTAGGCGACACCATGACAAGAATGCATGTAACATTATATGATGTCGAACTACGTGGTGCCGGTGCGTCTCGTCTTGCTCCCGTTCTCCATTACCAAAAGGTCCTTTTCCTGCTGAACTGAATGATGCGGGTGTGGCATGACCCTGCCCGTTCTCATCTGTTAGAAAAGAGCTTAGAAAAGCCCATGTAATATGCCCATCTTTGGGCCCATGTATTCCTTCTCCTCTTTAGTCCCACACCTTGTATAGGTTTTTCTTCCTCTCTTCCTCTACTATATATTTGTACTCTCTCTGATAAATATATACACGAAATATTTATGAGGTTTCAAACATGGTATCAGAACTAGGTTCAACTCTGTTCTGAAACCTCCCCGACCTTCAAGCGGTCTCTTCTTTTTTATTTTCCGCAGCCCCTGCGGTCTTCCTTTGTTTTTCAGACCGCAGCCCCTGCGGTCTCTCCCTATTCAGACCGCAGCGCCCCCTCGCCCTCTCCCTCCTGCGAGATCTCTTCTCCCTCCCCTCATCGCTCTTATAGCGTCTCAGCCTTACAAGTGGGCCCCTCCCTGCCGGTCTCCTCGCTCTGCAATATCCCTCGAAGACCGCCGACGCTCTTCCTCTGCCGAGCTCTCATCTATTCGCAGCTCTAGCCGCGCCCTCTGCCAAACTCGCAGACCGCCCACATTCTCCTCTCTGCCGAGCTCCTTCCTCCTTGCTGCTGTCTAGCCGCAGCCTCTCCCTGCGGCCTCTCCCTGCGCCTACCAGCAGCGACCTCCCAGCAGTCCTAGTCGCAGCACTCTCAAATTTCTAGCGGCTTCATCTAATCGCTGCTCTGGCCGCTGCCGCTCTAGACCGCTGAGGTCTCTTCTTCTCGCGCGGTTTTCCGAGACCGTTGCTCCTCTGCTCAGTCCGCTGCTCCTCTACCGGTATTCCGACCTCTGCTCAGTCCGCTGCTCTGCTGCTCCTCAGACCGCCACTCAGCCCACTACTCCTCAGTCCGCTGCTCTGCTCCTCCTCTGCCTCTGCTCAGTCCGCTGCTCCTCAGACCGCCACTTAGCCCGCTGCCCAGATCGCTGCTCCTCGTCTCTCTGGTCAGCCCGTTGCGGTCTCCTATCTGCGAAACCGCCTGGTCTCCCTGCTCGCGGTTTCCTCCTTGCTGCTTCAGTCAGCCTCATGGGTTCCTCGGTAAACTCCTCTGAATTGCCTGCTGCTCGTATAGCTCCTTCTTCCGTACTCCGCAATGACCACTAATTTCCTGTCTGGCAAGAAAAACTTTGTGCCATGGGTGCACTCTGTTCGTCGGGTTCTTTAGATCAAAGGACTCTTGTTTCATCTCACGCAGGCCCCTCCCTCCCCTTCTACCGACGATTGGCTACTGAACGACGGTCGAGTTCAGACATGGCTTCTCTAACTCCATGGATGGCGAACCCTACCAAATGACCATGTATCACGAGACGGCCAAGGGCATGTGGGATGAGCTTCATTCCTTGTATTCGGGCAAGGACAGCCTTCAGCACCTCTATGACATTATTACTAATCTCCAGGCCCTGGATACGGGCGGGGCTGCGGACATGACCTCCTTTGTTGCTCGGTCTAAGGGTCTTACTGAAGCATGGATTCAGCATCAGCCATCTACCACTGATCTCGCGACTCAACGGGCTCAGAAGGAAGTCGTCTGTATTGCTATGATGATGACCCGTGTTCCTCCGCATTTGAACAGTGTTCGAGCCCAGATACTCTCCTCCACTACCACCCCTTCCCTCCATGATGTTTGCTCTATGTTACTCAGGGTAACTCCTCCCTCTGAGACTCCCACAGGTTTCTCCCCAGCTCTTCTTCAGCAGCCTCTTCTTCCCACTCTCGGTCCTTCTCGTGGCTCCTCCAGGGGAGGTCGCCACCCGTCTCGCGAACGAGGACGTGGCGGCCGCTCCACTCTGCGTTGTACTTACTGTCACCGCGAGGGACATCTTGAAGCCACCTGTTACCGCAAGCATGGTCTGCCTCCTCACCTTGCCGCCTCCGCTGCTGCTGCGCCGCCTTCACAGGATTCTGCCTCCACTACCCACCAAGACATCAATGAGCTCCGCACCCAACTCCAACAGCTTCAAGGTGCCCTCAACTGTTCTTCGGCCACGGGTGCCTCTTTTTCCACTGAAGGTATAACCTGTCTCTCTCATAGCTCCCACTGGATTGCCGATTCCGGTGCTACTCATCACATCACCTCCCAGAGGCCCCCAAAGTATATACAGTCGGCTCATCCTCAGTTCATTACTGTCGCTAATGGCGACACTACCCCGGTCTCTGGCACAGCGGACCTTCACCTCACTCCAAATCTCCCTCTATCCTCGGTTCTTCATGTTCCGGGCTCTCCCTTCAATTTACTCTTTATTAGTCGTCTAACACAGGAACTTGATTGTTTTGTTACTTTTTCTTCTTCATCGTTTATTGTGCAGGATCGCCGAACGCGGAATATCATTGGTAAAGGGCGGTTGGAAAATGGACTGTATCTCTTGGATATCCCACCTGCTGCTCTCTCTGCTATCTCCACCATTGATTGGCATCGCCTCCTAGGGCATGCTCTCATTCCAGTTCTCAAGAAAGCTCTTCTTGGTGTGTCCTTACAAGAGTTTACTTGTGAATCTTGTATATATGACAAACAACATCGTTCGTCTTTTTCCCTACTTATACCCGGAGTAGTACTCCATTCTCTTTAGTTCATTCTGATATATGAGGCCCCTATAAAGTCCCTAGTATTTTTGGATATCGCTACTTTGTGACATTTATTGATGATTACTCACGGCTTACTTGGTTATAGTTACTGCATAACCGTACTGAATTAACATCTGTATTCCGCACGTTTGTCACTGAAATGCGTACACAGTTCTCTACTCCGTTAAAAATTATCCGCACTGACAATGCTCGTGAGCACACCGGTCGCACCTTCTCCAATCTTTGCTCTGAGTTTGACATCATACATCAAACCTCCTGCGCTTATACTCCCCAACAAAATGGGGTAGTCGAACGAAAGAACCGACATCTCCTTGATGTAGCTCGGTCCCTTATGTTCCAAATGCAGGTACCCACCGAATATTGGAACTTTGCGGTTTCTACTGCTTGTCATCTCATCAACCGCAAGCCCTTATTGTGTGTACGGGCAACATTCATCTGACATTGTAATGTATAAGCAACATCGATGTGAACCACATTAACCACATGGACTCTCCCGGCAAGAACCATTCTATACATGCTTAGCAGTTGACTGTAGAAATCTTCGACGATCATTTAATAGCTAATCACCTTATTGTTTCAAGCTGGGTTGCCTTAAGATCTGAGTAAAAAGATATAGTGATATTATTTTTTCTTTCTTCCAGCCTCATGATACCTCATATTTCTTCACTAAGGGCCTTTTTTATAGTTTGAAGAACTCTCTTTGATTTGAGCACAACCCCTTTGCCATTCTTTGTAATATCTAAAGGGGGATCCTAGCAGACATCTAGGATTAATAAGCTATAAAACATAATCACCCAGCTCTACATAAATCAACAATGTTACAATAAGTAATGATACATAATGATTTCATTTCCCACGAACACATAAAGAGCATAACAACATTTTTTATTCATTAACTTCAAAGTACATTTATACATCACTTGTTTATGAAAGGTACAATTTGGCACATAGGCCACAAAATCTCTATCAACAACTAATATGAAATTATGAATGTTGATAAACACCGACATACTTCTGATTTGGATCTTTGAGGATTTCTATCATCACGAAGCTCAGGGGCACCTTCTAAGCCCTGTAGAATTTTAAAAATAAAGGGTGAGTATGACATACCCAATGAGAAATTCTTCTTATTCTAACTTCTATAATATCTTAGGATTACGTTTTCATATTCAACTTGTATTTTCTCTTAGTTTTATATTAGACTTTTCATTTTTCCTTCTACTAGATCTCTACTTGAAGTGGTCACAAATCTTAAACATTTCTTGAACATTTTCTTTGAAAATTTTACCGAAAAATTTCCTTAAAGATTTTCTTAAAGCATTTTTAAATCATTATTCTTAAAACATTTCTTAAATCATTTCTCTTAAATTGGTTCTTGGTGAAATCCCTTAGGAGTAAAATCTGAGTAACTCTTGCGGTTAATGAGATTTCTTTATCTTAGCATGGTCTTTAGCTATGGTAAGGTAGCCTTTACCCCTTGATGAGAATAACTATGGTGAGGATAATCTCATTCCCTTATTGAAACTTAAATCTGGTGGGCAGAAAGCCTCACCGCTAGAGGGCTTAACCCCTCCTGAGCAGTAGGATCATGCTATGAACTATGGTGAAGCTCCACCTAACTGTGGCAAGGTATAACCATGCCCTCATGAGTTTACTCCTAAGTGAATTCATTGATAAGCTTACCTTTTTCCTAATCACGCTCTTCTGTTGTTCATATTCTTGAAAGTTACTTTCATATAGATATAAATACTTTTAATCAAGATTTTCACTAAAATTTAACCTTCTTTAAGTGGGTATTTGCTGGTCCCTTACTAGAGTGTACAAAGAGGGACTGTTCAAGAAGTTTGGAGGCACTTTGATAACTTAAATAATTCTATAACAACACTTAGGTTGCTGGTTGGGTCTTAGATGTATGTGTACTTGATAAAATTTTGGTTCTTTACATGTCATTTAACTACAAACAACACTATATGTCGCTGATTGACTTTTGTAACTTGCGTATTTTACTTCAATATTGAATTTAATAGGTTTTCGAGGCTTAGGAGATTTCCAAACAGCAATAGGGCTGCTGGTTGGTCTCTTAATCTATTTATGTGGCGTAAAAAAGACCTCTAACAGCAATGCGATTTGATGATTACCATTTTACCTTATATTTTTGTCCATATCTTGTTTATTAAGCTTCCAAACATGAGAAATCGTCCAATCAGCAATAGGACTTGCTGGTTGGGCTCTTAATTTATGTGTTTTTATGCTTCCAAGACTTAATAAACTTTCAATCAGCAGTAGGAGTTGCTAATTTGCCTTTTAAATTTAGAAATATCTTATTTATTAGACTTCCAATACTTAAGAAACCTTCTTAACAACAATAAATTGGTTTGTTTGGTTAATTATTACATATAAATCTCATAAAATAAAGGGTTTTTAGTTGAACCGGAAAAATAACTTTGTTGAGATGTAATACAAGCCTTACACGTACTTATACAGGACTAACAATACTAAATGACCAAACTACCCCCATTCTTGTCATGACGTCAAGGCGCACCAAGGCGAGCGCCGGGCGCCTTGACGCTTAGGCGACAAGGCGGACGCCTAGGCGACAATAAGGCGAGCAAATGTCAGGCGACAATTAAATTTTTTTTTTTAAACAAATGGAGACTATAGACAGCGGTTATTATAATAACCGCTGTCTATAGTGACTGCCAGGGGACTATAGACAGCGGTTATTATAATAACCGCTATAGACAGCGGTTATTATAATAACCGCTGTCTATTCGAGTATAGACAACGGTTTTTATATAAACCGCTGTCTATTCTTCTATTTTTTTTTAAAAAAAAAGGCGTCCGTCGCCTTGTTTTCAATTGGGCGTCTGGACGCCTAGGCGACGCCATGACAAGAATGAATACACCCCAAATATTAATAACACAAGAAATACGACTTGTACAATAATAATATGAATCACAATTCTCCCCCTCAAGTCAGACGAAAGATGTCAGTCATCCCCAGTTTTTGAATATCGTCGGTAAACACATCACTTCCCAAGCTTTTGGTGAAGACATCGGCTAGTTGATCTTTAAAATGAACAAAAGGTGTAACCACTGTCTTTTTATCCAGGTGATCTTTGATAAAGTGTCGATCAACCTCCACGTGCTTTGTCCTGTCATGATGGACAGGGTTATGAGCTATACTAATAACTGCTTTATTATCACAGAACAAGGAGAAAGTAACTTTCTCAGAAAAACCCAGATCTTGTAACGCAGTGCGCAACCGGAGACCCTCACACAGTCCTTGTGACATAGCACGGTATTCTGCCTCAACACTAGAGTTGACCACCACATTCTGCTTCTTACTACGCCACGTCACCAAGTTTTCACCAACAAATGATCTGTATCCTGTTGTGGATTTTCGATCATCATGACATCCAGCCCAATCCGCATCAGTAAAATCTTCGATCTTCAAGTGGTTGTTCTTGGAGAACAAGAGTCCACGACCAGAGACTTTCTTCAAATATCGTAACACATGATATGCTGCCTCTTGATGTCTGATCCTGGGAGCATGCATATATCTATTCAGAATTCCCGCCGCATATGTAATATTAGAACGTGTGTGAGATAGATATATAAGTTTCCCAACCAATTTCTGATAGCGTGATACATCAGCTCGATCACCATCGCCATCTTCCCCAATTCCATGATTTTCTTCCATAGGAGTGTTCGCAGGAACACAACCAAGCATCCCAGTCTCCTGTAATAAATCTAATATATACTTCCGTTGGAATATGAAGATTCCCTGAGTAGATCTAGCCACCTCTATACCCAGGAAGTATCGTAATCTTCCCAAATCTTTCACCTCAAATTCAGCAGATAGGATGGACTTGAGATTAGTAATCTCATTGGTGTCGTTTCCGGTGATCATAATATTATCCGCGTAGACGATCAGTACCACAATCCTCTGATTGCATCTCCGGATAAACATAGTGTGGTTAGACCGTGCCTGCTTGTACCCGAATTTGAGCATAGCCTTGAGGAATCTGCCAAGCCATGCCCTAGGTGACTGTTTCAAGTTATACTAGCATCTTCGAACGGGCTTCGCCCGTTCTCGATGCGTCGTTGCGGGCTTCGCCCGTAACCAAGCGGGCTTCGCCCGCTTGGCATTCAAGCGTGCTTCACCCTCTTGGCATTCTAGCGGGCTTCGCCCGCCCCCGACAGTTATTAGAAAAAACCATTAAATGTGTGATAAATAACAATTAGAAACTACAATTCGAAAACAACAATGAACGACAAAATTTGTGATAAATAATAATGCAAACGTTTGATCTTACACATGTAAGTCCTTCGACACCCTAGGTATTACAACTCCTGGCCTTTTGTAGTGCGTTGATAAAGGCATGGAGTGCCAACTCGTGCTCTGATTCACACCATCTGGACCTTTAAATATTTCATCAATTTCGTCTGCATAAGCTTGATCAGAGTTTGTGTAGTCCAATCCTGACAACGTGGAGACAATATCACCCAAGATTGGTTGCCCTTCCGAAATAGTTGGAGGCGACACCATTAATAAGAGCCTAATGACTTCAATATCTTCAATGCGGACATAATCGTATTCGTCCACTTTGATTTAGCATAATGATCTCCAGACACAATAACAATGATACAATTATAAGGTGAAGAAATACTTGAAGAATAGAAGAGGCCTGTTATGTTTTAAGTGAATGAAATCTTAAAACATAACAGAAATACTTGAAGAAATACTTGAAGAAATACTTGAAGAATGGCCTGTTATGTTTTAAGTGAATGAAATCTTAATTAATAATGCTATATTAAAAACAACAAAGAAAAAATATTGTAACTTGTGAGCATTCTATAAAAAGATAAACCATTCTCAGCAAAAAAATAAAATTGTTCTCAGGAAAAGATATAAAAAAAAATCAGTATTATTTTCTTGGCGGCTCCGCTGTTCACCTCTTTATAACATGTCTTCTTCCCTCTAGCAACCTCTGAGCTTATTTAAATTAAAAGGTAACTTCAATTCATACATGGAAGGCATTTAAATGAAAGCTTAGAAAAATGAATATGATGATTCCCCGAGTTTACTACTAAAAATTTAGAAGAAACGCTACAGAAAAATGGAGATCTATCTACAACTTCAAAGCAAAAACATATAAAAAAGGCATTTTCCCCTTTAATCATAAAAGGGTGCACAGTGCCGGATGAGGCGGACGGAGCCTGCCTAGGAATGGAGTTGGTCAAATTCCTTATCTATGCAACCCACTCTTTCTGCCAATATATGAATTTAGTTTTAAAATAGACATTAGATTGATGAGCAACTTACAAAAACATAGTAGCAATCAGATTTTTAAAAACCCCAAAGAGTCTGGGCATCAATATAACAGATTAAAATCGTGATCATTTTTGTAATTATTAAAACCTAACATTAAAAAACTGGATTAGTGATAGAAAAAGAATAACAAAATGGAGAATAAATAAATGAAACCGTTGAAGCATTTAGAAATAAATAAGACAATGAAAAGTGAAAACATGATCATTCGTTTAAATATTTAGAAACAAACATTCAAATAAATGAAATAAATATTGGAAAGTTACAAAACAATAAAAGAGTTTTACTAAGGGAGAGGCCTCAAACCTCTGAAGTCTGAAACAGCTTCACAGCAAAGCACATGAGGCCCTTAAATTACACCCGAATGAAATTACATCGTTTATCCAATGTCCGCCTAAGAGAAATGAAGGTTTAGTAGTACGTAAATTTTTCATAAACTGGAGAGTGCATATTCATCAAGAAAATGAAGAACTTTGGCATAAATAAATGTATAATTAAGACAGATATAAAAAAAAATCTTACAAAACTCTTCTATGAAAACTCTTCTATTTAATCAACTCTTGGCGAGCGTGGGAACAGCACTGCCAGGAAACACATAAATGTGAAGAAAAACAGAGGGGGAGAAAAATAGAAATGGTGCAAACAAAGAGGGGGTGAAAGAGTTGTGAGATCGTCGAAACACACGTCGGCAGCATGGCTTTTGGTTCTCTATAACCCATCTTGATTATCTCTCGATTCAACCTCTCTTAACCCACCAGAGGTATATTTTAAATGTAGATCAACGCCCATGAGAGCCGCCATCTCCTGGGCTAATCCGGCAGTTGAGGGCGGAGGCAGAAGGTCGAAGCATGGCGCCCATGAGGGCCGCCATCTCCTGGGCTAATCCGGCAGTTGAGGGCGGAGGCGGAAGGTCGAAGTATGGCCGATGAGGAAGAGGTCGGACTCCTCATAGAGAAGATGAGCAGATGGTTTGCAAAAAAGCTGTCGGTGGAGAGAAAGGGGAAGCAGCGAGGGGATAAGCAGGACTGGCCGTGAGAACACAACCACTGGAGTTGGTTCACCGGAGCACCGTAAGTTACCGGAGGGTAGTGCGAGATCAGGGCGGAGCACTGTAGGTTACCCAAGGATTAAAAAGATGGAGATATTAGAAGCTTGCTGGGTTGGGCAGAATTTGTTGGTTTGGGCGGGATTTTTGAGTTTAGGGGGGAGCTTTGCTTTTGGCAGCAGATTCAAAAAATTGGACTCAATGCCATCTTAGAAGGTGAGCGTGGAGACGGGAGAAGCCAGGATTTAGGCTGTGAGGAAGGAGAGGGATGCCACGTGTATTAGTTTGGGGTTTTTTTAAGGAGTTTAGATAAGGATCTCCTTAGGCGGCAGACAAGCCCTTCAGCTCCTTTCTTCACGAATCCGGGAGGAAATTTCATGTACACCTCCTCATCAAGTTCACTGTGGAGAAACACATTCTTAACATCCAGTTGATGAAGATCTCAGTCCATGCAAGCAACACACGATAACAACGCCCAAATAAAATTCATCTTTGCAACAGGAGCAAAGGTATCCTGATAATCTACTCCCTGAGTCTGGGTGTAACCTTGGAAACCAGCCGTGCCTTGTGTCGTTCCACCTTACCATCTTGGTTCTGCTTAACAGAGAATACCCACCTTGAACCAATGGCTTTCTTGCCAGGAGGAAGGGAGGAGACATCTCATGCATGATTCTTGTCCAAGGCAGACATTTCATCTTTCTTAGCCTGAGTCCATACCAGTATACCCAAAGCTTCTTGCCACGTCTTAAGAATAACAACTAAGTAGAGAGAATAAACAAAGGCCTGATGGGCAGGGGCAAGATGGTGATAAGCCACATGATTAGAAATAGAATGTTCGGTAAAAGTAGTTTTACCTTTCAGCAATGCAAGAGGGACTTGCAGGTCATCATCATTAAAATTTGAGGCTGAAGTGGGCACTGGTAGAGGAGGAACTCTAGTAGCCTGTGTAACTGAAGGACGTCAATAGTATACGCGAGGAAAGGGAGAGATCGGAAGAGAGATGACGAAGGTAGTATACGTGAGGAAAGGGAGAGATCGGAAGAGAGATCAGAGGATCGGGAAGAGGTACCAGGGTAGGAGTCGTGGGGCCCGGAAGAGGTGACAGTGGTAAAGCGAAAGGAAGAAGAGGAAGGGAACATCAGTGGATTGAACATCATTATTCTCCCCCTGACGAAAATAGTGAGTCAAAGGCAGAAAATAGGATTCCTCCTCCCTGAAGGTAACATCCATAGTACATAACTTACGCCGGTATTGAGGGTGATAACACTGATACCCTTTTGTGGTGGAGTAACCAAGGAAGACACAATGTTGAGCCCGAGGGTCAAGTTTGTCCCGATGAGGTTGATGGACATGCACAAAACAGACACGTCTGAAGACACGGGGTGCCGTATGAGAGGTATGGACAACGACTGTGGTGGAGAGACGGGCGAGAGGAGTGGCATAGTCGAGAACACGGGAAGGAAGCCGGTTGATAAGGTGTGCAGCGGTGAGCATAACATCATCCCAATAAGACTTAGGAAGGTGCATAGTGGCGAGAAGACAACGAGCAACGTCAAGAAAGTGCCGGTTTTTTCATTCGGCAACCCTGTTTTGGGTAGAGATGTAAACACAAGTCGTCTGGTGGATGATAGTTCATGATACCATGACTGGTGAGGTAAGAGCCAAACACACCACGATCATCATACTCCCCCCTGTTATCTTCGAAGAACCCGAATAGAGCCAACAAATTGGGTCTGCACCATTTTATGAAAAACTTGAAAACATAGAAAAACCTCACTTTTTCTTTTTAAAAGATAAACTCATGTGGTGTGAGAAAAGCAATCAATAAAAGTAACGAACCAACGAAATCTAGATAACGATAAAACATGGGAAGACCCCCAAACATCCGAATGTATAACAACAAATGTAATGCTACTAGGAGAAGATAAATGTGAGGAATTATGTCGCACATGTTTTGACATATCACAAACATCAAAGACAAATGTTTGTATAAAAGGTAAGAAAAAAGGAAATAAATTTTGAAGATAAGCAGGGGACGAATGTCCAAAGCGCAGGTGCCAGCGGCGAACATCATCAGCAGTAACAGTAGAGCAGGAAAGAGCTTGAGAGGGAAGCTGGGAGTCCAGGTAGTACAGGCTACCACGGTTCTTACCAGTGCCAATGGTCCGCTTCGTACTCAGTTCCTGAAAAACACAAGTGTCGGGAAAAAAGGTGGCAGAACAGTTAAGAGATCTAGTAATATTGCTGATGGAGAGTAAATTGCGCGGAAATGAGGGGACATCAAGAACAGAAGGAAGTGAAATAGTCGGAGAACATGTGTAGTGAGCTGTCCGGGAGTGGAATATGATGTCTCGTGATAGACATCTGTAGAGTAAGCAACATCATGGGGCCGAGAGCCACCCTGTCTATGGCCCCCACGCCCAGGTCCACGACTACGACTACGACCACGACCACGACCACGACCAGGAGGGGCAAGGTGAGGATGAAGTTTGAAACACACCTTCCGAGTATGTCCCCTGCGACTGCAATAATCACAAGTAGGCACAGAGGAACCAGGACTAGGAACATAGTTGCGAGTTGCGACCCACACCGGACAGAGCGGAACGATCAGGAGGAGCAATAACACTGAGGGACTTCTGGCGGCCTTCTTCACCAAGAATCATACTGAATGCCTCCGGAAGAGACGGGGGAGGAGAGCGGTGAAGGATATGGAGACATGGAGGCTCAAGCCCATCAAGAAGACATGGAGACGAAAGCGGTCCTCCTTTGTTTTAGCTGAACAACATCTGCAGTACAAGCAGGAGTAAAGTGCGCAAAATAGTCCAATTCCTAATACAAACGCTCGAACTCTGAGAAGAACGACGACATTGACATAGAGCCTTGCCGCAACTCCAAAATGCGTCAAGTAAGCTCATAAACCTGGGTGGAGCTACCAATTTGGGAGTACGTTTCCCGTGCGCGGGTCCATATCTCATGAATCGAGTCCATTAACATATAATTCTGATAGACCTTGGGAGACATCGAATGCAGGAACCAGGAGACAACCAGGGAGTTTTCAGAGTCCCAACGCTTCCATGAGGAGTCGATATTGGGGGGCTCCTTAGTCGTCCCATCAATGTAACCAAACATCTGGTGGCTGCGAATGACATGTTGAGCAGCGCGAGACCATTCGAGATAATTCGTGTCATCTAAAAGTACCGTGGTAATCTTCAAAGAGCCGGAGTGGCCATGAGGCCGCCGAGAGTCACTAATCTGAGGATGTATCACACCCGGTGACGAAGCAGAAGAATCACCCATATCGACAAAGAAGCACGCAGAAGCTCAAGCGACAGGAGCAATCACGGCATAGGCAAGCATGCAACCAATGACAATAAAAAAAGTTCAAGGACTTATGAAGCAGCAGAGGGCGCAAGGAGAGATCCAGTCGACTTAACATGAAGAGATCTCGTCGACTACCAGATCCCGTCGACTAGAGATCATGTCGACCAGAGAGCACATCGACCAGAGATCATGTCGACCAGAGAGCACGTCGACAAGAGATCATGTCGACCAGAGATCACTTCGATACGACAATGAGGAAGAGATCCCGTCGACTAGTAGGAAGAGAACTCATCGACTACCAGATCACGTCGACCAGAGAGGAGAAATCCAGTTATCCCGTCGAGCAGAAGGAAACTGGATAGAGACCGGCGCGACAGAAGAAGCCTGAAGCGGTGGCAGATCTGGCGGGGAATCCAGACTAAGGAAAGAAAAATAGCAGGAGGTCCGACAGCATCATAGGAGCACGGCGACAGCGTCCCTCAGCAACCGGCGGCGGCGATAGGACCGCCTGGCGACCGCATGGAGAGAAACGAAGGCCGGAGAGCCCTCAAAGCAGCAGAGAGAAGGAATGAGCGAGCGGATGCGGTCGGCGAGCAGGCGGAAGCGAAGACGCCAATGCCCAGCTACGGCTAGGGTTACCACACCATCGGATACCAAGTTGAACCGGAAAAATAACTTTGTTGAGATGTAGTATAGGCCTTACGCATACTTATACAGGATTAATAATGCTAAATGACCAAAATACCCCTAAATAGTAATAATACAAGAAATATGACTTGTACAATAATAATATGAATCACAACTTTTTTTTATCTCTAATCATCTAACTTTAAAAATTGAGTTAATTAAACTTGCATATGAATATAAGGCACATATAGCTTGCATGGAAGTTATTCATGGAAAGTTTAGCATGAAAGTCCCTTTTCGAGATGTTTAAATAATCATACACTAACATAATATTAAATTAAGCATGTAACCATTCGAGATAAATTTCTAATTTCTAAGAATCTTGATTTTCACTATAAAGGTGATTGGCGAAAGAAAATATTAATATGTCAATAACACAATCCAATTTCTTTCACATAACCTATTAAAATTTCAGATTTCTTTCATCTATAATAAACTAATATCACTTGGTCATAACCTCAAGCATGCCAAAGTACCAGAATTTGCATAATAGCCTCTTAACATTTCTTGCTTAAGCATCATTCTTGGTGAAGTAATATCATTATCATGCAACTTCTTAGCATAAATGATAATTTCATAATATTAAAACATCATTCTTGAATAAACTTAAAGCATCCTTCTTGAATAACATAAATGATGGAGAATCGTATTTCATCCATGTAAGTTTAAAACAACATACTTGAACAGTATTCATGGTTGAATAAATAGGCCTATCATTTTATAGATTTTGGCATATTGAATCAAAAACCCTAAAGTTGAATAATCCTAAATTTTTTTTACTTCATAGAATGATAGAACTTAAAACCCTAAAATAGATGTCTTATCAAGTGGAGAATAAATAATCATAACTTTAAAAGCAAGAAGTCGTCAATTTGAAGTTTCATATACATTCCTAAAACATTTAGAAATTAGTGAAAAAAGAAATCTCACCTCATTAGCAATAGGAGCCTTTCCCTTCCTTGAATACCTCTTGGAATCCATGAAGAAACTCTTGAATGCAAGAAGAAGGCAAATAGATCTCGGATTAGGGCTAGGGCAAGGGAAACACCACGATTTTGGGTGAAGAAACCTCTGAAATAAGAGGTGGAGGCTTTAAATCGTGGTGGGGAAGGCTGGAGAGGGTCGACCACCGCTTCTGAAGGCATTCCCACACGTTGTCGAGCGGAAATGAAGTTGCGGGAAGTCTCCCACGCAGGCGTCGGGTGAAGGAGAGGTGTCAGGCCTTGGCTTTCTCGTGTGGAGCACTCGGTGGCGTAAACCGATGGAACGATGGCTTGATTAGGGCTATCGGGTTAAATGGACCGGCTACTAAAATTGAAATAAAGAGGATTTAATTAAATCCTCATTTATACCTGATTTTGGAGAAGGGTGAAAGTGCTAGGATTTGATTTCTATTAATGGAAACCCATTTATTAATGTGTACATATACATATCTTTTTAATGCTTTTGCTTTTAACCTAAAATTTCTGAAATTTTCCTTTTAATAAAATAAAAAAATTCTTAAAATACTAAAAATGTGACATAAAATTAACGAAATTCTATCATGATTTGAAATAAGATTTTCACTAATCATGCACCATTAACTTGATGCACGGAATTTTGGGATGTCACCCTCTTAGCTTCAACTTTGGTTATTGTGGGCTATATGGAATTAAACTCATTGGGGGAGCCATGGTTGGCCAAATAGGGCCTGGGATCAGTTGAGTTGATCTTGCTCGGTAATGATTTCAAGTCGAATCTAAGTATGTTTTGGGAGCCTGATGAGGGATCATGATCCCCATAGTCACTCCCAACCGTTGGATTTCCCGTCACTGCATCACTCCATTGAGAGGAACCATCGGATACTTCATTGTGCCATGAAGAGATAATTATTGAAGGAACATAATTTACATGCTTAAACCGAGGTCATTTCTAAGAGTCGCATGCTTATAGAAGAACTTAGTACTGGTCCCTTGTATGCGAAATTATATATATACTTTTTCTGGCCATATTGTTTGCTGGCAATTTTGTCAATTGTTCCCTGCGTTCTTTCTGACCTTTTATTTTCCTTTCAGGTTCCACGACCGTGTTGTGTGGACAAACAGTCAGCTGAATTTAAAACTACTCAGGAAGGGCATCTTGACTCGTATATATGCTCCAATGGTAACTTTCCCTAAACATTATTCAGCAAACTCATGCTCTTATTCCTCATTCGACTATTCGTAAACGAGAAATTATCCCCAATCTTCTAGGTCATAATTCAAAGTTTGAAAGCTGCTGGCATTTTTACCTCTTTAATTGCCTCTGCTCAGAACAAGAATTCTTCAGTGCTAGCTACTTCTGTTCAAGGCAAAACTACAGGAACCATCACTTCTGTTGAATCTCAGATTTTCCAAAGAAAAGTCCTCCAGATTTCCGAAACCGTTGAGGCGGCCACTCCGCCCTTATCACCACCAGGTCTTAATGAGCTGGATATATAATTGGAATTGAAGCCGTTTCTTCCCGATCTCAAATCATCCAAGCGCTGGTTTTTTTCCCTTTACTTGGCAGAGTTAAAAAAAGGAAATAGGTAGAAATAGAGTTGATTAATTGCACCTGGGGATGAAAGCTGAGTTTAATGGCTTTGTTTATCCCTTAAGTTTGCGGTTCATAGCAGCTGTGTATAGAAATTCTTCTTCAGAATTTTATTTCAAATGAGTATTGATTGATTCTGCCAACGGAAGAAAGTTGTTATCATCTGTTTTTTTTTTATAGTTGATTTTTAGGTCTTTTTTACCGCCGGCTGTAGCTCAAATGCCACGATCCTCTCAACGCATCTCCCATGGTAGTAATTTATATGATGATTGTTAACAGCATCAGATGAATGACTGTGTAGACACTTTTCATTTAATTATTCACTTTCACCTCTTATTTCTCTCAACGCAGCTCAAATGCCATCGCTGGTCGCTGTCGCCGGAGTACTCCCATGGAGCAATTTTTCCAAAGCGCATCAGTTATATATGCGTGTTTAAAAAAAATGAATTTTTCGCTTATCTATTGTTGTATTTTTATGTTAAAAAATATATATTCTTAATTAACATATTTTTATAAACAATTTAAGATCTTATTTGGCTAAAAATTATGAATTTTTTTTTAAATCATCCGTCCGGACGTTTTTGTTTTTGGAAATCTAGCAGTAACACCTTTTTTTTCTTTGAAATTCAGCTGTCCGATAACCAATCTGTCGGCCCAAAATTCACCCACACTGATGAAATATACGTTTGGCCTACCCAAAAAAATCACTCCCATGTGTCCGGCACACACCCAAAGCCACAACCAGGGTCTCTATTGAGTTTGGTCAAAAACACCATCATCATAGAATGTATCTTTGGCAAGACAAAGGTTATGACCGCTACCCAAAAAAATGAACTAATTTTGAGCATAAAATACATGAATTTTTGTAGGTGAGGTCGGGCGTTCACGAACCACGGCTCATGACCACCGCGTTCACGACCGCCACCACCGCGCCAAACGAAGCCTAGATCTTATGGTTTTGGAGTTTGGACTCCTCACTCTGCTTTTATAAATCCTTTTGCATTGTCAAGATAGTGAATGGGGGTGTCATTAGCAATGGGTTTGGAGTTGCTGCCAATCATGGGAACTTAACTCTAATACCTAAGGTTTCTGAAATACACCAAAAACAAAGGGGGAAAAGGCTATTTATACAAGCCCTACACCTGTAACAAAAAATAGAAAATGAAATAGTGTAGACTCGTATTTTGACCTGACTGGGTCCTGTATTGCTACCGTAGTCACTAATGAGATCCCAATTTAGGATCTGATATGCTCGAGTTATACTACGACACCTATCGGGTTCTTGATTCATGATCTAATAGGCTCAATTTTTATCGGGACTCGTTTTTAGGCTCCATATGTTAAGGAGTAATGCCTTCACCGTAGGTACCGTACTCATATTGTAGAAACACGACGAAACACCCACCAGAACCAACAAAGTAAATAGTACATAAATGTCTAGTGACAAAAAGACAGACAATATATATAGTCTATAATATACATAGTCTAGGAATACATAAAATTACAGTACATAAGTCTCTGGTCTCGCATCCACAAGTAGGCTCCTACACGACCATTGGGAGCTAGTAGCAAAGATGTAAGACTAAGCAGCCGCCCCATGAATGCGAGGGCCTCTAAACCACTCTCGGAATCGTCTGTCTCTAGCACTGCGATCTACACGATTGCCCGCGACTGTAAATGGTGGAGGTGAAAACAATTATGAAAGTTGGTCGTAGACTGAGTAAACCCAAATGCCTCCCCTAAGCATCCTATATGCTCAAGGGTAGGGTTAACAATATAAACAAAGTTACAGTAGAGTTATAACAACAATATGTATGAAAAATATACAGTATATCAATGACACATGACTCACTCTGTATGAAAAACTGAGCAATCATGGTTCAACCAACTCCACAACTGAGGTTAAGAAAACCTTGCGGGGCGATGGTACGGGTGCAAGCACGAGAGCCACACTGAATAGATGTACACCATATATTCCAAATCACCGGGTGTCGAATGTAACATCCTCAGCATAGACCCCCTTGTGTACATGTTAATTGATCTCCCTCTGAGTCTCAATTAACACACTCACTATCAACTTTGTCTAGTTAGCCCAATTGTGCAACATGAACCACATTAGACCTAAGTTAGCTTAAAATAAAAGATTTGTTTCTCCACCTGCTCCCACTCCTCTGACAACAACAGAGCAGGGGGCGCCAATTACGTGAAAGCAACCCCCACTCACATTTTGGAGATGTCAATCCTTTATTCTTATAAATACGGCCCCAGAGCTCTTGATCAGAGAGGCTCCACAGTCTCTAGGACACCTCAAATGAAACAATAACAGGCCACCCTCTTGATTTCGGCGGCCAAACACCGACTCAAGTGGTCAGTGGGGTGTTCTAATGGGTAGGGAGGCCTACTAGGACCTCCCCAACGACCCCTGAAAAAGCCGACATCATCGGAGAAGAGAGATCAGTAGTGGAAATAACAGATAACTCACGGTTAACACTATTCTGGCCAACACTGGCGTCTGACCACCACCCGCATACGTATCTTCCTTGGGCGAGGTAATGAGGGTGGTGGTCTGTGGTAATAGCTCGTTGGTGGTGGTGGTGGTGGAGCCCCACAAGGCTCGGGCTTACGGAGGTACCCAACCACCGACAGATCCAATCCTATTTCTTTAATAACCTTATCTCACATTTTATTCTATTCAATTTTATGAGCTATTATTTAATTACCTAAAGTTGAATTAGCAAAAATGGCAAACATTGTAGCGAAAAAGTTTCTCTACAACTTTGTTGAAGGGTAAAATTTTGGTAAGCATGTCTGAGCCCTCAAGTTTGCAACAAAAAATTACAATTAAATTGAAATTCTGCTTAGAGCAGATTTTTCAAAACTTTACCCCAGTTTATGAGCCTCATAATGATCACGAATCAAAAAATATTATACATCAAAGTTGTAGCACTAAATTTTTACTACATCTTTGGTATTCAAACCTTCTTCATAAGAAGCCTCTACACCCCTATAAAATATACCTAAAGTTGTTAAACAATTTATTTGAAAGTGCTAATTCTCTAGTTATAAAATGACAACTAATTTTATGAACTTCATTTGTAGAAAATGAAAGGCTTTGGAAATGAATTTAAAACTAAGACGTACGTATTGAAGATGCATAATGCACCCGCTCTTGATTTTATTTTAATTATACTTCATGCATGGATATGTGCGGGAGGGGGTGCTAGATTGATGTTTGTTGGTCCCAGTGGCGGATCCAAAAAATTATAAATTGGGGTGCACAAAAAATTTCTAAACACAAATGCTAGCTGGGTGAGTAGGAGGGGTGGTGGGTCATATGTTGGAAATTAATTTTCGGGGTGCACTTAGCTGAACTTGGTATGCGAATAGCCAGATTTGGTCTGCGAATAACCAACTTTGGTCCGCGAATAACCAATATTTGTCCCAAAACAAATTAGTTACGTGACGTGAGAACACTTCCATCTTATCGGAGCTGCATCTCCCTCATCTGGCCACCGTTTTTGACATATAAGTAATCAAAATTCATTGTCTCGACGAGAGGAATCCAAATCCACTAACAATTTTGAAAAATAATGGGGGTGCCAGTGTCCCTCGGGCCCCCCTCTGGATCCGCCCTTGGTCCGTCGGCTCGATCTCCTGAATATGTCACACTGACGGGTGAGTAGGACAACGTGCTTTAATTGGATAGGAGCTAGGAGTAGACCGTAGGCTAGTTACATACAAAGGTCGGACTTCATTCTTATATGTGATTTTGTCGGCACGATGATGAAGACAGAATGGGAAATACCTCATCAAAAATATTGTAATGTAATACGGTACATTTAAGGTCCAGGGTCATAGTGTGATTAAGCCCTATAAGTTGGGTTTGGCTGACCTATTGTCATTGTTTGGCCATGGTGACAGACATGTATGGATAATGCCTCTCACGAACTGGTTAATATATAAACATATGGGATATCATATGAAAGTACATATTAGAATCTATTGTCTCTCAACGATCTCTCCTCTTGTTCATTCTCTACTGCATCTCGCTCTCTTTCTCGTCACTGCTTCTCTCTCTCCACCTCTCATTATCTGCAAAATATCTATCATAATAGGTAAAATAATTTCACTAAATCTCCTTCTCTGATGATTTATGGAAACATTTCAACTACGACATGCTCGATTTCTTTTTGGGAATGTATTTTACTACCATAATTTGATGCTTAATTCAATTGCTTAGAAATATTTGTGTCGGAGCAGTAGATGGAACGCATGTTGATGTGTGCATAACGGATTGAAATAAAATACCATATATTGAAAGGACATGTTTTTATTTAATTATAATGTGATTTTTATTTTCATGTTTGGAATTTGATGTTGATATTAGTCTTTAATTGTAGTTAACTATAACAGGATTTGTATTTAACTATAATGGGATTGGAATTAGATGTTGATATTTTAGAGAAAAAGAGAGAATACGTACAGGGGCGGAGTAGGCTCGCAAAGATGTCATGATACATGCATTGATACAGCAAGTCGTGTAGACGAGATGATAACACTGCGTGAGTCTATACAGCCGATGGATCCGTGCGTCGAGAGTTTAAAATTTTTAACATAAGAAAAAATTAACCTAAGAAAACTTCATTTTTGCCAAACAGCTTTTTCAAAACATCTTATAAAAGCTCTGCAAACTCCATTTCACACAAATAAATTTTTAACAAAACTCTATTTTTTCAGAAACAACACTTTTATAATCAGTAACTATTCATCAGCAGCTTTTCATCAGCAACAGCTCACTCAAACTGACCATAAGTCGTATATTCGACTAATCTATTTGTTGTTCCCCCGGAACTGATCGAGCCGAAGAGCATGACCAGACCAGTGAACGCTTTTCTAATGCTGAAATTCATAACTCCAAATATAAATAAATTAAGAAGGGATTGTAACGTCGGCCAAGAAGGTCAAGAGACTTGCATGCAATTATTATTCCGGCAACGTTTCTGGCACCATTTTCTGCTCCGCTGTCGCCACCATCGGCGTCAACCCACGTGGGACCAACGATCAGGGGTTGAAATACAAAATATTTATTTAATTATTTTTTAAATAAGTTATTTCCAAATGGACTTTTCTGCTTACAGTTCTACCCCTTTTCACGCTTTTGTTTATTCGTTCGTTCAATGTGACCCACTCACCCCTCAGAAGAGTTGAAGTGAGATGTCGGAGGTCGATCTACCGTTGGATCGCTCTCTTAGGCGGTCAAAAATCATCACATCCGTTCATAAAAGGGGCTCATCGTCCGCTGTCATTTCTTGCCGGACTCATCAGACCCCATCAGCTGCATCAGTGGATTGCCTTGGCCGCTTCTGAATAACAGTCTGCATCTCGCTTCTCTCTCGTGGGTGGTAACAATGGATACGCCGTTGATTAGCGAAGCTAGCAGCAGCGTTGGCGGGGACGGGCCAGACGGTCGCCGGAAGCCAAAGCCGAACCATCCTTTCCGGAGAAGATCCGACGCCATAGCTTTTGGCTCGCGCTATCAGAAGGCTGCGGCTCTCGTAGATCTGGTTTGTTGAAGTTGTAACCCTCATCTTCCTCTTATACTCCCGAGCTCTAGCTTCTAGAGTAACTTCGTTAGATCTAGACGTCTGTGGAGTTCTTGGTTCGGCTCTATTTCTGTTGTATAACTTATTTTATATCTCATATTCCATCTCAATTGTGAATATATCAAAACCCATCTTAATGGAACGTGTAAACTATCATTTTCGGCGACAATTCTTATTCCTTATACTGTCGAGCATTATTTATGAGGTTTTCGTAGGGAATTTGAAGTTTAGATGATTTTTGTGGCCTGGTGATACATTATATTTTGTGATGCCGGCTACTATACAATGAGGATCTCATCTGCTTTTAGCATTACTAATATATATACCCATTACTCAAATTATGAAGAATTATACACTGGTGATGAAATCCAGAACTCACGTCGCTACAAGATAAGGGGTTCTGCACATATTCTATCACATGAACACATGTGACAAGTAGTTCAAGCTATGACCGGTATGCTGTGTGGATGGAGGATAAGTTGGTTGCTGTCTGCCAAGTACTGTCGAGGAGTACCCTGCCGAGTACCCCTGCTGAGTACCCACACCGAGAACTCTTCCCAAGATCCCAAGACATCCTCTACATGTTTGAGAATTTGCACCATATATCATTTATTTATGCTTATTGTTGAAATAGCCCATAAGGTTGAGCCCATTTAGTGGCCCATTTACTTCTCTTATTTTTTAGTCCCACATTGTGTATAGGATTTCTCTCTCTCTTCTCTCTCCTATAAATATGTACTCTCCTTTTTGTATAATATACAAGAAATATACAAGCTTTTGCGATTTCCTACATGGTATCAGAGATAGGTTCCCAATTTTTCCGGTCTCCCGTCTTGTGACCGCCCACCCTCCCGAAAACACCTTCTGGCGGTCTCATTTCCTGAGACCGCTCTTATTGCCACTGCTTCCCGCTACTTGCCCGCCTCCCACGCTTCCCCTCTGCTGGGCTTTTATAGCTTCTCCTTCTGCCGCGTGGGTCCCACATCTTCCTCTGCAGTCCAGCGAGCTCGCCAGACCGTTCGCCTCTCCAGCGGTCTCTCTCACACCGCCCGCGTCTTCCGCGATCTTCCTCAGCGCGTCTCCTCTACGCGCTCATCTCAAGCCCCATCTCAATATCGCAGCGTTCTCGTGCAAGAACATTACTCCTCCGCCGATCTCGTCTCGTCTCTGCCGATCACGCCTCTGCGGTCTCATCTCTCAGCAGCCGCATCTGCCGATCTCTAGCCGCAGCTCTCTGTCGACAGCGACCTCCAAACAGCAGTTCTCAGGCCGCCGGTCTCATCCCGCAGGCCGCCAGTTCGCCGCTTCTCCAGTCTCGCCGCTCGCGCGATCTCCTCCTCAGCAGCAGACCTCAGCATCCACGGCCTGTTTTGCGATCTGCCGACCTCATCTCGCGCGATCTCCTACCAGCAGACCGGCAGTAATTCTTCTGCGAGCTCATCTCGCCAGCGGCAACGATCTCCCGCACCGGTCTCTCCGCAGCAAGCAGCAGCGATCCCTTGGAATCCTCCACAGCGATCTCCAGCGGTCTCTCTTCCTCGATCTCCTCTACGGTCTCCAGCAGCCCGCTCTCTCGGCAGCGATCTTCTCCCTGCCGCTGCCTCTACCAGCGATCTCCGGCCGGCTTGCTCTCTTCTCTTCAGACCGCCGCTCTCTCTAATGGGCTCATTTGCGAACTCCTCGCCTTTGCCTACGGAGGCCGCCCAACAGAACACTCCCCCGTTTAATTCTTCTGCGAACTCCTCGCCTAGTGAGCTCCGTGATGAGCTGCGAATTACTACGATCTCCCTCTCCGGGAAGAAAAACTTCATTCCTTGGGGTCACTCAATCCGTCGGGTCCTCCAGGCCATGGGTCTTCTCGCTCATCTTACCGATGATCCCCCGGCGACTACACCTCCTGAGTGGCTCAAGACTGATGGGCGGGTCCAGACCTGGATCCTTAACTCTTTGGAGGGCGAACCATATGAAATGGTCATGTACCTGCCCACGGACAAAGGGATGTGGGACGAGCTCCACTCTTTATACTCCGGCAAGGACAGTCTTCAAAGTCTCTTCGACATTATCTCTGATCTTCAGGCTCTGGACACCAGTGGACCAAACATTACCTCTGTTGTCGCTCGGGTCAAGTCACTCTCCGAAGCTTGGCTTCAACACCAGCCGCCCACCTCTGATCTAGCCACTCAGCGCGCGCAAAGAGAGGCCGTCTGCATTGCTCTGCTAATGGCCCGTGTTCCTCCACATCTTCTGAGTATTCGGGCACAAGTCCTGGCCTCGACTCCCACTCCTTCCTTATCGGCTGTCTGCTCCATGCTACTCAAAGTATCACAACCTCCGGAGGCTCTTGCTCCTCCCTCACCGGCTCTTCTCCAAAATGTCCCTGCTCCTTCGTTTCCTCCTCCTTCTAGCCGAGGAGGTCGGTCTGCCTACCGTGGAAGGGGCCGTGGTGGACGAGGACGGCCGAAGTGCTCCTTCTGTGGTCGTGATGGCCATTATGAGTCCACCTGCTTTCGGAAGACGGGCAATCCTCCTCCTCCACGACCGACTGCAGCAGTCGTTGAAGAGAGCTCCTCGGTCTCTCGCGCCGATCTTGAGGCACTCCGCCTACAGT
Organism: Dactylorhiza incarnata; assembly: GCA_033032865.1. NCBI lineage: Eukaryota > Viridiplantae > Streptophyta > Magnoliopsida > Asparagales > Orchidaceae > Dactylorhiza > Dactylorhiza incarnata. Next base: position 2,443,736 of record JAWHQI010000265.1, read on the forward strand.
TCCAGCAACTCCAAGGGATGATGACTCCACCTGCCTCAGTCGCCTCCGTATCCAGCCTATGTATCGTTTGTCTCTCCACTAGTCCTCGCTGGATCGTGGATTCGGGTGCCACTCATCATATCACCTCTCTTCCGCCTCCAACATATTCGGGTGCTCCCCATCCAAAGTATATCACTGTGGCCAACGGAGCAACTGTCTCTGTGTCCGGCTCAGCTGACCTATCTGTCAGCCCATCCATCTCTCTCCGCTCGGCACTCCATGTTCCGGGCTCCCCGTTTAACTTACTCTCTGTTAGCCGTCTAACTACTGATTTGGATTGCTCTGTCATTTTTTCACGTTCTTCTTTTCTGATACAGGATCGACGGACGGGGACTACCATTGGTAAAGGGCAGCTGCGCAACGGGCTCTACCTTCTCGACGATTCTCCCACCATCCTCGCCTCTGTCTCCTCTGCTGACTGGCATCAGCGTCTCGGCCATGCTCCCCTCCCCATCCTCAAGAAGGCACTACCCGATGTATCTTTTCCTGCATTTCAATGTGAATCATGTATTTTCGGCAAACAGCCGCGTTCATCTTTTCCTGAAAATTGTACTCGGAGCTCCGCTCCTTTTGATCTTATTCATTCAGATATCTGGGGACCCTATAAAATTTGTAGTATCTCTGGATTCCGTTATTTCATTACCTTTATTGATGATTACTTCCGCACAACATGGCTATACTTACTTCGCGAACGCTCGGAACTACCTCGTGTGTTTAAGGCATTTATCCTTGAAACACGCACTCACTTCTCCACCACCGTCAAAACACTACGCACCGATAATGCTCGCGAATACACCGGAAATGAGTTTTCGAGCTTATGCTCTGAATTCGGGATTCTTCATCAAACCTCATGTGCCTACACCCCTCAACAAAACGGTGTGGCCGAACGAAAGAACCGACATCTCTTTGATATGGCCCGCTCGATCATGATTCACATGAACGTTCCGAAGATCTATTGGAACTTTGCGATCTCTACCGCCTGCTTCATTATCAACCGCCTTCCCTCCTCCGTACTCAACAATGCCAGTCCGTTCATTCTTCTCTTTCCCTCTACTCCCGCCTTCCCTCTCACACCTCGAATCTTCGGGTGTACGTGTTACGTTCACTCCATGGGACCATCTACGGACAAACTCGATCCCAGAGCGACTAAGCAAATGTTTGTTGGCTATTCCCATACTCAGAAAGGCTACGTCTGCTATTCCCCTCTCACTCGGAAAATTTCGGTATCCGCTGACGTAACCTTCCGGGAAGACCTGCCATTCTTTCCCACTCCAACAACACATTCTACATCACCTACTCTCCCACAACCTGTCATGCGACCCATCCTCCCGGTTAACACACCCCCTCCAACACCTCTCCCTGAACCAATCCCTACTCCGCCTCCCGGCCGGCCACCCCTTATCCAGGTCTATTCCCGTCGCAACTCCCGCCCCGTTGCCCCTGCGCAGTCGTCCTCGTCCTCTGGTGCTCCAAGTCCTGCTGATCCGGTAACAGAGTCCACCACTCATCCAATGGCGAGCTACGTATCACTGCATCGTCTCTCCCCTCCACTTCATACTCTGGCCACTTCTTTATCGTCGGTTGCAGTTCCTAACTCTGTGCAGGAGGCTCTTCAACATCCTGGCTGGCGTGCCGCCATGGAAGAAGAAATGGCCGCGTTGTGGGCAAACCAGACCTGGCAACTGGTGGATCTTCCCCCTGGCCAGAAAATTGTTGGTTGCAAATGGGTCTTTGTCATCAAGCACGCTGCGGATGGGACCATTGACCGTTTAAAAGCTCGCCTGGTGGCTTGCGGCTACACCCAACAACAAGGTTTGGACTACGACGAAACCTTCTCTCCCGTCGCCAAACTGAACACCGTACGGGTTCTTCTCTCCGTCGCTGTGCACCGCCAATGACCCTTACATCAACTGGATATTAAGAATGCCTTCTTAAACGGCGATCTTACTGAAACGGTGTACATGCAGCAGCCGCCCGGGTTTGAGACCACGGGGGAGTCTCGGACCCCGAAAGTCTGTCATCTTTTGCGGTCTCTCTATGGTCTCAAACAGTCTCCTCGAGCATGGTTCGACAAGCTCAGCAAGGTCCTTCGTGAAGCAGGATTTACTCGGAGCTCGGCTGACTTCTCCCTGTTTACTCGCCACCAGGCAACAGGCACTGTTCTCCTTCTAGTCTATGTTGATGATATCATTATCACAGGCAACGACTCAAAAGGAATTCAGGCAATCAAGCAACAACTCAGCTCCGTGTTCCAAACAAAAGATCTGGGGAATCTTCATTACTTCCTGGGCCTGGAGGTTGCCAGGCGACCAAATGACCTTGTTCTATCTCAGAGAAAGTATTGCCTCGATCTTCTTCATGATGCAGGCTACTCCGGCTGCAAACCCATCAACACTCCAATGGACGCAAATCACAAGATTTGTGCTCAGTCCTCTGACTCTGATCTCTTGCTCCAGAACCCGGAGTACTATCGCCGTCTGGTAGGAAAATTGATCTATCTGACTGTTACAAGACCAGATATCTCATTCGCTGTCGGTATTGTCAGCCGTTACATGCACGCCCCTCGTTCTTCTCATCTTCAGGCTGTGGAACGGATTCTCCGATATCTGAAAGCTGCTCCTGGTCAAGGCTTGGTATACAAGACCTCATCCTCAACTCCAACACTGGTGGCATACTCTGATGCTGACTATGCCGGATCTCTGGATGATCGTCGGTCAACCAGTGGCTTCTGTACGTACTTCGGAGGACATTTGATCACCTGGCGTAGCAAGAAACAAACAGTGGTTGCGCGCTCCTCAGCAGAAGCAGAATACAGGGCAATGACATCTGTGGTCTCTGAACTTACCTGGCTTGAAAGTCTTCTCACGGATCTTGGGGTAAAACTTCCTGCTCCTGCTCTTCTACTCTGCGACAGTCAGGCTGCTATACATATTGCCAAGAACCCGGTCTTCCACGAAAGAACCAAGCATATCGAGGTCGATTGCCACTTTATCCGGGAGAAAGTACAAATGAAGAAGATCGAGCTAAAACATGTCCCTGGTACTGAACAAGTTGCGGATGTCCTCACAAAGGCACTGTCAAGTACCCTTTTCTATCATTGCTTATCCAAGCTTGGTGCATACGATCTGTACGCTCCAGCTTGCGGGGGAGTGTTGAAATAGCCCATAAGGTTGGGCCCATTTAGTGGCCCATTTACTTCTCTTATTTTTTAGTCCCACATTGTGTATAGGATTTCTCTCTCTCTTCTCTCTCCTATAAATATGTACTCTCCTTTTTGTATAATATACAAGAAATATACAAGCTTTTGCGATTTCCTACACTTATTATGGAGCACACTACGTAATATAAAAATAGGTCAGCCAAGTGCACAAAGCATCCCTGCGCGGCAAGGGTCTAGGGAAGGGTCCCACCACAAAGGTGAAATGTAGGCAAAACTTACTATGCATTTTTGCAAGTGGCTACTTTCAGGACTCGAACCCGTGAACTCAAGGTTACACTACAACACCTTAACCGGTGTGCCAAGACTCCCCTTCTAGGCTACATAATATAAATAAGAATAAATAACAATGTACATGAGCAATAATTGAAAACCTTAATCACTATTATCACTGTGTGTATGGAGGCTAGGGATAGAAACCTAATGTGCGAGTGGATCTTTTGTTTTTAGGAATCCCATGTTCATCGTCACGTCATGTGATATCGAAAATTTGATGTGCTTGATGTATGATAAGAATCAATGGAAGCGAAGGCAACCAATAGTGTCTTGATTAAGATCAAATGTGGCGGAACTTTGTTCAACAATGAATTGTATTGTATCCTCTCTTAGGAATTTTAATTTCAATTCCAACGTCTGGATTGAGTAGAAGACACTTTAAGGAACCTTTGAGATTGGTTCGAGATCTAGAAATGACATCACAAGCAGACCAAGTTTGTGACTTCCTATTTGAAGGTCAAGAATTGGTACAATAAGAGCATCTTCTGTTGGATCCGAGAGCAACCTTAGAGGGAGTGAGTAAAGTGTTCAATTTGCACATTATTTTTACCCGTGATAATTTATTGTGTTAGCGATAATCACAATAGAACATGCTAATTTAAAATAAAATTTAATACTTTGGTTATCCTTAAACCGCAAAATATAGGCACCCAATCATGTGAACATATGGATAGGTTCAGCCAAATTTGCCCCGCTCCTGAAATGAGTGTTGTTGATTTGTATATATCCCTGGATATCACTCCTATCCTATCTGCAATGCCTCAACCCTCGACTCACACACTCGGCCAAGTAGGCTAGGTTGATAACCACTACCTAGTCGTCTAACCCAAGAAACACAAGTTTACCATAAAGCAACAATTCTAGTTGTCACATAAGAGTCGAATTTGAAAGTGCAGAAATAAAACTGAATATTTCTCTGGAGGGAGAGGGGGGGGGGGGGGGTGAATAGAGAATAAAAATTTCTTTCTAAATTACACACAATCGTACCACAGAATCACAGATAAAATAAAACATGATGTAAAAACTAAAATCTAAGCAATAGAGCAGGGGAGGGAATTTTTGTAGAGATTCCCCAATAAATTGGGGTACTCCTCTCTTTCACAATCTTTGTGAGATAACACTGCCTATGCAAGACCTTCAGAAAATCTTTTCCAACTGGAGACTCAAGAACCGAATAGTTTTTCCTCTTGGAGACTCAATAACTACACATAATCCTTTGAAGGGAGATTCAGGAACCCTTTATAATAGTTGTGAATGTTTGAGCAGTGGAGAAATTTCAGTAGAGAGGAGGTGATTCTATCTGTGTCTCTTAGGAAAAGAGCGACACACATATTATAGAGAGAGAGAGAATTAATATTACAACCTGTAAAGAAGAAGAATGGTGGGGAAAAAAGATTGTCTGTTGTGAGAGAGACAATATATATAGTCATATTGAAGTCTGTCCAAGTCCCTAAAAGGATGAGCTAAGCTAAAATTTTCTTCTGTGGAGGGATGTATCGTACAACGATCGCTGAGCTTTGGTCGGCGAACGATGATCACATATCATAGTTCAACATAAGGAGGAACTTCATTATGTGAGCTCTGATAGAGGATGCCTCAGTTGGCGATAACTGAGCGCACAGTCGGCGAATGGAGATTGCAGATCCTTGTTTTGCTTGCTGTAAAGGATTTTGGGACCGCCGAAAATAGAAGGTCAACGGTCGGTAATTCTCGAGTTCGGTTGCCGAATGCCGAGTTAAAGAGCTCAAGCATGTTTGGTGAATGAGTCATTGTTCAGCGAACTCTGAAGAAATGAACTTAAGCTCGGTTGGCGATCGAGTCTTCAATCAGTGAACGCCCGGTCGACATTCCGGTTTTCAGTCGCCGATTGCCGGTCAGCGATTCTGCATGAACTTAGCCAATTTTGCAGCAACTTGTTGGCTTCTTCTGGAGAGCTTCAATCTGGGACCAAGACATAATATGCTCTATACAAACTTAGTGCATTATATAACATGGTCTACCAAATCATCAGAGATTTTCCCAATAGAATTCACCTAGCCCTAGATCTTTTGATCTACTCATCACATCACATGTGAATCAACACATCACATGTGAATCAACACACCACATGTGAATCAACACACCACATGTGAATCAACACACCACATGTGAATAAACACACCACATGTGAATCAACACACCACATGTGAATCAACACACCATAGATAAAACTTATCTAGTTGCCACGATATTAGAAGAATTACCACTCAAAGAAGAACAATAAAGTTTGAATGACAAGGACAATAAATATTGAAAATAGAGAAGTCCCTTGGATACGATCTTCACTTTGATAAGCACTGTGGCCGTGGAGTATTCTCCTTTGTCATGTGTGGGTGATCAAGGTTGTTCTCAGTCTTCTTCTTCTTTGCTTGGACTATGGTCCTCGCTTAGGATCTTTGATTGATGACGATACTGCAACCTGCTTCACACAAACACCTTCATGGATGAAGCCTTTCAAGGAAGATTTTGTGAAGTGAGATGGAATCTTGAGGAGGGTGGGTTGGATGCGCTCTCACAACTTTTGGGAGGAATTATGGATGGCTCAGAAGATTGATACGAGGGTGTCTCCCAAGGTGTTTGCTTATAAGTATTTCTAAAATAGGATGGAAATCAAAGAATTTATTGTTGTACTAGACCCCATATGAATTGGGGACCGATTGATTTGAATGAACCAATAACTCATTTTGAATCAGCGGCCCGTTTGTACCCTGCATTCGTTTTGATGCCTCAGAATTATCAGGGACCCAATTCCAATGTTGGTGTCTGAAACATACTTGAGACTTGATCCAAGTTCTCTGGAATGAACCGACAAACTTATATGGAACAGAGGTACGAGCCCTTTTCTATGGAATGGATTGGGGATCTGATATGGATCAGAGCTGATCAGCTGAAGTACGTAATTTTTGATGGGGCTCCCGAAGTAAATTGAAGTCTCAATTAACCATTTCTTGATTTTGTAACTATTGCTCCTTCAAAATCATCAAACACTGGTTTGTTATTAATCAAAAAGTCAGATCCCAGATGCATGTCTCAACATTCATTACAAATGGGCCAACTGGATTCTTCTATTTCATGTGAAATGGTGTCAATGCTTTTGTTAATTAGATTCGAGATCATGATTTCAATGATGACTTTATGTCAGACTAGCATGGTCACCATAGTCGTCGCGTGCTGGCAGAGTTGATTAGAATGGAGACTATGAGAGTGATTTCTACGACAGTGGAGGTTTGTTCAACGATGATTACCTAAATCAATGTGACAATCATGAATATTTTTTACATGGAAGAAGAAATGATTTCAAGCCGAGGTTTGCATTTCAATGTTTATGGAGATCATAACATCCAAGAGTTTTTGCACTGTCTCTCCTAGGTAAACATAATTTTCAACTATACAAAGATTTATGTTCAAAGAAGGGAGAAACTAGCAGTTTGATGATTAAAATCTTGAGCAACAACTTAGTGATAGATTAAAGTGGAAAGATGACTAGATGAGAAGATATACAGTTCTACTTGGAGGAAAATGTTAGAGTAGTTGATGGCGCAATTCGTGCATGAAACTAGGAGCAACACCTTTTCATTAATATAATTGGTGTGCTTAGTGTCCTCAACATCATGGATTGTACTACGTAGTTCGCATGCCTTGCAAAATGGAACCATTTTGATGAGACTTAAACCAGCAACTCTCTCGCTACATGGATGGGTTGAAGTTCATCTCTTGCTTCCATCCCTAGTGTTGATGCTAGATCCCGTCACCGAAGGTCACGTCGTCACCCAATCCAGTTACAGGGCCATGAGCCACTACTGCCTCTAGCACCAGCCGTAACCCTTCCAGCCATTGTCTCCCTCAAAGCCAGTCGCAAACCCCCTCTCTGACTTCCCATTCATCTCCTCTCTCCCAACAACCATTTGGAAGTCCCGACAACTCCCTCCTCCCAGATGCTACCCACTAGCACGATAACCCACGCAACATCCCCACCCCTCATCTCTCTTCTACAACTACCATCTTCATATCTGTTAGTCGCTACCACTGCCGCATTTCCTCCTTACCACCATAGCATCCCACTTCTCCTCTCACTGCCACTAATATCACTCCCAGCTACCGGAAGCCCCTACAACAAACTCTCCCTTCTCCAAAACCCCCAAATCCCCAAATTCACAGCCCCAAAATTTCCATACCAGACTTACATGCAAATCACACGCATGTACCCATGCTCCACTCCTATACGACCCAAATTCGTCCCCACACCTATTTTGCTTTTGTTAGAATGAAAAAACTGCATAATATTTCAATAATAAGCCCTCTATATATAGAGGGGTTACACTTATTTACAACCAAAATAAAGATAATATTCTAACACTCCCCCTCAAGTTGGGCGGAAGATATCAATCATGCCCAACTTGTCCACAATCTTGCTAAATATGTTCCCACTCAGTCCTTTGGTGAGAATGTCCGTTAGCTTCCTGTTGGAGGGCACAAATGGAGTACACACAATTCTTCTTTCAATGTTTTCCTTGATAAAGTGCCGATCCACCTCAATGTGTTTCGTCCGGTCATGTTGAACGGGATTGTGTGCGATACTGATGGCTGACTTGTTGTCATAATACAGCCGGATGGGCCCTTCTTCCACAAGGCCAAGATCCCTCAGTAAAGCCCGAAGCCATAAGCCTTCACATACCCCCTGGGCCATAGCTCTAAACTCGGCCTCAGCACTAGATCGCGCCACAACTTGTTGTTTCTTGCTCCTCCAGGTAACAAGGTTGCCTCCAACAAGAGAGCAGTATCCAGAAGTAGATCGCCTATCATCAACATACACAATGAGAACAGTAGTTTTCCCAATCCTACGTTTGATGAACATCGTATGATCTGCGTTGCTCTGACTATATATAAACGACACCATTGCCTTGTGAAAGCGACCAAACCATGCTCTCGGGGACTGCTTCAGCCCATATAGAGCCTTTAACACCCTGCATACTTTTCCTGCAACATTAACTGGAGTAAGACCTGGAGGGGGAGACATATAGACCTCCTATTCCAAGTCACCATGGAGAAAGACATTCTTCACATCCAGCTGTAATGGATCCCGATTTTTGCAAGCAGCAACAGATAGTAAGACCCGAACTGCATTCATCTTGGCCACCTGGGCAAACGTCTCCTGATAGTCGATGCCATGGGTTTATGTATAACCCCTTGCAACCAACCTCGCTTTACATCTCTCAACAATCCCTTGGGGGTTCTGTTTCACTGAGAACACCCACTTGCATCCAACAAGTTTTTTTCCGTGGGGAAGAGAAACTAAATCCCAAGTATGGTTCTTCTCCAAAGCCTTCATTTCCTCAACCATCGCCTCACGCCACATAGGGACCTCAAGAGCCTGCTACCACAATACAGGTATGGAAAAAGCAGCAAGGGAAGAAACAAAGGTCTTGTATGAGGGAGAAAGAGAATCATAAGATACATAATTTGATAGAGGATGACGAGTACAAGACCGGATACCTTTTTGATGGCAATTGGAGGATCAGAAGGCCCTGAGTCAGGATCCACTGACTGTTCTGGTAGCATAGCTGGATCTTGTGTGCTTGTCCTCTTTACACGCCGAGTATATACCTGCAAGGGCGGAGGTGAAGGTGGACTCACTTCCACTGGAGTCTCAACCAGTATAGGAGGGCTCACTTCCACTGGAGTTTCCCCCTGAAGTGAGGGGTACGATGGAGGTATAGGGAGAGGAACAGAGGAGACACTCGAAGGGGGGGATACGGTGGTGGAGGTGGCATCAGCTGGAGGGTAATAGGGCTCGGATTCACGGAATGTGACATCCATACTGACAAACACTTTCCTGGTAGGAGGATGAAAGCACTTGTGCCCCTTTTGCGTCGGAGAGTAACGAGGGGGGGGGGTGGAATTCCCAAGGACACGTGTGGGCATACGATTGATGAGGTATGCAGCAGTAAGAACATCATCGCCCCAATAAAATTTTGGGAGATGCATTTTGGAGAACAGACACCGAGCAACCTCCAGGAGATGGCGATTTTTTCGCTCAGCAACACCATTTTGTGCTGGGGAATAGGCATAAGTAGTCTGGTGGAGAATGCCATGATCAGCAAGGTAGTGCTCAAACTGCGAATCAATGTATTCGCGGCCATTGTCACTACGAAGTATTTTAATTGGGGATTGAAACTGGGTGGAGATAATATTATGAAATCGGCGAAAAATAGAAAAAACATCACTTTTGTGACACATCAAATACAACCATGTAGTATGAGAGAAGCAATCAATGAACGTAACAAACCACACACAACCAGAAATCGAAGGGACCTGACATGGACCCCAGACATCCGTATGAATAATAGCAAAAAGAATATAACTAGGTAACGAAACATGCTTAAATGAAGTCCGAATATGTTTGTTTAAACTACAGACATCACACACAAAAGTCTCAAAAATAGCAGTAGGCATAGTAGGAAATTACAACTTCATAACAAGGACTTCATAACAAGGATAGAGGGGTGTCCTAGGCGACAGTGCCAGGAGTACAAAGGATGGACAGTGCTGGAGTGGAGAGCGAGAGTAGGAGGAGGTGCGCTAGAGTCGAGCACATAGAGACCATTCACCATGCTACCAGAGCCAATCACCTTCCCCGTCGCCAGGTCCTGAAAAACACAAGAAGACGGAAGAAAAGTCACAGAGCAATGCATGGAGTTTGTTAAGTGACTGATGGAAAGAAGGTTACGAGTAAATGTGGGAACATGAAGAACAGAGGACAAGGTAAGAGAGGAGCAGGGGATGGTGCCCTTCCCGACAATAGAGGAAAGGGAACCATCGACAATGCTCACCTTGTCACGCCCAGAGAGAGGAGTATAGGAAACAAAACCTGTAGAGGACCCGGTCATATGATCAGTGGCCCCAGAGTCAATGACCCATTGAGTGGAGGGAGGAGAAACACCGGTAGAGAGGGAGGGAGAATCCGAACCGCTAGACCCCATGGCTCAGACGCAAAAGCCGGAATAGAAATCCGGGAAGGGGAAAGCCCAAGAAATTAGGGCATCAAGAGGCAAAGATATCTATCCAGCCAAATATCACGAGGAGAGGTGGCGCCGGAGAAAAAAAGCATCTCAAGAGCAGAAGCCGGCGCCATTAGAAGAGGGCAGAAGAGGCGGGCGACCGCTAAAGCGGGAGACCCGGCGCTAGCGGAAGCGGGAGGCGCTGGAGCGGGAGCGGCCTGAGCGGGAGGGGGCGGGAGCGGCCTTGCTGGAGCGGGAGCGGCCTTAACTGAGCGGGATCGGCGGGCGCTGAGCGGGATCGGGCGGGCGCTGAGGCGAGCGCTGAGGTGTGCGCTGGATCGGTGGCCTTACTGAGCGGGAAGCGGGATCGGGCGGAAGCGGAACCGAGAGTTAGGTTACAGATCCCTCTGATACCATGTTGGAATGAAAATCTGCATAATATTTCAATAATAAGCCCTCTATATATAGAGTGGTTACACTTATTTACAACCAAAATAAAGATAATATTCTAACACTCCTCCTCAAGTTGGGCGGAAGATATCAATCATGCCCAACTTGTCCACAATCTTGCTATTACTGGATGAGCTTTTATTTTCGTTTTAGATTTCTCTATTATGTTTGGAAATGCCTTTATTTTCTTGTGATTTTCGGTTCATAGCATGCTCATTTCTTTGTTAGACAATTAAAATTTATTCACTCTGATATTTATTTTTCCCACTTTCAGCCTGCTGTTATTATCTTAGATTTATTTGAATTATTTGTGATCGGTTCTGGTCGTGCTTTTTAATTATTGTTGTTTAATTAATTATGCGTGGATATTTTGATGTTGACACGTATAGGTGCATTGAATTAGAGTTGTTATTGACAGCCTGCCTGCCTGCGGTATTCATCAAATTTGATGAATGTTGAATTCTATAACCTTGTACAGCCCCACCTTCTTTATGGAAGTACTCTGATTATAATAGTAGTTTTGTTATGGTATATCTTCTTTCTCTTCCCTTCTAATAATAAATATACACACACTTGTAGGCAGAAGATGGAATTGGTTTACCAGAAGAAGTTCTGAATGATATGAGATTTGATAGAGCTGCGAGGTTCTATTTTATATATATTCGCTTTAACTGGCTGTGGTCCCTTAATCTTGTTTCCTTGATAGTACTGAACTTTCTTGAGGTTTGTTTTTTAAAACTTTTTAATTCATTTTTCTTTTATTTAAATTGTCTGTGCATTCAATTAAAATTCTTGATTAAATTTTTTTCTTTCAAATGGCAACTTTTGATGATGAGGTGGTCACGTGGGAATACATTCTGACCATTTTGAACTTTTTCAGAAACCTCTTTGGTGCATCAATAATCATCAGTCTTCTTGTCAAGAGAGGGAATATTTTTTCCTTGGCGAACTACCTTACTTAACTCATGCTCAGTCCTTCATATATGAAGTAAGTCCATTTAATGAAACGCCTAAGAGTTTGGTTTAAAATATAATTTTTTTTGAAGTGAGTGGAAGACCTATTTCTTTATCCTTCACTAACAATATTTTTCTAGCTTTTTCTGTAGCATATTCTCCTTATAGCTATTCGTTTCACCGACAATCATTTTTTTCTCATTTAGATTTTTATTTGTTAGTGTCTGTGTTACCGCTCCAATCCGGGAAGATTAAGAGAAAGGAAGAGAGGAATTTCAAGAGGAACTCTTGGCCAGCCCTAGGCTCAAGAACTTTCCATTCCAAATGATCTAAAGATACAAACTACAAGAGGGTTGGGGTATTAGAACCCCTCCCAGGGCAAAAGCGTAAATAAGCAAAAATTCAAAATACAATTTAATTAAAAGATAAAACACCCCGCCTGGGTGTTAGCAATCACGCCAGTCTCCTTCGTGTCTCACTTCCTCCTGGAGTAGACACACCACGCTGTCGACGCTCCTTTGAGCTCCGTGCTACCATCTGCATCCGTAATAGTATGTGCTATACATCAGCTTTCGTGACAGTGTTTTCCAGAAAATGTACTACCTTCATAAACATGTTTGTGGAGAACTGCAAGGTATACGCTTGCTGGGTTATGTAGTGTTGGAGTTTGCGAACTATTTTTGATATTTTTACTTTTATGCTCTATTTTATTTTCTCTTGTATGATTCCCCACTCCTATATGTTATGGAGTGTAGCCTTAATGAAATCATTACGGTTCTAATTTTTAACATGGTATCAGAGCCGACCTAATTGCTCGTTCCGCTCGGCCGATTCCCGCGTCCGCTCCATCGACCCGTCCCTCGCTCTCCAGCGCTCGCCCGTTCGCCGTTCTTCTCTCTCGCTCGCCTCTCCTCAGCGCTCACCGTTCGCTCTCCTCTTTCCAGCGCCGTCCTCTCTCGTTCACCGCTCTCCATTCGCCCGCGCAAGTCTGTGTATGCTTCTGGTGCTCCGTTCGCTGCTTATGGGCGCCGACGGTATGAGGGCTTAAATCCCTTGTTTCCGGCATCCGTTTCTTCTTCTTCTTCTTCTTCTTCTGTGTGGATGGTTCTTCCTCCTTATTCCTATACCTGATTCGCTTCTTTCGCTTGGTTCTGTTGCCGGGACCGTCTTAGGTTTCTTCTCTTTCTATGAGAAAACCTTAGGGCTGCGCCCTCCTAATTTTAGTAATCTTGTGATTTCTATTCTTGGATGGCTATGGATGGGAGTGTTAATTCTATGAATACGTCCTTCGGTGGTTGAGTTGCATCCATCCCAATGTCTACTTTGTGATCCGACTGAGCAACCCATGACCACAGTACTCCCCAAATTACCACCATGAAGCTTGATGGCACCAACTACCTCCCTTGGGCTCGCTCAATCACTCCTGCCCTCAAAAGCCGCAGTATGTTTGGCTATGCTATTGGTACCACCAGGGCACTTGCACAGGAATCTCCGGATTGGCTGCAATGAGAGTTTGAAAACTTCTTGGTGATGTCATGACTAATCAACTCCATGCAGGACTCTATCGCTCGCAATTACCTATTCCTGCCGTGGGAACGCCGCTCAGATTTTTCAACTGCGATGGAGAATCTTTCTTTTGAGGAAGGGTGATCGTCTCTCCTCCGCTTATTACCTGGAGTCTACTCAACTCTATAAAGAATATGATCTCTTTGATGCACTCACTCTTGTTTCCCCTGAAGATGAAGTGCTTGTTTGGGCTCGAGAAGAACGCAACAGGTTCTTTGAATTTCTTCATGGTCTGTATCGTGATTTTGATCCTATTAATGTTCAGATTTTTGGGCGTTCTCCTCTCCACTCTCTGCCACAAGTCTACATCCTTGTGCAACAAGATTTTGATCGCCGACAGTCATTACTCCCGGAATCAAGTTCAGAGGGCTCGGCCCTAGTGGTCGTCCTACTCGTGACACTAGGCCCAAGTCCACAGAGAAGGATCATTTGTTGTGTGATTATTGTGGGAGGGCTTGCCATACTTGGGACACATGCTTCAAATTTCACGGTTTTCCTCCTCCAAGAGGAGGTCCTGCCTCTCGTGGAGGCCGTTGCTAAGGTAGTTCTAACGGTCGACATCCATCACGATTTGCTCATCCTTCAGATGCCATGGATGATACTGCTCACCACGGTTGCCCTGATCCTCTTGGAGCTCCCTCCACCCTTTTTGTTGAAGAGATACAAGCTTCTCATCATCTGATGCAGGGTCATCCATCTGAACCATCAAGTTCATCCTCCTCCTCTTATGCCCACCAGGGGATCCCAAATGCTCATTTTGCTACCACCCGCTCCTCCACCCAATGGATCATCGACTCCGGAGCCACAGATCATGACTGGCTCTGCTACAAGTTTCGTGTCTATTGGAGTTTATGAGTTTATTATTATATTAATATTTGTGTGTGAGTGGGTATTAGTCCCATATTGTCTGTCCAATTTTAAGTGTCTATGTATTTCCTATACCCTGTATGGATGAATAATAAGCACCAAGTATTATCTATTTCTCTATTTCAACATGGTATCAGAGGGTGTGATCCGTTGAGCCAGCTTCTGCTCTCTCCCGAGGATTAGGGCTCCCGTGGTTTGCTCACGCCCCTCAAATTTTTTGTTTTTTGCTTCCCCTTCGCCGCTGCTGATCTCGACGGGGAGTTCTTCCGCTCCCGTCGACGGGACCAGCTTCTGATTCCGTCGACGAGAGGCTCTGCTTCCTTCATCGAAGATCCCGTGGCGTTCCATCTCTGCTCTCCCGTCACCTTGCGCTACTGCTGCTCTCATCCGCCGCTCTCGTCGATCGAAGCGACTCTTGTGTCCATCGACGATGCTTTCGTGAATGATTGATGACGTCGTCTGCACTTGCATCTTGTTTTCTGTCCTCTCCAGCTCTCTTTGTGAGATCCAACAACCTTTGTTCTTCTGTCGGATCGTGCAACCACTTCTTCCGTTGAGCAGCCTCCCCCTTCTTCCACTGGTAACTTCGTTCTCTGGTGCAACCTTTTATTGCTTTGTGGTGATGTCGATGGCTCCCACTGCTTCTGATCTCCGCGCGGCCTCAATGTTGTTCGTATTTGCCATGTGCTTGATGTCGTCTCTACACGAGCCTCTTCTTGCTGTTGCTGAAGGGTTCCTTTGCTGATCCCTCCGGAGATGTGTATCCAGTATCCCGGTGCTTGCTTCTCTCGTTGATTATGGAGATGGAGTTTTTTTTCTTATGTTTTTGTAGTAGTTTTATTTGTGTCATGTTTATGTCTTCTGTTTGTGTCTTCATGCGTTCTATGCCTTCATTCACGTGTTTCACGTGCGGGGGAGTGATTGGGACGAAGGCGGCCCGGATAATCTCTCCAGTTGCCCGTTTGATGATTTGCTCTGCATCGTTGTTTCCCTTCTACATGTGTGTGTAAGTGATGTTTGTTGACCGGTTTCCAGCGAGTTCACGTCGTCTGTGGGTCTGCGTCGTGTGTGGCTATACCCCCTATTTGATCCCCGTTTTGGTATTTTTCCCCGATGGCTCGTCTGATGTTTTGTCCCACATCGCCTACCTCCTTTGCCGTTATTTGATGTTTCCAAGCTGGAGGTTTCCCCTCCAGCTTGAGGGGGAGTGTTGGAGTTTATGAGTTTATTATTATATTAATATTTGTGTGTGAGTGGGCATTAGTCCCACATTGTCTTTCCAGTTTTAAGTGTCCATGTATTTCCTATATAAAACCCTATATGGATGAATAATAAGCACCAAGTATTATCTATTTCTCTGTTTCAACAGTGTCCTACTTTCCTCTGTATGGTAGAGACAACGTGAGCATCGCCGATGGATCTTTTTCCCCCATTGCTGGGAAAAGATCCATTCCCTGCTCTTCCCTCACTCTCTCTTCCGTTCTTCATATTTCTAAGTTTACTCAAAATCTTCTTTTTGACTAACTCTATTAATTGCTCAGTGACTTTTTTTCCCACTTCTTGTATCTTTCAGGACCTGAAGACGGGGACAGTGATTGACTCTAGTAGGTTGTGCGGAGACCTCTACGCGTTTGATCCCTCCAGCTCGGCTCCTCCTCCGTAAGCTCTTCATGTGGCCCAGTCTTCAGATTTGGATTCCTGACATTGTCACCTAAGACATCCTTCTATCTATACTATAGAACTTTTGTTACCTAATATATCCAATTCTTTGTTGAATTCTTTTACTTGTAATGTGTGTGAACTCAGTAAGCACAAACGTACTTCTCTTACTCATGTTTCACTTCCTCGTGCCACTCCTTTTGCTATTATTCATATTGATGTTTGGGGCCCTTGCCCAGTTGCTTCTATCTCTGGTTTTCACTGGTTTGTTATTTTCATAGATTTTTTCTCGTTGCACATAGGTTTCCCGATGAGAAACAAAAATGACGTGCTTCCCTCATTTCAATAACATGATAGTTACTTAGTTCAATGCTGCCATTAAAATGTTGCGCAATGACAATGGCCGTGAGTACATTGACTCTCAATTTGAGCGCTACCTCTGTGACCAGAGCATCTGATGTAAACCAGGGTTGTGAAAGTACGATATTTTTATGCGACCGATTTTAATTTTGAAAGTAGGCCGAGCGGGTCAAATCAAAATTATTGCGCGCCAAAATTACTTTTAACGATGAACTTCGCTAAAACCGTTAACATTTATTCGAAGACGACCCCTCGAACTTCTAACGAGTTGAACCAAAGCGAGATCCGTACATCCACAAGTAAAAGTTACAAACAATAATTTTTGGATAAACGATAATAAAGAGATAACGTGAACGTCCGAGGCAAACTTAAATTAGTGCATAAACTTAAATTAATTAAATGAGTTGCATAAACTTAAACTAATTAAATGAGGCAGGAGGAAGGTAGAGTTTACCCTTGAAATACTCAAAGCTACGACAAGGAGGAATAATGATGTAAACTAAAATCCGAGAATTGATTTTAGAAGATAAGACTTGATTTCAGTTTTAAAACTATGTAGCGCTAGCGGAATCTCAAGAGTATTGTCATGAGTTAATTTAATCAAAAGTTTGTAAACCCGCGTAAAGCGACTATCACTTGTCCGCCTTCAACAATAAAATCAAATCATCCACAGGCGTCACAATGAGAGAGGAATCGACAATAAATGGAAACAAGTTAACGACAAAATAGAAGTAAGGTTAAGTTGGGCAAACAAGCTCTGAAATTACTAAACTTTTGCAAGCATTCATAAATTTTGGACTAACAGAAATCGAGACGCGAGATGGGGTGGGGGTCATACCTTCATCAAAAGCAAAGCTGAGGGTTAAAACTTTCCCTGTCCCGTAAACTGGGACAGAGGGAAAAGCAAAACTGGCGGCGGCCTGTGGAGGTGACGGGTGGCCGGGAATCGGCTGTGGAAGGCTACAGCGACGGGAACAGGGCTGGGTGGCGCTCTTCCTGCGACAGGAGCACCAGTAAGCTGAGAGGGGTCGGTTCTGGCCTCGTCGGCGAGTCCAGCGGCGGGTCTTGACGAAGTCGTCGGGATCGACGTAAACGGCAGGTGGCGTCGATGGAGGGTGGAGGACAGTCGACGGGCGGCGGAAAGGTGGAGTCGGCGGCTTCTGCGGGCAATACTGAGAAACAGAGAAGTTTTTCTCCGTTTCTCGATTCTTTCCCGTCTGCTTCTTCTTTTCACGTGGGGGTATATAAAGGTAGCAGGGCAGCGGTTTAATAATATTCAATGGAAAAAACAAAGAGTCATGAGCGGCAATATTAAATGGGGCTGCAATATTAAATGGCAATTTAATAGTATTTAAAGGATGGAGTTTCAGACTTTGGAAATTGGAATCAATGGGCCGGCTGTAGGATTCAAAGAAGTAATGAGAGGAGTTGAAAAGAGTAGGTGATTTAAATGTGAAAATAAAATTATTTAATAATTTCATTACTTGCTTGCCCAAATTAATCCTACTCCTAATTTGACGGACCAATTTATTTAAGATCTTATTGGCCGGTCACACCAATAAGTCGTACGAACGATGGCGCAAACGCGGCACAACACACAAATACACGGGAAATAAAAGACATACTTGCGCGACGACATGCGCTACAAAATATTTAAATAAAATATGATAAAGAAAAGTAACGATGCACCTCAGGATGCATCAATTCTCCCGGGGTTGAAGGAGCTCGACCCCGTCGAGACTGTGATGAAACCTGTCACTGAAACTTTCAAACAATGAACCGGACCATGCACTGCCTCTGCCTCACCATGGTAGAACCCAACATCGCAGCACAAAAACTGTTGGCAAGCCCTCTTCCCTGAAGGAAACAGAATACTCATCTCCATTGGAAAAATATAACTCCAGGCGATGAAATCAACCGCAGAGTTATAGTTTTCCCAAGCTTCTCGAAAACAGTTAGTCAAAAATCCATGCATGACATGTAATTGTTTAATAAAAATCAGAGCTGCAAGGAGGTGAGTTCGACAAAGTGGGAAAGAGAAATTATCAACAAAGCAAAGAAAGAGGCGAGACCAAAGAGAAACCTGATCAACCTGTGGATTCATTAGATTATATTGCGTTATACGCACACGCGCTAGACACCCACGAGAGTTAACGAAACCAAGATTAACTATCGACATGACGTCACCCACTGAGATCAGACTAACACCCCAAATTTTAAAACCGAGCACAAATTTTTCATTCAAAATCAACCACAGAAATCCCTTAAATCGCGTGTCCCTATTAGGAGTAAAAATTCTTTGAAATGTCTCAATTTTTCTAATAAGGCTAATCCCAAAAAACTCATAATTAATTTGACCAAGCCCTAAATGCTCACGTACACTCACGGGATAGCGGTGCGGACTAAACACATGATCGCCGAATATAAAATCAACGTGCGTTGGTGTTGGCAGAACATCCAAAATGGGTGACTCACCGGAGTCAAGTGCGACTTCCTGGAGTAGGGGTCCAGGCAGAAGTGCGGCACTAAATAACATGGGTGCAGTGGTAACTAAGGAAGTCGAGGCAGAAGCTGGTGAGGTCCTCCCTGGAGTCCTAGGAACAAGACTATGCTTCTGGGGAAGAAGAACAATCCTGCGTCCATGGTGATCAAAGGAGTGGGAGTTCCTCACACCATCATGCATGACACGTCGGTCAAACTGCCATGATCGTCCTAATAAAATGTGGCAGACATCGATCGGAGCGACATCACATAGAACAGAATCCTGATACGCGTCCCCTATAGAGAACTCCACAAGACATCGATGAGTAACGGGCATAGTCAGGTGACTATTAACCCCAGATAAGTGATAGGGCTGCTCCAAGGGGTGTGTCTCGAGTCCTAGCGTCTCAACCATGCGTTGGGAAACGAAGTTTTCCATGCTACCACTATCAATGATAATGGAACAAAAGTGTCCCTGAATGCGCGCAGTAGTGCGGAAAATTTCATTCCTCCGTAAATCATGCTCAGTGGTCTCGCTAGGGGAAACCAAGCTATAGCGCAAGACACAGACTAAATGCTCAGCTTGCTCTCCTTCGACCTCGATAACGTCATCAGACTCGGGCTCAGGCTTGGAGTCACTAAGGAAGACTCCATATTCTGGTTCATGACCCTCAGAAGAATCAGCAATTGCGACGAAGTGGCGTCGCGGG
Organism: Dactylorhiza incarnata; assembly: GCA_033032865.1. Taxonomy (NCBI): domain Eukaryota; kingdom Viridiplantae; phylum Streptophyta; class Magnoliopsida; order Asparagales; family Orchidaceae; genus Dactylorhiza; species Dactylorhiza incarnata. The sequence goes on from JAWHQI010000265.1 coordinate 2,463,352, forward strand.
CACTCGGAAGATTTGTGCCCGGGCTCCATACACTTGAAGCATCGAAATACTCCAGTGTTGGGCTTGGATCCCATGTGCTCCTTACCTCGGGTGAGGCCAGGGGGAGGAGCTGGGGTCCCAGTAGTGACATGAGGAGGGGGATCAGAAATCCTAGAGGTGGACACAGTGGTGGTGGTGCTCGAGGTAGCCTTTTCCGTAGACCTATGCCCAGATGTCCTCTTCTGAAGTGAGGCCTCTACTCTACGGGCTCTACTAGAAACTTCACCCAAATCTCTAAAGTCGTGTAACTCTAGCTCGTCCCTAATAGCATAACGGAGCCCGTTCAGATAACGGGACACGGTCATATCGTCTTCCTCATGAAGATCAAGCCTAGACTGCAATATCAAGAATTCGTTGGTGTAATCATCCACGGAAAGCTTATCCTGACGAAGGTTGTGAAACCTTCGATAAAGAGTTTGCAAATAGTCCGGGGGGACATATCGCTTCCGCAGTTGCAACTTAAACTCTACCCACGTGGTGATAGCGGCTAGGCCTAATGTGAAACGAGTGCGCTCTAGCTGACCCCACCAGACTAGTGCTGGTCCTTTAAGGCGAAGGACGGCATACTCAACCTGACGGTTCATAGACATTTGTTTCCACGCCATGAACCTTTCAACACGCTCACACCAATCAAGACATTTTTCGGGCTCCACGTGACCCAGAAAATTACCTACATCAAGCTTAACTCCATCGTCCCAACGGGGTTGGCGACGGAGTCCTGGTTCAGGTTGAGCAGGATCTGCTGGCCTAGGGTTGTGCTCCTCGTGCCTAGGATTTTGTTGTGGAGTTTGATTCAAACCTAGGTGACGTTCGGCTTCTAACGCATTAACGGAGGCCCTCAACCCGGTCACGACGTGGTGATTATCTCTCATGCTGGCATTAAGAGTGCCGACCGACTTCATCAACTCACTCATTTGCTTGGCTAGGTCGCCTAAGGTGGTTTCTATTTGATCAAAACGATTCTCCATAATTTTTAATAGAAAATTTGTTTTAAATGTTTTGATTTTTTTTTGAAAAGAAAACAAAACAAAATCTTACTGATTTTTTTTTAGATAACATATTTTAAAAAAAAAAAAGTAAGTTTTTTTTGTTGTTTTTTTTTTGTTTCAAACAGGATTTTTTTTTTTAAAAACAGAGAACCTTTTTTTTGTAAAACAGAATTTTTTTTTTAACAAAACTAAGTAGAATTTTCAAAATACTTCAAATCAAGATCGCCGATTCACAATAGAAGTGAATCGAACCGCTCTGATACCAAACTGATGTAAACTAAAATCCGAGAATTGATTTTAGAAGATAAGACTTGATTTCAGTTTTAAAACTATGTAGCGCTAGCGGAATCTCAAGAGTATTGTCATGAGTTAATTTAATCAAAAGTTTGTAAACCCGCGTAAAGCGACTATCACTTGTCCGCCTTCAACAATAAAATCAAATCATCCACAGGCGTCACAATGAGAGAGGAATCGACAATAAATGGAAACAAGTTAACGACAAAATAGAAGTAAGGTTAAGTTGGGCAAACAAGCTCTGAAATTACTAAACTTTTGCAAGCATTCATAAATTTTGGACTAACAGAAATCGAGACGCGAGATGGGGTGGGGGTCATACCTTCATCAAAAGCAAAGCTGAGGGTTAAAACTTTCCCTGTCCCGTAAACTGGGACAGAGGGAAAAGCAAAACTGGCGGCGGCCTGTGGAGGTGACGGGTGGCCGGGAATCGGCTGTGGAAGGCTTCAGCGACGGGAACAGGGCTGGGTGGCGCTCTTCCTGCGACAGGAGCACCAGTAAGCTGAGAGGGGTCGGTTCTGGCCTCGTCGGCGAGTCCAGCGGCGGGTCTTGACGAAGTCGTCGGGATCGACGTAAACGGCAGGTGGCGTCGATGGAGGGTGGAGGACAGTCGACGGGCGGCGGAAAGGTGGAGTCGGCGGCTTCTGCGGGCAATACCGAGAAACAGAGAAGTTTTTCTCCGTTTCTCGATTCTTTCCCGTCTGCTTCTTCTTTTCACGTGGGGGTATATAAAGGCAGCATGGCAGCGGTTTAATAATATTCAATGGAAAAAACAAAGAGTCATGAGCGGCAATATTAAATGGGGCTGCAATATTAAATGACAATTTAATAGTATTTAAAGGATGGAGTTTCAGACTTTGGAAATTGGAATCAATGGGCCGGCTGTAGGATTCAAAGAAGTAATGAGAGGAGTTGAAAAGAGTAGGTGATTTAAATGTGAAAATAAAATTATTTAATAATTTCATTACTTGCTTGCCCAAATTAATCCTACTCCTAATTTGACGGACCAATTTACTTAAGATCTTATTGGCCGGTCACACCAATAAGTCGTACGAACGATGGCGCAAACGCGGCACAACACACAAATACACGGGAAATAAAGACATACTTGCGCGACGACATGCGCTACAAAATATTTAAATAAAATACGATAAAGAAAAGTAACGATGCACCTCAGGATGCATCAAATGATCAATTCTAAATCAGTGGCTGGGAGGGATCGAGAAAGCTTTCAGTCGGATGGTCGGTCAGAAATTGCGCTGTAGTTGACGACAAGCGAGCAAACTAGGCAGGTTCGATAGGTCGTTGGAAGAATAGTCCGAAGTCGATGACGACCTGAAGGGATCGATTGCTAGTCGGCGGTGGAGGAGGACGACCCGACTTTGGACGACGCTGCTTCGGACGACGGAGGATGGCGACGCTGGTTCAGAGAACGGATCGACTCGTGAAGATAAAGAAGCAGCGGCTGCCCCTGATCGTCGTTTCAGCGGTTAGGGCAGAATGTGGTTTGGTCGGTTAACAGAGGGAACGAATTCACTGTTCGTTCCTCTGTAGTTTTTCGGCTCCCTTTCTTCAAGGTTTTGGGATCATATATATAAGAACTTAAGATTAGGCTAATTGATTTATTTCCTAATCTTCAATCAAATATTTTCCATGTTAGATTATTTACTTCTTAAATCTTCCTATCAAATATTTCTAAAATATCTTATCAATTGATTTATTGATTGAGAATAATAGCCTATAATGAAGTATTTCCAACTTAGTCGTAGACAATTTTTAATTATTTTAAGCTTGCCTTTTTCATTCTCGTTATTTTAAATTACCAGACCATTTATTCAGTGTCTCATTGGGTGGTCAATCCGATGAACCAAAAAACTCGAAATGACAGAATTTAAATGAGATAATCAAAATAAATAGATAAATAATGCTTGACGATATCATGCTTCCTTGGATGCGGCGAAGGGTGCATCAATTCTCCCGGGGTTGACAGAACTCGACCCTGGCGAGAATTTACAAAACTGGTAACATTGAGTTCAAATATCATTGCTGGTGCTAAATCGGGTGGTATGCCTGGGGCCTCAACAGGTTGCTCGATGCCCTCTGAATTTGAAATGGGCCAAACCTCCTTTGCAGTAGTTTATGATATATCCCCGTAGTAAATCTCTGCTTCCTTCAATAAGCAAATACCCAATCTCTCTTTGAAAAGTACAACTCACGACGATAATGACCGACCATGAATTTATAATTTTCAAAGGTTGCTTGCAAATTATTAGCAGTAATTTTATGCAACTTTGTTAAATAATTAATATGAGCTTGCGCATCGAATGAAATACGTTCATGAAATGGTAGAGGGTGGCGGTCAAGTAGATGGGGTATACGGAACTCATAGATAATCTCGAAAGGAGATTTATTAGAAGTGCGATTTTTAGAATTATTAAATGTCAATTTTACTTGTGAAGGTACAAGATCCCATTGCTTTAGATTCACCCCAATTAAACACTTAAGAAGGTCTCCTAAACTTCTACTAACGACCTCAGTTTGCCCATCGATCAGAGGGTGATAAATGCTACTACACTCGAATTTGGTTCCCAGCCGACCCCCTAGTGTGTTCCAAAAAAATGACATAAAATGTTTAATATATTGATGCAAATCGACAAATCCTCCCATTCCCCAATGATAGTGTGGTGAAATTAAGGTGTGATCTCTAAACATGAAATCTACGTAGTGAGGTGTGTGAGGTAAGTGTTTATCAAACATGGTATGGGAAAATTGAGAGATATCAGGTGGCACATCAGCGACCGATAAACGTGGGACCGAACCTAGGTTATGTGGGGTGAGTGACACAACTATATCACAACTTACTTCATGGGGCGGGGGTTCATGCGGGAGTGCGGTAAGTAGTAACGTGGTGGAGTCAACAAAAAGTGAACTAGAAGACGTAGAGGTCCTCTCGCGTGCCCTGGGAATATGACAGTTCTTCTGCGGAAGAAGAACAATCTTGTGTCTATTGTGCTCGAAGGAATGAGAGTTCCTCGTACCGTCTTGCATGACATGCCGGTCGTACTGCCAAGATTACCCTAATAGGATATGGCAGACATCCATGGCGGCGAAATGACATAACACTCTATCCGAATATGTGCTCCATATAGAAAACTCTACAAGACAAGAGTGGGTAACAGACATAGTCAAATGACTATTGACTTCGAATAAGCTGTATGGTTCTTCTAACGGATGTGTCTCAAGCCCCAACATTTCTACCATACGCTGAGAAACGAAGTTCTCCATACTACCGCTATCAATGATAATGAAACAAAATTGTCCCTGGATGCGTGCACTAATTCGGAAAATATCGTGCCTGTAAAACCCCTCCTTAGTTTTACCACAAATCAGCAGTCCGGCCGGGCCCCGTGATAATAAGCAAACCAAGAAACGGTAATAAAAATTGGTACATAGCTGGTAAAAATTAAAAGTGCTAAAGAGTACTTACAGCGGAAATAATAAAAGAGACTAAGGGTAAAAGTGTACCTCAAAATCGGATTTCACAGAGCCACTAAAAAGAAAGTGTCAAATGCTTGAAATACTGAAATCTTATATATAGTCTGATACATGGAAACATTAGATCATACTGGCACACGACCAACATAATAACATTGTACTGAAAGGGAAACTACTGAATGAGAAACAAACTAAACATGGTACAACAGCAACCGCGCTCATCCTAGGCGCAACACCCCACCTGTGACTCCTGTAATGAGAAGCCCAAAAATGGGTCAGCCCAACTGAAGAGTAAGAAAGACCATTTCCCCTAGTGACACTAAAAGGAGAAGTGGTAATAATTGAAGAAACATGAGTGCATACTAATAACAGAATTAATTATTTTGTACTAAATAAACAATTACTACACTATAACGCATGTTATTTTTTATCAAAAGCCGCTAACATAGATGGCTATTCTGTTGTAATTTAATCACGTATTTCTAAACTGTAACTCATGCTCAAATCTTGGAGTTATATCTTGTGCGCGTTCTGACGATCCGAGTCTTTGCTAACGAACGTATCACGTTCTATGTCTCAAGGACTTAGACCCGTATCTACTGATCTATTAGGGGAAGTAATTCCTTCCCAAAAGTTGAGGCTCTTAGGGACTACTACGCCCTTTGAGTAAGATTGCGCGCCTCAATCTATCACGAGTGATATCATCATTCGTGCCTCCTAACTGTTTTCCATTATCACAAGAATCTTAATAAAAGGTTCTGCTAGATGTTCTGCGTAGGTCCACCTTTTTCCTAGATATCTAACTTATAAGGGAACATCAAATCTTTGCCCTACTAAAATACATAAATGTTTAATACATTTTAGTTCATACTACCAACTTTAACTTTTATACGTGAGTACACAATACTAATCATTTCCTTATCTATCAAAAGAAGTATGCATGCGTTATTATGTGATATATCTAGCCAAAGGAAATAGAATTTCTTACAGTTGCGTTGCGTCGCTCGTACACATGACGCGGCGGCATAGCTTCCTCTACTAAGGTCTATTATGAGTTCCTAGAAAAAGCACGTCTGAATCAGTACTCCTTTTTCCCAAAATCTGAGAAATGTTGGCTATCTCTAACAGGAGAGGACTGCCCTAATACCTGGTAGAGGAAACAAAATCCACCACCACTATCAACTAAAATGAGACAGGTAACGGTCAAAATCATCACCATTTCACCACCAAAGACTGAGGAAGAAGGGAAAACAACAGCTACTTACCCACAGACAGAAATCGGAACTAGTCCACACTGATCTGGGTTCAGACGGCGGCTAGGGCACTGACAGGGAGCGTCGATCGAAGCCTGGAGTCGAAGGACACTCACCGTGAAAACTTCCGAGCAGCGGCAGACTCGCCGTCTCCAGCGCCTGAGGGGTCTGTGCTTACCGTCGACTTTTGCAAGGAGGCTCGACGATGCGGCAGAGGGGAAGACGGGGAACGACTGAGGTAACCCTAATATCGAGAGGGAGCGAGAGATCGTGAGGGAGAAACCGTTACGAGAGAGGGAGAGGGCGTCGTCTGCTGCAAAGGATGCGAGAAAGAGTGGCGGTTTTTCGATCCCTTACTGAGGGGGAAATAGTTCACGCGATACGTGGAGGGGTGCGAGCTTTTAATCCGAGATATAAAACGATTGAGGGAGGGTGCGGTTATGAACTGAACCGATCGAACTCACCATAATTACGAAAATGCCCTTCCTCAAGACATAAGTTCGAACATACGCGCATCAGAAGGATACTATTTTTTTTTTATAATTAGTATTTTACTTATTAACTCGCAACAATTTTTTATACTCAACCGTACCTCGATGACGCTTGCTCTATCCAAAATGCTCGCTATCGGTCCCTGAAATTTAAATACTCTTCGCATTAAAATACGGGTGTTACAAATTTCCCCTCCTAATAAAATTTTCGTCCTCGAAAATTACAATCATACCTGAGTCAAAAAGAAAGGCATAATCTGCATTGCTCCGGAGTTCATCTTCTCTTTCCCATGAGTACTCTGGTCGGCCACAGTTCATCCAAAGGACCTTTACAAAACGGATCTCTCTGTTTCGGAGCTTTTGAACTCTTGAGTCCACTATCCTGACTGGCTTGATATTGATACTAAGATTTGATTCGATTGGTGCTTCTTCAGTACTGATTATCTGACTGGGATCTCTGACCGCTCTCCTCAGATAGGAGACGTGAAATACGTCGTGTAGACCACTCATTTCCTCAGGTAAGGCCAACCTATAAACCTCACCCACGCGCTCCAGTACCTCGAAAGGACCAACGAACCTTGGACTCAATTTCTTCATCCGCTTGATTCGAGAGACACCCTTGACTGGTTTGACCTTCAGATAAACATAGTCTCCTACGCTGAACTCCATTGATCTATGCCTCTGATCATAGTACTTAGCCTGACGATCTTGTGCTATCTTCAAACGCTCCTGAATGAGTTTGATTCGAGTTGTGGTCTTGTCCACCCATGACTCTTTGTTGGAAGACCTCTCCTCAACTTCAGCCCAGCACAACGGTGTCCGACACCGCCTACCATAAAAAGCTTCAAAAGGTGCCATCCCAATGCTTGCTTGAAAACTGTTGTTGTAGGAGAACTCTACTAAGGTGACATACTTCTCCCACTTACCTCCAAAGTCTAGGATGCACATCCGAAGCATATCTTCCATGGTTCTATTTGTGCGTTCTGTTTGCCCATCTGTCTGGGGGTGGAAGGCTGTACTAAAAGTAGCTTAGTACCTAAGCGCTCCTGAACGTACTTCCATTCCTTGGAGGTAAACCTGCCATCTCTGTCTGAGATTATAGTCTTCGGAACACCATGGAGTCGAACTATCTATCCACATACAACTGAGCCAATTTTGGGCCTTGATCCGTTTTCTTATTGGGAATGAAATGGGCAACCTTGGAAAGACGATCGACTATAACCCATAATGAATCATTCCCACTCTGCGATCGGGGAAGGCCGTGAACGAAATCCATCGATATATCACTTCCTCTGCATTCCTTAGCGACCCTAACTCCATTATCGCTCTCACCTTGTCGGGGTTAGGCTCTACCCCGACGGGGGTGAGTAGATGACCCAAGAACTTCCCCCTGCTGACCCCAAAGACACACTTCTGGGGGTTGAGTCACATCTTAAATTTTCTCAAGGTGCCGAAGGTCTCTTCAAGTTCCTGGAGGTGGGACTCGAGGTCCCGGCTCATGATCATGAGATCATCTACGTAGACCTCCAGATTCCTCCCCTTTTGCTCACGAAAGACCATATCCATCACCCGCTGGTTGGTTGCTCCCGCATTCTTCAGCCCAAAGGGCATCATCTTGTAGCAATAACACCCATCACCAGTGATAAATGAGAAGTCTTTAACGTCGGGGGGGGGGGGGGGGGAGTGCATGCGAATCTGATGATAACTTGAAAAATCACCTAAAAAACTCATTAGAGAAAAACCGACGACTGAGTCAACCACTGCGTCGATTCGAGATAAGGGGGTAACAATCCTTAGGGCATGATTTATTTAATAAAGAGAAGTCCACACACATCCTCCACTTTCCATCTCCCTTCTTTACCATTACCACGTTGGAGACCCAGCCTGGGTACTGGATCTCTGATACAAATCCTGCCTTGGGGAGCTTGCTCACTTCCTCGTGAATGGGCTCCGCTAGCTTGCCAATAACAGACCTCTTCTTTTGCCGGATGGGGCAAGTGTCGGGGTCGAGGTTGTGGCGGTGGCATGCCACATCCACATCAATACCTGACATTTTCGCCGCGCTCCAAGAGAAGACATCCACATTCCCCTAAATGCAGGCCAGGATCTTCTTCTGGTCCTCGGGGCTGAGCTCCCTGCTGATCTTCACTTTCTCTATCGCCCCTGCTCGGGAGACGACCTCCAGCTCCACGACCTCCTCCATGGCCTCCATCCTAGATTGCTCCCCCCATCATCTTCCTTCTTTTCCCCGCAAGCGAGTGTTTCGGTTCCCTCTTCCTCCATATTCTCCTCCCGAACTTCCAACAACTCCTACACCCCTTCTTCTTGGGCCTGGTCCTCTTCTCCCCTTCCTTCCCCAGTCTCCTATACTTTGGGACCTCCGACGACCCCTTCCACCTCCTCCTGCCTCTCCATCTCCCGGTCCATCTCCTCCGCCTCTGCTTGCCAAGTGATGGTGTTGATCACGGTAACGTAGCATTGTCTTACTACCTTTGGGTCTTCTCTCACTCGGATCTGAACTCCGCCCACGCTGAACTTGAGGCATTGGTGGAACAAGAAGGGGATACAACGAAACGCACTGATGAGAGGCCGCTCGAAGATGGCGTTGTAACTGCTCGGAGCATCAACGATGACGAACCGACAGTTACAGGACTGTCCCCCAAAGATGACATGGAGACCTACTCCTCCTTCCACATCCTTTCTTTATCCAGAGAACCCAAACAGTGGGCCATTCGAGGCCAAAACCCTCCTTTCCTCCACCTTCATCTCGTCGATTGCCTTCTTGAAGTTGACATTGACCGAGCTCCCGTTATCTACGAAGATCCAGGAGACGGTGAAGTTCTCGATGGCCATCTCGATAACCAGTGCATCGCAGAGCGGGTCCTCATGGCCCGACATATCTTTCTGAGATAAGGTAATCTTTTCCTCTGGGGGTAGTGCCTGAGAAGTCGAAGCCACGCTCCGTCGATACGTTGTATGGAGGCTCGCCTTTCGGGTTGCCTCGATCCCCACTCCCTCGTGGATCACGCCGATCCCTCCTCGACACCCCACATCAGCCCTGTCCAGGCACCTATCTTCCTCCTCTACCGCCCCGATCACCTCATCTATCCTCACTAGTGGTTGTTGCTCCGTGGGACCTCTCGCCCTCCTGGCCTCCAAGAACTCCGGGCAGGTGGTCGTTGACCTTCCTCCTGGTGGAAGTCACAATACGGTAACACCACCCCCTCCCCCGGCCTCCATTGTATGGTTCCTCCTCCTCGCTCCCGCTCCTCCTCCTACACGCCTTCTCCTTTCTCGGCCGATCGCCATGGCCTGCTGAGGCAGGGGAGGGAGTGGCCTCGGGCCTTGCCTCCATCCTGGGTGGTTGGGTCTTCCCTGAACTCCTCGGAAGTTCCCCCCTCCTTGGGCAAAACCTCTTATCGGGCCTTGCATCCCTCCGCCTTGCTCCCTCCACCCAAATTCTGGGGCCCTCGGCTCTTCCCTACTCCTGACCTCCTGCTGCCTGACCTCCGACTCGCTCATCTTCACCAGCCTTTTCGTGAACTTCGGGTTGGCTGCTTCCCCTTCGATCTCCTCCGCTGCTCTTTCCATCAGCTCCTCGAAGGACAAGGGGGGTTTTCGCTTCAGGTTCATTTTGAATAACCCCTCCCGCAGCCCCACCGTGGAGGCAAGCTGGAGGGTGAACCTGGGCACCTCCTGGATGAGCACGAACACCTCCTGGAATCGGTCCACGTAGTGGGCCAGCGATTCCCCTGGTCCCTGCTTGATCTTGAAGAGTGCCTCGACATCCTTCTTCCTCTTCTTCGAGGTCGAGAAGCGTAGCAAAAAGCTACGACGCAGATCTTCGAACGCGTAGATCGACCCACTGAGAGCTGGTGAAACCAGTCCCGCGCCTTCTCGTTCAAGGTAATGGAAAACGTTGGCACTTGAAGGCATCCGACATATGCCGAATGGAGACCGTGTCCTCAAACCATTGCAGGTGTTGGACAGGGTCATCCTTGCCGGTGTAAAAACTCATGGCGGTCTCAGTGAAAACTTCTAGAACGGGCGCCAAAAGCACCAGCTCGCAGAACGGGCTTGTTTTGCTCGCCGTCCTCGCCTGCCCCACCCGACCTACAAACTCACCTATCGGGCTAGCATTCGTCGGGCTAGGGAACAACTCTCGTCCTGCTAGATCTCGCCCTGACGCCTCGCTGACGTGCTCCTTGCCTGCTCGCTGCCCTGGGGAATTCTCGCCTACTCTCGATGGCGAGGCGATCTGGGGTGCTGGGGTTGCGAACTCACCTCACGCTGCGGTGAAGGCGAGGTTGATCTTCTCGAGAACCTCTCTTCGGAGGTTTGCTAGCATCTCTGTCGTTACTAGCGAGCTAGAGGGTGGCGGACCACCACGCCCGACATCTCGCTTATCCTCTCCAGCCATGCTGCCACCTTGGGACTTTCTTGTACCAGCTGCTGTCCACGCTCACTGCACCAAAAATATTGGAATCGAGAATCGGCCCAACGAGGAGTTCGGACCCCTAAAAGGGGTCAGCTAGCACTTATTGATCCCGCAGGGGAACCTGACCGAAGACTTAAAGCTAAATATGACCCTTGGCTGCAGCGTGGAGGTCCCACCACACACCCGGAAGATCTTAGAGCACTTCTCCTCACAAGCCAAAGCTAAAGTCGGGCACCTTGGAGAGCCTGAATAGCTAACCAAAGGTAGCCTAAGGAGGAGGAAGCCAAAGAAGTGTCATCCTCTCCAAAGGTGCCCTTCACGGTCTATATAGCTTTTCTCTTTTGGTCTGCTAATAGCGAGATTCCGCCTTTTGGTTTTACTAATCGCACCCCAAATGGGTCTGCTAACAGCCAAATTCCACTGTTCTAAAGGGCTATTGACATCCCACCACCACTCCGGAATAGGTAGGGGCTTCAGTTTGCCCCCTGGTCTCTGGCATTCGGCTTTAACCAACTTGCATGTTTCACACCTTCCAACATATTCTGCTACATCACTCTTCAAACCTGACCACCAAACTGACTTTTTGAGATCTGCATACATCTTCGTGCTACCCGGATGTATCGAATATCTGGAATTATGAGCTTCAAACAATATATCCTCTCGAAGGTGATCAACGTCTGGAATGCATACTCTATTATCGAAAAGGAGTAAGCCCTCCTGAATGCTGAACCTCTCCTTCTGACCAGCCTGGGTCAAATCCCAAACCTCTACCATCTTAGGATCTAGGGGTAAAGCCGTTCTGATCCTGTCTTTAATATCGCAAGTGATTTCCATCCAATTTAACCTTGCAGAACCAAGACTAGAGTGTGGTAAGATACTGATCTCTAACCTCTCCAGAGCTCGCACAAGCTCTTCCTGCTGAGTAATGAGGGCATAATTCGCACCTCTTCTACTAAGCGCGCCAGCCACCACGTTTGCTTTCCCCGGGTGGTATTGAATACCAATATCATAATCCGAGAGGAATTCCACCCACCTTCGTTGCCTCATATTAAGCTCTTGCTGATCATATATATACGTGAGACTTTTATGATCCGTAAAGACCTCACAACGAATTTCGTAGAGGTAGTGTCTCCAAATCTTCAAGGCGTGGATGACCGCTGCAAGTTCCAAATCGTGCACAGGATAATTTCTCTCGTGAACCTTTAACTGCCTGGAGGCGTAAGCTATGACCTTACCATGCTGCATAAGTACACAACCCAACCCTTGACCTGAGACATCGCTATATATCTGAAATCCTTCTGAGCCTGAAGGTAAGCTCAAAACCGGGGCGCTCATCAATCTAGATTTTAACTCCTCAAACGCAAGTTCACACTCCACTGTCCATGTGAAGGCTTTCCCCTTCCTGGTGAGTGTAGTCATCGGTAGCACTATCTTCGAGAAGTCCTTAATGAATCTCCTGTAATAACCTGCCAGGCCAAGAAAACTGCGAACCTCAGTCACTGCCTTCGGCCTTGGCCAATCCTTTATTGCTTCTATCTTTTTCGGATCCACCGCGAGACCCTTCTGACTGATGACGTGTCCCAAGAATGAAACCTCTGAGAGCCAAAACTCGCATTTTGAAAACTTGGCATACAACTGATTCTTTCTGAGAATGCTCAACACTGCCCGGAGGTGCTCGGCGTGATCTTCATGACTCTTTGAATAAACCAAAATGTCATCTATGAAAACGATAACGAAACGGTCTAGAAATTCTCGGAACACCCTATTCATCAGATCCATAAAGGCGGACGGGGCATTAGTTAGCCCGAACGGCATGACCACGAACTCATAGTGCCCATATCTAGTGCTGAACGCCGTCTTCTGGATGTCCACATCTCGAATTCTCAACTGGTGGTAGCCCGACCTCAAATCTAGCTTGGAGAACGTGCTAGATCCCTCGAGCTGGTCAAACAAATCATCTATCCTGGGGATGGGGTACTTATTTTTAATTGTCAGCTTGTTAAGCTCACGGTAGTCGATGCACAATCTCATGCTACCATCTTTCTTTTTAACAAAAAGAACAGGGGCTCTCCAAGGTGAAGTGCTGGGGCGTATGAAACCCAAGTCGATCAATTCCTGCAATAGAATCTTCAACTCGGCAAGTTCTCTAGGAGCCATTCGGTATGAGCTCTTGGCTACTGGCGCCGCTCCCGGAATAAGATCTATCTGGAAATCAATCTCTCGGGTAGGAGGGGCACCAGGTAATTCCTCTGGGAATACATCTGAAAAGTCCTTAACAACCGACACTTCTAGCAGATTAACCTTGGCTTCAACATTCATCAGTATCAAGAAGGTTGCACAACCCTTATTGATGCATCTTATAGCCTTGATTGAGGAGATTATTAGCTTGGAGACTCCCTTCATACCCTGGAAGAGAAATGCAGCTTGGTTGGGTCCTTCGAATTGTACCACCTTGTTCCTGCAGTCAATTCTTGCATTCATAGCTGAAAGCCAGTCCATACCCACTATCAGATCAAATCCTGCTATAGGGAGGAGTGAAGCTTCTATTGAAATTTTAGTTTCTCCAAACCACACTGGAACTCTACACTTATTCCTGGTCTGCAAACAGGATCCATTAGGCATCATAACTTCCAAAGATGCAGACTCTGGGAGGACTTCTAAATCCAGCCTACGCACTAGAGATTCTGCTATGAACGAGTGTGAGGCTCCCGTGTCAAAGAGAATCTTAGAGGGAACGTTTCGTATCATAAGTATTCCTACATGCATGAATGCAACAAAGGTATTAACTTTAGTGTCACTAAGGAGAGAAATACTAAAATGTCTAGGACGTACACATACCTGTCACTACGTCCTCCTGATCCTTAGCTTCCTGTTGGCCTAGCCCATAAGCTCTGGGTTGCACCGGACCTCGTCCTGCGGTATTTTTCTCCTCGGTTCCAACATGAGCCTTTCCTCTGTCGGTTCTGCTAGGACCACCGACCTCAAACTTGGACTATACAAGAATCATAATTAGGCCTATTGAGGGAAAGATATAACTTGAGAAGATTAACCAAAAGAAATTTCGTACCTGAACCACGGGAGTTCCCTGGCAGTAACGGGCTATATGTCCCGGTTGATGGCATTTGTAACAAACCCCCGCAACAGCTAAACACTCACCCAGGTGGTGACGGTAGCATTTAGGACAAAGGGGGTAATCTTTGACCTTGGACTCGGTCTGACCACCCTTCTTATCATCAGTTCTCTGCTTCTTGTTCCAGTTCTTTCCTTGACTATTCTTGTTCTGATGTTGTTGCTGCTGCGGTGCATCCCGAGTCCGCTTCGAACGAAAATTATTTCGCTTTTGCACCTTCTGCTGATCAACCTCCAGTTTCCTCGCTGATAAGCTCCTGTAATCGGCATTGACCATTGTCATCAAAGGCTGCCTCAGCGAGTCACGCAGTCCGTCCACGAACCGGCTACATTTCTCGTTCTCATCCCCTTGCATATTGCCCGCATAACGAGATAGGTGAGTCAGCTCCCGCTCATAAGCTATTACAGTCTTGTCCCCCTGAAAGAGTCGGAGGTACTTTTCCTGGAGACTGCGGCGCTCGGATGGGGGCACAAACCAGGTAGATAGTGCCGTCGAGAAATTGTTCCACGTGAACATATCTGCTGTACGGCCTATCATAAATGAAAATTCATATTATTATACCGCTAACAGGGCAAAGTATTCTAGGAAAAGGAGATTAGAACAACGTCACTTACCAGCGGGGTCGTCCGCCAGATGCCTAGTCCACCACAGATTTGCCTCACCTGTCAGGAGGAAGGCAGCCAGAGGAACCTTCTTGTTCTCTGGGCACTGCATCACTTCGAGCAGGTCGCGGGTCTTAATCAACCAATCATCGGTCTCCATTGGTGTTTCTTCCCCATTGAAATTGGAGGGCTGAAGATTCCGGAAATTCCTCAGATAACGATCCATTCCTAAGTCTCCGGCAGCTGGTACAGGAACTGTTGCTGGATCTGCAGCAGGCAGTCCATTTCTGAATTCCAGCAAAGCTATGGCCACTGCCCTGGCAATAATGGCCGCTATGTCAGTAGGTTCTGGCACTGCCGGTGCTGCTGGTGTTGCTGGTGCTGCTGCTGGTGCACCACCATCATCCATGACTATCTCGGGAGTGGTGGTCTGCCGCGAAGGCTCGCCCGCTTCGTTGGTATGCGGTGCCTACACGTTGGAAGGAAAATGATTATTGATATACGGATCATCATGAAGGATCTACTAGAAAGATATTTCTATGCAACTCATAACTAAGCTAAATGATATTTGATGACTCTAACGCCGAAGGAATGATCCAGTTGATATCCTAAGGCTCTGTGAAATTCCTGGGTCGTGGGATCCTAAACCTGTCTCTGATACCAATTGTAAAACCCCTCCTTAGTTTTACCACAAATCAGCAGTCCGGCCGGGCCCCGTGATAAGAAGCAAACCAAGAAACGGTAATAAAAATTGGTACATAGCTGGTAAAAATTAAAAGTGCTAAAGAGTACTTACAGCGGAAATAATAAAAGAGACTAAGGGTAAAAGTGTACCTCAAAATCGGATTTCACAGAGCCACTAAAAAGAAAGTGTCAAATGCTTAAAATACTGAAATCTTATATATAGTCTGATACATGGAACCATTAGATCATATTGGCACACGACCAACATAATAACATTGTACTGAAAGGGAAACTACTGAATGAGAAACAAACTAAACATGGTACAACAGCAACCGCGCTCATCCTAGGCGCAACACCCCACCTGTGACTCCTGTAATGAGAACCCCAAAAATGGGTCAGCCCAACTGAAGAGTAAGAAAGACCATTTCCCCTAGTGACACTAAAAGGAGAAGTGGTAATAATTGAAGAAACATGAGTGCATACTAATAACAGAATTAATTATTTTGTACTAAATAAACAATTACTACACTATCACGCATGTTTTTTTTTATCAAAAGCCGCTAACATAGATGGCTATTCTGTTGTAATTTAATCACGTATTTCTAAACTGTAACTCATGCTCAAATCTTGGAGTTATATCTTGTGCGCGTTCTGACGATCCGAGTCTTTGCTAACGAACGTATCACGTTCTATGTCTCAAGGACTTAGACCCATATCTACTGATCTATTAGGGGAAGTACTTCCTTCCCAAAAGTTGAGGCTCTTAGGGACTACTACGCCCTTTGAGTAAGATTGCGCGCCTCAATCTATCACGAGTGATATCATCATTCGTGCCTCCTAACTGTTTTCCATTATCACAAGAATCTTAATAAAAGGTTCTGCTAGATGTTCTGCGTAGGTCCACCTTTTTCCTAGATATCTAACTTATAAGGGAACATCAAATCTTTGCCCTACTAAAATACATAAATGTTTAATACATTTTAGTTCATACTACCAACTTTAACTTTTATACATGAGTACACAATACTAATCATTTCCTTATCTATCAAAAGAAGTATGCATGCGTTATTATGTGATATATCTAGCCAAAGGAAATAGAATTTCTTACAGTTGCGTTGCGTCGCTCGTACACATGACGCGGCGGCATAGCTTCCTCTACTAAGGTCTATTATGAGTTCCTAGAAAAAGCACGTCTGAATCAGTACTCCTTTTTCCCAAAATCTGAGAAATGTTGGCTATCTCTAACCGGAGAGGACTGCCCTAATACTTGGTAGAGGAAACAAAATCCACCACCACTATCAACTAAAATGAGACAGGTAAAGGTCAAAATCATCACCATTTCACCACCAAAGACTGAGGAAGAAGGGAAAACAACAGCTACTTACCCACGGACAGAAATCGGAACTAGTCCACACTGATCTGGGTTCAGACGGCGGCTAGGGCACTGACAGGGAGCGTCGATCGAAGCCTGGAGTCGAAGGACACTCACCGTGAAAACTTCCGAGCAGCGGCAGACTCGCCGTCTCCAGCGCCTGAGGGGTCTGTGCTTACCGGCGACTTTTGCAAGGAGGCTCGACGATGCGATAGAGGGGAAGACGGGGAACGACTGAGGTAACCCTAATATCGAGAGGGAGCGAGAGATCGTGAGGGAGAAACAGTTATGAGAGAGGGAGAGGGCGTCGTCTGCTGCAAAGGATGCGAGAAAGAGTGGCGGTTTTTCGATCCCTTACTGAGGGGGAAATAGTTCACGCGATACGTGGAGGGGTGCGAGCTTTTAATCCGAGATATAAAATGATTGAGGGAGGGTGCGGTTATGAACTGAACTGATCGAATTCACCATAATTACGAAAATGCCCTTCCTCAAGACATAAGTTCGAACATACGCGCATCAGAAGGATACTATTTTTTTTTTATAATTAGTATTTTACTTATTAACTCGCAACAATTTTTTATACTCAACCGTACCTCGATGACGCTTGCTCTATCCAAAATGCTCGCTATAGGTCCCTGAAATTTAAATACTCTTCGCATTAAAATACGGGTGTTATAGTGCCTACTATGGTCATCATCAATAGACTCACTAGGGGTGATCAGACTAGGTGTTTAGCGTGTTCGCCTTCGACTTCTATTACATCCTCCGACTCGGGCTCAGGATCAGGCTCAGGCTCAGTGTGAGATTCATTAATGTAAACTCTATACTCAGGCTCATGCTCAGTGTGAGATTCATTAATGTAAACTCTGTACTCAGGCTCACGCCCTTCAGTGGAATCAATAATAGCGACGAAGTGGCTTCGCAGGCACTCAGATGATTTGTGCCCCGACTCCCTGCACTTGAAGCATCAGAATATTCCAGTGTTGGGCTTAGCCCCAATAATCTCCTTACCCTGGGAGGGGTTAATGAGCGAGTTGGGGTCCCAGTCGTGATGGGAGGTCTAGGGGAATCTAAGATCCTAGCAGTGGGGGAGTGGTAATGCTCAGGGGAGGTTTATCAATAGACTTAAGTCCGGATGTTCGCTTCTGTGAGGGCTCTACTCTACGGGTGTGACTCGAGATCTCTCTTAGATCCTTATAATCAAATAATTCTAACTAATCTCTGATAGAATATCGTAACCCGTTCAGATAACGGGAAACGGTCATGCCATTGTCTTCTCTGAGGTCGAGGCGAGACTGGAGTACAAGGAACTCATTCGTGTACTCATCGACGGTTAGTTTATCCTGTAGTAGGTTGCGGAACCTACGATAGAAGGTCTGTAAATAATCTGGTGGAATGTACCATTTACAAAGTTATGTTTTAAATTCGGCCCATGTGGTGGGCATGCCTAAATTGAATCTAGAGCGCTCTAACTGTCCCCACTAAACTAGAGCGAAACCTTTCAGCCTAAGTGTAACATATTCAACTTGCATAGCTTGGGGCAATTGCTTCCAAGCCAGGAAACAGTCTATCCTATCACACCATTCTAAACAACCCTTGGGTTCTATTCTCCCTTCGAAGTCACCGACATCTAACTTGACTCCCATATCCCAACGGGGTTGGTTATGTGGTTCGAGTTTGGGATGTGCAAGTTCTAGTGGTCTAGGGTTAGGGTTTACTTCGTTCTCCGGGGCAGGTGCTCGATTTAGGTGCATAGTGGCTTCTATATTGTTAACAGACGTGCGTAGTTCGTTCACGACTTGTTCGACACTGCCCATATTGGCGGTGAGAGTTTCTACCGCTTTCATCAAATCGTTTATTCGCTGGGTCAAGTCCCCCTACGCTAGTCTCTAAATGATCTACTCGTTTTCATTTAAAATAATTAGTTTTAATTTTCTCACAAATTTTAAAATATTTTAATTGAATTTTAAATTTTTTTTAAACAAAGATTTATGCTTAAAAATTAATTCAAATATTTTAAAAGGTTTTTATTTAAAATGCGAGATTATCCGAGTGGGTATAAAAATTTTGTTTTTATTTTTACTCATTTTTTGTAGATTTTAAAACTCAAACTCAAATAACATTTTAAAATTACTCATATATATATATTTGGTTAAAGAAAGAGTAAATCTAATTTAAAATTACTATTTTTTTAAATATATAGAAAATTTACCAAAGGGGAGCCTTGGCGCACCGGTTAAGGTGTTGCCGTGCGACCTTGAGGTCACGGGATTGAGTCCTGGAAGTAGCCTCTTGCAAAAATGCATGGTAAGGTTTGCCTACATTTCACCATTGTGGTTGGACCCTTCCTCGGACCCTCGCTGCTCGGGGATGCCTTTGTGCACCGGGCTGCCCTGCCCTTAAATAGAAAATTTACTCAAAAGATTTTAATGAGATTTTTTTGTTTTTGAACTTTAAATAAAAAACCTGCCGATGCTGGTCCCAAGCCCGAATGAAAAATGGTGAGGGTTGTGTTAGGTAGACGGCCAGCGTAAAATTTAGTCACCTTTATGAATATGAATCTTTTGAGAAATTGTGCTAAAGCTAGGTTATTCCCCATAAGGAACGCGTCGTATGGTCCGAATGCGGCGTTTTGGCGAAGACCGCTATATCTCCAGGACTTGAGTGTATTGTTAAATAGACAAGAGTCCTCGTCGTATAGTACGAATGCGGCGCCTTGGCAAAGACCGTTACACCTCCAAAAGGACTTGGGTGTAGTGTTAAATATGCAAGAACCCTCACATATTAGGCGTCCTAGAAAAGTTGATCGTATGATTTGTGATCGACTTAGGTTTGGAAGTTGGAATTTATGCACGCTAAGGGGAAAAACGATGGAAGTAGTGGATACAATGATTAGGAGAAAGATAAATATTTTATGTCTGCAAGAGATTAAATGAGTGGGTGAGAAAGCTAAATTTTTAGATAATTTAGGTTTAAAATTATGGTACAAAAAATAAGCAATTGAGTAGGTATTATTGTAGATACTACTTGGAGGGATGTAGTTGTTGAGGTAAGCAGAAAACGTGATAGAATTTTAGCTCTTAAATTAATCGTAGGAAAGGAAACTATTAATGTAATTAGTGCTTATGCACTACAAGTATGATTAAGTGAAGCTATTAAAGTACAATTTTGGGAAGCCTTAGATGATTTGATAAGAGAAATCCCACAAAGCGAGAAAATTTTCATTGAAGGAGACTTAGGCCTTATTTGTTTGAGCGTTTTCAACCCGTTTCGTTTTGTTAAAACGCACCGCATGATCCATTCCTATTTGTTTTTCCGCTCTCCATTTGAACCGCCCGACGTTTTATCGCTGCTCAAACCTTAGCGGGCCGAAACCCTCAGCGAGACCTCCGGTTGAGCGCGTTTGGATGAGGAGAAGAGGCCAGCCCTAAGGGCACCAGGTACGCGACCTCCGCCGTCTCTCTCGTCGCCGCAAGGAGGAATCCAGCCGCCTCATCTTCACCGACTGCGCATCATCTTCTCCGACTCCGCAGGGCATCATCTTCTCCGACTGCTGGCATCATCTTCTCCGACTGCCTCAACCTTCTCCGACTGGGCAATCAGCTCTTCAAATCTTCTCCGACTGCATCATCTTCTTCTACGCCGCATCATCTTCTCTGACTGCATCATCTTCTTCTACGCCGCATCATCTTCTCCGACTGCGCAATCTCTTCGCCCGGGCTTGTCTCCGCCTCATCCTCTTCGCAGGTATAGTAAGATTTTCTTTGCAATTTTTATTTCCTGCAATGCTTATATGTGCGTGTGTGATTATTTCTATGCAATTTCTGTGCAATTTTGTTTTCTCCTGCAACACATATATGTGATAGACATTATGGCGTGCAATGCATATGTGTGTATGTGTTGATTTTCTTGTGAATGTTTATAATGTGTTTGTGTATGTGTGTAGATGAGTGTGTGTGTATGTGCTTGTGTAGATTTGTGTAGGCTTATGAGTATATGAGTGAGTGTAGATTGTCTATGTGAATGTGTGTGAGTATGTTGTGTGTGTGTGTTAAGTGTGTGTGTGATTATTTAGGTTTGGTTGTATGTGATTGTGTATGTGAATGTGTTGATTTATTTTGTGTTGACTTATGTGTATATGATTGTGTGTGTGAATGTGTAGTTTAGTGCTTATGTGTTTATGTGATTGTGTATGTGAATGTATGTGAGTATGTTGTGTGTGTGTGTTAAGTATTTTTTGTGTGTTAAGTGTGTGTGTGTGTTTATGTGTTAAGTATTTTTTTGTGTGTTTATGTGTTAAGTGTGTGCATGTGATTGTTTATGTGTTAATTCAAGTTAAGTTTTTTTTCGTGTGTGTGTGTGTATGTGATTATGTTGTGTGTGTGTGTTAAGTATTTTTGTGTGTGTTAAGTGTGTTAAGAAAAATACGGATTATACAGATGTTCATGGAGGATTTGGGTATGAAGAAAGAAATGAAGAAGGAAGAACCATTCTAAACTTTGCCATAACACAAGAGCTAATTGTGACAAATACGTTCTACATGAAGAGGGAAGAACACTTAATTACGTTCAAGAGCAGACAAAATAAGTCACAAATTTACTATTTTGTGACTCGCAAAATGGAGAATGTTTGACAACGCAACATAGGCTAGTGGTGTTGGATGTGCAAATTAAATATAGTAATTTTATGAGAAAGACAAAAGTGTTGCCAAAAATTCGGTGGTAGAACTTGAAGAAGGAAAACAAGTTTCTTTCAAGGCAGCGATTATAGAACAACTAGTTGATGATCCTTATGTTGATCCTAGTGTCACATTAGAAGTTATGTCTTCTCATTTAAGGATAAGTGGAAAGAACATACTTGAAGCGTCAAAATGGTCGTGCGCTACCACAAAAAGAATCTTGGTGGTGGAAAAAAAAAGTGTAAGACAAAGTGAGGGCAAAAAGGGTCAACTAGAAAACATTATATGCTTGCAGGAGTGGAGAAAACTTGGCAAAATATAAAGTCGTCAAGAAAGAAGCTAAAAATGCAGTAAGTAAAGCAAAAAGTCAAGCTTATGAAGAATTTTACAAACGACTAAATATAAAAAATGGAGAGTGTGATATATATAAAATTGCTTGAGCTAGAGAGAGGAAGACAAGAGATTTAAGCCAAGTTAAATGCATAAAAGATGAAACTGATACGGTTTTGACGGATGATGTGGCTATTAAGGAGCGATGAAAAAGATACTTTTATCAACTATATAATGAAGGAAAAGACAATGAACTGAACTTAAAAGAGTTAAGTAAATTGGAGGAGTATAGAAAATAACTTTTTATCGTAAAATTCAAGCATTAGAGATAGATGGCGCTCTGAAAAAGATGAAAAATGGAAAAGCGGTTGGGCCAGACGATATACCCATTGAAGTATGCAAATGCTTAAGGAAGGAAGAAATTTTATGGCTTACAAATTTCTTCAATAAGATACTGAGGACAAAGAGGATGCCAGACCAATGAAGAGAAATTATTTTAGTACCTTTGTATAAGAATAATGGAGATATACAAAATTGTGTCAATTACAGGAGAATTAAATTATTGAGTCATACTATGAAACTATGAGAACGAGTAATAAAGAGAAGAGTTAGACGAGAGACTAGCTTCTCAGAGAATCAATTTGGATTCATGCCAGGGAGGTCAACCATGGAAGCTATACATCTCTTGAGGAGACTCATTGACAACTATCGGGAAAGATAAAAAGATTTGCATATGCTGTTTATCGATCTGGAGAAAGCTTATGATAAGGTTCCAAGAGAGGTCTTGTAGAGAGTCTTAAAAAAGAAAGGTGTAAATGTATCATACATTGACGTAATCAAAGATATGTATACAAATTCAGTGACCAGGGTGAGGACATTTGGAGGATTAACACATGAATTCCCTATCAATGTTGGCTTACATCAAGGGTCTGCTTTAAGCCCTTATCTCTTTACCTTTATCTTAGATGAGCTCACCGGACATATCCAACAAGCAATACCTTGGTGTTTACTATTTGCAGATATTGTTTTGGTTGATGAGACTCGTGAGGGTGTAAACGCGAAACTTGAATCTTGGCGAGACACTTTAGAAAAGAAGGGATTTAGGCTGAGCAGGATAAAGATGGAGTATATAGAGCTTAAATTTAGTAGTGTAAGAAGGTCGGATGACTCCGTCATTAAATTGGGTGACCAAGATATTTCCCGCAGTGAGTGCTTTAAATATCTGGGATCGTGAAGAGAAAGGAGTATTGACTGTCCCTGATCGTCATTTCAGCGGCTAGTGCAGAATGTGGTTCGGTCGGTTAACAGAGGGAACGAACTCACTGTTCGTTCCTTTGTAGTTTTTCGGCTCCCTTTCTTCATGGCTGGGATCATATATATATATAGGAAATTAAGATTAGGCTAATTGATTTATTTCCTAATCTTCAATCAAATATTTTTCAAGTTAGATTATCTACTTCCTAAATCTTCCTATAAAATATTTCTAAAATATCTCTTCAATTGATTATTGATTGAGAATAATAACCTAGAATGAAGTATTTCTAACTTAGCCTTAGACAGTTTTTAATTATTTTAAGCTTGCCTGTTTCGCCCTCGTTATTCTAAATTACCGAACCATTTATTTAGGGTCTTATCGGTGGTCAATCCGATGAGCCGAAAAACTCAAAATGACATAATTTAAATGAGATAATCAAAATAAATAGATAAATGATGCATCAAGATATCATGCTTCCTTGGATGCGGCGAATGGTGCATCAACGTCATCCACCAAACCTCTTGTGTCTACACCCCTGCTCAGAATAGAGTCCCTGAGTGTAAGAATCGACACCTTCTTGAGGTTGCTCGGTGTCTCTTGCTTAAGATGCACCTTCCTAAATATTATTGGGGGGGGGGGGGATGCTGTCTTTACGACAACATATCTCATTAATCGCTTGCCTACCCGTATCCTTGGACATAAAACACCCCTCGACACTCCGTGTTTCTCCTACTCAAATTTCTCCTCATATCTTTGGGTGTGTGTGCTTTGTCTACGTGCACCACACATCCAAACTTAACCCCCGTGCCTTGCAGTGTATTTATCCGATATTCTCCGACACCAAAAGGGCATAAGTGTTTTCATCCAGGGACCCAAAAGGTCTTTGTTTCTATGGATGTCACGTTTCATGAAACCGAACCTTACTATGAGAACTTACTTCAGGGGGAGTCTCTTACCATGGAAGTGAGCTCTCCCTCTATTCCTCTTCCTATTTCCCCTTCATATCAGCCTCCTAGTCCACCTACTCCCATTGGTCAGGTGGTTCTGCCTCCGTCCTTGCCTCCTCGACCTCCTCCTTTGCAGGTATATACTCGGCAGGGTCACAAACACTTAGGCTTCGTCCATAACACCAAATCCACCACCAAATCCATCTTTTTGTACTCAAGGTAATCGTGCGCCCACTCAACATCCTCTATCTCATTTTGTGATTTATGACTCTTTGTCCTCTTCGCATAGAGCATTTGTCACCTCTCTGTCTTCCATATCCATCCCTCTTCTTGTCAGGAAGCTCTGTGGCAGCAAAAGTGGAAGGAAACTATGCTTGGGGAAATGATGGCTCTTGAAAAAAATTGCATGTGAGATCTGGTTCATCTTCCTCAAGGGAAGACTGTTGCTGGGTGTGAGTCTTCTCGGTGAAGCAAAACTCCCAGGGACTTGTTGAATGATACAACGCTAGATTGGTGTCCAGAGGCTATACTCAGACTGTTAGGATTGACTATCAGAAAACCTTTGCTCACGCAACAAAGATGAATTCCATTAGAATTCTAATCTCATGTGCAACATGCAAAAGGTGGAATCTCAGCCAGTTAGACGTAAAGAATGTCTTCCTCCATGTGGATTTAGAATAGGAAGTATACATGTCCCTACCTCTGGGTCTTACCGCTGAAGGATCTGAGGGAAAGGTCTATAGGTTGAAGAAGGCTCTATATGACCTAAAACAATCTCCCAGGGCTTGGTTTGGAAGGTTCTATAGAGCCATGGTGACATTTGGTTACACTCAAAGTAATGCCGATCACACCTTATTTATAAAGCACATGCAAGGAAAACTGACCGCTCTTATTGTCTATGCGGACGACATTGTTATAACTGGGATGACAAGAAGGAGATCTATAGTCTGAAGACAAGATTGACAAGTGAATTCGAGGTAAAAGTTCTTGGGAATCTCAAGTACTTTCTTGGCATTGAAGTTGTCAGATCCAAGCATGAGATATTTATCTCTCAGAGGAAGTACATCCTTGACTTGATCGAGGCATCATGGATGAGTGGGTGTAGACTTGCCGACATCCCGATCGAAGCCAACCATAAATTAGGGAGAGATGATGGAGAAGTTGTTACTGACATCACTGGTTTTCAATGACTAGTAGGGAGGCTTATCTACTTATCCCATACCCGTCCAGATATCTCTTATGTTGTTGAGGTTATTAGTCAATACATGCATTCCCCTAGCCCATAGGTCTCACCATTTGGATGCTGCCCACCGGATCTTACGGTATCTCAAATCCTCTCCAGGGCGTGGTATCTTGTTCTCTCCAAGCAAAAAGTTGACCATTGAAGTTTTCACAGGGGCATGAATGATGATTGAAGGTCCACTTCTGGATATTGCTCCCTGGTAGGAGGGAATTTGGTTACTTGGAGAAGCAAAAAACAACACGTGGTTGCCAGGTCTAGTGCTGAAGCAGAATTCAGAGCTATGACTCAGGGGATCTGTGAAGGGATGCGGAAGCTCGGCGGCGCTGACTTGGCTCTGATACCAGGTTGATGTGGACTCCTGATTGAGATATCGCATACGGGTTGGCGAAGACGAAGTCCCAAAGTGGATTGGAGTTCCCCTTCCTTGATCCGAGTGGACATATGGCCGCGGTAGGACGAGAAGCAGAGAGCTAGTGGAGCGATGGAGGCTCCGGTGGAAGGAGGAAGGCTGATTGGCAGCTTTGGCCGTGGAATCGACCTTGGGATGTCGAGCCCTACCTAGACCCATGCATGAAAGAGAGAGAACTAAGAGAGAGAGAGAGAGGAATATTAATAATACTATTCAAAATTTCCCCATCCCATAAGTAGAGTGAGCCCCTGATGCAGGGTGGGTAATGTGGAGGCTCTAAGGTGTGACCCTAAGTGGAGTGTAATGAAGGTGCAATTGAGGCAATCATAGTAAAATTATCAAGGTTGTAGATGTTGGATATCGGGAACACGCCAGTTTAGGTTTTTCATGTCGATTTTAATATGTCAGGGGATATATCGGGGATATTTCATATATCGGGGATATTTCATATATCGGGTTTTAATATTTAATTATTTATATGTGTAATTATATATAAATTTAATCATTTTTTAATATGTATTAATATATTAATAATTGATATTTATTGAACTCCTAAATTTATCAAACTAATATAAACATTTTGTGCTACATAAGTAATAACGGTATAACGCATGAAATAAAGTAAGAGGAAGCAGAAAGTC
The DNA here is from genome assembly GCA_033032865.1 of Dactylorhiza incarnata. Taxonomy (NCBI): domain Eukaryota; kingdom Viridiplantae; phylum Streptophyta; class Magnoliopsida; order Asparagales; family Orchidaceae; genus Dactylorhiza; species Dactylorhiza incarnata. The sequence continues at coordinate 2,489,642 of JAWHQI010000265.1, forward strand.
AGGAAGTTGTCAATGACAATGGAAGATAATGAACCGTTAGTCCATAATTCAAAGACCATGCATAATTGAAGTCGATGACGAACTTGAGTAAGGAAGAAAGTCAGAGGAAGGAAAAAAATAACCTAAGCAATGAAACAATTTTGGTTTATTGTCTATTAGACCATAGACAATAATTAAAATAAATTGAAAAAACCCAGTCGATAAAATGTCGGGATATATCGACCGATATATCGGCGAATATATCGGTCAATAACAGATATATCAGAGGATATATTAGAAAAGGATATTTTGCAAAAACTATCGAGAACGTGTCTTTTTGTCCAAGAAACCTTTATGTCGGCCGACATGTCGGTCATGTCGGAGGATATCCACAACACTGAAAATTATAACAATTAATTTATTGAAATAAAACCTATTCCGTAACACATTTGATTACAAAAATTGAATTAAAATACACGCGTTAATTCACAGACAATTAATGTGCAAATAATTCAAGCGTGCGACGAGTAAGTCCTGCAAGTCAGACAATATCATGCGAGAAAATATATGATATCACTTCCTCTAAATATTGTCCAAGCGTCAAAATAGAGAAACACAGGCACTAAACTATGACTTACGTATGCGGGTGGAGGCGGAATGTGGCATTGTAGTGATCCAAGGGCTGCTGGCTTACTCTGGAGACGAATCCTGCTGGTGGAGGTTCATGGGGGCTCGGGTTGGGATGAATACTGAGAGCGATGCATCATAATGCAGTGGTTTGAGAGCGGGGGAAACTGGAATGCTACAATTTTGAGGTAGGAAGGTTTCAGCTAGAGGGGAAGGTGTCCGGACTGTGGTTGATGGTAAAAAATAAGGTGTCTGCAGAAAGTGGAGAGGGTGTCTGTCGTCAGCGTGAGATGGAGAGGATGTGGCTGGCGCCGGGGACACGAGGGAGGGGAATTGGAGATAGGAGGCGACAATGGGCCACGATTGGGAGTGAAGACGGAGCGTGCAGGTCGCAAAAGAGGAAGGGGGTAGCGGGCTACAGGATGTGATGGGAGTCGGTTGCAGGGGAGAATGCGAGTGTGGATTTCCTGGAGTAGGCGAGGAACAGATAGAGATCGACATGGAAATGAAGGGCTGACAATGATAAAATTCTTGGAGTCGCACCAAGGGAGGAACTCTCGAGTCCCATCGTGGGGAGGGCACCGCTGGTTTGGAAATTGAAACAAAACCTTGATCACCAAAACCGCTACTTGCATGCGCATATAAAAGGAACATTACTGATAGGGCACCCAGATCAGACGACTCATAACGTCTGAACCGATTAGGTGTCAAATACAACTCAAATATAAAAATTAATATATGAAATAGACTCAGAACGACCATCTAGACGCATCCGTGGACTTGGATCGTCCGAACGTGTAGCGGATCACCGCCTCTTGCGAGAATAAATGGATGTGGGCCGACGATCTACATCAACTCCTCCCAACTTGAAAGTACTCATCTCTGGTGAGTGAAGATGGTCATACTCTCGACGTATCCTAAGGGTGAGTCGCTCAAGCTCCTTCGGGGAGATCCAAGTATCATTTGAGGTTGTGCGGCCTCCCCAACAGACAAGATATTGCAGTATATATCACTCGCCTATGGATGTGAAGTCATGGGAAACAATTTGAAGTATGTCTCCTGCAGTCGCGGGCAGCTCTGAGTAAGATGTATCTCTGTTTGAAAACTGAACTGGTGAACTGTCGGTAGTGCGAGGTGGCTGATGGAGGACTTACCGCGATTATGGACCACGACGAGACTGGGATCACTTGGTTGGAGCAGAACGACCCGCTATGGATCCCGCGGGCTGTTTAAGCGTCGCTCCTCTTTTATTATTTTGTATTTGCGGACTGTTTTATTTGGTGTGCTGTTAGTTATGTACCGCTCCTCTTAATATTTGAGGAAGCATCTTTATTTGGTGTGCTGTTAGCTATGTTCCCCCCTCATAGTATAAGAGGGAGCTTTGTTGTTTTTGTATGGGGGTTTTTTGAAGTAATGCATTTGGGGTAAACCCTATTCCTCCGCCATCTTCCCCCTTTTCCGCGTGAAGAGTTCCGAACCGGAAGGTTCCCGCCCCGTCCACCTCCCCTCTCTTGCGTGGTTGAGATTTAGGCCGGAAGGCCTCCGCTGGATCTACGTCAGTTGGTATCAGAGGAGTGCGCTCGACTCCTACGCTCGTCCGCCCTTCCTCCGTTTCTCCGCTTTGTGTCCGCACACACTTATGGCGGATAACCCCCCGACGAACGCCGACCTCTGGGCGGCCATCAACGCCATCACCACTCAGTTGGCTACCATCACCACAACCCTCGACGAGCTGCAACCCGCCCGCGCTCAGCAAACGCCCGACCTGCCACCGCGCGCACCCGACGCCGCTGCCCCGACAGACCGTTTTTTCGGTCAACAGTTCCACCGGCGGCGCAACCCGCCACTCCCGCCCCCGCGTTCGGCGGGTCGCGACCGCAGGTCCATCTACTCAGATTCTAGCTCAGAGGAGGAGCCTCCCGATGCCGCCAACCCTCCACGGGGAGGGGGGGGGGGTGACCCGCAACCCTATCAAACCCAGGGGTATCTCCTGCGAGCAGATATTCCCCATTTCCATGGCAACTTGGGCATTGAAGACTTCCTGGATTGGCTCTCGGAAGTGGAGCGTTTTTTCGAAATGACCGAAGTGAACGACCACCGACATGTGAAAATGGTCGCTTATCGTCTCAAATCTGGCGCGACAGTTTGGTGGGACCAATTGCAACTTAACCACAACCGCTAGGGCAAGGCCCGAGTGCGAACTTGGCCCAAAATGAAGAAGTTATCGCGGAATCGTTTCCTCCCACCCGACTACGACCAACACCTATTCCAATTCTACCAGAGTTGCTCCCAGGGCCAGCGGACAGTAACCGACTATTTAGCGGAGATCAGGCTCCTCGCGGACCGCAATGGGTTGACCGAGACGGACGGACAACGTGTCACCCGATTCCTACATGGGCTGCATCCGTCCCTCCGCGAGAAAATTAGCCTTCATGTGTTGCACACCGTTATGGAAGCCTACAACATGGCCCTTAAGGCCGAGCAGTTTGAAAAGACGCCAAGCCGTTTGAGCGGGCTCCGACCTTGGGTTGACGCCTCCACATCCATCCCCCAGACTGAAGTTAGCAAGGACCCCGCTCCCCGGGCTCCCGTCACCACCCAGACCCCTCGCGGACGGCCACCCGATACACACCCTCCCTTTAACTGTTTCAAATGTCCACAGCCGGGTCACATCGCCGCTCGCTGCCCGCAATTACGTCAACCCGTCCATACCGTCGACCATGACGACACGAAGGCGGAAGACCTAGAGGGCGCCGATGAAGTCGTGGATGGATATGATGAGAACGGTGACTTTGCCGCTTGCGTGGTTCACCGACTGCTACACACGCCACGTCTGGATGAGCAGACCCAACGCTGTAACGCTTTCAAGAGCTACTGCACCATCAAGGGGAAGACCTGTGATTTGTTGATCGACAACAGGAGTTGCGAGAACTTTGTGGCCTCACGGTCGGTCTCTTACCTGCAATTGCTTACGGAACCCCATCCTCACCCTTACTCCATCGGCTGGATTCAGCGAGGGCCCTCGGTTCGTGTAACCCATCGCTCGCACGTCCTAGTCAGCATTGGAAAACATTACAAGGCCGTCATTTGGTGCGATGTTGTGGAGATGGACGCGAGTCACCTCCTTTTGGGGCGACCGTGGCAATATGACACGGATGTGACGTACAAGGGCCATGAGAACACCTATTCTTTCACTTGGGCCGCCAAGAAAATCCAGCTCGTGGCCCGGGTCGGCAGCAAACCCGAGGCTAGCCCGGCCACCGACAAGGGGCATAGCCTTTTGGTGATTCACTCGGACCCGACCCTGTTCGAACGAGACATGGCAGAGGCACATGAGGTGGTGGCCCTCGTTCCGTATGGTCTTTATGCCACCGACGAGCTAACCACGAGTGACCCCCCGACGGACGTGCACAAGTTACTGCAAGAGTTCAAGGCCATCACCACGGAGGACCTACCCGACCACCCCCCTCCATTACGAGACATCATACACCAAATTGATCTATTTCCTGGAGCGGGTCTCCCGAGCCTCCCTCATTTCCGCATGACTCCAAAGGAGCACCAAATACTGCGCGAGAAGGTTGAAGAGCTTTTGCGGAAGGGCTTCATTAGCGAGAGTCTTAGACCTCGTGGAGTACCGACACTTCTTGTGCCGAAGAAGGACGGCTCCTGGAGGATGTGCGTGGACAGTCGCGCGATCAACCAGATCACTATCAAATATTGTTTCCCCATGCCGCGCCTCGATGATATGCTAGACATGCTGGATGGTGCTCTACTTTTTTCCAAGATTGACCTCCGAAGAGGGTACCACCAAATCCACATCAAGCCCGGTGACGAGTGGAAGACTGCTTTCAAAACACCAGACGACCTCTTCGAATGGAAGGTAATGCCTTTCGGCTTATCTAATGCTCCTAATACGTTTATGCGCCTAATGACGCATGTATTACGACCATTCTTGGGAGACTTTGTTGTGGTCTACTTCGATGACATCTTGGTGTTCAGCAAAACTAGAATGGAGCACTTGTCTCATCTGCGAGCCGTGATGACGGTATTGAAAGAAAATCAATTATTTGTGCACCTCAAGAAGTGCACGTTCCACGCACCGCGACTGAATTTCTTGGGTTTCATTGTGGGTGCGGACTGCATCCGTGTTGATGATGAGAAGATCCAGGCCATTCGGGAATGGCCGACCCCGAAGACTCTTACGGAATTGCGCTCGTTTCACGGTCTGGCCACGTTTTACCGACGGTTCATCCGCGATTTCAGCACCATCACGACACCGATGACCGACTGCCTTAAGAAGGGGCGATTTTCCTGGGGAGAGGAAGCCTCTCACTCGTTCGAAGCGATCAAGCAACGACTCAGCTCAGCTCCCGTCCTCGCGTTACCGAGTTTTGACAAACTGTTCGAGGTCCATTGTGACGCCAGCGGTATTGGAATTGGGGCTGTCCTCTCGCAAGAAAAACGACCGGTGGCCTTCTTTAGCGAGAAATTGAGTGACGCTCGACGGAAATGGTCCGCCTATGATCAAGAATTCTATGCGGTTGTTCGGGCCCTCCGACATTGGGAGCACTACCTCCTTCATAAGGAGTTCATCCTATACACAGATCATCAAGCCCTTCGGCATCTTAACACCCAAAAGCGTATGGATGGCATGCATCTCCAGTGGACCACCTACTTGCAACGGTTTCCATATATCATCCACCATAAACCCGGAACTAGCAACGTGGTCGCCGACGCCCTCAGTCGCCGAAGCTGCTTATTTACCACGTTGAGCCATGAAATTATCGGGTTTGACTCTCTTGCCGATCTCTACGCCGACGACGTCGATTTCAAACACGTCTGGCACGCCTGCTCGTTGGGCGGTTCCCATGATTAGGCCTGAAACTGGTGTGGTTTGAGCCCAAACCGCAACCGCACCGAAGAGGGTTAGTTTTGGACTTTACAAAATCGCACCGCATCCAAACCGTGCGGTGCGGTTTGGCATTGGTGCGTTTTGGAGTCATTTTTTATGGTGTGGTTTCGATTTTTGCACATTTACCAAATCTTATCAAAGAGTACATGAACTATTTACATTTTATACCCAATAATGTTATTCCCTCCAAATTTTCTAACACATGGTTTCACAGCTAACCATTTAACCATATATTCTAAATCCTGAAGCGAGGCAGAATATAAGATAAATAACTCAAAACTAAAAATGCTAATAATAAAAATTCAATGGATTCAATAAAAACACAGTGTAAGGAACAAAAATTATAAGATGAACAACTCGCAAAATCATCTACCTCATGTTAAATAGTCAACTACAATTCTGCAAAAATCATCCTAAAATTGATGCATCATGCTTATATGAAAATAAATAAATAATACCTGTAGACTGATCAAGAAGCAGAGAAGGGAGCCGCAATACTCGATCAAGAAGCGGAGAAGGGAGCCGCAATACTCGATCAAGAACCCTAAACAGCAGGAGGTAGGCCGCAGGAAATATGAGAAGGGAGGTGCACTACTCGATCAAGAACCCTAAACTGATGTAGGCCGTAGAAAAAATGAGGAGCTGCTCGATCAAGAACCCGTGAAACCTAAACTGGAGGTAGCTCGTAGGAGCTGCTCGTCGGCGTCGCCACTAGGGAAGTGAAGACCGGAGACTAGAGACTGAAGAGGCGCTCCGCCTCCACACTCGCTCGCGTCGCCAAGGCGTGCCGAGGAGCCGCGGCCCGCGTAGTTCGTGATTCGTGAAGCCGGAACAGAAGGAAATAGGAATGAAAAAATAATGAAGCGCTAGGTCTGTTGGTGTTGGATACTTTGATAGTTCGATTTCACTATTTGATTCAGCGAATCAGCGGTTCCGGTTCAGCCCACGGGTTCACTTTAGAGTTCAGGCAGAGGCTGTAGACTCATTTTATCATTTAGTCATTTAGATACTTAGATTAAGATATATTAATATATTATATTATATAATTAGAAGATATATTATAAGATACAATATAAGATATATTAATTAATTTGTAAGATATATTATAAGATATAAAAATAAAAAAATATTATAATCATTGCGGTGCGGTTTATTTGGTTTTGTCAAGGCAAAAACCGAACCGCACCGCAAACCATGCGGTTTTACAATAACCAAAATCGCACCACTACCAAACCAATTGGTGCGGTTCGAAAACGGTGCGGTGCGGTGTTGCGGTTTTTTGCGGTTTCGGTTTTTAAATTTTAGGCCTACCCATGATGGGTTTCTCATTATCGAGGGTTTCTTGCTAAAGGACAACCGATTGGGTATCCCTCGCCTTTCGTTGAGGGAGAAGCTCATCCGCAATATGCATGGAGGTGGGTTGAGTGGCCATCTAGGCCAGGACAAGACCCTCGCGACCTTACAAGAGCGGTATTTTTGGCCGCAGCTGACGAAGGATGTTGGCAACTTCGTCCGGAAATGTTTCGTGTGCCAACAATTCAAGGGGGGAGCACAAAACACGGGTCTCTACACGCCGCTCCCGGTTCCTTCGGGCATTTGGGAGGAATTGTCCATGGATTTCGTCTTGGGGCTCCCGCGCACCCAACACAGGGTGGATTCGGTGTTCGCCGTGGTGGATCGCTTCTCCAAAATGACCCATTTCCTACCCTGCCACAAGACGTCCGATGCTTCCCGTATCGCTCGCCTTTTCTTTCCTGAAGTGGTGCGCTTACACGGTGTCCCTACCACCATTACTTCTGATCGCGACCCCAAGTTCCTCAGCCACTTCTGGCAAATGCTATGGAAAATGTTTGACACGTCCCTCAAATTCAGTAGCATCGCCCACCCCCAAACGGATGGTCAAACGGAGGTCGTGAACAAGACATTGGGCAACCTTATTCGCTGCATTTGCCAGGATCGTTCGAAACAATGGGATCACGCTCTCGCTCAGGCCGAATTCGCCTACAATAATGCCGTGCACAGCTCCACCGGTCGCTCTCCGTTCTCTATCGTGTATTCCAAGGCTCCCAAGCACGCGTTGGATCTGGCTCGCATTCCCACCGCCCCTCCCTCCGCAGCTCAACTTGCGGAAGATGTCCGTGACATCCAGGCTGAAACTCGTCAAAACATTCTCCGATCCAAAGCCAAGTACAAGGCCTCCCCCGACAAACATCGCCGCGACAAAGTATTCGAAGTTGGGGATTTGGTGATGGTTTTTTTCCGCAAGGAACGGCTTCCCGCGGGAAACCATCACAAATTGATGCCAAAAAAGTATGGTCCGTTCCTGGTGGTGAGTAAAATAAACAACAACGCTTATGTGGTCGACCTCCCGCTGAACCTCACCATCTCCAAGACATTCAATGTGAGCGACATGTCCGCCTTCTGCCCGGACGTGCCTCTTTATCCTGAGCACTCGGGGTTGAGTGCTTTCCATGGCAAGGCGACTGATGGAGGACTTCCCGCGATTATGGACCACGACGAGACTGAGATCGCTTGGTTGGAGCGGAACGACCCGCTATGGATCCCGCGGGCCATTTAAGCGTCGCTCCTCTTTTATTATTTTGTATTTGCGGACTGTTTTATTTGGTGTGCTGTTAGTTATGTACCGCTCCTCATAATATTTGAGGAAGCATCTTTATTTGGTGTGCTGTTAGCTATGTCCCCCCCCCCCCCCCCCCCCCCCCCCCCCCTCATAGTATAAGATGGAGCTTTGTTGTTTTTGTATGGAGTTTTTTGAAGTAATGCATTTTGGGTAAACCCTATTCCTCCGCCATCTTCCCCCTTTTCCGCGTGAAGAGTTCCGAACCGAAAGGTTCCCGCCCCGCCGACCTCCCTTCTCCCGCGTGGTTGAGATTTAGGCCGGAAGGCCTCCGCTGGATCTACGTCAGTGGCCCTCTTGGTGGGACTCATCAGGCTGAGACTGGGGTGGAATGGGAGGAAGTAAGGGATGCTATGGCTCATGCGTGGGAGTGGAGAAGGGATCCACATACACACGCTTTGGATAAAAAAACGACGCTCCGGATTAAAAAAACAAAATACATATAAATACAAGTCCAAATAAAAGTCGTAAAACGACTAAATATAAGTCCAAATAAAAGCAAAACAAAATACATATAAATCGTAAAACGACGCTCCAGATGGGCTTGCGGTCTCGGATCGCCGATTCGATCAATGCATCCCATGCAAATATGCAAAAGCAGGTCCCGCCAAGTGGTAGCCCGAACTCCTCCATCGATAACGATCACGCGGCTGATCCCTATCATGAAGGCATGCATCTCTTCTCTTTTTCATTGGTGAGAACAGTTAGTAGAGTGCCCTATCTTGTGGTCTTCTTGTCTTCTTGTATTTATACACTTGATGTCCTTTAAATATTAAGCCCATCTAAATGCATCTTAAGTCATGATATTACTATCTTTTTACTTAATTTGCCACTGTTGCTGCTCACAATTTGAAGAAGGTCAAGATTCCATCAAGCTCTCTTGTAATAAAACACAACAAAGCACATATAATCACTTAGAAACACATAAGCTATACATGGTTCGGTCAAAAAATGATCTACATGCTCACAAGAGACACGAAGAGTCCACTATAAACAGAGGATGTAAGTACAAAGTTACCGCAAATAGCAAAAACCAACATATTAAATCGAACATGAAATAAATAACCCTTTATTTATCTTGGGTTTGTACTAAGAACAAAATTACCATGACACCATTACCTAAATAGAGAACTATTAATTAAGTGTATGATTGTTTGTTTGTTATGTTGACACGAATCATTAATGGGCCTAATGACTAACATAGCTAGGCATGTTATTCAGGTTATTTTGAGAATTATTCAGCTGTCATATTACAGATAAACAACATAAGGCAGTGCTAATGAGCCTTAGTGTGCCTAGGGCACTTTTTCAACGCAAAGCAGTTGTGCTACTGAATGCCTCCATTTGATGATGTAGCTTTTCTAGAGTGATTTCAAAAATCTTTTAGATGGTTATGTGCCTCTCTAACTGAATTCACTCAATATTCAGCATGCTTAAAATTCTTAATGTCACCCAACTAATGTTAACTCTACTACCATAATTCTGCAGGGAATCACCCTACTTGTACTTGTTTTGCATACATTTTTTCCAATTGCTTATGAAGGATGGAATCTATTCTGGAAAAATCTTTCTAACAAGTTAAAGGTTTGTTAATTGTCAGAGCTTGATTGCAACTCTTATTTTATTTATAGATTGCTCTTCATTTTTCTCCTCCGGAGCCTTTGAATCTGCTTTAAGTTTCTGATTTGCCCTGATTTCTCATTTGCCAGCAGCAGCTGCTGTTGATTTTAAAATGATATTTGGCATGAGTAGAACCATACAGTCATACTCACCACCATCCCTCTGATCATTCCCTTCCTCTCCATAACTAACACATATCTACTTCTTCCTTAAAAATAGGCATATGCCATAATGGGATTTCAATGCATATCTACTTTGACCTCAAAAAAAGGCTTATACCGTGATAGGATTTATTGTAATTTAAAAAAAATTCAAAATTTTGAGATACTTATAAATTCATTTATAACTCACATTTGCAGGTCATCTTTCTCGTCCTTTTGGTGTGTGATGTAGTGATTTATGCGCTCCTCATATCCCCCACACCAATTTCTTATCTACCTTTCCGAATTGCTCCATATATTCGTATTGCCTTTATTATTTTGTCAATCAGGTAATTGCTTATCTTTTCTTTAATTCCACCGGAATGCCAAAGTTTTCTTAACTCATTGTGCTAGGTTTTCATATTCATGCATATGCAATTAGCAGATCTTATCACAGACCTCTGCTCACACGGCCAATTTCTTATAATACTTTTTGTTTACCCTCAAAATTATGTTTTATTGAAGTCCAGCTGACCAAATGAGTAAAAATGGGATTAATTAAGGCTTAATTTGCTAACTTAAGAGCCTAGTTAAGTTCTGCTTTCTAAATTATACCTATTTGCTACAAAACTAAGTTATGTTTGGATGGAGTATAAAAAGAGGAGTGTTGGGCAATAAGATTTGTAAAAGATAATTTTCTTCTAAAGCATCCGATGACATGCAATTAATCATAAAATAGTTGTAAGGACTCTTCATCCTACAACTTTGGAACTTGCATTTCTTATCTACCTTTCCGAATTGCTCCATATATTCGTATTGCCTTTATTATTTTGTCAATCAGGTAATTTCTTATCTTTTCTTAAATTCCACCGGAATGCCAAAGTTTTCTTAACTCATTGTGCTAGGTTTTCATATTCATGCATATGCAATTAGCAGATCTTATGACAGACCTCTGCTCACACGGCCAACTTTTTATAATACTTTTTGTTTACCCTCAAAATTAGGTTTTATTGAAGTCCAGCTGACCAAATGAGTAAAAATGGGATTAATTAAGGCTTAATTTGCTAACTTAAGAGCCTAGTTAAGTTCTGCTTTCTAAATTATACCTATTTGCTACAAAATTAAGTTATGTTTGGATGGAGTAAAAAGAGGAGTGATGGGCAATAAGATTTGTAAAAGATAATTTTCTTCTAAAGCATCCGATGACATGCAATTAATCATAAAATAGTTGTAAGGACTCTTCATCCCACAACTTTGGAACTTGCATTTCTTGTAATAGGCACCTTATAGTATCGGAAATATGTCTATTCTTCTTCTAAACAACCCCGTTCTATTTAGTTGCACAGGACAAATATTTTAAAAAGCAATCCCTTGTGTCCTAAAATTTTTTGAAGGTCTCCCCACGCGTGAATTCTCCCCCATTATCACTCATGAACGCTTTTATAAACCGAGTTCCACATAATTGTATAATACTTTAAAAAAGTTACAAACTTTATTTTTTTCTTTTCATCAAATAAATCTACCTGAATCGAGATAAATCATCAATAAAAATGACAAAAAAATTAGAGGAAAAATCCACACATCTAAATGTATCATATCAAAACATTTGGTTCTTCTACTAGTACTTGAGGGGTAAGTAGTACAACAAAATTTTCTAAGCTCATAGGCTTGACACAATAATTTTATTACAATTTGTAGTTAAACTTGGAAATATAGATTTCAAAGTTTTCAAACTGGTATGCCCGAATATACAATGTCGAAGACCCACTCAATCATCATCGATAATTTCTTGCTTTGAAGACCTGCCCAATATCCAAATGTACATCAGACTCGTATCCATTACCTATCATTTTCATTCTCACCCGATCCTAAAAAACACGATGAGAAGAAAAGAATGTAATAAAGAATTAAATTATTTAGTGGGGAGATTAGAGAATAGATTGATAGGAAAAGAGGGAATAAAAATCACAAATTTGGGAGATGGGGAATAGTATAAATATATAAATACCTTTACTACACTCAAAAACCTTGGCGCACAGGTTAAGGTGTCGCCGTGTGACCTTGAGGTCACGAGTTCGAGTCCTGGGCAGCCTTTTGCAAAAATGCAGGTTAAGGTTTGCCTAGATTTCACCCTTGTGGTGGGACCCATCCTCGGAACCTCGCTGCGCGTGGATGCTTTGTGCACCGGGCTGCCCTTTATGTGTCAGAGTCAATAATCAATGGAGCACTAGGTCTTTTGGATGTTAAGGAAGAAGCTAGAGAATCAGTACCTGAAATTTGCTGCAATGAAGTGTATCCAATAGAGGCTTTCAAGGTAACAGGTTCTTTAGAAAGGATATTTTTTCAGCAGTAAGATTATCTCTATCATCAGTGTTACTCTTTAAGACAGTCAGATCTAACTTATCTCGTACCAATATCTAATATCAATCCTTTGTAAACTTGGTTGAGACTCAATTCCCAACACTTATGTTTGTTTGGCCTTTTTTACATAGTGATGATATTTCAGCTTTTATCATCCTGATTTTCGGATTTTGAATGATTGTTAGAAACTTTGTTACCACATCTATTGTGATCAACAACTAAGACATTTCTCATGTTCCACACTTCTACTCGGGCAAAAACAGTTAAACCGACTAGTCTTGCCTCTAATATAATGAGCAATGGAGTCCAACTTAGGAATATAATCCCTTTATAGCATTCAAACTCTCTAAAATTCAAGTTCAAGAGGGAGCCATGAGAGCATTTCAAGGACACGTCTTTACATAACATCCTTCATGTATTCTTCAATGAATTGGAAGTGAGAATATTATTCAATTTATGTCCATTTATTGGTTAACTTCCTGTAATGACACTCAAAGTCTTGCATATTTTCCATCAAAATCCTTTCAATATCTAATTGATAGACCTTTGTAAGATTCTTCTTTTTTGGGAAAATCTTCTCACTTCCATAAAATTGGAGATATTGAGAAAATTTGAGATCTCACATTTTTTTGGCATTCAGTCAAAATAAATAATGATTGGAAATATTGGATTTCATAAAATTGAGCGATCAATCCGTAAAAATCAAACTCACTTCCATTCCTGATAAGAGGGATTAAACATTCGAAGCGAGCTTCTGATGAATCCAAGCATTCTTCGACTTCCAATAAAAATATACGATTACACCCACTGAAGATAGTTCCACCTATTTTTTAATGACTTACTCCATGATAATATGATGGTTGAGAATAAACGTTAGCATTGCCAATCTAAGGATTGGGATTAGTGATATAAGAAGTGAGTTTTTTGCATTCATTTGCGTTCATTAGGACTTTCACCTAAGATGTCCTTAAAAATAAAAATCACAAACAATTTAGTACATACTAATCTAGTAAATATATTTACAGACTCTCCCCCAAGCTGGAGAATGAATATCCATTATTCCCAACTTGCAAGTAAGTCTATGGACTTTCTCCGTTGATAGTTCCTTCGTCAGAATATCAACAATATGTAATTCTAAAGTACGCTCAGTGTCTAGCTTCTCTTTGATGAATTGACAATCAAATTTAACATCTTTTGTTCTATCATGTTGAATTGGATTATGTGCAATGCTGATTGTTGACTTATTATTGCAGAAAGGCTTCATTGGAATCTCGTATTTGATTTTCAAGTCGTCCAATAGGATCTTCATGTCATTGCTTTGAACTCAACTTCAACACTTGATATGTCCACATTTTATTCTCTACTCCTCTAGGTAGCTAGCCTAGAAAAGTACATTAGCAAGAGATTGACCTCCTATCCACCAAAGATTTTCCATAATCAGTTTTTGTATGTTTCTATATATAGTTCTTTGTCTTTTTAAAACAACAATCCTCTCCATGGAGTGTTCTTGAGATGTTGTAGAATCCTGTCCACGACTTGCAGATGTCTAGTTGATGGATCATGCATAAACTAGCTAACAATATTGACTTGCATATACTAGGTTAGGTCTTGCATCCCCAATTTTGGTATTGAGCTTTATCCACTTTTGCCTCTTGGGCTTTCTTCAACATTCTCCATTCTGTTGTTTGGTTCAATGAGAACGCTGCTATTCTTGCATCCCAATTTCTCTGTCTCTTTGATTAAATTAAGAACATATAGTCAGGAGAAAATAATGAGATTATCTTCATTTTAAGGAACTGCCTCCCTTATATATACACAAAGGTAGTGGGCCTAAACAAGAATAGAAATAAAATGGCCTTTTATAACGAGCCTTTTACAATATGTTACAAAGATTTAATTCAACTCCCCCCTCAAGATGAGTGTATATGTCGAACATTCCCAGCTTGATACTATTGTCCTTGAAAATATCACAACGCAGGCACTAGGTAAATATGTCTACCAGGTGATCTTGAGATTAAACAAACAGAGTGCAAATATTGTCTTTTTCAAGGTGATCCTTGATAAAGTGTCTATCAATTTCAACGTGTTTTGTTCGATCACGTTGAATATGATTATGTGTAATATTGATAGTAGCTTTGTTGTCGCAGTATAATTTGATAGACTTTCCTGTATGTAGTCCCAAATCCCGCGTTATCGAGTTAAAGCAGATCCCCTCACATATTCCTTGTGACATTGGCCTATACTCCGCTTCTGCGTTGGATATTGCAATGACATTTTGTTTCTTACTTTGTCAGGTGACTAGATTCCCTCTAACAAAGGAGCAATATCTTGCGGTGGACTTTCTATCATCTTGACTTCCAGCCCAATCAACATATGTATAAACTTCAACATCCAACTGTTTATTCCGAGAGAATTGAATTCCATGTTCAGGAGAGTTCTTCAAATACCGTAGCACACGCATGACAGCTTCATGATGTTACAATCTGGGAAAATGCATGTATTTGCTAAGGATCTGTTACGTGCTTCCTTGGTGGTTTGTTGGATGACAACAGAGGTGTAGATGGCGTCAGAGATACAAGGGGTGTTAACCCTAGAAATGGGAGAGGAGGAGATGAGAGAAGATGAAACCCTAAATGGTGGAGGAGAAGACGAGAGAAGATGAAACCCTAGAAACGGTGGAGGAGGAGATGAGAGAAGATGAAACCTTAGAAGGGAGGGGTGAGGAGAGAAGAATCTTGAGGAGGAAGAGAGGAAAACCTATAAGTGGGATTGAAGAAAGTTTCTCATTCTTTCATTGATTCCATTCCATACAAGGGTTGACATATTTATAGACCCACAATACTATCCTAACAGTAAAATAATAATAATAAGACTCGACTTGATTCGACTCGACCCATAATAATACTAAATATGATACGACCACTTAACTTGACTCGACTCATACAATAAAAGACTCGATACAACAAAATACTAATATAATAAGATAACTGACAGTGGACCCGTAACATTCCATCTGTCTTGGACATCTTGCCTTCAAGCTCGAACTCCACGTGGAGGGTCGGAGCATCTGACATCTGACATCTTGATCTCCCGCCAGAACAATGCCTGATATCGCGTAGCGGTGTCAGTGACGTTGGTGAGCAGCGGCGACGCTGTCAGAAAGACAGGCGGCGGAAGTAATGACGTCAGTGGGGTCATTGGAGTGGTGATGAACAACAGAGGCAAGGAGGTTAGAGGAACGATGACCGACAACATGAACAGATCTGTCGGAGTCGGCGACGCAAGGACCGGAAGATCAGGGGCCGGCGGAGCACGGGTCGGTAGAATGTGAGACAATGTGGCTGGTGGAAGCGGCAAAACAGGGGCAGGCGAAGCAAGAGCCGGTAGAGCAGGCGGCGTGATGGCCGGAGGAGGCAGACCGGGTGACCGGAGGGGAGGCGGAAGCAGTGGAAGTACGACCACCGTGGACATATGTGGTACATCAACGACTGGTGGATGCGGTGACTGTACGGGGCGAGTCAATGGCGGGGCAGACGAGTGCGACAGAGTGATGGAATAGCCGCCCACGGGGCGTGGCGAGCCGCGACGCTCGACAAGTTGAGTTTGGAGCACGCAGTCGATCTGCGCTTCAAAACTGTCAAGCCGAGCGAGTATTTGTGCGATGAGATCCTTATCAGTGGCAGAGAATGGAGCGGACATCTTAGTCAATTACTTAATTAATTCAATATAAGAATTAATAAACAATCAATTAAGAAATCCTGCGGGATGGACCCGAGGAGGGAAGGCGTGCGCTGGTAGATGAACTGCTCGGAGCTCGAGCAGTCAGGGATGGGGCTCGATGGAAAGCAGGCGGCTCGAGACAACATGAAAAGGTGGACTGGGCGAGGAATCCTGCGTCGAGGAAGCTGTTACGCGCACTATGACGTGAGACGGTATGCAGAGTGGCTGGATGTGATACTTGCAGTGGAAGAGGAGAGCGTTCGACCACGGGGAGATGGTGCTAGGGAAGAATCGACAGGTGTCGATCGATGAAGCATATTAAGTATAATATTTTTATGCATATTAAGTATAATTACGTGTTTTAAAACTAAAAAAAACTAACATAGCAAGTACACGAACAATGAGTCATGTATATTCCAAAATAAACTCAAAGAATATCCAAAATAAAATATTATTAATAAGTACAAATCGGTACATTGAAAAATAAATTTAATATTATATAAGAATTTTATTTTGATAGCACTAAGTTTATAGTAAATAATAAAAATTTAAAGCTAAATATTTTTGATTGATTATAAATCTTTTCAGGCATAATAAATTAAGTTAAAATCATACAAATAACAACTAATAAATGTGTTAAATTTTTTCACAATTTTGTAATAAGAAATAAGAAAAATATAATTTGAAATAATTATATAAAATTGATTATAATAATAACACAAAAAATGAAACAATATGCCTAATTGATTTAAGAATAAATAATACAATACATATATGTGATTTAGACATGTACTGTTAGTCAGTTAAAATTATATAGAATAAAATAGCGGTCAATATGTTCAAATGTCGTGTCGGCTGAAATATCGGAAAAAGTCAGATATATTATATTTTGCAAAAAAGATAATCTATTTTATTAGAAAAATATATCGTTTTACCCTTAAAAACGACATGTCGGACATGTCGAAGGACATTTGAAACAATGTGTGTGATATCCGAGCGAGTATGTGAGAGATAGATCAACCTTCCCACCAGTCTTTGGTAGCTAGAGGAGTTCACCTTTTCACCATCCTTTTCTTCATCAATCTTACAATTTATTTCCATGGGAGTATTAACCTAAGCACAACCAAGCATCCCTGTTTCTTCTAGAAGATCTAAGACATATTTCCTCTGAGAAACGAAGATTCTGCGGTTAGAGCGCGCAACTTCTATTCCCAGAAAATACTTCAACTTTTCTTGATCTTTTTAACTTCAAATTCTTGACTCAGGTGCGCCTTAAGCCACATGATTTCTGCAACATCATTTCCCGTGATGATTATGCCCTCGACATAGACAATGAGAATAACCACTTTCTCTGCTTTTCTTTTCACGAAGAGGTTATGCTCAGAGTGACCCTGTTTGTATCCCAATAAAGTCATGACGTTCTGGAACTTTCCAAACCAAGCCCTAGGGGATTCCTTTAGACCGTAGAGAGATTTTTGAAGTATACACACCTTTCCTTCAGATCCTGTCTTTACGAAACCATGTGGAACCTTCATATATACTTCTTCACGATCACCATGTAAAACTGCGTTCTTGACATCAAGTTGTTGCAATTCCCATCCCAAACATGCAACACATGATAAAATCACACGGATGGAGTCCATCTTGGCATGAGTATTAACATAAGCACAACCAAGCATCCCTGTTTCTTCTAGAAGATCTAAGACATATTTCCTCCGAGAAACGAAGATTCTGCTGTCAGAGCGCGCAACTTCTATTCTCAGGAAATACTTCAACTTTTCTTGATCTTTTTAAGTTCAAATTCTTGACTCAGGTGCGCCTAAGCCACGTGATTTCTGCAACATCATTTCCCGCGATGATTATGCCCTCGACATAGACAATGAGAATAACCACTTTCTCTGCTTTTCTTTTCACGAAGAGGTTATTCTCAGAGTGACCCTGTTTGTATCCCAATAAAGTCATGCCGTTCTGGAACTTTCCAAACCAAGCCCTAGGGGATTCCTTTAGACCGTAGAGAGACTTTTGAAGTATACACACCTTTCCTTCAGATCCTGACTTTACGAAACCATGTGGAACCTTCATATATACTTCTTCACGATCACCATGTAAAACTGCGTTCTTGACATCAAGTTGTTGCAATTCCCATCCCAAACATGCAACACATGATAAAATGACACGGATGGAGTCCATCTTGGCAACATGTGCAAACGTTTCATGGGAGTATTAACATAAGCACAACCAAGCATCCCTGTTTCTTCTAGAAGATCTAAGACATATTTCCTCTGAGAAACGAAGATTCTGCGGTCAGAGCGTGCAACTTCTATTCCCAGGAAATACTTCAACTTTTCTTTATCTTTTTAACTTCAAATTCTTGACTCAGGTGTGCCTTAAGACACGTGATTTCTGCAACATCATTTCCCGTGATGATTATGCCCTCGACATAGACAATGAGAATAACCACTTTCTCTGCTTTTCTTTTCACGAAGAGGTTATGCTCAGAGTGACCCTGTTTGTATCCCAATAAACTCATGACGTTCTGAAACTTTTCAAACCAAGCCCTAGGTGATTCCTTTAGACCGTACAGAGATTTTTGAAGTATACACACCTTTCCTTCAGATCCTGTCTTTACGAAACCATGTGGAACCTTCATATATACTTTTCACGATCACCATGTAAAACTGCGTTCTTGACGTCAAGTTGTTGCAATTCCCATTCCAAACATGCAACACATGATAAAATGACACGGATGGAGTCCATCTTGGCAACATGTGCAAACGTTTCATGATAGTCCACACCTGGAGTTTGAGTTTATTCTTGAGCAACTAACCTCGCTTTGTTTCTCTCAGCAACCCCTTCTTGATTCTGTTAAATAGCGAACACCCGTCTGGAACCAACAGATTTCCAAGTATGGTTCTTATCCAATGCCAACATCTCTTCTTCCATTGCCTTGCGCCACACAAGTATCTCTATTGCTTCACGCAAGTATTGGGAATGCGAACAAAATCCAAGGGGGAGATGAAGGCTTTATGTGTCTTTGTTAGATTTTGATAAGCGATATAATTGACAAGCGAGTATTTAGCAGAGGTCGACTTCCGCTTTAGATGTATTAGAGGGCGATGAAGCTCGTCATCGGAACCTGGGCACATAAGAGTATACTTACGGTGGTGGAAAGACCGGGGGTTGTAACACCGCATCACCAATGTTGCGTCTATGATGGATTAGAGGATGTGGAGGAATAAGACTCCCAAGAGTATAAGATAGAGGAACGAACACGGTAGGCGGATTCACAAGAGGAGGTATGTCAGAGGCAATCATGGAAGGAGGTTGTGAGGCCACAATAGGAAGAGGAAGATTGGGAGTGTCGACAACAGTGTCCCTCTCCCCCTGACGAGAACCAAAATACTGTTCCTCACGAAATGTCACGTCCATGGTGTACTAGAATCGTCGAGAGGGAGGATGATAACAACGATACCCTTTCGTAGTAGCAGAATAGCCAACAAAGACACATTGGAGGGAAAACACATCCAATTTATCACGATTGTTCTGATGAACATGAACGAAGCAAACACACCCAAACACACGCGGAGGTAGATGAGAGGTGTGAATAATGCATTTAGTGGACAAACGAGAAAGGGGAAAGGCATAATGTAAGGTACTGAAGGGTAGACGATTGATGAGGTAAGCGACGGTGAGAACTTTGTCACCCCAATTGGACTTGTGAAGATTCATGGTGAGAAGAAGACATCTGGTGACCTCAAGGAGATGCCCGTTCTTAGGTTTAGTCACCATTTTGAGTGGAGGTGCTGACACATGTTGTTTGATGAAGAATCTCATGATCGGTAAGATAAGTGCCGAAAGCACCACGATTGTCGTACTCACCTCCGTTGTCACTACAGAGCACGCGAATAGTACCGTCAAATTAAGTGGCCACCATTTTGTGAAAAATACGAAAGTAATTGAAGACCTCACTTTTCTGTTTTAATAAATACACCCAAGTAGAGCGAGAGAAACAATCAATAAAGCTCACAAACCATCATTAACCAAAGAGAAACAACAGGGGATGGCCCCCAAACATCAGTATAAATAACATCAAAGGGAACCATACTTGGAGAAGAAAAATGATTCGGACTATGTCATACATGTTTAGAATGTTCACATTCATTACAGACAAGTCGACTCAGAGAGCTCGAAAACATAAGAAATAACTTGAGAAGATAGCTGTCGGCGGGGTGTCCAAGACATTGATGCCATCGACGCACATTCGCAGAGTTGCCCCGGAGTCAATAACCCACTCAGTGGAAGTAGTAGAGGCTGACTGGGCGCTGGTCGGACCAACGACGACGAATGCAGCAGCAGGGGAAGAAACCCGCGTGCGTATGAGACGACACAAAACATCCAGTACCTTCGAGGAAAGACTGCCAGAGGGAAGCTGACCAAGAGAAATTTCAGTAGTGTGAGCAGTAGAAGGATTGGGCTAGAGAGAGGGATCTCGACCACGGTCACGACCACGATAGCCAAAGGAGCAAAGATGAGGATGGAGACGGAAATAGGAGTCCCGGGCATGACCCTGTTTGCCACAGTAATCACACATCTTGAGAGACGAAGAGGAAGGAGGAGCTCGAAGAATGTCAGCTAGGCGGAGCGATCAGAGCCGCGATCAGAGTTGAGAGAACGATGACGATCTTCGTCCCCAAAGACCATACTGAAGGCTGCTCGAAGAGAGGGAAGGGGATGCTGGTTCAAAATATGAGTTTGCACCGTGCCAAACTCCTTATTAAGGCCCTGGTACCCAGCGTAATCAACATCACAATATGCAATGAGAGACAGAGAAGTAGATGGCTTGTACACCAGCCCTTCTCCCGGAGCATTCTTCAGGTATCGAAGAATACGCTCAACGTCCTGAAGATGAGAGACCCGAGGGGTATGCATGAAGCGTTTGGCCACACCGACCGCAAAGGAAATGTCGGGCCGTGTGATAGTTAGATAGATCAGGAGGTGGCAGTGATGTGGTGATGGATGGATGGAAGGACTGGTTTTCCAGAAAAGTGACATTAGCAGATGTGATCAACTTTCGAGTGGAGGGCGAGTACCATACATAGCCCTTCTGGGTGCGTGAATAACCAATGAACATGTAACACATAACACGAGGGATCAGTTTGTCAACGCGAGGACTTAGATGGTGAACGTAGCAGACACATCCAAAGATGTACAATGTTTCTCTATTTATAGAGGGGGAGAAAGAGAGTAAAATGTAAACTCAAGATGTGAGACTAAAGGAGGAGCTATAGGAGAGAGGTCTTATGGGCTTAGATACATGGGCTTTATATGTGACTTCACCCACCCACTTCACCCCCTCCACACCCCCCCCCCCACACACTCACACACACATACACACACACACACATAACACCCCCACCCCACCTACTGATGCACCCATCGTCGCATCCGAGGACACATAATATCATCACGCGCCAGTTATATTTTATTATTTGTTATTTTACTTTCTGTCATTTTATTTTTCCGCACACTGATGTTATGTTGAGTTCCAACTAGTCGGTTTGACCACCCGGTGAGACCCTGAATAAATGGTCGGACAAATTATGGGTAGTTAGGATGAAAGGGCAAGCTTAATTTATTTAATTGGAACGCATAAATTTAAAACGATAAAATTCAAACCCAAAAAGTCCCCAAAGAAATCAAGTCAAAGATTTATTAGGGGATAATAATATTTTGGAAAGTTATTGAAATGTAATAAATTTAGGGTTCAAAAATCCTACTTTGGAAAATCTATTTGGAAAGGATTATTTGGAAAAATCTATTTGGAAGGGATTATTTGGAAATAATCATTTAGGCAATTCATTCAAGGACAAAGAAACATGCTCTATATTACATGCCCATAGTGAACAGGAAAGGAGGAGGAAACCGGACATCAGAGAAATGAGATTTCGTTTCTCTGCCTTGCTGGAAATCACCCTTTCTCCTAGTGCAACCACTGCTCCTCTGTCTCAGTACGCCGACGATTCCCGTGGCCATCCTCATCGTCTCCTTCCTCGATCGAAGCTCCAACGAACAGGCCTCTCCCAACGCCGTTCAATCCCGACCGGATTTCGAGCTATAGGTCGTCGTCGACCTCGACACCCTATTCCGACGATCTGAAATATTGCGCTTGCCGTCGACCTCGACGCTCTACTCCGGCGATAAGAGGGTTCCCGGTTGACTCATTCCAGTGGGCCAAACTGCACCCTCCTCCGTCTCCACCGTCAACGTTGCATACGGCAACCCCGATTCGACCGACTGATTTGGAAGAAGCCTCCTCCGTTTTTAATTTCAAATCTCAGTATCTGTGCAACTAACTGGAAGTGGACGAAGCCTCGTTGTAGCTTTGCGTATGCTTGGGGTAACTCCGCCATCTCCCTTGCTTCATTTATTCACATAATTTTATGCAACACATTTAATTAATTTAAGCTTGCCTCGAACGTTCACGCAGTTTAAATTTGTTGTTATCCATAAATTGTTATTTGTGACTTGCTTGTGGGTGTACGGATCTCGCCTTGGTTCGATTCACTAATCGCTTAGAAGTTACTCTCAAATAAAATTAGCGGTCTTTTCAAAGTCCAAGCGTCGATAGTGATTTTGCGCGCAAAATTCGACTTGGCCGCTCAGTCTATTTTCAAAATTAAAAAATCGTCACATAAAATTAACATATTTCTCAAAACCCTAATTTGAGTCTACATCACATACACACACCCTCACATTTTGTGACTTCACCCAACTCAACACTTGCCACCTCCGTGAAGCAACATCTATGTGACGGGAGATTGGGTCGACGTTGGCAGGCACCGTACGCCACCGATGTGCTTAGGCAGTCGTTGGGCGATGACGTTCAAAGATATTCCGGAGGATCTAATTTATATACAGTTTTTTGGTGGCAGCATGCCGCAAGGCCGCTGTAGGCGCCATTGCCGGATGTGGAGCACAAGGAGATCGTGCGGGGAGCTTTGGAAGCCTTTTTGTCGCATGTGGAGGTCAGCGGGATGATGTGTGGGAAGCTACTACAACTTAGATCTAGAGGAAGTGGAGATTTTCTTCGAGTTGCTGGAGGTGGAGCGGTCGCGACAATGATGTCATGAAGGACGGAGACCGGCGGGGCTGCGGACACTGGTGCGGGGCAACAAACACACTGCTATCGAAGGTTAGCACAAGAAATGTGCATGATGACAGTGCGCAGTGCGGCGAAGCTGTTGGCATTGTTTGTCATAAGTGTTTGGACGTGGGGGAGTTGAGGTTGGGGACAACACGCAGGTTGGGGGTTTGTTATATGCGGAGCTGAAGGCATCTGTTGTCACAGAGGCAGTGTTGCCATTGGCTGCATTAGCGGAGGCCGAGATTTTGGTTGAGCCAAGATGGTGGCATTGGGGCTGTGATGGTGCACAATTGACCAGAGGTGGCAATGGCCGTGAGTAGATAGCCACGTGGTGGAAGTGCAAATTGTGTTGGTGCAGTTAGGACTGCGGTTGTTGCGGAGACAACGAGAGCGACTATGTGCACTGCGGCAACGCAATCAAGACGATGATTGTTGTGGAGGTTGCGGGAGCGATGAAGTGGGCTGTGGTAGTAGCAAAGGCCGTGAGAACAGACTGCACTGCTTGCGCAATGGATGGCGGGAGCACCCACCGGTTTTGTTTCCACGGAGCAGTGATTCGCATTTTCGACCAAGTGCGCGAGACAACTTCGTCTTGGATGCGACGACCTCTCAATGAGTTGCAGATTGATCGGAGTACACCTGTGACGTTGTCTGTAGATGCTGGCTGGACAATTACACATGATTGAAAGATCTTCAGAGATTGCAGGGTGTTCAACAAACCAATTGGGAGCGAGTCACTCTGACTCGGACTTGGACGTCTTTGTTGGTACCTATGTACTCTTCCTTTTCTGTCTTTACTTTTATGTTACTTTAAGATCCATCATTAGATAGTGGAGGGAAACCTTGTGTGTGTATTTATAGAATATCATTTAGTGGAGACTTTCCGGATTGGACTTCGATCGTCCTATGATTTTTGACCGTGATTTTAGGGTTTTCCTCATAAAAATTTTTTGTGCCTATTTTTTCTGTGTTCACATTTTGTCATTTGCAGGTGCAATCTATGTTGCTCACAGGTACTCAGTCAAGATGATTTGAATCCCCACCAACAATAAGCCTTCCCTGTTTACTATCAAATAAACAACACATACAACATTTATGTATGAATGGAAAATTAGGATTCAAAAAGATGATTCCAAATAGTTGCATCTAACAACACCTTAGCAAATAGCAACACTCGAAAATAACAAATGAAAAATGAGAATTCACAACGCCAACTCCAAGTTGTTGGGATAAGACTATTGATGATGAACATATTACAGAGCATTAGCCTATAAAATCCTGGTTAGAAGTTTGATTCTTCATGAATGCCCAAACCTGTATTGCTTCAGTAATGAAAGTAAAATAAGCTTCTTAAATGTATATTATATAAGACAATGATCTAAGTACAAAAAAACTCTACGCTGATCCCAAGTAGTTTGGGATAAGGCTATTTATGATTATGATGATGTTGATGGTTGTGATGCCTCACATTAATCGCACGTATGGTTGTAAGAAATAACTTAAGGTACCTTATTCCTGTTATTTATTTATTGTTTTCATTTGTAAGGAGTATAATTTTGATTTCATTTATTGAGGATGTCACTGAATTGATTTTCAATTTTAATTGCTTTCCTTACAAGTTAGTACCCATGAAATTTTCCTGTATGATCTAACATTGGACTGTTTTTAATCAGGGAGTTAAGCACTTGCATAATTACACTTGCTGGAATGTTTCGTATGTATCTGAATGTCTTGGTAAGTTCCTGCACAATCCATGCTTCATTTCTTAGCTGGTACATCGTACCTGTTAATATGCATATATTTAAATATATGTAGCAAATTTGAGTAGCATATTCTATTATTAATAACTTGTTAGAATCACCATTCCTGTATAATTTCTTTGAAAACCAGATATAGAGACACATTTCTACATGTTCAGTATATCTGTATTGATCCATTTATTACTTGCGCTCTTGCAATTGCAGGCCCTTTGGCTATTATTCCTTCTCTTTTCTAGCTGGCTTGCATATCTCATCTTTGAAGACACTCTACAAGGAAAGACCGTGTTTAGTTCCTATGGAACCACACTTTATCAGATGTTTGTACTTTTCACAACATCTAACAATCCAGATGTATGGATTCCTGCCTACAAGTAAGATGATTTCTATCCTGTTTTCTTCAGGATACAAAGATTAAGTTTCATAATGTTTATTGCAGAGTAGTTGAATCTTAAAGTTGGAAACCTCCAAAAAATGGAGAAGCAGCAGTATATTAGTCATTATTTGAATTCCATGTGATCTTGTACCGCCTGCATGAGTCCTTATTAGTTGAATAATAAAATGAAGATGATGGATTATCGAACAAAACGAGAGACATGATTGCAATAAACAAGAACGCAGATACAATCCGGAGCGGACTCCGGCCAAGATCTAGGAGGCTGGTTCCTCCCAAGACCCCCTCTCTCAGAATGAGAGCCCAAAACCCTAAGATCCAAAGATCCCTAACCCACATACCACTCCCCCTTATATAGATGAGGGAGGGCAATTACATTACAAAAAAACTTTAATTAAGTTAATTAATATTAATTAATATTTAATTAATCAATATTAATTAATTGACTAATAATAATAAGTACACGAAGAAATATCACGGCGGCTTCCATACGCGCTCCCATGGCTCTTGCAAGGTTGTGTGCTTCGGCGGATGCAACATCGTAAAAATACGCCGCCCTTGAAAATTGACCTTGTCCCCAAGGTCAAGAGTACAAGATTTGTCGGAGTGTTTTAAATGCCAACAACGGTTAGGATCGAAAAAAGGGACAATTGAGGGAAGGACAAATACGAAAGGTGAACAAAAGTGGGGAGGGAAGTGGGTTACACGGTGGGGGTAAGGTTGAATGTAGGAGATAACAACAATAAAAAGAAAAGTAGGGGCTCGGCTGGAGTGCCCGGGATTGTGAAAAAAATAAATAAAAAAAGGACAAGCTGGCAGGTGGGTTGGATGTGGGGCCAAAAGTTGGCAAGAGAGAGAGAGTGGCGGAAGGAGGGGCTGTGATAAGGTGTGGTTTGGCGTATTGTGGGGGGAGTGGCGGATGTTAGAGCTGGATAAAGAAAGAAATAGGAAGAGGAGGCGTGCAGGCAAGGCGATAGGACAGGCGTGGAAGAAGAGGAGGCGTGCAGGCGGAGTGTTCTGCCAGGGATCTGGTCGACGGTGAAGCGTAGTCGTCGGGCGGGGAAGAGCAGCTGTGCGACAGCGAGGGGAGGGCGAGACCGGCGTGCGAGGTGTTGGAGTCCAGCGTCCCGCGGGAGGGCAGGGTCGCGATGTTGATCTGGCCGAGGAAGAAACTGAGCCGGCGATTCAGGCGTGGGAAGGATCAGAAGATTCCGACGGTGGTGAAGAGGGTCGACGACACCAGCAGGCGCTGCTGTTAGCGGCGAGAGATCGATAACCCTAGTGTCGGGTTGAGCAGTGGGTGTTGCGGCAGGCGGAGGCAGCAACGAGGGGGCGTCCACATGGGTCGTGAGACATCGGAGCCGCACTTGGAGAGCAGACAGGAGACTTTCTTGGTAGGCGAGGTTGCGTTCGATTTTGGCGAGATGGAAGTCTGCCACGGCAGCGGTGTTGGGATGGCGCGGGCACAGTCCGGAGGCAAGCGGGTCCGAAGGAATCGAAGTTGAGGAAACCCCGACGACTTGACATAAGCGGACGGGGGCGGCAGGTCGGACCATTGATGGATTATCGAACAAAACGAGAGACATGATTGCAATAAACAAGAACGCAGATACAATCCGGAGCGGACTCCGGCCAAGATCTAGGAGGCTGGTTCCTCCTAAGACCCCCTCTCTCAAGAATGAGAGCCCAAAACCCTAAGATCCAAAGATCCCTAACCCACATACCACTCCCCCTTATATAGATGAGGGAGGGCAATTACATTACAAAAAAACTTTAATTAAGTTAATTAATATTAATTAATATTTAATTAATCAATATTAATTAATTGACTAATAATAATAAGCACACGAAGAAATATCACGGCGGCTTCCATACGCGCTCCCATGGCTCTTGCAAGGTTGTGTGCTTCGGCGGATGCAACATCGTAACAAAAGACCTAACATTTTACTTTTCTGGAGTAGATCTCCTTTCTATGAAATAAATCTCTTGGGGTACGTTCATTTGGATGGAATTGGGCATTGCAATTGGAATTGAAGGTCCAATTCCAATTCTATTGTTCATTTGTGCGAATGACGGGCGGAATTGGAATTCTAAATGAATACCATGTAATTCATTTTGAACTAAAGCCAATTCTTTTTGATCTATTTAAAAAGTGGATAGTCCCGGTCACAGTTTGCATACATGAATATATGTAAGATGTTTTTCGCAAAAATATATGATATTCCCGGTCACGGTTTGCATACATGAATCTAATTAAAATATTGTTTTGCGGTCCGACTAATATTCTTATTTGCAGAATTCTATCAGTTTTCGAAAAACTGGTCGTTAGATCGTCCTAAAAATTTTAGGAAAGCTTCGTCTTATCGTTTAAAAATTGATCGTGATGAAAATTCGTCGATCCGATCACCAGATCTCAAGAAAATATGGTTGAATCGCCATTGCCGAAAAAAGGTTTGATTATCTTAAATTTATTTAGAAAAACTTATTTTCAGCATTCCAAGACTATTGGTGGTGACAATTTGTCGATTTGATGGCCTAATCTCCGACCATTTCTGTTGGGCTATTATTGTGAAAACAATGAAAATTGTCGGATCATCACCGAATTTTAGCGAAAGTTTTTCTCATAGTTTCAAGATTATTGGTGGCGATGGTTCATCAATCCAATTTCGGGTTCTCCTGCAGTCTCCTTGGACCACTATTGTCAGAAAAAAATGAAAATCGTCAAATTGTTCTCAAATATTTGGTAGAGCCTATTCTCATCATTCCGAGGTTGCTCATGATGACGGTTCATCTATCCAATTATCGGATCTCCATTAATTACCATTGAAATTGTTGAATTAATTAATTCTATTTATGCATGCACAATTTTATTGTCTTACTGAACAGCAGAATGAGGATTCATACTAATTCCAATTCTTAAAGAATTTGAATTGATCTCCATTCCAATTATGTCCAAATGAACAAACCCTTATTGAATCAGGCATGAAATCACAATGCATGCATGCATTGCTTTTCTTGGTATTCCTTACTTGCATTTCGAATGTTTAATGTTAACGTCCGTTTTTGTTCTCAAGAATCTCATTTAGTAAAACCGTGAGCTCTTTCAATGTTCTAATATTTAATGGTCCATTTCCTGATAGCTCCCTTTGAACAGGAATTCTCGTTGGTCTTGCATATTCTTCATTCTTTATGCTCTTTTGGGGATCTACTTCATCACAAATCTTATTCTTGCCGTTGTCTATGATAGCTTTAAAGCTCAGGCAAGAGTTCTTATTTATAATATATTTGGGAATGGTTGTTCTTACTTGTATTTGTTTACTTAGCATCCATAAGTTTATAATTCTGACGCCTTAGTTGAACAAGTGAGTAATTTGTTCACTGTTTAATCAGTCCCATTGCTGACTCCCTCTTTCCTTCTCCACTCCAGCTTGCCAAACAAGTTATTGAGATGGACAACATGAGGATAAACATGTTAGGGAAGGCTTTTGGCTTCGTGGACAATTATGTAAGTTTGTCCGCACATTATCTTTTTCTCTGCCTTCATTTTTCTTATTCTTCCTACACGAGATATGTTTAACTAGGATATTCTTTGTGAAGTGCGGTGATTGGGTCTCCCATATTTTTATGGCGTGAATTCAAATTTTAGCCAATTATACCATGCAATAGAACTGATGCATCATTCTATGTATTCCATGTGTATAAAATAATGAAGTGTTTCATTTGGGATGACTGCACAGTCCAAATATTCCTTGGTTATTGTTGATGAATATCCCTTGCTACTTCTATGATTCCTTCTCTTTTTATATAATGCTTTGCCTGACTTAACAGAGCAGTACCAACACTTCTTCAACTCAACAAGCTGCGATAGTCTATTCAAGGTATTCCTTATTCCTTCTCACATGGTATAAAGCGTAGTTGCTGCCCTAGCAGCGGTTCATTGAAGTCTCCCGTTTCCTGCTTTTTCCTCATCGAACATAGATTTGCGATTCTTCACTATTGAACCTGAGCCACAACGTCGATTTGATCTCCTTCGTCTTTGAGCCTCGAAAATCGAGCTTTCTCCAATTTATCTCTTTCATTGACTCTGTATAACCCGTAATTCGTCGAGATCAGAAATGCCCAAGGAGACGGCTATTCGCAGACCTCGCCAGTAGAGTACTGGACATCCGAGTATGGGCGAGTACCCATTGCAAATCGTGAGTATTATCAGGTAACTACCCCCCAGGATTTGTCTATAAATAGACCTCTATGGGTACCAAGAATGACACTTTGGAAGAGGTTGACCTCCCCCCCCCCCCCCCCCCAAGCGAGATACTCGCCAAGTCCGTGTTTTCGTCGTATCTAGCTCAGCCTTTGGTTTTGGAGGGGAAGCTCTTATAGACTTTCGGGTACGTAGCGGGACCTCCCCGCTGAAGCGCCTGGGGTGTGCTTGCAGAAATTTTTCTCTTTCCTACTCTAGCCATTAGAGTTGTGGCGTTTGACCGCGGGATCTGTTGAAACCAATAAATTGGTCTCTCGAGGAGTTCGGGGCCCTCAACAAGTTGAGGGGTGACCTCACACTTACTCCTCCCCAGGGAGAGCTCTAGGCAAAGTGGCTAAGGAACTAGGAACAAAGCCAAGGGCTTAGCGAGGAGGTCCCACCACACACCCGGAAGATCTTAGAGCGCTTCCCCTCCCAAGCCAATGCTAAGCTTGAGCACCTTTGGAGGCTCTCTCCACCCAACAAAGGAACTTAGGGGGAGAGGAGGCCAAAAGAGAGGTCCTTCCAAATGGTGCCCCCTTGGGCTTATTTATTGTTTTTGGAACCAGGTCTGCAAATAGCCAGATTCTGGCCTACGGGATTACGAAAATACCCCCGGATTTGGCCTGCGAACAGCCAGATCCCGCTGTTCCGAGGCGCTAAACGCAGTCCAGAACACCTTCCCGGGGCCGGGCGAGAGGGGGATGACCTCCCTTGCTCGCCCCCCTCACTGGGCTGGGCGAGCCCGGGAGGCTGCCCACCTCTCTGGCTCGCCCCCTGCTGGGGCGGGGCGAGCCGGGAGGTCGCCCACCTCCTGGGCTCGCCCCCTGATGGGGCAGGGCGAGCCGGGAGGTCGCCCCCCCTCCTGGGCTCGCCCCCTGCTGGGGCGGGGCGAGCCGGGAGGTCGCCCCCCTCCTGGGCTCGCCCCCTGCTGGGGCGGGGCGAGCCGGGAGGTCGCCCACCTCCTGGGCTCGCCCCCTGTTTGCTGGGGTGGGGGCGAGAGGGGGGCATGCCTCCCCTCCTCCTCTCGCCCCCCTTACTGGGGCGGGGGCGAGAGGGGGACAGGCCGCCCCTCCTACTCTCGCCCCCTTACTGGTTGGGCGAGCGGGAGGCTCCCGCCTCCACCGCTCGCCCCCCTCTCTTCCTGCCCTGGACCGTGCTGGAAAATAGTGCCTTAAAATACCCCTTGGGTCCCGGGGGCCCACTCGGCGAATACAGGATTGTACAGAATCCCCGCTCTTTTCGAGCGAGGTACACGCTCGAAAAGAAAAGTCCAACCCTACCTATTCGGCGAGTGCCTTCTTGAGGGCCCGACTAGCGGAGCCACCTCGGGGAAAAAACACTTAGCCTCCCCGAGAGGCCTTCCTACCGTGCCGGCTAGCGAGAGCCCGGCTAGCGAAGCTACCTCGGGGAAAAAACACTTAGCCTCCCCGAGAGGCCTTCCTACCCTGCCGACTAGTGAGAGCCCGGCTAGCGGAGCCACATCGGGGGAAAAAATACTTACCCTCCCCGAGAGGCCATCCTGCCGTGCCGGCTAGTGAGAGCACGACTAGCGGAGCCAACTCGGGGGAAAAATACTTACCCTCCCCGAGAGGCCATCCTGCCCTGCCGGCTAGTGAGAGCCCGGCTAGCGGAGCCATCTCGGGGGAAAAAACACTTAGCCTCCCCGAGAGGCCTTCCTACCCTGTCAGCTAGTGAGAGCCCGGCTAGCGGAGCCACCTCGGGGGAAAAATACTTACCCTCCCCGAGAGGCCATCCTGCCCTGCCGGCTAGTGAGTAG
This sequence comes from Dactylorhiza incarnata, assembly GCA_033032865.1. Classification (NCBI taxonomy): domain Eukaryota; kingdom Viridiplantae; phylum Streptophyta; class Magnoliopsida; order Asparagales; family Orchidaceae; genus Dactylorhiza; species Dactylorhiza incarnata. The sequence continues at coordinate 2,520,954 of JAWHQI010000265.1, forward strand.
TGAGAGCCCGGCTAGCGGAGCCAACTCGGGGAAAAATCACTTAGCCTCCCCGAGAGGCCTTCCTACCCTGCCGGCTAGCGGAGCCACCTCAGGGAAAAAACACTTAGCCTCCCCGAGAGGCCTTCCTACCCTGCCGGCTAGCGAGAGCCCAGTTAGCGGAGCCACCTCGGGGGAAAAACAGTTAGCCTCCCCGAGAGGCCTTCCTACCCTGCCGGCTAGTGAGAGCCCGGCTAGCGAGCCCACCTCGGGGGAAAAAAAACTTAGCCTCCCCGAGAGGCCTTCCTACCCTGCCGGCTAGCGCGAGCCCGGCTAGCGGAGCCACCTCGGGGGAAAAAATACTTAGAGAACTTCCGGCCACCGAGCGGTTCCCGGCCCTTCCAGCTAGATGGGAGCCTGGTCAGTGGGCCAGCATCGGGGATAATTACTTTCCTTCCGGCCACCGAGCGGTTCCCGGCCCTGCCAGCTAGATGGGAGCCTGGTCAGCGGGCCAGCATCGGGGCTAAGTGCTTTCCTTCCGGCCACCGAGCGGTTCCCGGCCCTGCCAGCTATGGGAGCCTGGTCAGCGGGCCAGCATCAGGGATAAGTACTTTCCTTCTGGCCACCGAGCGGTTCCCGGCCCTGCCAGCTAGATGGGAGCCTGGTCAGCGGGCCAGCATCGGGGCTAAGTACTTTCCTTCCGGCCACCGAGCGGTTCCCGGCCCTGCCAGCTAGATGGGAGCCTGGTCAGCGGGCCAGCATCAGGGCTAAGTACTTTCCTTCCGGCCACCGAGCGGTTCCCGACCCTGCCAGCTAGATGGGAGCCTGGTCAACGGGCCAGCATCGGGGCTAAGTACTTTCATTCCGGCCACCGAGCTGTTCCCGACCCTGCCAGCTTGATGGGAGCCTGGTCAGTGGGCCAACATCGGGGCTATGTACTTTCCTTCCGGCCACCGAGCGGTTCCCGACCCTGCCAGCTAGATGGGCGCCTGGTCAGCGGGCCAGCATCGGGGCTAAGTACTTTCCTTCCGGCCACCGAGCGGTTCCCGGCCCTGCCAGCTTGATGGGAGCCTGGTCAGCTGTCCAGCATCGGGGCTAAGTACTTTCCTTCCGGCCACCGAGCAGTTCCCGGCCCTGCCAGCTAGATGGGAGCCTGGTCAGCGGGCCAGCATCGGGGCTAAGTACTTTCCTTCCGCCACCGAGCGGTTCCCGACCCTGCCAGCTTGATGGGAGCCTGGTCAGCGGGCCAACATCGGGGCTAAGTACTTTCCTTCCGGCCACCGAGCAGTTCCCGGCCCTACCAGCTTGATGGGAGCCTGGTCAGCGGGCCAGCATCGGGGCCAAGTACTTTCCTTCCGGCCACCGAGCGGTTCCCGACCCTGCAAGCTAGATGAGAGCCTGGTCAGCGGGCCAGCATCGGGGCTAAGCACTTTCCTTCCGGCCACCGAGCGGTTCCTGGCCCTGCCAGCTTGATGGGAGCCTGGTCAGCGGGCCAGCATCGGGGCTAAGTACTTTCCTTCCGTCCACTGAGCGGTTCCCGGCCCTGCCAGCTAGATGGGAGCCTGGTCAGCGGGCCAGCATCGGGGTTAAATACCTTGAAAAACTTTCATTATATTAATCATCATAATACATGCAAGACAAACTAAGCATGGGAAATGAAGCATCGCAATACATGGACTTAATGGCATAAAAAACTAAGTATGGAAACCAAAACTTGGTCTCCTACTCCAGGCCTGATCTTCCTCGACCTCTTCCGGTTGTTGTTGTTGTTGCCTTGGACCCCTCGCCTCCCTCATTTCCAAGAATTCAGGGCAGGCAGACGTCGCGTGACCCTCCTCATCGTGGAAGTCTCAGTAGGGTAACTCAACCCCATCCCATCTTTTTCCTCTTCTTTCTGCTTTCCTGGCTCTCCTCCTTCTTCCTCCACCAATTGTCATGGTTTGCTGAAGTGGTGGAGAGGGTGCCTTCGGTCCTTGCCTCCACCCTGGGGGGTCGGGTCTCTCTCTCTGGAGGTCACCCTCTTCTTGGACGAACTTCCTCTTGGAAGCCTCTACCTTCCCCCCCGCTGCCTTGCCTCCGGCTCACTCAGCTTGTCCAACCTTCTTGCAAACTCCGGGTTGGCCTCCTCACTCTCAATTTCTTCCGCCACCCTTTCCATCAGCTCTTCGAAAGATATGGGGGACTTCCGCTTCAAGCTCATCTTGAAGAACCCCTCCCGTAGCCCCACCATGAAGGCGAGCTGGAGGGTGAACCCTGGTACCTCTTGGACAAGCAAAACCTCTTCCTGGAACCTATCCACGTAGTGAGCCAGTGACTCCCCTGACTCTTGCTTGATCTTGAAAAGTTCTTCGGCATCCTTCTTCCTCTTCCTTGACGTCGAGAAGCGTAGCATGAAACCTCGACGCAAGTCTTCGAAGGCATAGATAGACCCCCCGGGGAGCTGGTGGAACCAATCCCTTGCCTTCTCCTTTAGAGTTGTCGCGAAGAGTCGGCACTTGAAAGCGTCCGACATGGGCCTGATGGAGACCATGTCCTCAAACCACTGCAAGTGCAGGACTGGGTCATCCTTGCCGGAGTAGTGAGACATCTCCGGCCCCCTGAACCCCTCTGGAACTGGGGCTGAGAGGATCAACTCACAAAAAGGACTGACCTTGCTCGCCCCCCTTTGGGGCTGGGCGAGTGGGGGTATGACACCTCCCCACTCGCCCCCTTGGGGCTGGGCGAGTGGGGGTATGACACCTCCCCACTCGCCCCCTTGGGGCTGGGCGAGTGGGGGTATGCCACCTCCCCACTCGCCCCCTCCTGGTACCTCCTTCTCGGATTGCTGGCCGAGAGTGCTCTCGCCCACCCGCTGAGGCGAGACCTCCAAACCACTTCCTCTCCTGCCTTCGCGGACCTCCTGCCTGAAATTTTCAAACATCTCCAACGTCACTCCAGCCATCGAGGGTTGCGAGTGGCCTGGGTTGGATCCTCCTCCACCTCCAGCCATGGAGCTCAGCTTTGAGATTTTCTTGTGTTGGTCACTCTCCAAGCTTACCGCACCAAGATGTTGAAACCAATAAATTGGTCTCTTGAGGAGTTCGGGGCCCTCAACAAGTTGAGGGGTGACCTCACACTTACTCCTCCCCAGGGAGAGCTCTAGGCAAAGAGGCTAAGGACATAGGAACAAGGCCAAGGGCTTGGCGATGAGCTCCCACCACACACCCGGAAGATCTTAGAGCGCTTCCCCTCCCAAGCCAATGCTAAGCTTGGGCACCTTTGGAGGCTCTCTCCACCCAACAAAGGAACTTAAGGGGGAGAGGAGGCCAAAAGAGAGGTCCTTCCAAATGGTGCCCCATTGGGCTTATTTATAGTTTTTGGAACCGGGTCTGCAAATAGCCAGATTCTGGCCTACAGGATTACGAAAATACCCCCGGATTTGGCCTGCGAACAGCCAGATCCCGCTGTTCCGAGGCGCTAAATGCAGTCCAGAACACCTTCCCGGGGCCGGGCGAGAGGGGGCTGACCTCCTCCCTTGATCGCTCCCCTCACTGGGCTGGGCGAGCCCGGGAGGCCGCCCACCTCTCTGGCTCGCCCCCTGCTGGGGCGGGGCGAGCCGGGCGGTCGCCCACCTCCTGGGCTCGCCCCCTGCTGGGGAGGGGCGAGCCGGGAGGTCGCCCCCCTCCTGGGCTCGCCCCCTGCTGGGGCGGGGCGAGCCGGGAGGTCGCCCACCTCCTGGGCTCGCCCCCTGCTGGGGCGGGGCGAGCCGGGAGGTCGCCCTCCTCCTGGGCTCGCCCCCTGCTGGGGCGGGGCGAGCCGGGAGGTCGCCCACCTCCTGGGATCGCCCCCTGCTTGCTGGGGTGGGGCGAGAGGGGGGCAGTCCGTTCCTCGTCTCGCCTCCCTTACTGTGGCGGGGGCGAGAGGGGGGCAGGCCGCCCCTCCTCCTCTCGCCCCCCATTACTGGTAGGGCGAGCGGGAGGCTCCCGCCTCCACCGCTCGCCCCCCTCTCTTCCTGCCCTGGACCGTGCTGGAAAATAGTGCCTTAAAATACCCCTTAGGTCCCGGGGGCCCACTCGGCGAATACAGGGTTGTACATGATCAGTAACCTTTGGCTACACTTAGGTCTGAACATTTGGAGCTAGGATTTTCCTGGCTTCAACAAACTCTTCATCTTTTTTACCTTGCCGGTTCTCCTCTATACCAGATTCTACCCCTCACTTGGGGGGGGGGGGGGGGTCAACCTTCGGAACTGATGCATCATTCTATGTATTCCATGTGTATAAAATAATGAAGTGTTTCATTAGGGATGACTGCACAGTCCAAATATTCCTTGGTTATTGTTGATGAATATCCCTTGCTACTTCTATGTTTCCTTCTCTTTTTATATAATGCTTGGCCTAACTTAACAGAGCAATACCAACATTTCTTCAACTCAACAAGCTGCTATAATCTATTCAAGGCATTCTTTATTCCTTCTCACATGGTATAAAGCGTAGTTCCTGCCCTAGCAACAGTTCATTGAAGTCTCCCGTTTCCTGCTTTTTCCTCATCAAACATAGAGTTGCGATTCTTCACTATTGAACCTGAGCCACAACGTCGATTTGATCTCCTTCGTCTTTGAGCCTCGAAAATCGAGCTTCCTCCAATTTATCTATTTCATTGACTTTGTATACCCTGTAATCCGTCGAGAACAGAAATGCCTAAGGAGACGGCTATTCGCAGACCTCGCCAGTAGAGTACTGGACATCCTCAAGGAGGCGAGCATGGGTGAGTACCTATTGCAAATCACGAGTGTGGTCAGGTAACTACCCCTCCAAGGATTTATCTATAAATAGACCCCCATGGGGAACCAGGAATGACACTTTGGAAGAGGTTGACCCCCCAAGAGAGATACTCGCCAAGTCCGTGCCTTCCTCGTACCTAGCTCAGCCTTTGGTTTTGGAGTAGAAGCTTTTCTAGACTTCCGGGGTGGCGGGACCTCCCTGCTGAAGCGCCTGGGGTGTGCTTGTAGACATTTTTCTCTCTCATGTTCTAGCCATTAGAGTTGCGGCGTTCGACCGCGGGATCAGTAACCTTCGCCTACACTCTTAGTTATTAAAGGCACAAGGCGCACCAAGGCGCAAAGGGGTCTTGGAGCCTAGGCACAAGGCTTAAGGCGCAGGCGCGCGCCTGACGAACGCAAGGCGCGACCACATTCATTTTAAATAATCAGCATCTAACATCATTTCATCTTCTAGATCAAAATTTTCATCTATTCTACTAATTAATCATTCATTACTATTGTTTATATCTCTTAAAAAATAGAATCAACGTGGTCATTTACATCATATCTAAGTCCCAACGCACAATTATCTTTCATAAACGCTAAATCAATCAAAATTTTTTGAGTTCTTATATTATTTCATTATTTATTTTTGAAAAAAAAAAAGTTTACAACAAAAATCTCACTCAGACGTGCCTTTTATGTTCCAAAGGCACAAATAAGGCGCATGAAGGCGCAAACCTCTGAGCCTGGTGAACCTTGAGCCTTAGGCGCGCCTTTAACAAGTGTGGCTACACTTAGGTCCGAACATTTGGAGCTAGGATTTTCCTGGCTTCAACAGACTCTTCATCTTTTTTTACCTTGCCGGTTCTCCTCTATACCAGATTCTACCCCTCCCAATTTTATTTCTACTCACGCCATTTAATAAATGGTTTCATATTTTAATGGACAAGGTTTATAGGTAAATTCCTTAAACTAAAATAAGCGTGGCAAGATGAGGAATAAACTTTTGCAGATATGGTGGTACCAGGTTCTTCCTTTTCGAGTTTTGTTACTGCTGCATACCCTCTACCAAGTAGTAATGGTCTCATATTTAGTCCCTATTTGGTTGGGATTTTTTGCACCAGTTGAAAGCTATTTTAATGGAAGCCCAGTTAAACCAAAGCCATTTAAACGTTGTGGCAATAGAGCTTTACTTAGGCTCTGTTTGGCTCACCTGCAGTGCTGAGAGAAGCAGTGGTGAAAATCAACTGTTTTGCAGAGTGGTGAGAAAAACGATGAAATTGTTTGGAGGAACTGCTTTTTTAGTGATGTTTGAACAGAGAAGCAGATTAATCCGTGTTTCAGATATTATTAGATATATTGTTATGCTTTTTTTATATTATGCATTTCCCTTGTGTTCCTAGTCTTATATAAATAAACTCTTGTACCTCTATTGAGGTATCAAGTCTTCCTATCCCGTCTAACATGTTATCAGAGAATGGTTAGGGCGTAACTCCTCTCGTGCGCCGCTCTCCCGCGTAACTCCTCTTGTGCGCTCCTCTCGTGAATCGACGCTGCTTGAAGTCGACGAAGCCTCCGCCGCTTGAAGTCGATTAAGACACTGCCTCCTCTTCTTGAAGACGCCGACGACCTAGAAGGGGTGTCACCGGCCGCCTGATGTCGTAGGGGCCAAGCGGTGATGCAGTCTGCCGCTGATCTGCTTTCCTGAATACCGCTGCCTCTCGATGACTGGTTCCTACGAAAAATCTAGATGCCCGCAACTGCCACCGATCTGCTTTCCTGATGCCCGAAACTCTCAGGCGATCTTACTTCAGCCGATCTGCTTCCTGTGATCTCGTTTCCTTCTTTATCCCGCTGCTTTCTACACAACAACCGCAAATCTTACTTCTGCTGATGATCGCAAGTTTCCTTGATGTATCTGCCGTTTGATGCCTTTGTCGTTTGCAGTCTGCAATAACTTACTTCAACCTTCTTGGTGCTCCACAACTAGGTCATTACTTCCTCGGTTACGAGCACCGCTCCGACGACCGTACCCCCAGGGGATTCCAAAATTACCTGTCCTCCTAATGTGAGGCTTGCTACTGCTATCCTTACCTCCAACTTCCAATTGTGGAAAAAGGGGTCACTATGTCCATATCAGGCATACAACGTATGTACCATCTTAATCTACTCCCAACTCATGTTGTGGGCGAATACAAGGATTGGTACAGTGATGCTTGGCGAATCTTCGCTCTCCTACTGAGCTTCATGGACCCCTCGGTTCAACAAATGTGCAAGAACTGTGACAACACTAAGGAACTATGGGATACCTTACATATGATGTTCTCCCAGGCGAACAAACTCACTCATCTTGGTGAACTCCTCTCCAAGATGGCTGAACTGAGACAAGAGGTACGCTCAGCTACCGAGTACTTCGCCGAATGAAAGGTCATTGCTGATGAGATCTTGGATCTTTGGGAGATCCCTTCTACCAGGGAGGAACACTAGGCTCAACATAAGCACCTTGTACTACTTTGGCTACTGAATGGTCTTGTTCCAAATTTCTCTACAACAAAGATTGAAATGCTAGCGAGTCCTTCTACTATGCAGACTGCTTGTGTGTACTATTTTCTAACCAAAGTCGGAACAACTAGTACCACTACCTCATCTGCACTACATATTTCCTTTGGGGATCCGATGGCTCTTGCTTCTCCTGGTGGAATGAGGAGTAACCGTGGAGGCCGCTCTAGACGTGGTCGTGACACCAACACGAGACATTGCACCCATTGCTGGCGTCGGGGCCGCACGAAGGACACTTGTTGGACTGTCCATGGGAAGCCTGACTGGGCCTCCAAACCTCCTCCATCATCTCGCTCCGCACACCTTGTTGATTCCACTTCTGTATCTGGGATTCCGAGGACAATTGAAATATCTGAAGAGGAGTATCGTCGCCTACATGCCCTCCTGATTGATTCTTCGACTCATTGTGCTACTGCGACACAATCCATTCAGCCAATATGTATTTCACAGTGCCCCGTTCGGTGGCCGGCATATTTTGGCGCTTATGATCACCTTACTAGTACCTCAGGTATCTTACACTCATACAAACCTCATAGTGGATCTTTGATTACTGTTGTAGATGGATCGACTGTACCATTGTTGGGTTTGGTAGCTGTGATGTGACTCCAGACATGAATCTGTCCTCGGTTGCTAACATTCCCCAACCTGCTTACAACTTATTGTCGATTAGTAAGCTCACTCGTGATTTAAATTGTATTGATACCTTCACATCTTCTGGTTGTGTCTTTCAGGAACAGTCGACGAGCCGTATTATTGGTAGAGGGAAGCTGAGTGGTGACATGTATGTCCTGGATCAAGTCTCACCTCTTGCTTGTTCTGCTACTTCCACCAAATTTTTGGATCTTCATTATCGTCATGGTTACCCGTTTGTGCATGTTATGCGTCGTTTATATCTTGAGTTTGGGCATTTTCCCCTTTCAACTGTGAGTCTTGTCATTTTGCTAAACTCTACAAAGTTAGCTATGTCCCTCGTCATAATGTACGTGCTACTGCACCGTTTGATTTACTTTACTCTGATGTTTGGGGACCCTGTCCTGTCCCTACATTGTTAGGACATAAATATTATGTTACTTTTATTGATGATTTCTCTCGTATGAGTTGAGTGTATTTAATGAAAAATCGTTCGGAGCTTCCTTCTATTTTTCAAAACTTATGGGATGAAATATTTACTCAATTTTCTATTTGTTTTAAATGTCTTCGCACTGATAATGGTAGAGAATACTTATCGCAATCTATGTCTAACTTTCTCTCCGACAAAGACATTCTGCTCAAACAACTTGTCCTGATATGCTGATACCCCCAACAAAACGACGTTGATGAAAGAAAAAACCGCCACCTCCTTGAGGTCACGCAGGCCATTCTTCATCATAAACACGTACCCAAACACTTCTGGGGTGATGCGGTCCTTACCGCCGCACATCTTATCAACCGTCTTCCCACTCATATTCTTCAGGGGAGACACCCTACCATACCCTCCATCCAGACCACCCTAATCTCTCCCCATGTTTATGAGCCTCTGGGTGTGTTTGCTATGTTCGGGATGCTCGTCCCTCTGTCTCCAAACTCGATCCTCGCTCCTTGAAATGTATCTTTCTCGGGTATTCCCGTACTACTAAGGGATATCTATGTTATTCTCCTGACCTCCACATATACATTATCTCAGCTGATGTTGTCTTCCTTGAATCTGACTCTTATCCTACCCTTCCTCGTGGATCCACTCCTCCCGACTCTTCCCTTGATTCTATCCTTGTTCCTCGTCCCGAGCCTACTATACTCTCCCATGATGACCTCGTGAGTCCTCATTGGCGACAAGTTTATACTCGTCACCCTTATAACATATTCGTGACTCCACCTCAGCCCACCTCTTCCCCCGGTAGTCCAACGACTGTTCCTCGGGAAGAACTTTCTTTTGCGCCTGTGGATCCTTTGCTAGTGCCAGGATCTATCCATTGCAGTACGGAAAGGAAGTCGTGCTTGTCAGAACAAACCTCTATTTGTTAATTCTTACCAAGGATTATTGACTTCTCATCCTGCACTGCACGCCACTCTGGATCAATACCATCTTCCATCTACCATCGTTGATGCCAAAGCTCATCCTGGCCGGGCAACTGCTATGCAAGATGAGTTGACGATTCTTCAACTTAATCACACGCGGGACTTGGTTCTTTTTCCTACTGGGAAGCGGGCTATTTGGTGCAAATGGATTTACTCCATCAAGGTTAATGCAGATGGTTTCCTTGATCGTTTGAAGGCCCGCTTGGTTGCCAAAGGCTATGCTTAAACTTATGGAGTGGACTATGATGAAACCTTTGCCCCGGTCACCAAATGTCCTCCGTTCGCATTCTTCTCTCACTTGCAGCCTCTCACCAGTGGCCCCTACACTAATTGGACATAAAGAATGCGTTTTCTATTGGTCCTTGGACGAAGAGGTGTACATGGAACAACCACCTGGGTTCGTTGTTGAGTGGGAGAGAACCAAGACGTGCCACCTCAAGAAATCGTTATATGGATTGAAGCAATCCCCTCGAGCATGGTTTGCTCGTTTTCGATCTGCAGTCACTTAGTTTAGTATTACCAAGAGTACGAAAGATTCGTCTCTCTTCTATTAGAACTCTCCGGCAGGTACTCTCCTATTAGTGGTATATGTTGATGATATTGTTATCATAAGAAGCAATTCGGAAGAGATAATAAATCTAAAGGAATTTTTACACTCCAACTTTCAAACCAAGGATCTGGGCTCATTGCGTTACTTCCTAGGCATTGAAGTTGTAGATTATGTTAACACCGTCTTTATTTGTCAGCGTACATATGCTCTCGATCTACTATAAGATCTTGGGATGTCTAATTGTGGTCCTATGGACTCTCCACTTGAACCAGGGAAAAAAGATCTTCATGTTGAAAGCAAATTATTTGATTTACCGGAAAAATATCGAGGAGTAGTTGGGAAATTGAACTACCTTACCATGACTCATCCTGACATTGCCTGTGCAGTAAGTAAGGTCAGTCAGTTCATGACAACCCCAACTATCTCTCAATGAGAATTTGTACTTTGAATTGTCAGATACATAAAAAAAGATCCTGGACCCGGGATATCATACAAGAATTGTGGCCATTCAAATAGAGAAGCGTATTGCGACTCTGGTTGCTTAGGCACTCGGAAGTCAACCACAAGGTTTACTATCTTTATGAGTGGAAATCTCATCTCTTGTAAGAGCAAAAAGCAAACGACAGTTGCCAGATCTAGTGCAGCAACAGAATATCGAGCCATGTCTCACACTGTTGCTAAGATCATGTGGATTAGACTGATTCTTTGTGAAATAGGGTATTCTGTTCAAGATTCCACTCCGCGATAATCAAGCTACGATACAGATTGCTACTAATCCTGTGTTCCATGAATGCACAAAACACATTGAGGTTAATTGTCATTTTGGTAGGAAAAAGTATGAAGAGGGACTTATTTCTTTAAGTCATGTGAAGACCGGAGACCAAGTTGCAGATAATTTTACTAAGGGAGTTACCGGAGTTGGAATGAAATTTATATGTAACAAGTTAAGTCTGGGTAATACCCATGATCCAATTTGAGGGGGCGTGTTAGATATTATTAGATATAATGTTGTGCTTTTCCGTATTATGTATTTTCCTTGTATTCCTAGTCTTATATAATTAACTTTTGTACCTCTATTGAGGTATCAAGTATTCCAATCCCGTTTAACAACCTGTTTGACATAATAGCTGTGTGGTGGATGATATAGAACTAAAATTATTCTAAATGTAATTGCAATACATGCAGTGTGAAATATTGCAGGCACATATATATACTATAATTGATGTCCAAAATGTGAATATCATAACCCAAAAATATTTATATATGAACAATAAAACTTTATCCAAAATATTAATATTACAAATCGAGTCATTAAAAATCCAAAATTAAAATGCATCATTTTTTCCTTCACGCAACTGCATCAGTGTACCCTTGCACGGTCGTTCCCAAGATTTAACTGCATAATGACAAAATATACGATCAGTGAATATTACGTAAATTAATGGTTGTGTTCAACTACTTAAAAACTAGAGTACCCACGAGCATTGTGTATCATCTATAAAGTCTCGTAATGCAGACATTTCATTTGCTCCAGTTCCTTCAATTGTAACAGGGTCGATGCTTGGATCTGTATTACTAATTATTCCTCGACGAGTTGCCCTATGCTCATAAGCCTCTGGGTGCACAAAGTCATCATCAACATCATATGCAACGAACTTTGGATCGACATGTGATGTGGGTCTCCGAATAAAATTATGCAGTGTTATCGGCTTCACAACAATGACACATTGTTTTGAAAATGCATACAATGGCATGTCTAAGTATGCCCCACTTCTTCCACACACCGAAGGTTCTTTCAATCACGCTACAAAGTGATGAGTGTGCTGTTATGGGCCTAGCCCGGTGGATGTCGGAGGATGACCAAAGGTGGAGATGACGACGGTGAGGATACAACGGAGCCGGAACCATGGTTGCTCAAGAGAGAGAGAGAGAGAGAGAGAGAGAGAGAGAGAGAGCTTCCAAGATCTCATGAGGGGGACTAGGTATTCGATTTCTTTCATTGATTACATTACATGACCCCAATGTCTCCTTATATAATAGGAGATAATGACATAAACGTAAATACAAAGACAAAGGAAACATTAAAACCCTAAACAACTAGACTCGAACAATAAAATAACTAGACTCGAATAATAAAATATCAATTAGGCTCGAATAATAAAATATCAACTAGACTCGAATAATAAAATATCAGCTAGACTCGAATAATAAAATATCAACTAGACTCGAATTATAAAATAACTAGATAACTGGGCCCGAAGCCCATAACGTCTCCTCCGTCCTTCAAATCGAGCTTGCCCTCAAGCTCGAACGATGCTATTTAAGAGCATTCTCTCTCTTGAGCTCTCCCAGCTGACTCCCTTGTTCTCTCTTCTCTCCAAAAAAACTCTAGTTCTGACGACCGAGAAACTTATTCATCTTCTCTCTTGGATTTAGTTATTCACCTCTTCTCTCGGTGAAAATCTACTTGATCTAAAGCCTTCAACAACAACTGCTGTAAACAAGGTTTCATGCATCTCCCTTCAAAAAAGTTGTGCTGTGGTCCGGGTTTCTAGATAAAAGATCTATTTGAGTTTGAGAGTCTCTAAAGGAAAAGACTGTCTTCTTGGGAAGGCAGTGCTAGCCTAGGAGTACCTAGTTGATTGGGGAACCACTCTAAAAACTCTCTTTGTCATTTGGATGCTTATGTTTTTTTTGTTCTGTTTCTGCACTAACAATATTTGATCTATTGCCTAAAACATATAGTTATTATCTTCTGAATACATTAAATAAAGGGCAGCCTGGTGTACAAAGCATCCTCGCGCAGCGAGGGTCCGGGGAAGGGTCCCACCACTAGGCTGAAATGTAGGAAAATCCTTACCCTGCATTTTTGTAAGAGGTTGCTTCCAAGACTTGAACTAGTGACCTCAAGGTCACAGGGCAACACCTCAACCGGTGCGCCAAGGCTCCCCTTCTAGAGAATACATTAAATAAAAAGAAATTTTAATTTGAGAGTTACTTCTCTTTTCACCCCCTCTAGAGAAGTATTCAGAGAGTTTATTTCACACTTTTACTATTATCATGCGCCGCAACCAAACAACAAAAGCTTAAGCAATTGGATGTCAAGAATTCCTTTTTGTATGGAACTGTAGAAGATGATGTGTACCTTGAAGTCCTACCGGGCTCCGTAGCCCGTAGGAGATGAATGAAATTACATGCAAAGGTTGCAAACTCAAAAAGCTTTGTAGGTTCATGAAGGGACTTCGAACTACACACATGGATGTTGTTATGAGAGTTCTGCACTGCCTAAAGTCTGCTATATTAAGAGAGTTACTCTTCTCTGACCATGGTCACTTGGGTATTAATGCATATACTAATGCTGTTTGGGCGGGATGCTGAGATGGTCACTGTTCCACCATTGGATATTGCATCTTTGTAGGTGGGAAATTAATTTCTTGGAAGAGTAAGAAACAAATTGTGGTACCCATATCCTCTCCAGAGGCTGAATATCGTGCATGGTTAAGGGTGTCTGCGAATTGATTTTGAGTCGGGATATCACGAGGGCTCTTGGAGTATTGATGGAAGGTTCTATGAAATTATTCTGAGACAACAAGGCTGTTATTGCCCTTACCCACAATCTGATTCATCAGTAATGATAAATAGTTTATTAGCGAGAAATTGTTGGACAACATGATATCTCTCTTCCATGTTATATTGAAAGACCAGATCACTGATTCACTCACAAAGGGAATTTGTATTTAGATGTTTACTGTTCTAGTTGGCAAGATGGGCATGAATGACATTTATGCTCTTTCTTGAGGGAGAGTGTTGTATTGTGTAAATACTGTGTACATCTTATTTTATTTTATTGTGTTAAATGAATCTGTACAATGACCCAAAACAAGGCCCAGGTAAAGCCCATTACCTCCTTAGGATTTAGTTCCACATCTTAGAATGAGATTGTGACTTCTCTCTCTTCCTATATAAGTGTACAAATACTTGTAACCAAATGTATGTATGTATGCGAAACTAATAAAATTTTTTCTTTCTTTCACTTCCATGTTTATTTATATGGTATCTGAGCTACACAAATCCTGAAGTTTTTTTTCTCGCGAGGCTAGTGCCCCTGTTCTTGCGGGCTTGGTTTCTTTCCGCGACCTCCTGCGGACGAGTCTAGCGGCGTCTCTCTCTGTTTGCTCGTCTTGAGCTCCTGCTACTGATTGCGCGGACATGCGGACTCCTTTCTCAAGTCCGCCTCTCGTCTTGAGCTCCTGCAAAACCCCATTCCCCCACCCTTCTCTGCTGGTTTTATAGTGATTCTATGCTGCCTAGCGGGACCCTCCTGGTTGGCATCTCCCGCAAGTTCTCTCTCCGGTCGAGCTCCATCGCCGAGCTCCGACTATGCTTGCCGAGCTCCATCGCATCGTCGTTCTCTCTCCGGTCGCGTCTCTATCCGCTGGTCTCGCCCTAAGTTGTGATCGCCGAGCTCCCTCTGTCTGCATAGTTCCGCGTGCTCCTGTCTGTTCGCATGATCACGTACTCACGACCTGCCTTTCACGTGCATGTCTGGTCGCATGCTCGCCTGATCGCGTGCCTGCGTGATCACGCCCATGCTGTTCACAACTCCCGTGCTTGCCTGATCGCGTTCTTGCATGATCACGTGCTTAGTTCTCTTGTTGAGCTCGCCTTGCCATTTTGTCGTGACCGCTGTGTTCGCACAGTGTATTTTCCCGAGCGCTGTGCCTTCTGGTCGTGCCAAGTATGCCTCTCTATTTTGCGGCCTCTTGTCTGTGCACGCCTGACCTTCAACTGCCTTTCTCTTACCTTCGTGGACTCTCCTCTATCCGTGCTGGTCCATGGACTTGAATGATGTCCCTTCTCTTCTGGCCCGAGCTGCCACTCCTCTACCTGAAGTTCGAGATGAGCTTCGAATCACCACTATCTCTCTCAATGACAAGAAGAACATTATCAAGTGGGTACACTCTGTACGCCATGTTCTCCAGACTAAAGGCCTTCTTCATCACCTTTCTAAGGTTAAACCTGCTGATCCCACCAAGGAATGACTCTGTGATGATGGCCGCGTCCAATCATGGATTCTAAGTTCTATGGACAGTGAGCCATATCGTATGACCATGTATCATGAAACGGCCAAGACGATGTGGGATGAACTTCACTCCCTCTATTCTGGCAAGGACAATCCGCAACGTCTGTTTGACATCGTTACGGACCTCCAATCTCTTGAATCAGGGGTGGATGGAGACCTGGCCTCCTTTGTTGCGCGATCCAAAACTCTCGTCGAGGCCTGGATTAAACATCATCCTCCCACGGTGGATCTCGCTGCCCAGCGTGCCCAGAAAGAAGCTGTTGGCATCGCCATGATGATGGCGTGCGTACCGCCTCATCTCCACAACATTTGTGCTCAGATCCTTTCATCCCCCACTATTCCCTCCCTCTTGGATGTATGCTCCATGCTTTTAAAGGTGACACCGCCCCCAACGCTTCAGGCACTGTCTCTCCGGCTCTTCTTCAACACTCTTCTACAACTCACCCCCGTTCTCCAGCGGCCCATGGGGCTCACACCAGCTCTCGGGGCAGGGGTTGCACCGGTCGAACTCATCCCAAGTGTACCTATTGTGGCAGGGATGGTCATCTTGAGGCCACATGTTATCGTAAGCATGGTGTGCCCCCACAAACGCATGCTTCCATTGCGGTCAATCCTCCTACCCACCCATGCACCAACATTGATAGTTTGCGCACCCAGCTCCAACATCTTCAGGGGTTGATCAGTCGTTTTTCTGGCTTTGTTGCGTCTATCTCTAATGAAGGTATCTCCGATCTTTCCCATAGTCCAACTTGGATTGTGGGCTCCAGTGCCATACACCATATTACTCCGCAGAAACCTCCTCAGTACTTGGACTCTGCACATCCTAAGTTCATCATTGTGGTCATTGGTGACACCACCCAGTTTCCGGTTCTGTCGACGCGCCCCTAACTTCATCCATTTCTCTTCGCTCGGTTCTTCATGTTCCGGGATCTTCTTTCAATCTTTTTTTGTTAGTCGTCTTACTCAAGACCTTGATTGCTCTGTGACCTTTTCTTCCTCTTCTTTTATTGTGCAGGATCGACAGATGCAGAATATCATTGGTAAATGGAGACTGTCTAACGAGCTCTACAGTAACGGCCCGTAGACCGCCACAATTTAAATCCGTTATTATGAGCGATTTTTCACAATAATATAACACCAATTCTAATATATGACTAAGGAAAAGTACCAGGAGAAAACATAAATCAATTTTTCATTCATTTAAGCATATTACACATTATGTTTTACCAGAGTACAGGAAAACAACTACTAAACAGAGCTAGTGCAACACACTATATTTTATAATTCACATATTATAGCAAAACTCTAATAACTATAATAATATTCTAATCCGTACTCTAAACACTTCCTCTCTCTGCTCTTCTCAGCCTCTGTAGTCAACCTCCTAGCGGGGTCTGACACACTGGCGGTCGGATCCTAAAAATAGAAATCAACAATCGATTAGTTTAGAAAACTAAGTGAGTCTCTTATCTCTTCAACCACACTACATGAAATTACGAAGAGTCAACATCAATATGCAGTTATATATAAACATGTGTAGTAGGAAAAGTGAAACAGTAAAGTAAGCAGGAAAAAAATACAGTAGCCGTATCAGTGAACAAGGGACAAAGTAGTAAAATGTTCCGTATGTATCAAGTTCTTTCTTTCTTTTATTCTTCTTAGTTGTAATCAACTGTCTTATTTTGTTCTTCTGAAATGTTAAGGATCATTCTCAAATTTGTCAGTCATCTGGGCCCCTTAAAACAATGCCAAATCTAGGGCAATTAAACACGCACCAGACTCTTGCATCATAGATTAGACAATTCTATTCCAATTCAGGGTGATCAAACACACGACCTTCCCGGGAATCATCAAAATTCAGTAGGAGTTCTGCCCCTCCTACGAGGCTAAACTTTAACATTTTCATGCATCGACGCACACTCAATTTCTTATTCTTCTTATATTCAGTTCTTATTCATTTTCAAAATATAGAAATAATTATATAATGTTCCCCTCAGAGTTTCTGTCGTTTGCTAGTCCATGCTTAGCTTTTTAGCGATTTCATGATTGTCAGTGATTTCAAAGCTTCAGATTTCTTCAATTCAATCAATGTTCAGTGTGCATGCAAAGAATGTAGTTCAGAGTAAAATGTTCATACTTCAAAATAATTCAAATATACGAAATCAAAGCGGTAAGGACTCACCACAGCTTTTCCCTTTCCCTTACCATTCCCAGGGTTCTCGTTGCGTCTATCGCCAGACGCCAGTATCAAGGAAATCATTTATTTACTTTAGGGTTGCATCGTTAAATAGGTACGATTTGACTCCTGCAATGACTTATCAGTAGTGGTCTAGGGTAGGAAAACCTAGGTGGACACTCTTAAAACCAACCAATTAATGGAATCCTAAATAGGAAATAATGAAACATATGAATAAAAAATCATTATAATAGCAACAACCAACTACTCCTAACCCAAAAACCCCTCTGATAAAGCACATAGCAGCTGGAGTCAACATGAAGTAAGGAATCCAACAAAAGCCAACATCATAATTGGCCACAATGAAAAGCAATCCCCAACTGAAACCTATGGTTTTAGGGTTTATTGATTCCAAAAATCTGAAACAAAAATCCTCTGCCAAGCACAAGGCAGCCGGCCAGCTATAGCAGCCAACGACCACATCCAGCCCATATCATTTCATTCCATTTCAGAAATTGTAAATGAGGATGAGAGAAGAAGATGGAGAGGGAGAGGAAGCTCTAACAACACAGTCCAACAAAAACCCCCAATTAAAGCATAACCAGACAATAGAGTATGCATAAACCCTTATCAAAAAAACCAATCAGACAGCTGGCCATGCACATCCAAATCCCCTCCATCAAAGTCTCATTCCAACAATTATATAGGAAGGGAGAAGAAGAAATAGAAGGGTAACAAGAGAGAATATAAGGAGAAGAAGTGTAATACCCCAACTTAGTTTGACATCATTTCATAAGCCTGACCGAAACTTATGAGGTGAAGTAAACTAAGCAACAGTATAAAATTAGTATCATAACAAGATGAACTGGTTTACAGCGGAAATAAATGGTTGGAATTAAAATTAATTAAGTACCTTAAAACTTGAAGCACAGAGCCAACAAGGGAGTAAGAGTGAACAACTTGACCCGTAATCCCTGTAATGAAAAATTCCGAAAACGGATCACCCACTGGCGAGAAAGAAAGACTTTTACACTAAGAAAATATCTTGATACAACTTATAAATCATGCTTTTAAAAATAACATTTTATGCTAGTAAATGTAATTATTTTCTATGCATGCTTTACTATTAAAAATACTTTAAAACATCATTGTTAGTTCTAGTGTGATCATGATATGCATTTCGCTACAAGCTTCGAAATCGTTCAACTATAGAGATTTCTAGATTTCGGCATACCCTTGAGTTCTAAGAATTTTGAAGCTTTTCTTCTTGTTCTAAATTGAGTATCTTCTTATGCGCATTCTAACGATCCGAGTCCCTACTAACGAACACAGCTGTTCTAGTGTCTTACGGAGACGGACTCGCATCTACCGATCTTCTAATTGAGGTGTCGTCTCCCCCCATACTTGAGGCTCATAAGGTCTGCTACGCCCTCTGAGTAAGATAGTGCGCCTCTATCTATCACGAGAGAAAAGTCTCGATCGTACCTCCTAATCTTCTTATTAGTAGCCGGTATGAACGAAGGAACGAACACCCGATTATAGCCACTAATCTAAATTTTGTGTTCCATAAATTCTTACAACTTCTTATTACTAGCTTGTACGATTAATCTTGGGGGAACGTTCACATAAGGTTTCATTCTTATAATATGAATTTCATCGTGTTTGTCCTATGCACTTAACTTTATGTTAATGAAAACGACACGAAGAACTAGCTATATTATGATTTTCGCTTTCATAATTTCTATGCACGAGATACTTAGCCTCTGGCATTCGCATAATCCATAGAATTACTTACGAGCGTAAGGAAATTACAAAATGACCTTCTTACATCTTAATTCCCATTATTCATATTATCGTCATACAACCAGAAACAATGACTCACTATTTTCATATATGCATAAGATGTGTTTTCATAGATACATGTGTTATGTATTCTTCATATCATGGTAAAATTACATTTGAGGAGACCAATCATATATCTACATTTATGTCTAACTATAAGAAATGATGTTTCTCATATTCTCATATATATGATTCGTATTATCATGTCAAGATTAACTTGTGATCTACTATTCACATGTATGCATAAAGTGTGTTATACAAGATTTCATGTTCATATTATATTCTTATATAACATTGTACTGATCCCAAAAATTTATATTTTCATCTATGTGGTATGTCTAGCTAAGAGGAACGAATTTCTTACATCGGAATGGCGGCATGATTCCTTCTGGATTAACTTGACAACTCAAACCCTTCTCCGATCTAAGTCAATCCGCAACAAAAGTCGAAATACGACATAAACCCTTGTTCCAAAAGAGGAAACCTACACAACAAGCCAACCAATTTCTGAGGAGAAGGGATCGAGAGTTTCGATTCCTAAAATCGAAGACGAAGGAAACATAAGACGACTAAAATTTGCTAGGAACAATGACGAAAGTATTTTCTAAATGCTGGAAGAGAAGTAGGGTTCGAATGCACTGCCAAACCTTCACGAACACTTGCTCGAAACGGCACGATCTGCAGATTAGGGCTGGAAGAGCATCACCCTTGCGGGGCCTGGGGAAAGGAAAGAGAGAAACTCGCTAACCCCAACTCCTGAAATTGTGATTGGGGAAGAAGAAAATGTATAAATCCTAAGGCGGGATGGCTCATACGGTTACCTTATGGAAACAGGAGATTTTTGTCTGAGGGTTTGCTTCATGCGGGTCTTAATCGCCGCAGGAGACGTCGACTGGACTTCCTGAGCGGAGAGGAGGTATCACCGAGAGTTTCTGGAGGCGGAGGGAGTGCCTGCATCCGTCGACGAGCGTGCGTGAAGGAGCGCCGTCAATGGAAAAACAGAACGCCCTAATCCCTCACTCGTCAGTGTCGTGCTGAAGCAAGATGCGACAGCGGTTCCTTTTATCGAGCGCCTATGGCGTATGCGGTTACGCAAATCAAAAGGGAACCGTAATGAGGGGGGGGTTGATCTTTCCGTGAATCACGACTTAAAGGAGGAAACTCCTTCCTAATTACCAGATTGCCATTGCACCTCTATTACACAAGGTTATGAGATTAAGGTTCCTACGAACCCCTAAATCGCGCCGTAATAAATTATAATTTCTGTTGAATCACTGATTATCGTGCAATAGCTAATCACAAAATTTCGTACCTCCACATGACATTTGCTCGATCAATTTTGCTCGTGGTCGGACCCTGCAATTTAATTTAATTTTTTTTTGCATTAAATTACGGATGTTACAAATCTCCCCACCTAATAAATTTTCGTCCTCGAAAATTACAACCAAACCTGGGTCAAAAGGGAAGGCATATTCGTCATTACTCTGAAGTTCCTCTTCTCTTTCCCATGTATAAACTGGTAGACCCCAGTTCATCCAAAGGACCTTTATAAACGAATTTTCCTGCTTCTAATCTTCTGAATTCTTGAATCCACAATCGTGACCTACTTAAAGTTGATACTAAGATTAGATTCAACTGGTGCATTCTCTGTACTGACCACCTAACTAAGGTATTTGACTGTTCTTTTCCATTAGAAGACGTGAAATACATCATGCAATCTACTCTTTTTCTCAGGTAAGTCTAAACTGTTAGCAACCTCACTAATGAGTCCATGTACTTCGAATGGACCAACGAACCTAGGACTCAAATTCTTCATCCGCTTAATTCTAGAATTACCCTTACTAAGTTTGACCTTTAGATATCTAAATTCTCTCATGCTGAACTCCACCAACACGTTCCTATAATAACAATGTTCGGCTTATCTATCAAGAGTTATCCTCAAACGTTCCTGGAAGAAACTTTAATCGATCATCTGTTTTATAAATCCAAGATTCATTACTAAACATCTTTTCTTCATTCTTAGCCCAACAAAGAGGTAACTAACAAAATTTACCCTAAAGATTCTCCAAAAGGGGAAACATCAACACTCAACTGGAAACTGATATTTTAGG
The DNA here is from genome assembly GCA_033032865.1 of Dactylorhiza incarnata. Classification (NCBI taxonomy): domain Eukaryota; kingdom Viridiplantae; phylum Streptophyta; class Magnoliopsida; order Asparagales; family Orchidaceae; genus Dactylorhiza; species Dactylorhiza incarnata. The sequence continues at coordinate 2,542,050 of JAWHQI010000265.1, forward strand.
GTGATAAAGAAAACGTATTCTCACTTCGTCTGAAAGTGCAAACTGCAAATCTTCAATATCTCTTCTATGATCCTTTTAGCTGGCTTTATCTGTCTTTATTCGAGAAAGAACACTTGCGATAAACTTTAACTTTGTATTTAAATACTCCTTTAAATAACTCCAATCTTAAATGTGAAACTACCATTTTGACAACAAGGTTAACATTTGAAAGAAAAATACCATGAAGCTCCAACTATTTTACCATTATGTGTATGCTTAACTAGAGCTATCCATATTTCTATTAGAATTAGAAATGATTCAGATGGTCAATTGATCTATGATAGCCCACACAACATTCTCTAGTTAGATCTTTGAATATTAAGAACAAATTTCATCGAAGGTAATCAAACTATCTCGCAACTGCTTTCTGGCATATTACATTCTATTTTAAACAAATGTACATGCTTCACGCTTTTCTATAATTCCATTTTGAACATACTCATGTAGTCCTGATCTGATTTCTATAAATTCTCAAGTATTTTCGAACCAATCTAAGGTATAAAATACTTGTAATAATGAGTCTCGAAAGTATGTCTAAGCAAAGACGATCAAAAACAGGACTACAACCCTTCCTTTACAATTCGCATGAGGGAAAGTCATCCTAAATCGTAAATTTCCCATAAGCGTGACCTTAGACAAATTCCAAAATTCTAATGTCTTGGAATCTATAATTAATGAATGTCTGATTCGGTCTTATATATTCCGTAAAATTTCTATTTAAAACAGTCGTAAAGTCCATGTTGGCACGAGAACCCACACTGATTCTCTAATCTAACCAGAGTCTGCATCTATGCCAACTAACGTGAAAAGAGGAACTATCCCACACATCTTCTATTAATCTGTGACGATACCGTCTTATCTTTACCATGATAATTTTGAAAATCCACATCATAATATGAAGAGAATTTCAACTTTTAAGATTTTGTGAAGACCTCATAATAAACTCTACAAGGTAGTGTCTTCAACTCTTCGATGCATGATTGTCTATAAGTACAAGTCACGACGAGATAACTCTTCTCGTTCTATAAATTGTTTGCTTGCAACATTGTGGCATTCGTATGCTTCAAAAAGACACATTAAAAACACTTACCTAAAGCATCACTGCAAACCTAAAAGCATTCTATGTCTGAAGGTAAGTACAATACTAGCACCTTCATTATTTTAAATCTCAATTCCTCAAATGTTAATTCGAATTCTATTGTCCAATTGAAGACTTCACTTTCCTGGCAAGTGAATTCCAAGGTAATCTTATCTTCCTGGAAACTTAATACGCCTTCTGACATTATTTGCTAATCCAAGAAAATTGCGAGTTTCTATAATAGCTTTGGATATTGGCAAAACGCTGATCACAAATATCACCTTTGGATCCACTGAGAATTCTCCACTTTTGCCAACGTGTCTTAAAGAGGCAGTCTCTGTGAGCTAATACTTGCACTTAAAAAAATTTATGTAGATGATATTTTTCGAGTACTTCGCTTCGTCTTGAATTATTTGAATAATAAAAAGTAATGTCATCGAGGAAGAAACTGACAATTCAATAGAGAAAAACTCGAACACCTTATTTGTCAAATCTATGGAAGCAGGGGGGCATTACCCATTCTGAAATGCATGCTTACCAACTCGGTGTTATACCTTGCATTGGAAATGAGATTTATATGTTCTCTTTATCATCCCTTAGCTGTGGAAATCATATCCTAAGTCTAGCTAAGAGAAGGAGAAGGGTTCTTCGAACTAGTCATTAAAATCATAAATCTTAGAAAGTGGCCATTTATTCTTAGTTGTGTACCCACACAACTCATGGCAGCTAACGCACAATTCCAAACAATCATTTTCTCATAACAAAAGAAGAGGCACTTCTAAAAGTGATGATGTTATGCCAAATAACAACCAACTCGTGCGACTCCTGAATTTTAAAAATCACGACTCTACTAATACTCTAGGTGTCATGTGGTAAAAGATTTGGTTACATGTAAAATTTCAGGAGCGGGTTTTGTTTCGGCATATATTTCTATGACATGATTGAGAAGCACTGCAAGCTTTTTAAGGAAAACCTTTGAAGGTTCCCAAAAAAGTAATGGGACATCCTGAAAATTATTTCTGATTTTGACGTGCATCACTAGAAGCACATCATAACTGTCATTGGTACCTGAACGTCTTAACCGCCGAGAGAATAACATTGGAAACTCATTTCATGCCTCAAGGCACAACAACGACTGATCTAGTCTTTCCACACTTGGTTCTACCAGTGATCTAACATTACCACTGATAATCAATTCATACTCATAATTAGATCAACCCTGTTATAGGAGGGATGCATCATTCTATTGTAAAATTCAAACTTGTCAAGGGCAACCAGATCTACATCGATGGATAGTATGCTAAGAGAGCCGTTCGACACCTAGGGATTCCAACACTCACACCACAAGAAAGATTTTGAGCTCGATTATACGCAAATGATTCTACCATAAACGATTGCGACGATCCCATACTAAAGAGGGTGGAACATGATTCAGGATGAAGAAGTTGACAATAAGAGGTAATAAATAATCCGACTAAAATATACTGAATCCAATCATCTCGGGGATGAGTGTTGACTCTAAAATTTTGATTTCTTAAGGAGTCTCTACAGAATGTCATAAGTGCAAGAACTCATAATTGTTAGTGCATGTCTTGATGACATGCACTAACTTGAGGTTCTTCTCCTATAGAAGTCAATTTTGAAAGAGGTCACATTTTAATTTGAGAATGTTACCTCAAGTGACATGATCTGTATTTCGTCCTATAAGGTACTAAGAATTCAAGATTAGCTTTAGAGAGTATCATAACTAAAGAGTGGCAAGCCACAATCTTGTCGGTAATCTCTTCTGACACTAAAGGATTATGAGACAACAAATGATTAGTCATCAACCAAACGTCTGCCTTTGAACTTAGCTGAGCAAGCATCTGACATCACTCTTACTTAAGCTTAGAGATGATTACCTATTGGCTCTAACATCGAAAGAGAGATTCAGATGAAATCCTAAGGCTCTGTGAATTTTACTAGGTCCTGAGATCCTAAACCTATCTCTGATACCAATTGTAACACCCCAACTTAGTTTGAAATCATTTCATAAGCCTGGCCGAAACTTATGAGGTGAAGTAAACTAAGCAACAGTATAAAATTAGTATCATAACAAGATGAACTGGTTTACAGCGGAAATAAATGCCTGGAATTAAAATTAATTAAGTACCTTAAATCTTGAAGCACATAGCCAACAAGGGAGTAAGAGTGAACAACTTGACCCTTAATCCCTGTAATGAAAAATTCCGAAAACGGATCACCCACTGGCGAGCAAGAAAGACTTTTTCCCCCAGTGACACCAAGAAAATATCTTGATACAACTTATAAAATCATGCTTTTAAAAATAACATTTTATACTTGTAAATGTAATTATTTTCTATGCATGCTTTACTATTAAAAATACTTTAAAACATCATTGTTAGTTCTAGTGTGATCATGATATGCATTTCACTACAAGCTTCGAAATCGATCAACTATAGAGATTTCTAGATTTCGGCATACCCTTGAGTTCTAAGAGTTTTGAAGCTTTTCTTCTTGTTCTAAATTGAGTATCTTCTTATGCGCATTCTAACGATCCGAGTCCCTACTAACGAACACAACTGTTATAGTGTCTCACGGAGACAGACTCGCATCTACCGATCTTCTAATTGGGGTGTCGTCTCCTCCCCATACTTGAGGCTCATAAGGTCTGCTACGCCCTCTGAGTAAGATAGTGCGCCTCTATCTATCACGAGAGAAAAATCTCGATCGTGCCTCCTAATCTTCTTATTAGTAGCCGGTATGAACGAAGGAACGAACACCCGATTATAGCCACTAATCTAAATTTTGTGTTCCATAAATTCTTACAACTTCTTATTACTAACTTGTACGATTAATCTTGGGGGAACGTTCACATAAGGTTTCATTCTTATACTATGAATTTCATCATGTTTGTCCTATGCACTTAACTTTATGTTAATGAAAACGACACGAAGAACTAGCTATATTATGATTTTCGCTTTCAAAATTTCTATGCACGAGATACTTAGCCTTTGGCATTCGCATAATCCATAGAATTACTTACGAGCGTAAGGAAATTACAAAATGACCTTCTTACATCTTAATTCCCATTATTCATATTATCGTCATACAACCATGAAACAATGACTCACTATTTTCATATATGCATAAGATGTGTTTTCATAGATACATGTGTTATGTATTCTTCATATCATGGTAAAATTACATTTGAGGGGACCAATCATATATCTACATTTATGTCTAACTATAAGAAATGATGTTTCTCATATTCTCGTATATATGATTCGTATTATCATGTCAAGATGATTAACTTGTGATCTAATATTCACATGTATGCATAAAGTGTGTTATACAAGATTTCATGTTCATATTATATTCTTATATAACATTGTACTGATCCCAAAAATTTATATTTTCATCTATGTGGTATGTCTAGCTAAGAGGAAACGAATTTCTTACATCGGAATGGCGGCATGATTCCTTCTGGATAAACATGACAACTCAAACCCTTCTCCAATCTAAGTCAATCCGCAACAAAAGTCGAAATACGGCATAAACCCTTGTTCCAAAAGCGGAAACCTAGACAACAAGCCAACCAATTTCTGAGGAGAAGGGATCGAGAGTTTCGATTCCTGAAATCGAAGACGAAGGAAACATAAGACGACTAAAATTTGCTAGGAACAATGACGAATGTATTTTCTAAATGCTGGAAGAGAAGTAGGGTTCGAATGCACTGCCAAACCTTCACGAACACTTGCTCGAAACGGCACGATCTGCAGATTAGGGCTGGAAGAGCATCACCCTTGCGGGGCCTGGGGAAAGGAAAGAGAGAAACTCGCTAACCCCAACTCCTGAAATTGTGATTGGGGAAGAAGAAAATGTAGAAATCCTAAGGAGGGATGACTCATACGGTTACCTTATGGAAACATGAGATTTTTGTCTGAGGGTTTGCTTCATGCGGGTCTTAACCGCCGCAGGAGACGTCGACTGGACTTCCTGAGTGGAGAGGAGGTATCACCGAGAGTTTCTGGAGGCGGAGGGAGTGTCTGCATCCGTCGACGAGCGTGCGTGAAGGAGCGCCGTCAATGGAAAAACAGAACTCCCTAATCCCTCTCTCGTCAGTGTCGTGCGGAAGCAAGATGCAGCAACGGTTCCTTACTTCCTTTTATCGAGCGCCTATGGCGTATGCGGTTACGCAAATCAAAAGGGAACCATAATGAGGGGGGGGTGATCTTTCCGTGAATCATGTCTTAAAGGAGGAAACTCCTTCCCAATTACCAGATTGCCATTGCACCTCTATTACACAAAGGTTATGAAATTAAGGTTCCTACGAACCTCTAAATCGCGCCGTAATAAATTATAATTTCTGTTGAATCACTGATTATCGTGCAATAGCTAATCACAAAATTTCGTTCCTCCACATGACATTTGCTCGATCAATTTCGCTCGTGGTCGGACCCTGCAATTTAATTTAATTTTTTTTTGCATTAAATTACGGATGTTACATGAAGAAGAGGGGGAGTGGAAGAAGGGCTCACAGTGGAGTTTAGAAGCCGGAAATTGCCGTTCAGGAGTACATAACCAACTAAAACCAGCTTAAACCGACAGCTGAACCCATAAATCAACTCAATTCAGCACATATACACATACCTATATCAAGCAACGGTGTCAGGATCGAGATCCTAGGTGGGATCGGTCTGTGGTTTGGATCGGATCGTAGGATCGGATCGAGGATCGTAAGATCCTACTGCATTCATAAAGTAAGGCTTAAAATAAAATTGATTTGGTATCATCCAATTACACAAAAACCAACACATAACTTTAAAGTAAACTAAAAAATAGCATAATTATAACTTACAAGTTATAACTATAAGTTCAGCATTAGCAAACAAAAAGTACACAAGATTATAAAATATCAAATAATAGTTTATGTTCGACGATCCAATGGTCAATGTAAAACCATCAGTACAAATCCTTAATCGGTACGTCGACCATATCCTCATCATCAAGTATCACATTTTACTCATTTTCACCACTGGCATTATCATCATCATCCCATTCACTCTCACTAATATACTCGATAGCATTGAGGTCACTGCGCTTTATGGTGAGATCTTCAACTCCACCTAAAATAAAAGAATTCAATTAAGATAAGAGAGGACGATACATAATGTAGTTGAAAAGTTGTGCATTATCAAATGATTCAAATTTAATATGAAACTTACATTCTTCATTCACTCCCGTAGTGGTTTCTTCAACATTCCTTTCAGTACTATCATCACTATATGTTTCATGTGTATCTCTATTTCGAAGAATCCCCAACCAGTTGCCCTTATGGGAAGAACTTTATCTTCCCTCTCTGTAATCCATTCATCATCGAAGGGATATCCTCAAAATTAAAAAATTTCTCCTTCAACTGCATATCTCTTTTATCTTGTCTTTCAATCAACTTCTTGTTATACATCCCCAAAGCTAGATCATTCATTTTCTTTTGATGTAAACGATTCCTTCTTTTCGAATGCACCTATTAATTATAATGACAATAAGAAATTATAAGAACATGCATACATGAATCAATGTTACAACTAACATGTGAGGATATATTTTACAATAATTTATCTCACCATCTCAAATGCACTCCAGTTACGTTCGCATCCGAAAGAGCTACATGTCAAATTTAGAACCCGAATTGCAAATCTTTTCAATTCGGGACAGTTATCTCCGTATGAACCCCCCACCAATCAGCTGTAAATGACAATATTGTAAATGCTTAAAAATAAAATAACATGTTTATTGATTAATAATTAAAAATAAAATAAAATAAAATTGTTTAACCTGGAGATCTTTTGTTTATAGTTTCCTTTGCAGAGTCTAACCCAAATAATCCTCTTGCATGTTTAAAATCATCCATTTGAATATCTATTTTTGTTCTCTCATCTTCATTTGGAATTATTCGTTGGAGACAACTGTAAAATCCAATTTTTACTTATGCATCTACCCTAAGTGATGAGCTAAAGTGATAATGAAAATTCAAATAATATGCTGCGACATGTAATGGCCTATGAAGTTGGCTTGCCCGTCTCTCATCAATGATGAACCATATTGGTTCATATCTACAATATAACACATAAAATAACCTTTGCATGTTAGCTAATGAATCAAAAGATTAAAAAAAACAATATGAAACTTGAATTTAAAACAATTAAACTACTTACTTTTTCTTGATATCAAAATTTATTTGAATCTTTTCTTTTGCTAGATCCATCTGCTCATATATAAATTCCATCATAGGGCCCTCTAAATCAACCAGTCTAAGCACCTTGATGAGTGGAAATGCTGCTTTTAAACATACAGTAACATGAGACCAATATCTATTTGTATTCAAAACAATTTTTTGAATTGATTTCCCCTCCTTTGATTACGCAAATCTACTAGACTTTCATTTGACAGGCATCTGCAAGACGAATTTAATGCTGGAATTGAATCTCGTTGAACTTTAAAATGAAATAAAAGTAGAATCATAGAATGACTGAAGCTAACTGGCCTTATCATACCAATTTTCAGTAATTAATAATAAGAAGAAGAGGGTGTGTGTGTGGGGTGGGGGGGGGGGGGGGGGGGGGAGGAGAAGAGCTGAGAGAAGTTCACAGTGGACTGCGGAGGAATTTCAGCCTAAAGCTGTTGGCCAACGTGCAAATCCAGCTTAGTACAACAGCAGTTGCGCAAGAAGGACAAGACCACAACCTTAATTGAACTCTCCCAACACTTTCGAGAAGTTCTAAGCCTACCTTCGTCTTTGTCAATTTCGACCAAGGAAGATGATCCAGAAATTTGATCCTGAAAAATGATCCAACTAGCCCCTGGGTTCCTCAAAAATGATAAGATTCTTTAGGGCTTCTATACTTAATGATAAGAAAAGTACAGAGAAGAGGAATAAAAGAAAAAAACACAGAGATTAGGAAAATTATCTATCGGAACGGACTGTGCAACGGCGAAGAGAGCAGGATGACAACAGGAAAGGGCCGAACGACGCCGAAAATAGCAGATTTGGAGTGGACCGGGTAGAGCGTCGCCGTAGAGAGCACAAAATCAGCGGTACTTCGCCGTCGGAGCTCACAGAGAAGAAGAATAGGGTTTTCGGAAGAGGTAGATGCGAGACGCGAGAGTTAGGAAATAAGAAGGCACTCGGTTTTTTTAATTATGCACGCTCCACTTGGATCGTTAGGATCACGATTCTAACGATCCTACGATCCCATACGCGACCCTGTGTGATCAAAGCCGAATTTTGATCCCGATCACGACTCAGATCGAAATTAAAATTCCGGATCGTAGGATCATGCGATCCAACGATCCAGATCACGATCTTGACAACCTTGATATCAAGATAAAATTCAATTTATGCCAAACCAAACCTTGACACGATCGTCGCTAAAATATTGAAAAACTTGAACTAAAAAATTTAAATGTGCGACGTCGAATCGACATTGAGTTTTCTTTTTCATCATCAGGGAATTATTAAATTTGTATTATTTTATATGCAAAATTTTATTATTTAATAAGTTTTCAAGTTCAGGTCTTACATCTACACTCTGGATGTTTCTCCTACAATTCTCTCTTCCATTAGTTCAGTTGATTGGCACCGGTGTCTCGGGCATGCACCTCTCCCAATTCTCAAGAAAGCTCTTCCCGATCTATCCCTCACTAACTTCATCTGCGAGTCTTGTATCTTCGGCAAACAATATCGTTCTTGGCTTTATTGGCATTTCGCGGTTTCTACAGCTTGCTATCTCATCAATCACATGTCCTCCTCTATTCTCAACTATGAAACTCCCTTCAGTCTTCTATATCCTTCTACACCTCCCTTTCCAGTCATACCTCGTGTCTTTGGATGCCCCTGCGATGTTCACTGCCTTGGCCCCTCCACAGAAAAGTTTGCTCCTCGTGCTACCAAATATATGTTCGTTGGATACTCCTGCACTCAAAAAGGTTATGTCTGCTATTCCCCCGCTGATCACAAGGTAGTTACATTTGCAGATGCGACCTTCCTCGAAAACCAGCCTTTTCATTCTTTCCTTATGGCTTGTCCAGCACCTCCTACACTTCCGCGCCCTGCCGTTCCTGTTAACTCTCATCTTCCCCCCTCCTACCCACCCCGGTCATCATACCCTCCAAACCGCCCCTTCTTCGCATGTACACTCGTCGCCCTCCTCAGTCCAATGCTCTACGACAGTTGCCCTCTACTACTGATACTGCGCGACCTGATGATTCGACACCAGCGTCTACCACTGTCCCTGTCTAATTATGTTTCATTGCATCGCCTATCTCCGGTGCTTCACAAATTTGCAACTTCTTTGTCGTCTACTACAATCCTTACCTCTCTATAGGAGGCTCTTCAGCATCTGGGGTGGCCCAGATGGGTCGGTTGAACGCCTAAAAACTCGTCTTGTGGCTCGTGATTTTATTCAGCAACGCGGACTCGATTACGACGAGTTCTTCTCACCTGTTGCAAAACTGAATAATGTTCGTGTCTTGATCTCCCTAGTTGTTCATCGCTAGTGGAAGTTGCTTCAATTGGACGTCAAAATGCCTTTCTTAATGGTGATTTCCTTGAAACTATCTACATGCAACAACCTCCCGGTTTTGAGGCCACGAGGGAGTCCCTTGTAAGTCACCTAAAAAAATCTCTTTATGGTCTCAAACAGTCTCCTCGAGCGTGGTTTGACAAGTTCAGTCGGGTTCGTAATGTTGGGTTTACTCGAAGCTCGACCGACTTCTCTCTATTCACTCGTCATCGTCCGACAGGAACAATGACCCTCTTTGTGTATGTTGATGATATTTTGATTATGGTTGATGACCTCTAAGGAATAGACATGATCAAAAAGCACTTGGCCTCTGCTTTCTAGACTAAAGATCTGAGAAATCTTCAGTACTTTCTTGGTATCGAGGTAGCCCGGCGTCCTGATGGCCTTGTCCTATCTCAACGGAAGTACTGTCTTGACCTTCTTCATGACGTTGGCTACTCTGGATGCAAGCCTGCTGACACACCTATGAATGTCAATCACAAGCTCTGCGCTCATGCCTCTGACTCTGATTTACTTCTTCCAAACCCAAAGTATTATCGTCGTCTTGTAGGGAAGCTGATTTATCAAGACCTGATATATCCTTTACCGTTGGGGTTGTCAGTAGATTTATGCATGCTACACGGATCTCTCACTGTAACGGCCCGCAGACCATCACAGAGTAATAGTATACATTGCTTTATAATTATATTGAAAGCTGCGCAGCAATAAATTACTACAATGCCACAAAGAGGTATTGAAATGACAGTACAGAAAGGAACTCTTATTCCAAGTATGTTACACACATTTACATGTCCAAAAAGCCACACATATATGTACACAAAAGTTCAATACATTAAACTTTAACAAGCGATATTATAAGTTCCTTAAACAAGTGGAGCACTTCGAGCTTTGACAGTTTTCCTTTGGATTGGTGGCCACTTCAAAACTGTTTACTATTCGTTTAAACCATCGCTGGTAGCGTTCTGCCTTATCCTGCTTTATGTTTAGATCCTAAAAATATTTATAATAGAAAGGGTTAGTCTTTTAAATAAAAGACTAAGCGAGGAATTTTTTTAAACAAGGTTGAATGATATAATATTTACTTTACTCAGTATAAAATGAAAAGTGCTAAATCAAACATTAAGCACAAGAATTGCTGAAATGTTTTATGTTTGTATTTTTCTTTTCATATAGTAAATTTTCATTTCATTTAGTTAAGGGTTACTGTACTTCAATAATCAGTCTTGGGCCCATTCTCTTGGTTAAACTTAGTGCGTACAACTCGCATAAGACCTATTAAGGCCCAACTAAGTTAACCCGAGAATTTAATCCAGTGCGCACAACTCGCTTGAGACCATTAAGGTCCAACTGGAGTTTTAACATTCTACAGATCCCTTAACATTTTGCATCGATGCTTTTCATTATATGTTGTAGGATTCATTCTTTTAAAAGTTCAATCAACCATATGTAATTATGGGGATATATAGTTATGATATCATTATTCGGAACCAGAATATGAAAAGGAATAAAGGGGTATACTTTAGAATATTTAAAAAGAAGTAAACCCTCACATTGGCTTTCTCTTTGTTTTTCCTTGGGTCATCATCACGCCTATCGGGTGACACCATCTTTTTTCGTAGCTGCAATAAGCATTAATTGTGTATGACAACGAGGGGAAAAAAAAGGACCTCTAACCTTAAGTTAACGTAACATAACATATACCCCATGAAATTTAATATCTTCTAGTAGGGATTTTACATTCCATGTTAACATTCAGCAGCCCTAATTATAATTCCAGCAAATCTGGTAGGAAACCTCCATAGAAATTGCATATAAATCATCCAACAAACTTTAAGGAACTGAACACTAGTAGTCTACTCTTAAACAAGGTTTAATATCAATTCAGCATGTTATTAAAATTTATCCACATCATCCACAGCTAGTTCTCTTTTCCACCATCAATCTCAAGTAATTTTCTTCTTGGAAATGTTTCATAAGCTTACATGCAATCCAACTTAAGGCAGCCATACATAGATGCATCACCCTTCATGATTTAAAACTCTAAAATAAGGACTAGAAATTCAAACCAACATTCAAATGAAAATTCCCAAAATCAGCCATATGAACTTTCCAAAGATAAAACTCAAAATCTGTTATTCCTCAACTTAAAATCAGTAAAGAACTAAATTAATAATCCCTCTATCCTAAAGCTTTTACACAAATTAATACAAAGGAGAGGGGAAGGAGGGAAAGAAAAACTCACAGCGAGGAATACGACAAAGAGGAAGAATTTAGGGTTTCCAAAACCTTCCACCAGCAAGAAGAAGGGCTGCTATTCAGCAGGAGAGGGATCGACCAAGAAGAGGCTGCTCTCCCCTGCCGAGAAGGAGGGAATTCAGAGGAGGGAAGGGGGACGGCGTGCGGCTTCCAGGAAGGGTTTTGGCGAGAGTTGCGCTTAACGTGACGAGGTGCGGCCCTTTTCTGCTGTTTACAAGGCTTGGCGCATTTAAAAAAAAAACCCAATAATAGAACCGCCTCCCCCTGAACCAGCCCAAAAGCCACCGCCTAAACTATTTGGTTTAATTATATTAGTATTTTCCTTGAACTAGTCCACAAGCCACCGCCTAAAACATTTCAGAATATGCATTTCCTTCTATTGGCACACCAAAATACTATTAGCACCCCAAATTTCTTTCTTTCAATATTTCTATTAACACACCGTTTGGTGTGCCAACACACCATTTACTATTGGCACACCAATTTTACTATTAGCACACCAATGTATGCATGTATCGCTTTCATTATCATAAAAATGATGTAATACTAAAGTTTTAAATGGTGTTATATTGTGTGACGATATTTGGGTGTTACACTCACCTCCAGGAAGTTGAGCGCATCCTCCATTATCTAAAGACTGCTCCTGGACAAGGGCTTGTATACAAGCCATCTTCTTCCTTATCTCTTACTGCTTACTCTGATACTGACTCTTTGGATGATCGTCGTTCCATAAGTGGGTATTGTACATACTTTGGTGAACACCTTATTACCTGACGGAGCAAGAAGTAACCCGTGGTTTCACTCTCATCTGCCGAAGTTGAGTATCGTTCAATGGCCTCCGTTGTTTCTGAGCTTACGTGGTTAGAAAGCCTTCTAAGAGACCTGGGCGCCCAACTCTCCTCTCCGACCACTCTATTTTGCGACAATCAAGCTGCTATGCATAATGCTAAGAATCTCGTATTCCATGAACATACCAAACACATCGAAGTCGATTGTCACTTCATTCGGGAGAAGGTTCAACTGAAGAAATTGGAATTAAAACATGTTCCTGTTGCTGGGCAAGTTACCGACATTCTTACTAAGACTTTACCGCGTCTGTATGCTCCAACTTGCGGGGGAGTGTTAAATGAATCTATACAAAAGCCATAGTAAGGCCCAACTAGAACCCATTACCTCCTTAGGATTTAGTCCCACATTTTAGAATGAGATTATGGCTTCTTTCTCTCTTCCTATATAAGTGTACAAATACTTGTAACCAAATGTATGTATGTATGTATGAGAAATTAATAAAATATTTCTTTTATTTCTCTAACTTCCATGTTTATTTACAATTGTAATATGTATAAATACTATTATTGAGAAATAGAGCGGTGGCTTTTACATTTCTACATTGTATGTTAAATGCATTAACCTTCAATAGTTTATAAGGTTGGTGTGTTTTTAATTATAAGATCTTAGTTCCAAGTAATCTGCAATGTGTAAAGCTGTGTATTAATTTTTCTTCAATTTATTTTTCAAATTTTTTTGTAGTTTTTATATTCTTTATTTTCTTCAAGCATGCTTTTTTCTCTCTAGAGTCGGGGGTTTTTGGACAAAGAGCAGTGTATTTCTCTGTTTGAGGAGTTGAACAAATACAGGTAAATATATTATGTATATTGTGGAACTTGGCAATTGTACCCGTTTGTTTAACATTTCCACATTAATTGTTATGCTGAAATGAATTTTCATTGAAGTAAATTCACTTCTGGAGTATATATTTTTTTTGCCCGTACAAATAGTTTTGGAAATTTCTGATCTTTATTGTGAAAGTTGATTCAAAGTTGATATATAATATGGCCTAACTTTAAAGACTCGTAAGATCTCTTATGACGATTTATTGAAGTATAATTCCTTAAACTTAATTAAAATTTTCCCGGTTATTATGACGATTCATCGAAGTATAATTCCTTAAACTTAATTAAAATTTTCTTATGTAAATAATTATGTAGAAATGTGTTTACTTAAACTAATTCATTTAAATTTTTTCATTTGAGAATTATTGACCAATCCTTTAACATGATTGAGCCTATTCTGTAGGTCATTGCCAAAAACTTCAAGGGAGGATTTTGAATTGATATTTGATGAACTTGATCATAGTGGCGATTTCAAGGTAAGTTATAATTTTTTTCCTTCGTCCCACAAAGCAGTTCTGATTATATCTTGAATTATGAGAGACAGAAAATCTTTTATATCTAGTGAACGTGATTTGTTGAAGATGTGATAGTTAGATTTTACCTGCTACATGAACACTCTTATTCTGTTTGCCTGATAATTTATAATTTGTAGATCAATTTAGAAGAATTCACCGACCTCTGTAATGCTATTGCTCTAAGGTTCGAAAAGGAAGTCTCTGTAAGTTCATAATTTTGTGATAAGATTTTATATGTGCACGTGTCTATTTGTGTATGCTTTCTGCATATATTTTAGCTATTTCCTGATCTGTCATTTCAGCCACTTCCAATTTAAAGAACAGTAAGATTTCTCTAATACTTTGCTACCTTTTGCAGCCTTCTTACTTCGAGAACTATCCATTGTTTTACCATTCACCTTGGTGTGAAAATTTGAAAGCTTTTGTTCGTAGTCCAACATTTGGAAACATTATAGCTTTTGTTCTTGTACTTAACCTTGTTGCTGTTGTCATTGAAACAACGGTATGATTAAAATATTGTACTGATTTATTTATTTATTTTTATATATTTTGATTTGTTTTTCTTAAATTTTTTTAAATTCTAGCTTATTTAATTGTGTAGTGATCTCTGCAAAAGTTGGATGATCCAAGAGAATCAATATGATGAAAGACAATCAAATTTACCAAAAGTTATTTTAATGTATTATTTAGCTTTTCTAACCTCAGGTCTTTTTCTCTTTCGTAAAGTTTAGTAGTCATAATACTATGATGAACCTAGTGCAATTGTAGAAATACAGTGATTCAATTATCATGAAGTGGCACCTCATACTTATAAAACCTAGCAAGACAACTAAACGCTTATACAATTCATATTGCATTGCAATCAACTTAGTTTATGCAAGTGTTAATATAAAAGTTTTTCATGTAAGTTTAGTTCATGTTAATTCTGTTCGCAACATGATTTTGTTTCCAAACTAAGACCCTATTTGAATCATTGGCAGAGGGATGTTCTGTTTCATTGTAAACATACTGTAGCACTGCGTGCGTTTGTGTTGCCGCTCTTGTTCTGAACGCAGCCCAAAAACTCCGCTTCATTCTCCATTAGTGGCCCTCTCGCATTAGCTCCAGCTCGCAACAACCGTGTTCATCCCTAGCGCAGATCGACGAAAAAAATCTTATCTCTCCAAATGTTCTTCCTCTCCGATGACCTTATCAATAACGTCTCTCTCGAGCTCGACGAAAAATGCTTCTCTCCCGATTGATCTTCGCCGGTGATTACTCCTTTCTCTAAGAACAACCCTCTTAGCTCTCGTTGAACTTCACCTATGCGCTCTCGTTCAACTTTGATCACCGTTCGTCGATCGACGAACGACACTCGATCGTTGATTTGCAAACGACGTTCGATTAGCGATCGACAAACGTCGGCGATCGGTGAACGTCGCTCGATCGGAGGTCGGCGAATGGCGCTCGATCGCCGTTTCGACGAGTGGCACTGTTCTCCGTTCTCCAGAGTTGAACTCAGTTACAATAGTGGACCTATATTTTTTAATATTTTAAAAATCGTGGGGTGGGCCGGGCCCCATCTTGCCCCCTTTAGATCCACCCTTGATTATGCCATTGTTCCTTGCATTAATTAATATAATGAGAGCTAATTTTTAGAGAAGGAAGGTTCTCTATCTTATTGCAGCTCTACTTCCTCAAAATGTTTGTTTGAGAGAAGTCACTTTTGAGAGAAAGCTTTGAATGTTTATTCTTTCCGTCCTAATTTCTATACTTCTTTCGAAAATCACAATTTGATTGGGTTTTGCAACGGAAATTGGTAGTTTGTTCAAATCATATGATGCTTCTTGTAGTTATCCAAAATTTATGTTTCCTCATTTGGTATTTGTACAAACAGAAGTCATGCATTTGCACTCATTCACCCCTATGCATTTGCACAACTTGACTCCTTACCAAACTATACGAAGCTAATGTAGTATGCATGTTTTCAAATTGTTCGAGCCAACGTATATATGTTTTTCGAACATTGACGCAATGAGAAAAAAATTCGTGTAATTTATATTTTGAGATATCTTATCGTTTCATAGTTGTTTACCATATTCCTACAGATAAGTACATTTTAGCAATTTGTATTAAAATAAACACCACACCACACCACTCTTTTAGCAATCTGTTCTGAATAGCTCTGCAAATAGAGACCATTCAAATAGATCTCCATTTGTAACAACAAGATTCCTACAACTCCATTTGCAACCCTCCATTTACCACCACTCCTTTCCCTACCAGCACCACTCTCCCAAATAGACTCTAAATCTGACCAGCATTGTGAAATTGTTTACTTTATTTCCCGAATTTTATCCTGATTTTACTTCTTCACTTGTTTAAGACACTGTCGTTCAGAACAAAGGTCATCAACCTCTTAAGGTTTATTAATGGAAACTTCGTGTCAAAGAACCTTGTGACTCAAGATCCCATAATGATTCAAATGTAACGGTCCAGGACAGGCCCACCCCAGAATCCATTGGGGAGCTGTTAATCGGAATCTACCAGACCTAGACTTCCATGCACCATTCGGGCTGCAACCCATACACCCCAACCCGTCTCTGGTCCCACCACAGGGCACATCGGGTTGTTGGAGGCCATAACCTCCCTTTGATGAGGGAAACTTAAGTTAAGTGGGCAGCGTGTGGAGGTCCCCGCGCTGCCCACTTAACTTGAGTTTCCCTCATCAAAGGGAGACTATGGCCTCCAACAACCCGATGTGCCCTGTGGTGGGACCGAAAACGGGTTGGGGTGTATGGGCTGCAACCCGAACAGTGCCATGAAAGTTTAGGTTTGGTGGATTCCGACTAAATGCCCCCCGGTGGATTCTGGGGTGGGCCTGTCCTGGACCATTGCTCAATTTGGTGATGAAGACCTGTTTAGAACTCCCTTATCTAGGAGGTCCGGGGTTCAAGCCCCAACCTCAACAACCCGCCATTAGAATTAGAAGCTGCGACCAATCAGATCCGTGGAGATGGGTTGGGGTCACTGGTCTGCAGACCTGTAGTGCACCCACAATAGACCGGGGAAAACATGTAGTGAGATGTCATGGACACATGGACACGTTATGGCTGCAACCCAAGACACACCCCAACCCGTCTCCACGCCTGTTTCTCAGCAGCGGCGGGTTGTTGATGCCAGGTCTCGAACCTGCAACCTCCTTGATAAGGAGCCTTCAAACCACTCCTCATCACCAATTGAGCCTTAAAACCCCACTTGTATCCTCTCTAGGTTCCATTGCATCGTAGTACCAACACTCGATAACCTAGTGATAAGTATATGCGTTATCATTCCCTCCCTCTCCTTCTTTTAGTGCTTATCTTCATTGTTGTGTCATCTATTTCTTTACCTAATCATTTTTGAAGCCCTTGATCCTAAATGGAAAGAAGCTATGTAATGTGAAATGAATGCTTTAAATTATCAGGACACCTGGAAAGTTGTTAAAGTACCACATGGAAAACATGTAGTGAGATGTCAATGGGTTTTTGAAAGATATAAAGCTCGGCCGATGATCAAAAGTTTTACCAAATTGATGGGATTGATTATTCTAAGACATTTGCTCTTGTGGCCAAACTTGTATCAATTTGGAAACTCTAATATATTGCTTCTCTTTACTCATTCCCCTCCACCATTTTGATGTCAAGAATGTTTTTTCATGGTGAAATTCAAGAATAGATTTATGTCTCCTCTTGGTTTTTCTTCGCCAGTTCTGTTTATGCTTGTAAACCTTAAAAAAGGGATCAGTAGGCTCAAACAATCGCCACATGCATGATTTGAAAAGCTTAGTGGGCAACTACTTCGAATTGAATTTTTCTCAAGTATGTATGATCCCCACGTATTAATTTACACGACCAACAACAACAACAACAACAACAGAACCCATATAGTCCCCAATCATTGGGGGTGTGGGCGGGGAATGAGAACCCACACGTATTAATTTACAATCGCCACACGTATTAATTTACAATCGCCACACGTATTAATTTACACGACCGATATTAAAAAATTTTGTGGCCCATGATGATATGTTTCCTGCTATATTTGACGCCAATCAAATCATTGATGTAAATAGATTTCTTACCTTTGCCTTTGAAATTAAAGAACTCAAATTTATTCATTATTTTCCAGGAATAGAATTGGCTAAGGCTCTGTTTGAGAACCCGTTTCAACGTCATTTCGTTGAGGCCGGACTGGAGGTGCGGCGTTTGGGAAACCAGCGCGAGCTCCGACTCAAAAAGGTCGGTGTTAAAGGGAGAAAAATGGCCGTTTTTCCGCTGGCCTTTCGAGCTCCAGTGCGCCGTCTGAACCGGCCGTTTTGATTAGGGTTTCCATGACGTTCCTCCTCCTAGTCGTCGTTGATGCTGATCCAGGCGTCGTCGAGCTCTACTGCAGAGGAGGCGAGGTCTATCCAGAGGCAAACTTGTCGTATTTCAATGTCGAGGAGTGAGGATGATGCTTTGGGAAGAGAAGACGCCAGCAAATTAATAATATAATAAAAGTAAATTATTATATAACAATATAAAATAATATATAATATAACGATATATAATAAAACCTCTCCAAAAATCTGTTTAAACTTTAAAGTAATATAATTTTTAAACTGTCGCCGGACCGGAGGTTACCCAAACACAACCTCAGTTTTGAAAAACCCGTTTTGAAAATACAGTTTTGAATCTCCCTTTTGAACTGTTCCCTTTTAAAACGCCACCGGTTTTCCAAACAGAGCCTAAGTCTACTAGGGGAATTTTTATCTCTCAATGTAAATATGTATTAGAACTGCTTGAAGAAACTAGGTACTTTGACGCCGAAGCTGTTGAGAGTCCTATTGATTTGAACTACGACATTCACAAACATGACATCCAAGTTCTTGAAAAGAAAGTGAAATTTTGAAAACTTGTTGTGAAATAGATTAACTTGATTATTACGATTTTGAAATTTCTTTTGTCGTAGCTATGCTCAGTCAATTTATATGCGCCGTGAAAGTTCACTATAATGCGGTTATTCCATGGAAAAGCAAAAAAAACATTTTATTGTGGCACGATTGTCTACTGAAACGGAATATAGGACATGACTACTGCTACTTGTGTACTTATTTGGCTTAAGCCATTATAGGAGGACTCAAAATTGAAGTTAAGGGACCGTCATCCTTGCACCGTGACATTGAATCAACTATTCAGATTGCATGTAATCCTGATTTGCACGAGAGGACTAAACATGTTAAAAAGTTTAAGCTAAAATCATATCCACTTCATTTGTCACTACTGTGGATCAACTTACAGATATGTTTATTAAAGCCTTTTTAGGAAAATTGGGTCTTATTGACATGCTAGCTTGCAAAGGGATATTAAGATTGACTCTGCTAAATGTGCTCACTCTAATTCATTGGTTGAGTGTAATAACTTGAGTTATAATTTGAAAAGGTGCAATCAACTAAATGGAGTTTAGGCAACAAGTGAGGAAGTATTAGATAATCTTCTTGTGACATAGTTAGGTTCACTTAAAACAATGACACCTTCGTTAGGTACTCTCCTCCTTCCTCCATTTCTTCATTCTTAAATCCCACTAAATCATCATAAAAGTTTGGTGTTGTAAAGGATAATTGTTAATGGACTTCCGCTGGAAAAGTTTGGCACTGAAAAAGGTGTTGAAAAGGATTATTGCCGATGGATTGGCGTTGGAAAAGCAACACATTATTGATTGCGAAAAGGTTGAAGGAGGAAGCATCGAGCGGAGAGTCAGTGATAGCGCGACGTTGCGATTGACGGAGGAGGGCGACGCTGCTTACGCGAGCGGTATGATGCGGACGGGAACAGGGGGGAAGGCGGGATCGGCTAGGGCAAACAGGAGCCGCTAGGTCGGTTCTCCTCCTTTTTAATTTCTTAATTAAAATCCAAGCCCCTAATACATTCCACATCTCTCCCTTATATAGGTGGAAGACCACATAGGACGATTGGCCGTACATAAACAGAAATACAATAATAAAGATAAACAAATACAAGGCCCACATTAAACCGCTTGAGGCTCATGCCGTCTTCGTTCCCCACGCGCGCCTAGTGTAAACGCGCGCGAATCGCCTTCCTTCGACCGGATCCGCCCGTTCGTATCAACTACCCCGGGGTTCACAACGACCTTGTCCTCAAGGTCAAAATCTGGAAACTGGGCCTTCACTTCCTCTGCCAAGATCCATGTTGCCTCGTCCTTCGCCTGTCCTTTCCACTGAATGAGAACCTATCTTGCGGGTTGGCCTTGGGCGTGCTCGTTGCGGGTGCCCAACACCGTCTCCGACTTGTAATGTGGGGCGGCTTCACTACTTAGACCTTTGGGCAGGGTGGCTTGGATGGGGTGGTTTCCCAACGTCCTTTTCAACTGTGACACATGAAAAACCGGATGAATACGGCTGTCGGGTGGGCTGCAAGCGATATGCTACCTCGCCAATCTTTTTCATGACCAAGAAGGGGCAAAAATACCGCACTGAGAGCTTGGGGTGGAGGCGACCGATCAAGGAACTCTGACGGTGCGGTTGCAGTTTGACGAACACATGTTTTCCCGGTGAGGGGAGAATCTCTCAGCGACATCGGTTGGCATGCTGGGCCATTCTCTCCTGAGCGCGGCGTAGGTGATGCTTCAACTGTCGTAGAGCCTCGTCCTGATCCTGTAGGTCCTCTGCCAAAGCTTGGACCTGGCATTCCCCGGCGAGGCCGATCGGTATCTGTGGGGGTGGACGCCCATAAATTGTCTGGAAGGGCGTAACGCCTGCCGCCGACTAGTAGGCGGTGTTGTACCATAACTCTGCCCATGCCACCCACTGGGTCTACTGGCAGGGCTGCTCGATAGCAAAGCAGCAAAGGTAGGTGCCCACGCAGCTGTTGAGGACCTCCGCTTGTCCGTCGGATTTTGGATGGTATGCCGTACTGAATCGTAGCTTGGTCCCCTGTAAACAGAACAGTTCCTGCCAGAAGGTGCTCATGAAGATCGGGTCGCGGTCGCTGACAATGGAGCGAGGGAACGGACCCGTGTAGACAAACGATCTCGCCCACAAAGACTCTTGATGGCGACGGCCTCCACGACGGCCAACTTGGTGTTGAAGATGACGTCCATGGCGCACTTGATGATGATGTTGAACCGCCGGCCAAAGACTTGCGGCGCCGTAGCGGTCACGACTACAATCTCCGCCCACGCAATCAGAAATTCATTTAGTTTATTTGCTAATTAATATAATTAATTAATAATTATTATTAATTAAATATTATCCCTAAAATATTTAATTATAATTATCATTATTCAATTATGATTATTAATTAAATATTATCATGTCATGTTTTAATGTTATTGTGTGAACCATATTTCATGTATGGTGCGTCTAGTATTTATTTTATTATGTTGGGCTTCATGTCATCGTTTAATTTGGTATGTTTTAATTTTGAAAGCCTATTAATAGGCCCTCCATGTAATAGAATAATTGTTGTTATGAATGAATAAAATTTGAATTCCTCTTAATTGAGAAATCTCCTCTTGCCTAATATTCTTCCCCCCAAAAACCATATC
The DNA here is from genome assembly GCA_033032865.1 of Dactylorhiza incarnata. NCBI lineage: Eukaryota > Viridiplantae > Streptophyta > Magnoliopsida > Asparagales > Orchidaceae > Dactylorhiza > Dactylorhiza incarnata. The sequence goes on from JAWHQI010000265.1 coordinate 2,563,762, forward strand.
TCTCTCTCTTCATCCTCCTCTCTCATTGCCGCCGCCCCCTTGAGGGATCTCTTCCAAGGTTCGGCCGCCCCCTCTCTCCCTTCTCCTCCCTCCATACTCTCTCCTCCACGTTATTCTTCTACCACCTTTCATCTTTCTATCTCTTCCTTTCATACCCGGTTCCATAATCTCCTCGTGCAAGAAAGAAACGGTTTTGTGGTGATCCTCAACGGAACTTCTACGGCGTGAAGTGGGGAAGACCGACGTGTTCTTCATCCTTGGTGCACTTCCCGAGGATCTCGACGGGAGGCGATCATTTTTTTTGTGGATCCAACATCTCGGATCTACTTTTCCGAGAGGGGTAACGAAAACACTACTCAAGAGATTTTCTTTCCTTTGACAGTTTTTGTGGTGGACGAATTTTGCGTGAATTTTCGAAGCTTAATTATCGCGGTAGTTTTTATAATAGTTCTGTGATTTTCGTTTGGTTTTCCGATAACTCTCGAGAGGATTGGCGACCCTCGTTCTTTTTTCTAGTTGGGATAGATCCTACCACTTTCGAATCGTGTTTTATTTTTGGTGGATCTGTTTTGGTACAACTCCAAGCTCGTCGGAATCAATATCCCTTCATACCCGGTTCCATAATCTCCTCGTGCAAGAAAGAAACGGTTTTGTGGTGATCCTCAACGGAACTTCTACGGCGTGAAGCGGGGAAGACGGACATGTTCTTCATCCTTGGTGCACTTCCCGAGGATCTCGACGGGAGGCGATCATTTTTTTTGTGGATCCAGCATCTCGGATCTACTTTTCTGAGAGGGGTAACGAAAACACTACTCAAGAGATTTTCTTTCCTTTGACAGTTTTTGTGGTGGACGAATTTTGCGTGAATTTTCGAAGCTTAATTATCGCGGTAGTTTTTATAATAGATCTGTGATTTTCGTTTGGTTTTCCGATAACTCTCGAGAGGATTGGCGACCCTCGTTCTTTTTTCTAGTTGGGATAGATCCTACCACTTTCGAATCGTGTTTTATTTTTGGTGGATCTGTTTTGGTACAACTCCAAGCTCGTCGGAATCAATATTATTCCTTTTTAGCCGGAGCAGGTTTTGGCCTATAGCCATTCTCCGAACCAAGTGCGGTGTGGCTATCCGTACGTTAACGCGAAAGATAAATAAAAATAATTGTGACGGCTACGTTTCGTTAGCGTGTGGAAAAGAGGGCGTAGAACGCATCGAGAGACGTTGTTGCGTAGTCCGTGTAGGATCGATTTGGTCGGCCTACATCAACTCTGGCCACCGAGCTCGCCGTGTAGGGGTGTTTGATGGGAATGAAGTGCCCGTACCTGGAGAAACGATCGACCACCACCGATAGACAGTCGTACCCCTGAGAGCGTGGAAGGCGGGTAGTGAAATCCATGCCGATGTCCTCCCAAATTCGATCAGGTACCGGAAGAGGTTGTAGCAAGCCGGCTGGGGCGGGGGTATGATATTTGGCCTTTTGGCAGACTAGACAGTCAACCACGAACTGCTGCATTGACCTCATCATGTCGTGCCAGTAAAGGGTCGTCGTTATCCGGCGGTTGATCCGGTAGGCCCCCGAAAGCCCCGTTGTCGGTGTGGAATGAGACTCCTCCCGTAGGCGTGGTATCCATGGTGATGATGCTGCGAGATCCAGGCGGTCACGGAAGTAGAGTCTGTCGCCCACTAGACGGAAGGGGGGTGCGCACTTGGCACGCCCCGTATTTCTTCGATGATGCAGGCTTAGTGGGGGTCCGCCCACACCTCCTCCTGGAGAATCGCCGCGTCCCTCCACTGGCAAAGGGAGATAGTAGCCAAGGTGCCGCCATGCTCTCGGCGGGACAGGGCGTTCGCGGCCGTGTTCGTCCGCCCGGTCTTGTACTCGATGGAGAATTGATAGACCAAGAGTTTGGCTATCCAGAGCTGTTGGGCCGGGGTGGAGACCTTATGCTTCAAGCTGCGGTGGTCGGTTCTGACTGTGAAAGGGCGACCGATCAGATACGGGCGCCAATGCTGAACCGCTAACACCAAGACTCGTAGCTCGCTGTCATAGGCGGAAGCCACCTTGTGCTGGTCCGTGAAGGCCTTGCTGTAGTAAGCGATGGGGCGACCCTCCTGCACGAGGACGGCGCCGACCCCCTTCCCCGAGGCGTCACACTCTACGACAAACGGTTGGGAGAAATCGGGCATGCTCAGGACCGGTGCCGCCACGAGAGCGCCCTGCAGGCTGTAAAAAGCTTCTTGGGTGGTCTCTTCCCACAGGAAAGGCACCCCCTTCTTCAGGAGGTCCGTTAGCGGCCGTGCAAGAGCCACGTCGCCGCGGATGAAGCGACGGAAATAGACGGTGAGTCCCAAGAATCCGCGCACGGCCCGGCGGCTCGTAGGCGTCGTCCAGTGCAGGACAACATCGATCTTCCCCGGATCCATGACGAGCTCCTCGGTAGAGATGATATGACCCAGGTACTCGACCTGAGGCTGGAGGAAAGTACACTTATTCCGGTGGGCCATGAGCTGGTGGTCGGCAAGGAGGCGGAGGACGGTGGCGAGATGTGCCAGGTGGAGCTGCCAGGATGCACTGTAAACCAAAATGTCGTCAAAGAAAACCAGGACAAACTTACGCAAATTTGTGCGGAACACGTCGTTCATGGTGGACTAAAAGGTGGTCGGGGCGTTCGTCAGGCCGAACGACATAACGAGAAACTCATAGTGGCCATCATGTGTCCGGAAGGCCGTCTTTGACACGTACTCTACCAGCACGCGGATCTGGTGGTACCTCGAGCGTAAGTGCAGCTTGGAGAAATAAGTAGCACCGCGCAGTTCATCCAACAACTCCTGGTTGATAGGAATAGGGTTCTTATCAGGCACGGTGAGCTTGTTCAACTCTCTGTAGTCGATGCAAAACCGCCAATTGCCATCCTTTTTTCGCACTAGCAACACCGGGCTAGAGGAGGGACCGACACTCTGCTAGATGATGCCTGCACTGAGCATCTCGGCCACCATTGCCTCCATGGCGTTCTTCTGGTCATGGCCGTACCGGTAAGGGCGTACGGAGACTGCAGCCACGCCAGGCTGCAAGATGATATTGCGGTCGGAAGCGCGCGGCGGGGGTAGTGCCAGGCTGCAAGATGATATTGCGGTCGGAAGCGCGCGACGGTGGTAGCCTGTGTTGTATGGTGAAAACCATCTGGTGGTCGTCGAGTAGCCGCTGGACGTCCGAATGAAGAGGACGTGGTGCCGGTTCAGATCCCTGATCCATGTGACATAGGTGAATGCTGAAATCCGTGTCGTTCGTGCGGAGAATGGAGCGGAGGCCGGCCGGTGAACGAGCCAAAGAGGAATCACCCTGAAGGTGATGAGTCACGCCCGACGCCTCAAAGTCCATCGTGAGACACCCCCAATAGTGTTTGCAGTCCCCAAGCGTGCTCAACTAGGACACGCCTAATATCGCATCCAAACGGCCAAGTGCGAAGACGTAAAAATCCGTAGAGCCTGAGTATGTGCCGATGGAAAACTGCAGGCCGATGCATCGTCCTGCCGTGCAGGCACAACGGACGTCTCCGAGGGAGACATGAAAGCATGGGGCTGGAATCACCGGTAGGTGGAGCGCCACCACGAGGTCCTGGGAGATGAAATTGTGACTGGCGCTGCTATCGATCATAAGGACCACTGTCGATTGCTACAGGGTTGCCATGAGCTTCATGGTGCATGGGCCGGTGATGCCGCGCACCAAGTAGCAAGAGACCTCCAACCGATGTAGAGTGGCGACCGGCTCGGCCGTAGTCGACCCCTCCTCGTCGAGCTCGAGGGCCTCAAAGTCGGCCATCACAATCTCCTCCTCTTTGCTACGTTATCAAGGCGCGCGCCTAGGCGCGCCTGAGGCGCCGGGTGCACCAGGCGCACCGGCCAGCGCCTCTGTAAGGCAGAGGCGGGCGAGGTGCCTCAGGCGCGCCTGGGCTTTTCAAGCTGTTTTCTTCAACCTGTTTTTTGGGAGGGGGGCAAAACTTGATCTCAGACGCACCCAAGATACACCTAAGCGCACTTGGGTATCCAATTCACCGATTTTCAGTGAATTGAGTGCCAAATTCACTGAAAATCAGCGAATTGTGCATCCAATTCGCTATTTTTCATTGAATTTGGCACTTCCCTGAAAATTAGCAAATTGGACATCCAATTCGCTGAAAATCAACAAATTGGATGCCCAATTCGCTGATTTTCAGTGAATTGGGTACCCAATTCATTGAAAATCAATGAATTGTATGCCAAATTAGCTGATTTTCAGTGAATTGGGTGCCAAATTCACTGATTTTCAGTGAATTGGGCACCCAATTCATTTTTGCACCTCACGTGCCTCAGGCGCGCGCCTAGGCTCCAGGACCCCTTTGCGCCTCCATGGCGTTCTTCTGGTCATGAAGTCTCTGTTGGGACATTCGTGAGTCGGTGTGTACGAGCCCTTACAGCGGTAGCAAATGCCCTTGCAACGGAAGCAGAGGCCCTTGCCCCGATGGTCAAGGTACTCCTGATGAGAGATCCGATGTAGGGGGGGTCGAGCCCGTGGAGGTGGCGGCTGTGGCCGTGGCGGAGGACGGTCGGGTGGCTGCAAAATGTTCGGGGTTGCCCGACCCAGAGGAGGTGGCGACCGGGAAGCGGCCGGCCGGGAGGAGCCCGGTGTGGGGCTGAACCGGGCGGTCGGGACGGAGGGGACGGTGGCAAAGTCGGCCTCCTTGAAACGCGCCTGCTACATTGCGCAGGACAGGGTAGTTGGGTCGTGGGCCCGAAGACGGTTACGGATGAGCGGGCGCAACCCGGCGAGAAATCTGCCCAAGTAGTGATCGGACGATAAGTCGGGCACGTACGTTGCGACCTCGATGAAGTCGTCAATGTAGGCGTCGGCAAAGTCGGCTTGGCGGACATTGCTCAGACGTTCAAAGGGGTTGCTCGTCTTTGAGTAGCGACCAAGACAAGGCCGGGGACGATTGGCGGAGCCAACAGACCCAATGAAGGGCCGAGCCCTCCCTGTAGATCGTGGCGAGGGGAACTATTTGAGTCGCAAGTGTTCCCTGAATGTCGAAGTAGTGCTCGGCCTGGGCGAGCCAACCCAAAGGATCGGTCCCATCGAAGACCGGCAGTTCAAGGCGATGGAGAGCGCCGACGGCAAGCTCGTGGAGAGGTGGAGAGCTGGCTGGAGGATCATCGGGGCCGCTGGCCGAAGTTGTGGTGGCTAGTGGTGGGGCCGGTGGAGTAGCCAGAGAGGGTGGACGGGAGGCCAGGAGGGCGTGGATGTCGCAGATTGCTACCTAGAGGTCCGACAGGGTCGTATCGACCCGGTCGAGGCGGTCAGATAGCGCGGCAGTGGCAGCGTCCGGATCGGAGGCACGCACCATTCTGCGGGTGATACACATACGCCAGGGAGAGCGCCGGGAGGAGCCGAGTAGGCGCCGAACAGGGCGACGCGGGGCTGCGGGCGGAAGCGACGTCGGTGGAGAGGGCTGCAGGCTCAGCGCTGTGGGAGGAAGGAGGTGCGCGACGGGCGAGGTCGGACCTGTTGATAGCGCTACGTTGCGATGGGCGGAGGAGGGCGGCGCTGCTTACGCGAGCTGTATGATGCGGATGGGAACAGGGGGGAAGGCGGGATCGACTAGGGCAAACAGGGGCCGCTGGGTCGGTTCTCCTCCTTTTTGATTTCTTAATTATAGTCAAAGAGCAACAAGAACACGGAAGGCGCCCAAGCTCTTTGCTTTGCTATAGAGGGAGCACCTTGTTCATGAAGGTAGTAAGGACACACCGACGAGAATTATGCATGGTTAGTGCAAACCTGCACCATAAGAGGCACCTGAATATATATATATATATATAGGGAGTTTGAACTTGAGTGCCAGTGATTACTAATAAATTACCCCTGATCCATATTCTGTTTCTAATAGTTGTATTGTTATTATTTTTTACCTTAGTTATTAAAGGCTCAAAGCGCACCAAAGCGCAATGGGGTCTTGAAGCCTAGGCGCAAGGCGTAGGCACGCGCCTGACAAGGGCAAGGCGCAACCACATCCATTTTAAATAATCAGCATCAAACATCAGTTCATCTTCTTGATCAGATTCTTCAACCATTCTACTCATTAATCATTCATTTTTATCATTTATCTCTCTTAAAAATAGAATTAATGTGGTCACTTGCATCATATCTAAGTCTCAACGCTCGATTATGTTTCACAAACACTAAGTCATGCAAAAATTATTAAGTTCTTACATTGTTTCTCTTTATTTTGAAAAAAGTTTACTACAAAAATCTCACCCTGGCGCGACTTTTATGGTCCAAAGGCGCAAAAAAAAGCGCACGAAGGCACAAACCTCTGAGCCTGGTGAGCCTTGAGCCTTAGATGCGCATTAAACAACAAAGTTTTTTTCTAGGGTTACTACTGTAATAATAGCAAAAAATGGGAGTTGCGGAGATGAGTATGCTTTGGTGGATGTGTGGACTTACGAGACTAGATAAAATTAGAAATGAATCTATCAGGGATAAGACAGGAGTGACACCAATTGTAGAGAAGCGAGAAGCTCGATTAAGATGGTTCGGACACGGACAAAGGAGACCATTAGAGGCACCTGTTAGACGTTGTGAGAGTTTAGCTACTAGGCATGTTAAACGGGGGAGGAGTAGACCAAAAAAGACTTGGAATGAAACTACGAAGAAAGACATGATGTACTTAGGCATTAGTGAGATTTTGACTAAAGATAGAGTGCATTGGTGACAAATGATCAGCCGACTCCACTATGGTGGGATAAAGACTTGAGCGTTGTTGTACTACTATAATAATACTACATTGTTCTAAAAAAGTTACACTTTATTTCTTTATATAGTTTTAATTTTTCCTGACTCTTGCATCATCATGTGGATGGTTTCTTTATTTTTTGGTGTTAGTTCATTAACGATCCTGGACAAGAACGGGAATCCAGGACATCTGATACCTATGTTCTTACATACCTATATATTTATATTATTTATTCTGTACCTTAAACAGTCATTGAAATAGGAATTTTGTGCTGCAGTATTGGTAGTGAATGCTTAGCGTTATAATTTCCACGTTGACTTTGGATTAAAACTGAAGTGTTTGTTTCTTTCAGCTTGACATAGAAAACAGCTCAGCACAACAGGTCTGGCAAGAAATTGAGTTTTTCTTTGGTAAGTGAGAGGCTATCTTCATCTACCATTTCCATCAGATCATTTGATTGCTTACCTTTGTTATGTACTTGTTGCCCTTCAGTTTATGAGTTCATAGTTATGTCTCTGTTCTATCATCATCCAGAAGAAGTATTTAATGCTTGATTGTGTTTTTAGAGAAAAACGGAAAAAATAGGAAATAAAAGAAATATATTTTTATTTCACTTCTTTCACATGCATACATACAAGTATTTGTACACTTATATAGGAAGAGAAGGAGGAGAACTAATCCTATTCTAAGATGTGGGACTAAAGACTAAGGAGGAAGCGGGCTCTAGCTGGGTCTTGCTATTAGGCTTTTGTTCATAATTTATTCAATACTCCCCCGCAAGTTGGAGCATACAGATCGTAGACACCAAGCTTAGACACGAATGGATAATATAGTGAACATGGTAAGGCCTTGGTGAGAATATCAACCGCTTGCCCAACAGCAGGAACATGTTTTAATTCCAGTTTCTTCAGTTGAACCTTCTCCCGAATGAAGTGACAATCTACTTCGATGCGTTTGGTACGTTCATGAAATACTAGCTTCTTGGCAATATGTGTAGCAGTTTGACTGTCGCAATAAAGAGTGGCCGCTGAAGGAAGTTTCACACCAAGGTCACTTAGAAGGCTTTGCAACCAGGTGAGCTCGGACACAACAGAGGACAATGAACGATACTCAGCTTCGGCTGATGAGCGAGCAACCACAGATTGCTTCTTGTTGCGCCTGGTGATAAGGTGTCCACCAAAGTATGTACAAAATCTACTTGTGGAATGACGATTATCCAGGGAGCCAGCACAGTCATCATCAGAGTAGGCAATAAGAGATAAGGGAGATGTCGAAGGTTTGTATACAAGTCCTTGTTCAGGAGCAGCCTTTAAGTTTCGGAGGATGCACTCAATTTCCTGGAGATGAGAGGTTCGAGGAGCATGCATGAATCGACTGACAACTCAAGCAACAAATGATATATTAAGTCTTGTAACTGTCAGATAGATCAACTTCCCTACAAGACGCCGATAATACTATGGGTTTTGTCGAAGTAGATCGGAATCTGAGGAATGATTGCAGAGCTTGTGATTGACATCCATAGGAGTGTCAACAGGCTTGCATCCAGAGCGACCAACATCGCGAAGCAAGTCAAGATAGTATTTCCGTTGAGAAAGGACAAGTGCATCAGGACGCCGAGCTACCTCGAGATCGAGGAAGTACCGAAGATTGACCAAGTCTTTAGTTTGAAAAGCAGAGACCAAGTGCTGTTTGATCACATGTATTCCTGTGTCATCATCACCCGTAATCAAGATATCATCGACATATACCAACAAAATTACTGTGCTAGTCGGCCGATGTCGAGTAAATAGAGAGAAGTCGGTTGAACTTTGAGTGAACCCAACACCACGAACAACCTGACAGAACTTGTCAAACCATGAGCGAGGAGACTGTTTGAGACCATAGAGAGATTTTTTGAGATGACATACGGGGGACTCCCCCGTGGTCTCAAAACCGGGAGGTTGTTGCATGTAGATAGTCTCTAGTAGATCGCCATTAAGAAATGCATTTTTGACATCCAATTGATGCAACTGCCAATTGCGATGAAAAGCAAGGGAGATCAGGACACAAACAGAATTCAGTTGTGCGACAGGTGAGAAAGTTTCATCATAATCAAGACCTTGTTGTTGTGTGAATCCACGAGCCACAAGGTGATCCTTAAGTCATTGAATTGTCCCATCCGGACCATGTTTGATGGTAAAGACCCACTTACACCCCACACAAGGTTGGCCGGGTGGAAGAGGAACAAGGTCTCGAGTCTGATTTGCCCGAAGAGCATTTATTTCCTCATCCGTGGCTGCCCGCCACCCCGGATGTTGAAGAGCCTCCTGTAAAGTGTTGGTGGTGGCGATAGGCATCAAAGAAGATGAAAATTTGTGAAGCATCGGAGAGAGGCGATGTAAGGACACATAATTCTCCATAGGATAAGCGGTTTATGCGGGTGCCTGATCTGCAGGCCGCGGGATAGCAGTTGGAGAAGGTAATTGTCTGAGGGCATCAAAACGAGGAGGACGACGAGTGTACACACGAAGAAGAGGCGGTTTGGAGGGTGAGGGTTTGACAGTGGGGTTTTGGGTGGTATAGGAGAAGTAACAGGGATGGTCGGGTGTGGTAGTGTTGTAGTTGTTGGAGAGGCTGTGTGGGAAGAGTGAAAAGACTGATCATCGAGAAAGGCACATCCGCAGACATAACAACCTTGTGATCATCAGGAGAGTAGCAGACATAACCCTTTTGAGTGCGAGAGTATCAAACGAACATATTTTTTTTCACGAGGAGCTAGCTTGTCGGTGGAGGGGCCAAAGCAGTGGACATAACATGTACATCCAAAGACACGAGGAGTAACTGGAAAGGGTGGTGTGGAGGGAAATAAAAGACTGAAGGGAGTCTCAAAGTTGAGAATGGAGGAAAGCATGCGATTGATGAGGTAGCAAACTGTAGAAACCGCGAAACGCCAATAGAGCTTTGGGACTAGCATTTGAAACGTAAGTGAGCGAGCGACTTTTAGAAGGTGACAATTATTGCGTTTAGCTACCCCATTTTGTTGGGGTGTGTAAGCGCATGAGGTTTGATGGATGATTCTGAACTCTGTACAAAGATTATTAAACTCATGATTCGTGTATTCTCGCGCATTGTCGGTGCGAATTGTTTTAATGGAGCGTGAAAAATGTGTACGAGTTTCAACAATAAAGGAACGGAACACACGGGAGAGTTCAGAGCGACCGTGAAGTAGATACAACCATGTCATGCGAAAGTAGTCATTAATAAAAGTAAGAAAATAACGGTAACCAGAAGCACTGACTGTTTTATATGGTTCCTAAATATCAGAATGTTTTAGAGAAAAAGGAGCTTCGCTCCAAGTACAATGTTGGATTAAAGAAGAATGATGATGTTTTCCAAAGATACAAGATTCATAAGTAAAGTCGGTTAGGGACATATCGGGAAGAACTTTGAGAATGCGGAGAGGTGCATGCCCAAGGCGCCGATGTCAATCGATAAAGGAGACGGAGGAGAGAATTGTGGGAGGAACATGCAGGATATATAGCCTGTTGGCAATTTCCCTTCACCAATGATATTCTGCATCTGTCGATCCTGTACAACAAAAGAAGATGAAGAAAAGGTTACAGTGCTGTTAAGATCTCGAATAAGTCGACAAACAGAGAGAAGGTTGAAAGGAGAGCCCGGAACATGAAGAATCGAGCGAAGAGAGATAGATGAAGTGAGGGGCACGTCAACAGAACCGGAAACCGGGGCGGTGGCACCGTTGGCCACTGTGATGAACTTGGGATGCGCCGAGTTCAAGTACTTCGATGGTTTCTGTGGAGTAATATGGTGGGTGGCACCATAGTCCACAATCCAAGTAGAGGAGAGACAACAGATACCTTCGTTGGAGATAGTTGCAACAGAGCCAGATGAACGACTGATCATTCCCTGAAGATATTGAAGCTGTGTGCGCAGGACATCAATGTCAATGCTGGTGGTGGAAGTTGTTTCGGGTGCAACGGAGGTATGTTGTTGTGGAGGTATACCATGCTTGCGGAAGCATGTTGCTTCAAAATGACCAACCCAACCATAGTGAGAGCAGTGAGGACGAGGTCATCTGACGCGACCCCTTCCGGGAGAGCCGATGCGAGCCCCACGAGCTGATGAAGGAGCAGGGTGAGATGGAAAGGATTGTTGGAGGGTCGGGGAGAGAGTCCCGAGAGCATCGGGGGGGGGGGGGGGTGTGACTTTTAAAAGCATCGAGCACACATCCGACATAGAAGGAATGGTGGAGGAAGAATGGATCTGAGCCCGAACGTTGTGAAGATGAGGCGGAACACGGACCATCATCATGGAGATGCCAACCGCTTCCTTCTGGGACGCTGGGCAGCGAGGTCTGCAGTTGGAGGCTGATGTTGAATCCTCAATTAGAGTTTTGGAACGCGCAACAAAGGATGTCAGATCTCCAGCTACCTCTGAGTCAAGAGATTGAAGATTTGTGATGATGTCAAAGAGGTGTTGTAAGCGGTCCTTGCCAAAAAAGAATGAGTGAAATTCCTCCCACATGGCCTTGCCCGTCTCATGATACATTGCCATTCAATATGGTTCACTATCCGTATAGTTGAGAATCCATGGTTGGACACAACCGTCATCTCAGAGCCATTCCTCGGTGGCCTCAGTAGGGTTAGCCTTAGTCAGATGATGTAGGAGGCCTTTGGTCCGAAGCACACGATGGACGGAATGCACCCACTCAACAAAGTTCTTCTTTCCACTAAGAGAGATAGTGGTGATCAGAAGTTCATCACGGACTTCAGGTAGGGGAGTCGCAGTATGAGAAGGAAGGGATGAGGCTTCATTCAAATCCATGGAGGACGGAAGAGACAAAGGGTGCGGTCACGCCAAGAGTAGGGGTAATGACGACAGTGCTGCGGTTAGGTGTACTTGCAGAAGTGCTCACAATTGCGGTCGGGAGTACATGCGGGCAACAACACTAATACTGCCGAGGAGCGTGGTAAATGCGGACGAGATCGACGGGCAGACGAGCAGGAGCATACACAGAATACCACGCACGACAAGGAACTCAGTCGAGGAGGTCGACGGACGGGCGACCAAGAGCATCAGAGAGCGCAACGACTAGGAGACCCTGCGGGCTTGCGGACTGGCAAGTTACGTCAAGCTGGGGAAGAACGGCCAAGGAAGCTGCGGAGAGGAGGGCACTGTAAATGTGGACGAGATCGACGGACAGACATGCAGGAGCATACCCAGAAGACCACACACGACAAGGAACTCAGTTGAGGAGGTCGACAGACAGGCGACCAAGAGCATCAGAGAGCGTGGCAAACAGGCGAGTGCTCGAAGGAGTCTGCGGACAGACGATCATGGAAGCTGCGGAGATTGCGAAGGGCAGTCAAGTGCGAACAAGCGATCGGTCTGGCGAACAGTCGAGCTTGGTTGCGATCTGAAGAATCCGGCAGACATGCAATCGATTTGGCGAACATGCGAGCGTGACTGCGAGCCGATGGAGCCGGCGGACAAACAACAACATCAGCCTGAGAAGTCGCGCGGTTATATCAGCGAGCACAGCGGGAGGAAGCAGATAACTCTAGCTGTAGGACCCAGCGAGAGGTGCTACGGAGGGCTATAACAGTAGGGGGAAGCAGGATGCGTTAGAGAAACGCAGGAGAGGAAAGAAAACTGCGGTCAGATTGAAAGGAGACCGCAAGAGATGGCGAGGCTGCAGGAGCAGAGCCTCAAGCCGAGCGAAAAAAACTTAGGATTCGAGTTTTGGCTCTAATACCATGTAGAGAAAAAACAGAAAAAGAAGAAATAAAAGAAATATATTTTTATTGCACGTTTCACATACATACGCATACACGTATTTGTACACTTGTATAGGAAGAGAAAGAGGAGAACTAATCTCATTCTAAGATGTGGGACTAAAGACTAAGGAGGAAGCAGGCTCTAGCTGGGCATTGCTATTGGGCTTTTGTACATAATTTATTCAACAATGTTCATGTCTTTTCATATCGGACATAATAGATTTGAATTCGGTTGTAATGAAATATGCTAACCTCATATTTATTGTAAATCAAATTTAGCTGGCCAAAAAATCATTCATAGTGGTCACTAGAGAACAATATGATTATGATAAGCTGAGAACTGTTATAACTTTGTCTTCAACAAGTTGACTTCATAATATTTTCTGACCAGAACGGGATGTGGTCTAAAATTGATGAGATGATTGAGCAACATTTGATACATCTATTAATTAAAACTTGTAGAAGTTTGAATTGCGATTTGTTTGTGATGTATTGATTTAAGACGGTTTGTTTGTTGGATGGAAGTGAAAAAATGGAGTTATGGAAGCACTATTACATGTCTGAAATTGACTGAAGTTACAATGATCTGAAATACTTCGAGAGTGTTTGTCAAATTGTTTGCAAGAGACGAGATCTATAGTGTTGAATACAAATTAGCCCGTGAAGGTCTAGCTGCTAAAAATGAATCACTTATTTTAGCTTTTTGACCCCATATTAGTAGGGTGGCACACTAAGGAGCAAATAGGCGCTAAAGAGGGAAATTTGCATATTTAGGGAGTCGAAAGGGAGAGACCAGACAAACAATATAAAGTTTAAAATGGTAGGGCTAGAACTCTCTTTTGTATTAAAAAAAATCTAGCCACTTGAATTACAGCTTACAAAGGAGTAGAGAGCTTGCTGTTGTAGCTTTCCTTAGCTTTGATGTCATTTCTTGAGACTATGAACATGATGGCTTTTGAAATCAACAGCCAAGAACAAATCAGAAAAAGAATTCTCTTTACTATACCCTTATCCTCTTATTTATAGTTCCCTATGCATGTGCTTGTAGGGGACATAATGTGCCAAAAGGAGATTCTATGATGCGTCTTGTTCAGATGAGGACAGTGGCCAACCAATTTTATCGAAAATATCCTTCTAGAGCCTGGGGCATATCTGTCAAGGACTTTTGGGGGCCCTGATATACCGAGATATGGTGTATGGGCTCGTGGTTCATCTTCTGAGCTCTCCTTTATCTATCGAAGTCAAATATTGAATGCCTGTGGTGAGTACGTGTATAGGGTTCTTGATACTTCTATGTCTCATGGATAAGAGAATGCAATTTTTGGATGTACATGTGTCACAACATATCCAGATGGTTGGCGTGAGTTTAACAAGCCTTAAGAATCTTAACTACCACACATGAGTCATTGTTCATAACTTGGCTTTTAGCTGTATTGATGATATTGGACCCTTCTTGGGGCTACACATCATTTACTCATGGGGTGGCATAAAATTCTTGTTAGGTTCGAGAGATGAGTACCTTCAGGACTTCTCTTCTTCATTGATCCACTTGAGGCCACACAATCATTAGATAAAGAAAACCATAGCTACTTTCGATTATGTGGTCACCTCTTGGCGAGCCTAAGATTGCTTTGCTTTTAACACACACCCTCCCCCTCAAGCTAATGTCATAAGAATCCTCCATTCCCAGGTTGAGGAAGTTCATTTGAAGATTTTACCATAAACAGTGTTAGATTTACCTGTTTCTGTTTCCCATATTTTCTGTATTTACAATGTTCCCCGTGTTGTTGCTCTCTTCTATATATATAGGAGAGACCCCCTCTTTCAAGTTAATGATCATTTTATTTTACTCAACATGGTATCAGAGCCCGACCTTGGCCGCCTAACCTAATCCCGCGCTCAGCTCTCGTTTCCGCCTTCCCGTCCGTCTTCCGCTCCCGTTTCTCTCCGTCGAAGACGTCGAAGCCGCTCCCGTCGAGGCCCCTTCGGTCTCAGCCGTGTTCGTTCCTCTCTCATCGCAGCAGCCAGCCCATTAAGGCCCCTCCCAGCCGGCTTCCAGCCCCGCGGAGTTTCTTCCCAACGCAGTTTTCTTCCCAGCGCAGTTTTCTTCCGTCGTAGTTTTCTCCCCAGCGCCAGCCGGCGTCTCCTCTTCGGCATGGCTGCCTGAGTTCCTTCCGACGCCGACGTGCTGTCATTCCTCCGGCATCCCTTTCTCCTTCTTGCGGAAATGTGCCGCTCCTTTTATGCGTGATGGCGATCTCCCAATTTCCACTCTTTCTATGAGTGTGATCCCCTCTCTTGCAACGTTGTGATTTCTTTTCTCAAGTTGCGATGTCCAACAGTGGTGACTCTCAGAATCTCTCCTCCGGCGGTGGTCTTCCTCCTACTCATGGCCCTATCCGCACCTCCCACGATCATGGGACTCCTCATATTACTACCATTAAATTGGACGGGTCGAATTACCTTCCATGGGCTCGTTCCATCACTCTTGCCCTCAAGATCCGCTGTATGTTTGGATACGTGAGTGGTGCAAACAAGGCTCCTGCTTATACATCCGATGATTGGTCTCACTGGGAGTCGGAGAACTCCTTAGTGATGTCGTGGCTAATCAATTCCATGATGGAATCGATTGCATGCAACTACTTGTTCTTATAAACTGCTGTGGATATCTCGAAAAGGGCAGAGATTACATACTCCTGTCGCCGGAATGCCGCTCAGATTTTTCACTTGCGACGCCGGATCTTCCTTTTGCGCCAAGGGGATCATCCTCATGCTGCCTACTACTTGGAGTTTACCCAACTATACCAAGAGTATGACCACTTCGATTATCTCGCTCTTGTGTCTCCAGAGGATGAAGTGTTGGTTCGTGCAAGGGAGGAACGCAACAAGATATTCGAGTTCCTACATGGCCTCCATCGTGATTTTGATCCTATTAAAGTTCAGATTCTTGGCCGATGTACAACAAGAGTATGATCGTCGTCAGACTCTTCTCCATGACTCTATTATGGAGGGCTCCGCTATGGCTGCCCGGTTCAGGCCTGGTGTGGTTGATACATCGTCCTCCCTTTCTGCTGAGGAGATACATGCCTTCCGTCGTTTCATGCTGGGCACCTCATCTCTGTATGCTAGCGCTGCATCCTCTTCATATGCTCACCAGGGGCCTTCAGGTGCTCACTCTGTCGTTGCCCACTACTCCACCCAGTGGATCATTGACTCTGGTGCCACAGACCATATGACTGGTTCTGCTACAGGTTTTCTGTCATACACTCCTTTTTCTGGTCGGGACAAAGTGTGCATTGCGAATGGATCTTTCTCTCCTATTGCTTGAAAAGGATTCATATCTTGCTCCACTCTAACCCTCTCCTTTGTTCTTCATGCTCCTAAGTTTGCCCGCAACTTACTGTTATGTGTTATGATCCCCCGTTAGTTATCTTATTTACCTCGTCGCGTGTATTGAGTCATAGTTATTAGACTCGTAGTAATGTTTTAGTATTTTTATATTGTTCGCATTTTATGTATTTACGGGTATGCCCCCGGGGGTTCTATATATTAGACCCGGTCATATATTTTGGAATTTAAGCAATGAATTATGAAACTTCCTTTATCTCTCAAAATTCCCCTCTCTCTCTAAGCTCTACTCTCCTTCCCCCACCCTCTAGGGTTTCTTCCTCTCTCATCCCCTCCACCATTCTAGGGCTTGCCCTTTGTATCTCCGCCTCCAACAGTCCGGCAACGATCCAAGCCCATAACAACCTGGTATTAGAGCCACTCGGTCCTCTTCCGCTGGCGCCATTCCTCCGCCGAAGTCTCCTCCAGTTTCAGCCATTGTTTCCTCTGCGCCACTACCACTGGTTTTTCTCGTCCCATTCACCGACGACAGTCCCTCCAACCCAGTTGCCCTGCCTCTATTCCAGCCCACTGCCTCGTCCTCTGCCTTCTCCCACGGGTCGCGTCCACTGGACCCATCGTCCATCCGCAACCAGCGACCACCCGTCCTCTGCTCCTCTTCATCGACGCACGTCTCCCTCATCTTCAGCGACACACGTCTCATCTTCGCCGACAAATCCCCTCCCTGCGCGACTTCATCGACCGCTCAACATCTTCTGGTCCCACCAGCGCAAGCCTCCCTACTCCACGGTCCGTCGTTGACCCCAGCAGCCCAGCGACTTCGTCTTCCCTTTGCCGCTAAACCCGCATGCCTCCCTCCTCACGTCTCCCTCCATCTTCATCGAGCCCCCCCTCCCCCCCGCACTCATCCCGTCTATCCGTCTTGTCCATCATTTCCTCGGGCAGCCCCCATCCCTTATTATTATTATTTTTTATTTATTATTATTCTATTTCCAGCAGCAGTCCCCTCTCACCTCTTGTCAGTCCTCGGGCAGCACACGTCCAGCCTTTCGTAACTCCCATTTTCCCTTCAGCATGCTTCCCTCTCTTTTTTTATCACCCTTTATTATTTTTATTTTATCCTTTTTTTCCTTCTTTTTATTTTATTGCCTTTCATTTCCTTGTCTTCTCCTAACCGCACCCCCTTCTCCATAGTTCCTTTGATGAACATTCAACTTAGCGCTGCGGATGTGGGCGTCCTCCACTCGCTGCTGCGGAAGTGGTCAACGACTTTTCAAGCCACCATGTCTCGCTTCGAGGCCAAGCTTGATCAATTGGAGCACTCAGGACACATTGACGTTACGCCACCGGCTGTTCTGCCTCCTCCGCCACCGACTCCTACCTTACCGGACTCACTCTCCAATCCTGCACAAATTGGTCTGCCTCCGCCGTCGTCGCCACCACTGCCGTCGCCGCCGCCGCCGCCGTCATTGCCGCCGTCGTCGCCATCACCGCCTCGGCCTGCTCTTGCTCCGCCGGCCCCTGCCTTGTCACCGGACCGTGCTCCAGTGACCACAACGGATCCCTTCCTTCTGCCAGCCGTCGCTCCTCCTCCATCCCTGTCGTTGCTGCTCACCACCGCTCCACCAGACTAGCCAAATCCACTGCTTCAACCGCTCGTCTTTTCAACGGCGCCACCGCTACACCTCGCTTCCCATTCCACTGCGACACGCTACAGGGCGCTATTTTGGCGCGAGATCAAGGAGCCAGAGAAGTCGAACATCCTACTGGAGTTTGAGCTTGAGGACAAGCTCAAAAAGAAGGACGGGTGGAATGTTATGTGTTATGATCCTCCGTCAGTTATCTTATTTACCTCGTCGCGTGTATTGAGTCATAGTTATTAGACTCGTAGTAATGTTTTAGTATTTTTATATTGTTCGCATTTTATGTATTTACGGGTATGCCCCCGGGGGTTCTATATATTAGACCCGGTCATGTATTTTGGAATTTAAGCAATGAATTATGAAACTTCCTTTATCTCTCTAAATTCCTCTCTCTCTCTCTCTAAGCTCTTCTCTCCTTCCCCCACCCTCTAGGGTTTCTTCCTCTCTCATCCCCGCCTCCACATTTCTAGGGCTTGCCCTTTGTATCTCCGCCTCCAACAATCCGGCAACGATCCAAGCCCATAACACTTACTTTCTATCAGTCACCTGACTAATTCTTTTAACTGTTCAGTAACTTTTTTCCCTTCTTTTTGTACCTTTCAGGACCTGAAGACGGGGACGGTGATTGACTCTGGTAAGCTGTGCGATGACCTCTACCTGTTCGATCCTTCCAGCTCTCTCTCACCAACGCGTGCCCTTCATGCTGATCAGCCATCCACCTTGGATTCTTGGCACTGTCGCCTAGGACATCCCTCTCCTTCTACTATGCGTGTTTTATTTCCTACTATGTCTACTGCATCTTTTAATCTTTTTAAAAGTGATGTGTGTGCTCTTAGTAAACATCATCGTGCCTCCTTTACGCATTTATCTTCACCTAGTGATGCTCCTTTTTCTGTGGTTCATACTGATGTTTGGGGCCCATGCTCTGTGACCTATATCTCTGGCTCACATTGGTTTGTCACCTTTATAGATTGTTTTTCTCTTTGTACTCGGGTCTACTTAATGAAGCATAAAAATGAAGTATTTTCTCTATTTCAACTCTTTCATAAGATGATTGTCACCCAGTTTAATACGACCATTAAAGTCCTGCGTAGCGACAATGGTCATGAATATATTGACTCAAACTTTGAGCGCTTTCTCGGTGATCAGGGCATCATACATCAGACCTCTTGTGCTTACACCCTCTCTCAAAATGGGGTTGCTGAACACAAGAACCGTCACCTCCTTGAGGTTGCCCGGTGTCTTCTCCTTCAGCGACATCTTCCGAAGTATTATTGGGGCGATGTTGTCCTTACTGGAGCCTACCTAATTAATCGCATGGCTACTCGTGTCCTCGGGGATCAATCTCCTCTCGATGCTCTTCACCTTTCTCCCACTCAACTTCTTCGTCGCATCTTTGGGTGCGTTTGCTTTGTTTATGTGCATTCTAAGTCCAAGCTTGACTCAAATATGTTTTCATTGGGTACTCGCCTACCCAGAAAGGGTATAAATGCTTTCATCCTCCTTCCAAATGGATATTTGTTACTATGGATGTCACCTTTCGGGAGTCCGAGTCATACTACGAGTCCTCCCTTCAGGGGGAGCCTCCGATGGAAGTGAGTCCTCTTCTTTCCACTCTCCCGCTGCCTATTCCTCCTTCCTATCAGCCTTCTATCGTTACTTGTCCTCTACCCTCACCACCTACTTCTTTTATTTTGTTATCTTCGCCTTTTATGACTCCTATACTTTTACCACCTGTTCTTCTTCTATTCCGTTACCCGCTCCTCGCCTTCAGGTGTACACTCGACGGAATAGGGGGTCGGTTCCCTTGCTCAGCTTATCGGCTCCTTCACCAGATCCGTCACCAGGGACTCAAGGTAATCGTATCTCCACCCAACATCCGATGTCTAATTTTGTGTCATATGCTTCGCTAACTCCCTTACATAAAAATTTTGTCTCCTCTCTATCGTCCATTTTTATTCCCTCAACCTGACAGGAAGCTATTAAGCATCCAAAGTGGCAAGATGCCATGCGTAAGGAGATGCTGACCCTCGAAAAGAATCACACATGGGATTTAGCTTCTCACCCTCCTGGATAAACTATTGTCGGATGTAAGTGGGTGTTCTCAGCTAAGCAAAACCCTCAAGGGCTTGTTGAGAGATACAAGGCTCGATTAGTGGCTAGAGGTTATACTCAAACCATGGGGATTGACTATCAAGAAACCTTTGCGCTTGTGGCAAAGATGAATTCTATACATGTTCTACTCTCGTGCGATGTTTGTAAAGGGTGGACCCTATCCCTGTTGGATGTAAAGAATGTCTTCCTTCATGGGGAGTTGAAGGAAGAAGTATACATGTCCTTACCACCGGGTTTTACCCCAAGAGGTTCTGAAGGAAAGGTGTGCATGCTTAAAAAAACCTCGTATGGCCTAAAGCAGTCACCCCAAGCATGGTTTGGAAGATTCCGTAAGGCTATGGTGAAGTTTGGATACTTGCAAAGCAATGCGGATCATACTCTATTTGTAAAGCACATGCATGGTAAAGTCACTGCCCTCATTGTCTACGTTGATGATATCGTTATAACAGGTGATGACACAATATAGATTGCAAAGCTTAAACAAAGACTGACTGGGGAATTTGATGTAAAGGATCTTGGAAATCTCCGATACTTCTTAGGGATTGAAGTTGTCCGCTCTAAGCATGGGATATTCATATACCAAAGGAAGTATACCTTGGATTTGCTTCAGTCATCTGGGATGAGTGGGTGTCGACCTGCTGACACTCTAATCGAAGCCAACCACCGGCTGGGGAGAGATGATGACGATGTCGTGGCTGACATTGCTGGATTTCAGCGACTTGTTGGATGCCTTATTTATTTAGCTCATACACGTCCTGACATCACTTATGTTGTCAGTGTCATTAGCCGGTTCATGCATTCAGCAAAAACCCGTCATTTGGAGGCAGCTCACAGGATTCTTCGCTATCTCAAATCCTCACCAGGGAAGTGTATCCTTTTCTCACCAAGCAAAGAATTAACTGTCGAAGTTTATACCGATGCTGACTGGGCAGGGTCTGCCGATGACCGGAGATCTACCTCTGGATATTGCTCTCTAGTTGGAGGTAACTTGGTAACCTGGCGAAGTAAAAAACATGTTGCCAGATCGAGTGCTGAAGCTGAAATACGATCAATGACACATGGATTTTGCGAAGGATTATGGATGCGGTCTCTCCTGAATGATCTTGGAATGAGAAACAAGTTGAGTTTAGTAGTATTAGTATATTTATATATGTGTGGGTTTAGTCCCACATCATGAGTTTAGTTTGTGAGTTCTCTTGTAGTCCTATAAATTAGCCCCATTATGGAAGAATAGTTTGCACCATTATATTTCCTCTTTATATTTCTACTTGGTATCAGAGCATTAGGGTTCGCTTGATCCCGGTCCCGTCTCCCACTTCCGCTCTCCCTGCTGCTTCTGCTTCCTTTTTTTGGTCCCGTCCCCGTCCTTCGTCGCTGCTTGGGCTCCCGACGAGAAGAATCCCGCCTACTCCCGTCGACGGAATGTACGATTGATTCCATCGACGGGAGTGGCCGTCTATTCCCTTACGTCGACATGGGCTCCGTCCCCTGCTTCTCCTGTCGAAGACGACTACTGCTTCTGCCATCGACGACACGGCTCTTCCTCCCGTAGATCTCGCTGCTCGCGTCTGCCTCCTGCGCCCATGTTGTCGTCTGTGCTCATCCCCTTCTCCGCCTGGGCACGCCTCCGTCTTCCCTTCTTTTCGTCTGCCTGCTGCTGTGGGTTGCTCTACTAATCCTGCCGGTGATTTAGATCCGATGCTTGCCTTTCATGATGTTGTTGATTGTCCCCACTATAGTTCTTGTCGGAGAGATTGTTCCCTGCTTCTCTCCACCGCCGTTCCCTGCTGTCGTCTCCAGAGTTGCTGATGTCTTGCCATTGTTGAAGCTTTTGTGTTATTTTTGTGCTGTTTTTCTTGTGTGGCTTATGATTATTTGTGTCTTGTCTTAGTGTTATGCCTATATGCACGTGGTTTCCACGTGAGGGGGAGTGATTGGGATGAAGGCGACTCGGATGATCTTTCCCAATTTTTTCGCCTTCGTTCCACACATCCTCCAGGCTTATGTCGTGTGTTGTTTGTGTCTCCCCAAGTTTTTCCTTGGTGATTGGTAGGTGGTATGGTCTTTGGTGGTTGTCCTTTTCCCTTTCTCTCTTATCCCCGCAGTCTCGTAGATTCGTGTGTGTCGTGTTATCTCCGCGGTCTCGTAGATTCGTGTGTGTGGTGTTATCCCCGCGGTTTCGTAGATTCGTGTGTGTGGTGTTATCCCCGCGGTCTCGTAGATTCGTGTGTGTGGTTTCCTCTCTATCTGTCTTGTCCGCTTTGCCTATCACTTTTTTACCAGTTCTTTTATGATATCCAAGCTGAAGGTTCCCCCTTCAGCTTGAGGGGGAGAGTTGAGTTTAGTAGTATTAGTATATTTATATATGTGTGGGTTTAGTCCCACATCATGAGTTTAGTTTGTAAGTCTTCTTGTAGTCCTATAAATTAGCCCCATTGTGGAAAAATAAATGACACCATTATATTTCCTCTTTATATTTCTACTAAACAATGATCCAATGAGACTCTACTGCGACAACAAGGCCGCTATCAGTATTGCTCACAACCCGGTCCAGCACGTTTGCACAAACACATAGAGGTTGATCGTCACTTCATCAAAGAGAACTTAGAAAGAGGAGTTGTGAGCATACCATTTGTCTCATCCGATCAACAACTTGCGGATGTTCTCACCAAAGGATTAGGCCTACAAGTTTTTGAAGGACTTGTATGCAAGTTGGGCATGAAAGACATCACACGCCCAACTTGAGGGGAAGTGTTAGATTTACCTGTTTCTGTTTCCCTTATTTTTTGTATTTACAATGTTACCCGTGTTGTTGCTCTCTCCTATATATATAGAAGAGACCCCCTCGTTCAAGTAAATGATCATTTTATTTTACTCAACAAACAACTTTACTAAACATATCAGCCAACTAAGCATTAGTGGGCATAAACACAGTAGATATGATTTTATTATGATTTTTCTTCGTACCAAGTGACAATCAATCTCTATATGCTTGGCTCGTTCGTGAAATGCATGATTAGTGTCAGTGTGATTAGATGCCTTATTATCACAATGCAATTTTGTGCCTCCTGAATAGGAAATCCCATGCCATCCAAAATAGTTTTGGCCCATATTATCTCACATATAGTAATGGCAATGACTCTAGATTCCGTTTCAGTAGAAGATCGAGCAACCACATTCTGGTTCATATTTTTCCAAGAGATAAGGTTTCCCCTAACAAAAAAAGAGCTTCACAGTAACCATGAATATCAAGACGACCATGATTTTGAAATATAATATTTTTTCCAGAATCTTTTTGTATGTACCTATGGATGCAAAGAGCGGCTTCATAATGGTGAATTTTAGGACTGTACATAAATTGATTGACCAGACCAACACTAAGTAAAATATTCGGCCTGGTAATAGTCATGTTAATTAGTTTTCCCATAGTGCGTTAGAAGATCAACTTCCTTTTAAGATCGTGAGAATCCTCCTGATATTTAGTTTCAGTGAGGAGGTTCAAGATATAGTTAGTTCTCACGGTCATCTTTTCCTTCCCTTTATCACGCCTCAGGTCATCGTCGCGCCTATCCTTGGATGTCATCCTTCGCGATATCTGTAATTAGGCATCGTGTTATTAGACATCTTCTATATCGGGGTTGAACCTTTCAATAGCTACGACGCTGACTCTAAAACTGATTTAGACGTTATAGGAATTGTCTAAGGAGGAAAAATCTTAGGTGGAACCTCTAACTAAATCTCCAACTGAAACCAATCAACAATCTTTAATGTCATAAAAGACCCAAAAATTGGAATCAAAATAGAGACTAACAATAAAAAAATTTCCCTTTCCTGAACCAAAAGCACAACCCACATGGCCTGGTCTTTGAGGCTCCCAACAACAAAACCAGTGAAAATAAGAGTTTATAATCAGAAATAATAAACTGAAGTTGTGCTAATGAAAATAAACCCAACAACAAAACCTCAGCCTCAAGCCCATGTATTACCAAATCTGAATACCCAAATTTCATGTAATCCCCACCAAAACATAACTGAAAATAAAATAACTGCACCAACCGGCCAAGCTCATCAAAATCCCCAATCAGTCACCACTTAATAGCCATGTTAACAGCTACATAAATGCTAATAGCGGACCACATTAAAATCTCCCAAACAACATATAAAATATCCAAAAAGTGCTACAGGAACCTTACGGAGAAAATATAACCCCACATCAACACAGCCGGCCATCCATAGCCAAACAAAGCCAATATCAGAAAATGTAAGAGGATGATGATGGAGAGGAGAAGCCCTATCAAAACCACCGGAAGATAACACGAAAATCCCCAATTTATAGTAACCCCAAAAATCAAAACTTTAATTTGTATTTACAGTGAAATCCGACATCTAGAAAAAGGAAAGATGAGGGGGAAAAGGGGAGGAGAGTGGTTACAGCAAATAACTAAAACTAGGGCCCAATTTCGAACTCAAAAATCACTTCCAGCAGCCCTCCTCGACACAGAATAAGTACCACAACCGACAGCAGTAAGGAGTCCCGAGCATCAACAGCAGAAATCCTCAAGAGAGAGTGAGAGAGAGAGAGGGAGAGGGTATCAGTACATCCAACCCTAGCTGAGAACGTGAACGAGAGAAAAACGCCAGGTGATATGAAATGAGGAGAGAGTACCTTCTCGATTTAACCGTCTCATTTCACCACCGTCTTATTTAATACATCCTTAATCGATTTAACCAGCTCATTTCACCACCGCCTTATTTAATACAGCCTTAATCCAACCCTCTTAAGTAATATAAAAACTTTAATTCCTCCAGCACAATCAAACCCAAGCTAAAATATTCAAACCCAGCCTGCCCAGCAATTTCAATTCCTTTTAAACCTAGACACAATAAGGAACCAAGCCAGCCAGCCCAACCAATAAACTTACTACAGTCATCATAATAAAAATATAATCAGTCAACTACAGGAACAAACCCAATCTGAGAGCACACCAACCTACGTCGACCAATGCAATGTCCCCATCCATCCAGCCTTGTAAGCAAAAGCGCATCATAAAAATAAATTCAAATCATAATTATCGTAAAAATGAAATAAAATCAGAAAACAATGGGAATCAGCTTGGAATAATATCGACACTGACATTTTATTTTCATCATAGGGGATAGTTTATATTTTAATAAGGTTAAAGTGACTTACTTGAAATGCCAAGTGTCACAACCTGCACGCCCACTGTGAATCTGGGGAGTCCAAGATGTTTTTTCAGATGCTAACTCATTATTCATAGTTGATGGTGTGGGGATGGACGGTGAATCATGCGTATCAACAAACCGATCTGAACCCGTGAGTTGCTTCTTTTGATAGATTAAAGTTTCTTTCTTCTATTGTCGACAAACTTGTCATTAGTATAGGCTTCTTTCTCACATGTCTATCAATGCTACTGGCAGGTAGAACAGCCACAAATACATGTAAATGAGGTATCATACACTCACTCTTAATTTCTTTATTAAGTATTAACCTGGAACATGATATTCTTTTCTTCCTCAGAGTAAAAGGGAGTATGTTCAAAGAAGGTGACATGCTTGAATATAATATTTCTATGTAAATGTGGATAGTAACACGGTTAACCTTTTTGGTTGCCAACATATCCAACAAAATATATTTGATTGCTCGTTGATCCAATTTGTCCTTATTAGTTCCCAGAATGAGTCCAAAAGTAATGGATCCGAATACTTTTAAGAGGGAGGTTAAATAGAGAGAGACTTGGACAAAGAAGCTTCAAAAGGCACCCCCTGACTTCGTAAGGTGTTAGGCGTCATCCGATGAATCAGATTGACGACAACAAGAACACTTTCATCCCACAATCCTTTGGGTACATGCATCTTTTGTAATAAGCACCTTGGAGTGTTAATAATGTGACAGTTCTTTCTTTCAGCAACTTCATTTGGTTTGAGTTCCATAACAAGCTATACAAAGAACCACACTCCTACGATGCTTTGTGGAGAACCACACTTCTCCTACAACGAGCTATCCAGAGAGTAATGCTTATCTACATTGTTATAACTACACTTCTTCTATGATACTGCAAAGAGAACTGCACTTAAAAACCTAGGCGAAGAATCACACTAACATGCATCTTTTGTAATAAGCACCTTGGAGTGTTAATAATGTGACAGTTCTTTCTTTCAGCAACTTCATTTGGTTTGAGGAGTTCCATAACAAGCTATACACAGAACCACACTCCTACGATGCTGTGGAGAACCACACTTCTCCTACAACGAGCTATCCAGAGAGTAATGCGTATCTACATTGTTATAACTACACTTCTTCTATGATACTGCAAAGAGAACTACACTTAAAAAACCTATGCGAAGAATCACACTATTTCTTCATTTTGACAAGAAAAAGTTTCCTTGACAATTTGGCCACATTCGGACAACATTAAATTGTTTGGCGAGGTAGCCGATGGTGCTTCCGACTGCTCGACCATATTCACTGATATTTGGTAAAGGGGCATTTTTGTTTGTCTAGGGAATACTTTTGATTTGGGAGAAGCAATCCAAATATTTATATTTGTTAGAGGCAGATAAACATCAGACCGTCCATCTTCAATTCTATAAAAAGGGGCTTCCCCTCTCATTAGAAACCAGTTTTCATTTAAAAAAATCTAGATTTAGGACATAACTAAAGTTCACGGCTAAGTGCATGGGACGTAAGATTCAAACCCATGTTAGTTATGTTGAGAATAACATTATCGAAGCTAAGTGGCATGGGCATTCGAAAGACATAAATGCGAAGAAAAATTAGATCTTCTTTATGCCTTGCGACTAAGGAAGTGACTATCTAAAATATTCATGATGGATGAGCATATCACATAAAGTAGATCAAGTATCTTCTTCCCCTTCTCCTTCTTCATGTTATTAGTAGGTAAATGGGAATTATCACGTCGTTATTGTGGATTGTAAGGGAGCCCATCTTGATGTCAGGGGGACTGACACTTCTTCTGTCTTAGTTATCGTTGACGGTGTGTTTCTTCCTCCGCAGATTACAACCGCATCTTGCATTGCCTTACTTTCCGTCTCTGGCGTCGACATGAGGGTGTCGACAATCTTCTCCTCTTCTGTCTTAGTTATAGACATTGCCTGCTTCGACTAGCGCCTACTGAGACCGTCTTAACCTTCTCCTCTTTTATCTTTGTCACGACCCGTCTCGACAAGAGTCAGAGTGCGCTTCGGGCGGGCCGTGATGCCACAGGCATGGGCGTAAGGAAACCATGCCTGCTAAGGCGCAAGCAGAGATACTGGTAAATAACTTAAAAATAGTTACTTTTGATTAAAACAGGTTATTTTATTGCGGAAGCTTTAAAAAAATATGATAAATTTGAAACAGGTGCACATGCATTTTAGCAGAAAAACTTATGATACAAGTTTTGAAACAGATTTTTTTATGCAGTTATCATCTCAGATGAATGAGCATGCAAACATGTCAAGTCCTAGTGCATATAATAATTAGCCTAGCAGTTGTCCATGAAACAAGAGAAAATGGTTGATCGCAATTACTACATAATAAAAATGTCCGACAGTAAAAAAAATGAAACATAAACATAGAACCTGAAACTTGACGCAGATCGGCCTCAGAGAGCAGGCGGCGCAGGCACGAACACTAAGGCAAATTCCAAAACAAGAAGGGAAAGCCTCAGAACATTGAAATACACAAGAGTAAAGCTAAATAAAAATACGTGCAGGAGAAACAGAATATTTGAGTACCGCTTTTCATGAAGCTGAGCTAACAAAACAGGCAAGCAAGTGAGACAAGCAGAAATATCTAGAGTTATTAGACTACTCTGAAGTATAGCATACATAGATGATCAAGTAATAACTTAAGTTGTAACAAGTGAAAGTGTGAGTATTTTTGGTTGACGCACAGGATTCATGATTCAGACATATTCAGATTCAGATGCAAGGCTTATCGGAAATTCAGGATTTCTACCCGTAGCCTCTAAGGGGCGGCTCTTTCGAACCCTCACCCTTGAGCCAGGGAGTTCATGCTTGCTATGACTGGTCCTTTGTTCCCGTTAGGGATTCAAGAGGGAACCCAAGTCGAGGAGTTGCATCGATTAAACACCACCTTTCATTGTTTACTTAAGTTATTAAAGATTTAGCGCAGGATTTCATGGATTCTAGCATATCAAGACATGTAACCAAGATACTGATTCAGATATACAAGAGTATATTTTACAGGCGCGAAACAGGAGGAATCAAGTTATAGGACGTTAGTTAACCAAGTCTTGGAACCAGACAGACATAAGAAACAAGATTTGATGACTCAAAGAACTCGATAGAGAGTTTGAAACATGCGGATTCAAGTAATCACGAGTAACAAGATCATTAAACATTATTTTCCAGGATACCAAGCAATTCATTTAGGTTGATCCATTTCAAGACACGATTATCTTCTAAGCAGACTTGTATACGATCCGAACATGATAGAGAAGCACCGATCATATATTTGCTAACCAGATATCATTACTATTATTATCATGACGCTTGTTACACATACTCAAAAATCTAGTATTTCTTGAATTATCCATCAAATAAGGAATTCATTCATCTAGGCGACTAATCAAAATAACATCATTCATGTTTACATTTCAAATTCGTGTTATCCCAAACGCGTGAAATCTCAATTTATTAACAAGTCAAATCAGGTATTTAAGATCTAAATTTAATTGATGAAACATGGATTCAAAACTGAAGTCATAAAATCATAAGAACAAACAGGCGAAGCAAAATTCAATGCTTGCAAGAGAGAGGGATCTCTACTTGCCTTAAATAAGCTGAAGCTGGCGGAGGCGGCCAAGTAGCGCGAGCAATAATCAGAAATCATATTTTAAACCTGTTTAAGAACGATGAAATTGACATTGAACAACTCGCTACGCAAACACAAGCATTTCTACGACGAGGAAATTAAACAACGAGGATTTAGCAAATTTTTACCTCCTCGAAAGTGAGGGGAGAAGAGATTCCACGCGGAGACGGAGACTTGGCGACGCTTAGGTTGCGGAAACCCTAATTCGGAGAGGGCTTTGTGTGTTCCCGTCAATTGGAGCGACGAACGGCACCGGGAGCACGAATATCTAAGGATTTGGCGATCAAGCAAAGCACCAAAAATCTGAAATGCAAAAAAAGGGGCACGAATAAATCGTTAGGGTTTACTAAAATTCTAAAATCAAGGGTGGAGGAGGAAGTTTCTTACCCGAGGAAACCAAAATCTGAGCCCAAGGAGGAGAGGGGAGGAAATCCTAGACGTTCCTCACCCAAAAACTCGGCCCAAACGGAGAGGAAGGGGTTGCCGGAGGGAGAGGAGGTGGCTGCCGGCCCCTATGGAGGAGGAGAAGGCTGCCGGTCCTTGAGGAGAGGAGGTTGGAGGCGACCATGGCCATGGCAGGAGGAGCAGGAGCAGAAGCGGGCTGACTCGGAGCGGAAAAAAGCTGCTGGGGCTGCCGGCTAGGGCAGGAGGAAGCGCAGGACCAGGGGGCGGCGCCGGCAGGAGGAAGAGGCGGCGGCGCCGGCAAGAGGGGGAGCAGCAGGCGTCGGCGTCGGGAGTGGAGTCCAGCGCAGGAGACGGGATCGGCACGCACTTGCGGGAGACGGGGAGGCTCGCGGGAGACGGGGCTGGAGCGGGAGACGCAGATAGCCCTAGGCCGAAGATTAATAGAAGAGATCGGGGGCTGCGGCTGGGGAATTAAAGGGGGCTGGGGTGCGGATAGCCCTTTAATATCTATTTAACTTAATTTTTTTAGGGTTGTTACATTCTCCCCTACTTAGGAAGTTTCGTCCCGAAACTTTCTGAGAATTCTCTGAATGGGGCCTCTTATGGCGAAGATTCAGATGCCATTTAACCCAGACAAGATTTGCAGATCAAGACAAGAAAGCTAACTATGAACATGCTGAAACAGAAAGAAGAACAAGTGCTGAGACTTACCAAGATCAAGGGAAAATTTGCGGGTATTTGCTTCGCATATCAGATTCAAGTTCTCGAGAGAAATACTCAGACTTTTCGTGCATTCATAACACAGTTATTATAAGGATGATCTTTCTTTCGAAGCTTGCGTACTTGATACTCTACGATCTTAGCGGGTATGGCCAGATACAAAGGATTGGATTCAGGGAACACAAGAATTGCTTCACTTAGCTCGGAATTGAGGGATAAGACTCAAAAATTTGAGAGCGAACAATCTTTGCACGAAGGGGGGGGGGGGTAATTTACTTGCGATGCTGACACTTAAGAGCTAACTAGAATGAGATACTAGAGAATCAGATGAGATCGATAGACAAGCAGAACATGAAGCACTGAATACGAATATCAGAGATTTGAATCTAGAGATTCTAACACATTTCCTACTGTCAGGTACATAAATTATGTAATAATTACAGCATTTCCATTGGACAACTCTAGGTAATGATCATGCCAGTGCAAAATTGAAATCATGTGCCATGTCAAGCAAGTAGTAAAACCATGCGTGTACAATCATTATTGTTGTTCTTGGCTTCACACTTGTGCAATGATTTATGATATGAATGCAAATGAATGGATACACATGCTATGTTAAGCGCCCATATCACTTAACATGTCATGCATATTAAGACTCTAATGCCAACGCACTTGGAAATATTAAACTGCCCATAACCATTTAATATTCGCTGGGGTGCGGATAGCCCTTTAATATCTATTTAACTTAATTTTTTTAGGGTTGTTACAATCTTTAGGGTAGATTTGCGTCGACACATGGGAACTCACTACTGTTTGGAGGTTTCGATCTTTCCTATTTTTTTCATTAGCCATCAAACCTCTATCGGTAAGGTTGGACTGGTGGTTCTTGCTAGTTGTTCTTGACCCGCACTTATTTTATTTTCAACTGGAGCACTCTTTCCTTGCAATTTCCCTCCCATCAATGGTAGATTTTGCTTCTGTTCGCACTCTTTCCTTGCGATCTCCCTCCCATCAGTGGTAGATTCTGCTTTTGTTCTTCCAATCAAGGCTGGAATCTCACCCTCTCTGCAACCAACACACTGCCAATTTCTTCTCCAATTAGGCTCAATTGCAGTGGGTTTTACTCTTACCACATGTAATGGGCATCTGTAAATGGAGCAAGATATACCCATCAAAAAAGGAAAAATGACCCCCCATGTCTCTAGTCCCAGTGTTGATTTTTCTATAGTAGGTGTCACCAATGTCAAACTGAATGGGAATAATTATTTGGTATGGACACAATCATTGAAGATATTTGTTGGAAGAGGAAACTAGGGTATATAATTGCAACAAAAAACACCTCTTATCTCGAATCTTATGAGTGGCAGATCAACAATCTAACTATTATGGCATGTCTGATTCACTGTAAGGAATACAACATTTGTTACGATGATGCATCCGCCGGAGCACACCACCTCGCAGGAGTCAAGGGAGCGCTTATGGAAACCACCATAATTAATTAGTGTAATTAATTGGTATTAATTAATTAATTCGTATTAATTAATTAATATTAATTAAGTATTATTATTTAATGTTTATGGTCATGTGAGCCCCCCCTCCCTATATAAGGAGTGGGTATGGGAGTGTTTTCTTTTATCTTTGAGATCTTAGGGTTGGCTCTCATTTTGTGAGAGGTGTCTTAGGAGGAACTAGTCTCCTAGATCTTGGCCGGCATCCGCGCCGGATTGTATCCGTTTTTCCCGTTTAATGCAAGCATGCCTCTCGATTTGTTCAATACTCCATCAATGGTCCGACCTGCCGCCCCCGTCTGCTCCTTCGAAGCCGCCGGGGATCATTCCACGATGGACAACCACCTCAACTTCATCGACCGCCATCTCGCCTCCATCGAACGTCGCTGCGACATCCAAGACAACGTCCTCGCCTCGATGTATGCATCCTTGCAGGCCTTACTCCAACGCCGTGCCGACCAGCCACCCAAAGCAGCAGCAGAGCCCACTATCAGCATCGTCGTCCGCCGCCCGATCCAACCCGCAGCGCGTCCAGCGCCGATTCCGGCTGTCGAAGCTAAAGACCGCACCTCCAGCATCGTCCGTCGATCTCAGCGTCGTCCGTCGTTGATCTCAGCGTCGTCCGTCGTTGACGCACCGTCCTTCGTCGTCGGTCGTCCGATCGACCCAGCAGCAGGTCCAACAGCAGCCAGCACCTGCCTCCCACCCGCACATCCAACATCGTCGCTCCTCCCTCCCGCGTACGCCGACTCCCGTCCAAGCCCGCCGCGCCGTCTCCTTTCCGCGATCGCGGACCACGCGGAAGCCGCCGCCTCGTCCCGCCTGGCACGCCTCCCCTTTCCTGTTCTCGAGCCCCCAATAAAGCAGCCCCCCTTTTCCTGTTCTCGAGCCCCCCATAAAGCAGCCCCCATAAAGCACGCCCCCTTTTCCTGTTCTTTAGCCCTCCCACTTATAATTTTATATCCGCACCTCACTTCACCCTCTCACTGCCACTATCAATTTCATCAGATCATTTTCTTTTATTTTCCTCCTTGCCCACGCAGTTACCACCCAAGCTCGACCGTTATTTCTTTGTCGCAATTAACACCGCACACGACGAACTTTTCAAACTCGACCTTACCAAGCTCGGCCGCTATTTCGAGGACAAAAACAGACCGCCGTCGTTCCTTTCGACGATACCTGCTGCTGACATTTTCAAGGACCCTGACAAAATTTTTAGCCTTGACCTTGGGGACAAGGTCAATTTTCAAGCGCGGCCTATTGTTACGATGATGCATCCGCCGGAGCACACCACCTCGCAGGAGTCAAGGGAGCGCTTATGGAAACCACCATAATTAATTAGTGTAATTAATTGGTATTAATTAATTAATTCGTATTAATTAATTAATATTAATTAAGTATTATTATTTAATGTTTATGGTCATGTGAGCCCCCCTCCCTATATAAGGAGTGGGTATGGGAGTGTTTTCTTTTATCTTTGAGATCTTAGGGTTGGCTCTCATTTTGAGAGAGGGGTCTTAGGAGGAACCAGCCTCCTAGATCTTGGCTGGCGCCCACGCCGGATTGTATCCGTTTTTCCCTTTTAATGCAAGCATGCCTCTCGATTTGTTCAATACTCCATCAACATTGCTAGACAATTCATATTTTGCTAGAATGCCAAACATTTGTGGGGCTTGGTTGAAAAGAATTACTCGAAGAGACGCGACCTTGCTTGGATCTATCAATTAAAATTGAGGTTATATGTATAGACTGTGGAACCTCTTTCGAAAACTACTATGGCAGACTCACTAAAAAATAGGAGTAGATAGATTATTATTTTGACGCAAAGATCTGACTTAGTTATGCTGGGTTGAAGATAGTCAGAGAGATCTGATCTTAAGGAACGCGTTTGAATTACTTGTTGGCTTGCCCTTAACATGAATTTTAAAGGGTTCAGATGCTTGGAGGAGATGTTCCAAATTTGGATACTGTGGTCAGTTATTCCCATAGAGAATCTCACCGGACCCAAATAAGTAAAATCAATGGTGCATGTAACTATAAAAGATCAATTGTGACAACTGACAGGAAGTAATGATTCAAGAAATGGGTTGGGTATCAGTCGACCTAGGCTGATTGAGTTTGAAAAAGCCAAATTGGTGTGCATTTATGGTGGAGCTAAGAAGCATGCGATAGAAAACTATTGGGAGATATACCCTCATCTTGCTCCTACACATTTCATAAAAGATGTTGCAAAAAAGTATGTGGTTAAACCTTGATCGAATCGCTTAAAAAATCTATTTTAATAAGTGGAGATCCAAATGCTCGTCAAGAAGTTCTATTTATTCAGGAGATGGCAGGAATCTTCTCTTGAGAGGGACAAGAGCCTTCTTAATCATCTGGTATGGCTGCTCATGCTAATGTTGTGCTTTTCTTTGAAGACATCACCCAATGGATTATTGATTTGGGAGTTTCTGATCATATGACTGGTAAGTCTAGTTGTATTACCTCCATGTGTCCTACAGTTGGAAAAGTTAAAATAGTTGATTGGTCTTTTGCACCTAGTATGCTTTTGCTTCGTCAGGGATTTCTTGATTCAGTTGGACATGTGTCTTCCTTCCATACTAATCTTTTATTTGTTATCTGCTTGATTAAACAACAAAAATGAAGCATTATTTTTTCCCTTCTCGTTTTGTGTTTCAAGACCTGGTAAGCAGAAAGACAATTGGTTGCGGGATTTAGTTAGGAGGATCTATTAGAAGGATCAAAAAAGGGTATGCATGCGAAGAATTCTAAGAAGAAAGATGACTTGAGCTTATGGCATCGTAGATTGGGACGTGCCGTTGAGAATTTTGAAATTCTTGTCTCTTATTAAGTTTTCTATTTGTAGTGAGGATTTCTTTTGTGACACTTATGAAATGGCAAAACACCGCCGAACCTATTATTTTTATAGTATGAGTAGAACTACAAAATATTTTGATCGTATTCATTTTGTTGTTTGGACTACATCTATGGTTTAAGTACTTTGTTCTGTTTATTGATGATTTTTGAAGAATGAAGTTTTAATGTGTTTCAGAACTTTTATCCCTTATTGAAACTTAATTTGAAACTAAAATAAAGACTTTAAGATTTGACAAAGGTGGAGAATTTGTGTCTAAGAAAATACATACGTATTTTAGTATTAAGGGTATTATTTTTCAGAGCTCATGCAGACATACTCAACAAAATGAGTTAACAAAAGAAAACATAGACATCTATTGAATGTCATTAGGGCTTTGTTGTATGAGATGAATGTGTCATAATCATTATGGAATGAAGTTGTCTCGACTTCTGTCAGTGCAGCTATTTGATCAATTTTATCTCATCTCATATCATTGGGGACAAAATCCCTCTACATATCCTGAAACCTCGTGAGGGAACCTTTCTCTTACCTCCTTTTTTTGGATGTGTAGTGTTTGTTCATGTTGTTGGCCCTGCAAGAGACAAACTTGGACCTCAAGTTGTTAAGTATATATTTGTGAGATATACTTCAAATCAAAAGGCTATGTGTTATTACCCTTATCTCCGTAGATGGACTATATCCAATGATGTTACTCTATCTGATGAGATACATTTTTTTCTCTGATCGAGGGGAAAAATCCCTTTTCACTGAGTTAGACATGAATTCTGATATCGTGCTTTCACCTCCATCATTCACGGATCATAAAGACACAATTCCCATCACTTAACTTGCTCGAAGTAATACTATTCTAGAGACAAATATTCACGATACTACTGTCAAAACACCAAAAAAATCAATTATATCAGGTGAAAAGGCAATGACAAGTTCTAGAATCCCCTATCACTCATATCTAGGCATTGAATACTTCTCTCCAGGTTCCAGTCCTTGATTCTACCTCATTTTTACATCGCAGTAATCACACTCTCCCATAAGTGTTTGCTTCTTAAACTTGGTTCTAGATCCTTGAAGATCAAAAGCCAAGTGTTCGCTTGATTATGACTAGATCTACCAATGATCGGAAGCCAAGTGTCTTCTTCTTAGAGTTTGCTCCAGAACACGCCAAAAATCGAAGGCAATTGTCTGCTTTTCAAATTTGGCTGCAGAGCTCCCCCAATATCAAATGCCAAGTATTCTTTTCCTCAGACTTGGCTCTAGAGCTCGTCGTACACTTGGCTCCATAGCTCAACAAAGATCTGAGGCTGTTGGAAGTTTTTCGCTCAAACGTGTAGTAAGTTTGGATGAAGATTTAGTCAAGTGAATTCTGCTCCTAAGACATGGCATCTAACCTAGCCCCTCATAGTCTCAGCTTCTTAGCTCAACTTTTGCTACATTGAAAAACTTTGCAGTTGTAATTAGGGCATATTTTTATACCTCTACGATCAATTGTAATGTTCTGACAAATCAGGGTACTGTAATTGAACAACTCAGTTAAACATTCCAATTTAGGCGCCCCGTGATTTCTTCGCTCTCTTTGTTTTCCACATAGCAACCTGTATAGTTAAAGAATTCTTCATCTCTATCTGTTCACGAGATGATTGCTGGGCCGCAACCCCAATCATACTAAAGTCTCAAATTTGCTCTGTATCCTACCACATCCATTGAAATATAGACGATGAATATGCTTGTTCTTCTAACTTTTAGTTCTGTTAGATCCCCAATACCTTTTGATAGTGCTGTTGGATCCTTTGGGGTATACTAATTTCAAGTATACATGTTTTATGATGCTTGCAGATTTATTTTTTATTTATTTACTTAAGATTACGTCAAAAAATAAATCATTTTTCCATTTTATTCCTTGAAGTTTAGAGTGCTACGTACCGTATTGCAGGTTAATAATTTTTTGCTGTCCAACAGGCTGGGTTTATGTTCTGGAGGTGGCTTTGAAAATCTTTACATATGGCTTTAGCACATATTGGATGGAAGGGCAAAATCGTTTTGATTTTTTGATCACATGGATAATAGGTATCCACACAAAAGAGTAAATTTTTGTCCTTACCTGATACGTATAACTGCAAATTATCTAGTGGATAGAGATTGAATTTATTCTGCTCCAACAGTGATTGTACTTCTTTGATTTGATGAGGTTCTCACTATATAGGTCCATATTTATAATTATTTTGAATCATCTTATTAGGAATTACCACATTGTAGCGTGAATATGTTAACTAATCAAACGATGGCTTGATATATATATGGAATACGACGAGAAACGTAGTACTTCTAATGCTTCCATAAATCAAGACTAACAACTGGTAGATAAAGGCGAATTGAAAAAGATGGATATCATTCAAAGAGAGATATGCAACCAAAGAGATGCTTGTGTGTATGGTAGAGTCAGTCCTTTTTAAGCATCAAACTTTTAAGCACATCCAACGCACCCAATGGTGTGTCAAACCCTCCATATAGATAGTGGCCAGGGAACCTTTTGGTTGGCGGGGGTGGACTAAAGGTCAAAGAACTGTTCGGCACGGGCTCTCCAATCGAGGGGGTCGGTGTCGTCGAACACAGGAATCTCGATCCGACGGAGGTAGTTCGGGTGGATGTCCGTAGCGGGGTGGAGAAACCCCATGTAGTCAGGGACGGGTCGAGGGCGTTGTGACAGTGGTGGCGGAGGAGCCTGAGGGAGGTTTACCATTGTGGACGCGAGCTGTCAAACGAGGAGAGTGAGATCCTCAAGTCGGGCTTCGAGTTGATCCAATCGATGGGAGTCAGTGGAGGCAGAGGCGGCCTCGTCGGTGTGGAGGGTCATTGAATGTGTCCGGGGCATGGAATGGAGGGACCGAAGAGAGACAGTGGCCTACAGGCTGAGCAGGGTGCGGTGGTGGGAGCGGAAGGCATGAGCAGGGCCGGTGGGTGACGAGGAAGCGCAAGAAATGCGTTGAGGCCTCTTAAACAGTAAGTGTTAGGCAGGGCACTGCAGGAGGCGAGGCTAGACACGACAAAGGTGGTACTGGGATGCAGAAGGAGGTGTTGGAGGGCCATAAAGAAGCAGAGGGAGGTGCAGGCGGGCCGACGGGAAGTTGAAGGAGATGCTGGAGAGCCGATCGGATGCAGAGGAGGGCGCTGGAGGGCCGACGGGGTGCGAAGTGGCACCCTGGTGGGAACATGGTTGGAGGATGACGAGTCGGGATGCGCGGGGAAGACGACGATCGGTTCAACAAACGCGCAGAGGACGGATGCGGGGCCTGCAGTTCCTACCGTGAGCGTAGTGCGACGTTGTCGGCTAGTCGCGCGAGAGTCTAAGCCGCACTGCGTGGTCGCAACGGCTGGATGGGACGAGACCTGCTGTAGACGAGGGAATCTGTCGTGCTGTCCGGAACCGGGAGGCAGATCCAATTAGGATTTCGACGGAAACCCTAAATGAGCGTCCGGTCGGACCAATTGATACATAGAAGTTGCGTCGTATCAAGAATCACAAACAAGAAAGATGAAATTGCATTGCATGAAGAAAATACGGATACAAATTTGGGAGACACGCTCTCGCCAAGCATGTAACGGCCCCCTTATTGATACAAGGTAATTGGAAGGTTACTTAAGTTAGGGTTTGCTGTCCTAACTTCATGCATAGGGAATTTGCACTAATTAAGCAAGGGAAACTTTTAACAGCCCATAAGGAAATCATAATCAAAGATTTGACTCCATTCCTCAACATTTGTTTGCTGCCCTAAAATGGAAACAGGGGGGTTTTGCTCTAATTTCATAAAACATAATCATTTTTACTTAAATAAGACCTTAGATGATCTAGGTAATGGAAATTAGAAATTAAATCATCCTTTATCCAACAAGGTTTCGAGTTCCTTGCATGAAACTCAAAGAAAAACCTAAAACATGATAGAAATCCCTTCTGAAACTCAAAAGGAGCAAGAGTAAAAAAAATGACTTTTAGGGAAATCTAGGGTTTTCTGCCAGGGGAAAATGGGGCTAAGAATTCCTATAAAACTCAAGAGGAGTTGAGAGGAAGAGATTACCTCTCTATAGGAAGAAGAATGAAGGAATTTGGAGGAGTTTTGGGGTTGTTGGAGCAGATGGCACCGATCGGCTTTCCGCCTGGGAGCGTGCGTTTCCGCTACTGGGAGGAAAGAGTGGGAGTTCTCGGGTTTCCTTTCTCTCCTATAACCGAGCGCACCGCTTACTCCAGGATTGACGCGTGAACCGCGCCTCTTCAGCCCCCCCTGGACCGGCCAAATAGTGTTAAGCTGCCTCTTAACCGGTTCAACCCTCTCCCATTATACTTAATTTAAATTTTAAATTTAAATATTTGTAATATTACCTTGTAATATTGACGGCGTCACAAAGCACTCGGAGGCTGAGTTCTCCAAAGCACTCCTCTCTTCAAAGAGAGCCCAAAAGACTAAGACTTCGAAAAGATTCTCAACCTAAGGGCTCTTTATATAGATGGAGACCCCACTACATGACAAAATATCTAAATACAAATATATAATTAATTGTGAATACGAGATAAACCTTAATGGTCGTTGCGCTCTACTCGCCAGGCATATATGTGTCACCAATGTCTTAATATGGGGGAGTACATGTATCTGCTCAGTATGCATATGATGTGTTATTTGGAGAGTATGTGTGAGAGAGGTGTGTTTGCCCACTAATCTACGATAACTTGGACAAGTTATCATCACCTTTGTCTTCATCAATTTTACAATTTGTTTCCATTTAAGTATTTGTCGGTATACAACCAAGCGTAATTGTTTCTTCCAAGAAATCCATGACAAGCTTCTTATGCGAAATGAAGATTCCACGAGCAAACCCTGCCACTTCAATTCATAAGATATATTTTAGATTCCCTAAATCCATTACTTCAAACTTTTGATGCATGCGCGTCTTTAGGCATCTGATTTCTTCCACGTCATTTCCTTCGCAACTAATACCATCTACATAGACGATGAGGAC
This sequence comes from Dactylorhiza incarnata, assembly GCA_033032865.1. Taxonomy (NCBI): domain Eukaryota; kingdom Viridiplantae; phylum Streptophyta; class Magnoliopsida; order Asparagales; family Orchidaceae; genus Dactylorhiza; species Dactylorhiza incarnata. Next base: position 2,602,782 of record JAWHQI010000265.1, read on the forward strand.
AACCATTTTCTCTTCTTTCCTTTTAACAAATAGGGCATGCTCAAAGCGTCAATGTTTATATCCTAGTAAGATCATAGCTTTATAAAACCTTTCAAACCAACCTCCAGGGAATCTCTTTAGACCATAAAGAGATTTCTTGAGATGACAGACTTTCCCTTCAAATCCCATTTTTAGGAATCTCTGCGAAGGCTTCATGTACAGTTATTCAAAATCTCTGTATAGGAACGCAGCCAAGACATGCAACATATGATAATATGTTACATATCGAGTCCATCTTTGCCACAAACGCAATGATTTCATGGTAGTCAACTCCATGAATTTTGAATATATCTCTGAACTACAAATTGTTCATTGTATCTTTCCACTATTCCTTCTTGATTTCGACCCTCTTCGACGCAACAATTTTTTTCTTCATTGGAGGATAAGATACTTCCCAAGTACGATTCTTTTCCAACGCACACGTCTTTTCATATATTGCCTTCATTCAAGTATACCAATGGCTTCTTGCCACGTTTTGAGAATACTAATAGAAGAGAGAGGAAATGAATGCTCTTGTGATTTAAGATATAATTGACTATGAGATGATTGGTGGAGTGTCTTTTCTTGTAGGATGTATGATAGGTTGATGGAGATCTTACCAAATCTGGCTCTGAAGCAGGCATTTGTAGCGTCTGATCTGCTGAGTGTTGTACTATCTCAACACTTTGTGATGATGCACTCGAGGATGAGAAATAAAATCTCATGCAATAGGAATATGAGTAGTGAGATGAGAAATAGTACGAGATGGAATATGAGTAGTGACCGGAGAAACAATATGAAAAGGAATATGAGAAGCAACAATTAAATCTCCCCTTGAAGAGAGCCGAAGAATTGTTCCTTTTCATGTAATGTAGCATCCATAGAGCAAAAAAATGTCGGGAGGAGGGTGGTAACATCGATACCCGTTAGTAGTAGAGGAGTATCCGACATCTGAGAACCAACGTCTAATTTGTCACGATTTGGTTGATGGACATGAACAAAACAGACACATCTCAAGCACACGAGTAGGAAGGTGAGAGGTGGGACAACTCATTTAGCGGCTGTTGGATTTTAGGAAGAAAATAACAAAAAATTGAAAGGAAAAATGAAGAAGGGGGGAGAGGGAGAAGCTCGAGCTCACAATGGATCACATTTCTTCAAAATATTTCTTCAAACTTTACAACTTCTACTCTCAGATCATTAGATGGGCATATATATAGCCTCAGACAAAAGCCCTTAAAGAGATAGAATATTACAACTTGCATTTGGCTGCCACCATTAAATAACATAAAAAATCATCTCTATTAATTATTTAGATCAACTTTAGCCTTTAGGTGGTTATGCCCATGCTTTGGAGGCCATGATTTGACTTGTCAAACAAAGCAGGTGAAGGCTTATTTCCAACACCCTCCCATAAGCCAAAATCTGCTTCAAAATTTTATTTTCTTCCATAGCTGTTGATGGATCTTGTTGGAAGGAGGTAGGAGGATGCTGTCGGGTAGGCAAAGTGGGACAACTCAACGCGCCACCGGGGATATTCCATTTTCTTTTCCGGTCCCACTCGTCATTGTCATCCTTAACTCTGCACTCCAAACGACGCCTCCACGGCAAGACGAAACCACCCACACGTGACCTCGCAGGATAAGCCTTGTGAAACAAAGCCCATACGAGCCACCGGGGAATCCGTATTTTTCGGCCCCTCTTTTCGACCCACGCCGAGATTTGATAACACAAGGACTTCGCCAGTGAGATCGACCAACCAACTCAACCTAGCATCAAACTCTTTAATGGAAAAACTCCCAAATGAGATGTTACTAGTAGTGTCCTCATGAGCTTCATTGTTATGAGCAGTAAATGGTGGGTGAGGAGCATTTGACTGCTTGCGAGGACCTCCACATGCACGACCACCAGACCCCTTTATCGAAGGAGTTAGATGAGGATGTAGGTAAAAGCAAGATTCCTAAGTGTGACACTGTTTTCCACAGTGTTGCAAATTAGAAAAGGGAATAGAAGAGTGATATATATTCATCCTTAAAGGGACATTTTATAGGATTACAACAAGACTCACAAATACGGACTCAAGATGTTGGACTAAACCCAACAACTCCTAAAGATTCTAATAGACCGACATAATAATATCAAACTACTAATTCCAACACTCCCCCTCAAGCTGAAGCGGGAACCATCATCTTGGACATCATAATAACGATAATGGAGGTAGGCGATGTTGGACAAAACATCAGACGAGTCACCGGGGGAAAATCCAAATAGTGGAATCAAGTCAGTGATATAGCCACACACGACGCAGACCCACACACGACATAGACATGATGGAAACTGGTCAACCAACATCACCTACACACATGTGAAAGAGAACGAAATATGTGGAGCAAATCATCAAACGGGCAACCGGGGATAATCCGTCGGGGATAATCCGCACAAAGGGCGGTCCCACACAACACAGTCCCGCACGACACGGTCCCACGCGACACAACCCACCGAGATTAGAACACCAACATCAACCATGTCCCAACACACGACCAACCGAAAGAAATATGGGGAGACGCAAACCACATACAACATAAGCCTGGAGTCCGTGTGGAACGAAGGAGAAAGGTCGGGAAACACCATCTGAGTCACCTTTGTCCCAAACACTCCCCCTTACGTGAAAAACACGTGAATATAGGCAGAACAAGACCTAAACAAATATTAGGACAACGAACAATTAAAAACACATAAACACGACTAAAAAACAACATGAAATGTCAGCATCGGCGAGAAATCAACACCTGAAGGGGAGACAACAACAGAAGGTGATCTATGTGAGCAGCAGCAAGAGATGTCGATGGGACATCAACTTCACTGGACCGACGAGAAGAGGATAGGCTGCCGGATCCCACAAAGAAGTCGGGAGAAGAATATGCGCGGGACGTCGAGCTGGTTCCGTGGGAAGAGAGCTGCATCAGACGCAGCAGCAGCGAAAGCCATCTGGTCGGTGAAGAGACACAGGAGCAATCATTGGAGACAAGAGCATCTGCCATCGCATACGATAGGAAGAAGCAGAAGGGCCCGTTGGTGATGACGCAGAGTGTGTGGGAGGAGATATCCTCTCCTGTCTCCGGAATCAGACGAGGATTCCGTCGGCGGGAGCGGGGGGAGTACCGCTCGACGTGAGCCCTAGCAGCGCGGTTGACGGTAATTAAAGAATAAGAGGCAGAAGCACAAGAGAAAAGGAGCCGGCTCACCCAATTAGGGCATCAGACGGGCCGAAAGAAACGTTTACTCTGCTCTTATACCATGTTGCAAATTAGAAAAATGAATGGAAGAGTGTTATATATTCATCCTCAAATGGGCATTTTATAGGATTACAACAAATCTCACAAATACAGAATCTAGATGTGGGACTAAACCCAATAGACCGACATAATAATATCAAACTACTAATTTCAACATACAGTAAGCACAAAAGCGGGCTAGTGTACTTGAAATTGGCATTCACAATCCAATTTATGCAAGAATGGAATGATTTGTCATCCTTTCTGAAGTAAGAGACTCTTGTCGATCCTCATCTTCTAAGACCATACTGAATGCTTTCTAAAGGGATGGAAGATGCTAACATCACATGACATTGAGTGGAACTGAGTTAAAGCTCATATTTTGTCCCATGAGGAAAACGTGAACACGGTAGAATCTTCCTTCTTTTACATACGGGTGTCAGCAGTGTATACTGGAGTGAAGTTCTCAAAATAGTGAAGCTCTTCGTAGAGGCATTCAAACTCAGAGATGTAAGCAACAACACTCGTGGAACATTGTTTCAGTTATAGACCACATGTATGCTCATAATCCTATATAGAACTATAAATCTGAGAGTAGGTCTCTCGTGCTCGAGTTCAGATCTCAAATGCATAATCCATAAGCATATAACTTATGTAAAGTACACGCGACTTGGAGTGGAGTAACTATGAGACCACCTAAGAATTATTAACATCTCCCCATTCGCCACGAAGGATCAATACTAGGTGGTTGAACAATGGATCCATCAATGTACCCATATAATTGATGACTCTGGATGACATGTTTCACTGCTCGAGACCACTCCGGATAATTATTGTCGTCTAAAGGCACGGTAGTAATCCGTAAGGAACCGGAGTGACCATTAAGTCCGAGTATGGTATTGATGGAAGGGGTCTAAATATTGGATGGGGTCTGAACACTCGAGACGAGGAACCCAACATAAAATTATCCACCTGTTCTCGGAGAAATGAGTACTCTGCAGATATGGGAGGCGAGATCAATTTTGTACGTCACGGGCAAGAGGCTCGGGCGGGAGAAGTACTTAGCGAGAGCAAACTCGCATGACACGACAAGGCAAGGACGAGATCAAATTCGCACTACAATTGTGAGAACGACAAGTTACAAGAGGTACAAGCTGTGAGAACTGAGAACACACATGACACGACAACTACAACAGTACGGCTAGGGAATGGGATTTCTTCCTACACGACTGCTACGAGCACTATAAGAAACGACAGTTGCGAGTACGACACACGACGAGAGATTGACAAGCTCTACATGAAGCTGGATCGAGAGATCAACAATAGCGAGCTCGGCATGGCGCGGTGAGGGAACCGGCTAGGAGCTTGACACGATCGCTGAAGGAGACATTTTGTGGGCATGATCTTGGTGAGATCTGGATGGAACAAGGTAGGCACGAGCTGAAAGGTGTGAGTGCTTGCGCAAGCTGAGAGTTGACGGGCTAGTTTGACCAGCGATGGTTTCGCTTGCGACAATGTTCACGATGCGAGAGATAGAGCAACGAGAAAAAATTGCCTTGCTATGATACCAAATTGAGAATTTGAAATTGTATATATATCAAATTTAAAGCACAAACAGTTGCATCCTCTCTCCATATATGCACTAAGAAGGGTGATAGCTAAAACTCATAGGTGGTGTGAGCCTAAATAAGGAAGATAGAAAATCTAAATGGGCCCCCTTATAGGTCCTTACAATGAGCATATAAAGTAGAACTGAATAATAAACTAATTGTTTACAATAGAAGCCTTACTCATACATATACTTGAGTAAGGGGAAAACCTAAAAACAGGAAAAAGACCAAACTACCCCAATCCGGGATTAGCACAATAACGACGATTTGAAAACTAAATATTAGCTGATTACAATTCTCCCCCTGAAGTCGGACAGAAGATGTCGGTCATCCCAAGCTTTTGAATATCATCAATAAACACATCACACCCCAAACTTTTGGTGAATACATCAGCCAGTTGATCTTTGAAATTAACAAAAGGAGTGACCACCGTCTTTTTATCCAAGTGATCTTTGATAAAGTGTCGATCGACCTCAACATGCTTTGTCCTGTCATGTTGGACTGGGTTATGAGCTATTCTAATAGCTGTCTTATTGCCACAGAACAAGAAGAAAGGGGCTGTCTCAGAGAAACCCAAATCTTGTAACACAGTACGCAACCATAGACCCTCACATAGGTCTTGAGACATAACACGACATTCTACCTCAGCACTTGATCTATCCACCACATTCTGCTTCTTACTACGCCATGTCACAAGGTTTCACCAATAAGGAACAATATCCTGTTGTGGACTTCCTGTCATCATGGCATCCAGCCCAATCAGGATCAGTAAAAACTTCAATCTTCAAGTTATTTGTTTTGGAGTATAGGAGACCACGACCATGGGACTTTCTTCAAATATCGTAGCACGTGATACGCAGCTTCTTGATGTCTGGTCCTGAGAGAATGCATATATCTTCTCAGGATATCATCCGCAAATGTAATATCTGGGCGTGTGTGGGATAGATATATAAGTTTCCCAACCAACCTTTGATAACGTGATACATCAGTGTGATCACCATCACCATCTCCCTCTGTCCTGTGATTTTTCTCCATAGGGGTGTTCGCAGGAACAAAACCAAGCATACCAGTCTCCAACCAAGCATACCAGTCTCCTTTAGGAGATCCAATATATACTTCCGTTGAGATATGAAGATACCCTGATCAGATCTAGTTACCTCGATACCCAGGAAGTATCATAATCTTCCCAAGTCTTTCACTTGAAATTCAGCAGATAAGAGAATCTTAAGATTATCACTCTCCTCTGTGTCATTTCCGTTAATCACAATGTCATCCACGTAGACAATGAGAACCACAACCCTCTGATCGATAAACATGGTATGGTCAGAGTGTGCCTTCTTGTACCCAAACTTGAGCATAGCCGCGAGAAATCTCTCGAACCAAGCCCTAGGTGATTGCTTCTGGCCATATCAGGATCTTCTTAGGTGGAAGACAAGTCCTTCAGCTCCTTTCTTCACAAAACCAGGAGGGAACTTCATGTACACTTCTTTATCAAGCTCACTGTGAAGGAATGCATTCTTCACGTCCAGTTGATGGAGATCCCAGTCCAGGTAAGCAGCGCACGATAATAATACCCGAATTGAGTTCATCTTTGCTACATGAGCAAATGTTTCCTGGTATTCAACTCCCTGAGTCTGACTATATCCTTGAGCGACCAGGCGTGCCTTGTACCTTTCCACCTTACCATCTTGGTTTTGCTTAACAGAGAAGACCCACCGCGAACCAATAGCTTTCTTACCAGGAGGAAGAGAAGAAACATCCCATGTGTGATTTTTGTACTAGGCAGACATCTCATCTTGCATAGCCTGTGTCCAAGCAGGTATCCCCAAAGCTTCCTGTCATGTCTTAGGAATAGGATATTGCGTACAAGTAGCTTTACCTTTCAGCCAAGCAAGAGGTATATGCAGATCAACATCATCAGAATCCGAGTCTGAAGTGGCACTGGTAGAGGTGGAACTCTAGTAGCCTGTGTACCTGAATGACGGTGGTATACATGGGGAAAAGGAGAGATCATAGTAGAGGAGTCCGGTACCGGGATAGGGGCTATGGATACCGGAATGGGAAGTTGTAGGGGAATAGGAGAAATTGAAGGGAGAAGAGGAAGAGGAACATAAGTAACATCTATATCACCACAACTCTCCCTCTGACAAAAAGAGTGAGTCGAAGGCAAAAAATAGGATTCCCCCTCCCGGAAGGTGACATCCAGGGTACAGAACATATGTCAGGGAGGGGGTGATAACGATACCTTTTGGTGGTAGAAGAATAGTCAAGGAAGACACAACGTTGTGCCCGAGGGTCAAGTTTGTCCTGATGGGGTTGGTATACATGCACAAAACAGACTCCCAAAAACACGGGGTGCCAAATGGGAAGTATGAACCACGACGGTGGTGGAGAGACGAGCTAGAGGAGTAGTATAAGAAATGACACGAGAAGGAAGACGGTTTATAAGGTGAGCAGCAGTGAGAACCGCAATAGAATTTAGGAAGATCCCCCGTGGCTAGAAGACGTTGAGCAACCACAAGGAGGTGCCGATGTTTACGTTCGACCACTCCATTTTGAGTAGAGGTATGAACACGTTTTTTGGTGGATGATACTGTGAGTGGTGAGGTAAGAACCAAAGGCACCACGATCGTCATACTCTCCCCCCCCCCCCATTATCACTTCAAAGAACACGAATAAAGGCATCCAATTGGGTTTGCACAATTTTATGAAACGCTTGAAAGCAAGTAAAAACTTCATTTTTCTTTTTCAACAGATAAACCCATATAGTGTGAGAGAAAAAATCAATAAAAGTGACAAACCATCGAAAACCAGATAAGGATAAAATGGGGGATGGCCCCCAAACATTAGAATGTATAACAACAAAAGAAATGCTACTATGGGAAAAAATGCGAAGGAGTATGTCGCACATGTTTAGACATATCACATACATCACAAGCAAAGTTCTGAAGAAAAGGTAAAAAAGCAGGAAATAATTTTTTCAGATAAGCGGAGGATGGATGTCCTAGGCGCAGATGCCAACGGCGAACATCATCAGCAGTAACAGTTGGACTGGAAAGAGACTGAGAGCGAAGGTAGGTGTCCAGGTAGTGCAAGCCGCCATAATTCCTACCACTGCTAATGTTCCGCTTCGTACCCAGTTCCTGAAAGACACAAGATCAGTTAAGAGATTTGGTAATATTGTTGATGGAGAGTAAATTGCGAGGAAAAGAGGGAACATGAAGAACAGAGAGAAGAGAAATGGAAGGAGAACATGAGATGTTTTTGCCCGCAATGGAGGATAAAGAGCCGTTTGCAGAAATTACCTTGTCCTTACCAAACAACGGAGTATAAGAAAGAAAACCTGAGGAGGACCCAGTCAAGTGGTGTGTAGCGCCAGAGTCAAGCACACATTCAGAAGGTAAGGTGGTGACTACATGAGCACTGGGCATAACAATGGTGGCAAAGGAAGTAGACCTTCCGGTGACAGGATTGGACTGAGAGTGAAGCAGACGACGAAAGACATCCAATTCTTGAGCTGTAAGAGAGGCTGAAGAGGAACATTGGGATTCATCATAGACATCCGTATTGTAAGCAGCATCATGAGAGCGGAAGCCACCGTGTCTATGACCCCCACGACCAGGTCCACGACCACGACCAGAAGGGGCAAGATGCTGATGACGTTTGAAACATATCTTCCGAGAGTGGCCCCTTCGACCACAATAATCACAAGCAGGAGAGAAGTGTGCAAAGTAGTCCAACTCTTGGTAAAGACGCTCAAACTCTGAGAAGAACGACGAAACGGTCATCGATCCTTGCCGCAACTCCAAAATGCATCGAGTGAGCTCATAAACCTGGGTGGAACTATCAATCTGAGAGTACGTTTCGCGAGCACGGGTCCAGATCTCGAATGTCGGGTCCATCAACATATAGCTCCGATAGACCTTAAGAGACATCGAATGCAGGAGCCAGGAGATGACTAGACAGTTGTCAGAATCCCAACGCTTCCAGGAGGGATCGGTCTTAGGAGGCTCTAATCATCCCATCGATATACCCAAACCTCTGTTGGTTGCGAATGATATGTTGGGCAGCGCGAGACCATTCAAGATAATTCGTGTCATCCAAGGGAACCGTGATAATCTTCAAGGAACCGGAGTGACCATGAGGCCGCGGAGTGTCGCTCATCTGAGGCTGGATCACACCCGGAGAAGATGCAGAGGAATCATGACCACCCATATCAGCAAAGGGAAATGACGAGAGCTCAAACAACAGAAGCTATTAGTGGCAGCAAGACCATGACGGCGGCGAGATGCGGCACCGCAGGAAGACATACAACAAGAAAACAACGGCACAACAACAACATCTGGGACTGTAGAGACGGAAAACAGTGACACAACAGCAGCAGCAGCGGCGATCGGACGGCGGCGACACAGCGGCAACAACAGTGATTAGGCAACAACGGCACGGCAGCAGCATCAGCGCTGCAGCGACGATCAGGAATCAACAGGAGAGGCGGCGTCACGAGAGGACAGTGGCGACATCACGAGAGAACGGCGGCGCCATCCTCCTCAGCAACCGACGGCGGCATCGTTCCCACTAGACCACCGCATGAGCGGGCCGAGCACCTACGGCTGCTTAAAACTGCGAAACGAGCAACGGCGGAACCGATGGAAGGAGAGCGATGAAAGCGAATCGGGAGATGTGAGACGGGAGCGAGCACGGATTAGGTTTGCGATTGCTCTGATACCAAGTTGAACTGAATAATGAATTAATTGTTTACAATAGAGGCGTTACTCATACATATACTTGAGTAAGGGGAAAACCTAAAAACAGGAAAAAAACCAAACTACCCCAATCTGGGATTAACACAATAACGACGACTTGAAAACTAAATATTTGCTAATTACAACTTATAATTCAACAGCCACCACCAAGGGGACTTCTCTGAATGGTATTATAGATACGTGCAGCTCATATATACATCATATATTGTTGACTGTCCTGAAATAATGATGTTTTCTCACCGTCAAGAGAACACACAAGTTTCAAACTAGGCCTCATTGATTACATATTTCCCTGTACTAATAATTAATTTGATGTCGATAAGTTCCTGGAGGGTTATGAATGCATGCTATTTCTGGTATGATGAGTTATATTTGTATTTTCTGTAGAATAGTATTTTTGCAAATTTGTTCTGCAGTGACGTGCATTTGTGCAGGCTTGATTATCTTTTAAATTAATAGTCCATGTTGTAGCTCAATAAATTAAAAATAAAATTAATTGAAACAACTTATCTGTTTTCTTGTACATGTTACAGAATATGTATTTGTCTTGACTTGTGGCTTCTCTAAATATTTTTTTTCCAGTAATTGGAGAGGCTACAACGTTTTTCTTTTCATCGGAGCTTCCCTTTCTTTCAAACGGTGAATGGTGAGATTATTCATCTATTCAATGCACTACATCCAGTTATACTTTTTTCTTTCTTTGCATGCTTGTTCCGAATAGCACTCTCCAGCAATTTGACATGAATGCAAATTCATAATTTATTATTTTCTTCTTTGTAATTTTTGGCTAGTACTGTTTCGTAGGTGTAATTGTTGGTGAGAACTGTATAAAAGAGAAGGTGACTACTAGAAATTCATAGCTGATTTTTTCTTCTTTGTAATTATAAGAACTAGAGCTTTGAATATTGGCGACCATCTTGCAAGACACATATTTGCTGATATTTCTATTTTGGATTGAATGCCAAGGTTAATAGCATTAAAAGTTGCTAGATTTTTCATTGTAAACTGTAGATGTCCAAATAGCAAAGCCCATGTTTGGACCCTTGTTCCTCCTCTTCTCTTGTTTTATATTCTGTAGTCCCGCGTCACCAAGAGAGTTCATTTGCTCCTTGTATAAATATACATGTAGTTGTAACATTTTGTTGGCTGAGTAGAAATAAAAGATTTTACGTGGTACCAAAGCAAGATGAATTTTTCCTACTCTTTTCCGCACACAACTACCTGGAAAGTGCTCTCACTCGAGCCACGCGGTAGTCTGGCTTCCTGCCTCTGCTCGATCACGAACTCTAGAACTCGTCAAACACCCGATATCGATCTCCAACACTTACAACTCTAAGTGCGAACGGTTCTCCTTCCAGGAGTGAACAAGCTCGCCGTGTTGCCAACACTCGCAGGAACGAGTTTGCTGCATCTCCAGCCCGAGCAACCTCCTCCCCAAGATCAACTACAGCACCACGGGAAGGAGATCTCTATGACTGATTCCGTGAGGTTCAGCACACTTGATGCAGGACGGCGCGTAGGGTTTGCGCGCCTGTCGGCTATTCTAGGAAACCCTACGCGCCATCCTACATCAATTTGGTACCAGAGATAGGTTACGAAATTTTTCTAAATTTCGAAATCCGCCCTGCGTAGAATAGGAACCCCGCATAGCATTTAATTTTTTCAAAAAAAAAAAGTTTTTATTTTGTTTTCTTTTATATAGCATAACCATCCATCTAAATTGTGTGTTTGCATGCATCTGCGTAGTGGTAGGTTAGTGAGTATGAGTTCACCACATCACACTCCACCTGAACACCCTCAAGAGGTAAATTCGGAGATGCGTCGAATTGAACGCGACCAAGCGAGTCGTGTGAACGAAGGGATGGAACCGCCCCAGTGGTTTCTACCTTTCGCCCACCAAATGGCAGCGTTAACCGAGAGTGTTTATCAAGTGAGAGAAGGGTTTGAAAACCTTAGTGTTAGGATGAATAGCTTAGAAGTGCCTCCTCGAGTTTCAATGCCGCCTCCAATTCGAGATGAGCATTCTGTTTGTCCACAGTACGAAGCCCCTCCACACTATGGAGAGAGGTCTACACTTAGGAGAAATCCTCTATTTGAGGAAGAGGGTCGGAACCCCATAGATAGGCACGAGTTTGCGCGTGATCAGGGTGGGAATTTTCCAAGGAATTTTCGTGAACCCCAACGAGGCCCTATATTAGGCATGCGAGATAATTATCAGGAGAGGCCACATTATGACGTAGCGAGAGAGGAGCGTCCTCGAGACCATCATCGGCCTATACCGGTCATGCATCGTGATGATCGCCCTAGAGATTGGCATCGACCGCCGCCCCCACGACGTCGAGACTATCGTGATCCTTACGATGATGAATATGACTATCCTCCCCGGGATAGGCGACCGGAGAGTGGTGAAACTTGATCCACCACTTTATGATGGATCTATGGATCCCAATATCTTTTCAGATTGGGTTATTGACATAGAGACTTACTTTGAGTGGTATCGTATGACGGAGGACCAAAAGGTTCAGTTCGCCAAAATGAGATTGACTGGGCGAGCGAAGATCTTTTGGATAGGTGAAGAGCGTAGTCTAGAGAGGAATGGACGCCCTTCCATTACACTTTGGCCCCACATGAAGGTCATATTAGAGGAGCAGTACATTCCCCAGCATTACCAGTCCCGTCTACGAGACGAGCTGACGTCTCTACGTCAAGGGTCCAAATCAGTTTCTGATTACTTAGCCGAGATGAAGGATCTTATGATTAGGTGCAACGTAGTAGAACACCCACGTGACACATTATCCAAATTTAAGTGTGGACTGCGATCTGAGATCCGAGATGAGTTGATTCGATATGGCCACTATTCTCTCCCTGAGATCATATCTATCGCCATCGATATCGAAGAGCACCAGAAGATAACCTCCCGGTTCAAATCTCAACCTAAAACGAATACTTCTTACAAGAAAGAAGAACAGAAAGGTAAGGAGAGTGCGTCGAAGCCTACCTCGACCTACACCCGAGATCAGAACAAGAAGTCCCCCATGGGAACTGTGACCCCTTCACAGATCCGATGTTATGAGTGCCAGCAGATGGGCCATATTTCGAGAGATTGTCCCAAGAGGAAGGACACGTTATTTATTCATGAGGTGACTGAGGAGGATGAGCATGTAGAAGAAGATGGAGTCGAGAGGGACTCACACGTTTTGAACGATGAAGTGTACGGTACGCCTAGTGATGAGATAGATCCCAGCGTTCTAGTGGTGAGATGCATGCTATCTACACCACAAGAGTCAGCCGATTATTGGCGGACGAACATCTTCCAGGCCTACTTTAAGGCTGGGAAGAAAGTGTGTCGTTTAGTAGTGGATAGTGGGAGTTGTATGAATGTGATAGCTGAGACAGCTTTAGCCCGCATGGGACTCACTGCTGAGCCGCACCCGTCCCCATTTCAGGTAGCTTGGATTACCAAGACTACACTATCGGTGACTAGGAGATGTTTAATGCCCATCACTATCGGAACGTACTCCGATAAGATATGGTGTGATGTTTATGCCTATGGATGTGTGCCACGTATTACTTGGGCGACCTTGGTTATACGACCGAGATGTCACCATACATGGCAGGTCCAATACTTGCTCCTTTCTACTGGATAGGAAGAGAGTAGTGTTGACCCCGGTGCGACCCAAAGCACCGTCATTCCGCGCGAGTAGTAGTGCGAAAGAATCTCTTCCTCCCGCTGAAAGGAAGAAGACTTTTAGCATTATACGAGGTACTGAGTTCCATCGAGAGAGTTTTGACGGCGGATTCTATTATGCCTTAGTGGTTTTACATGCATCTGATTTATCAGAGATATATGAGTCTACTCCTATACCTACTAGGAGACTCTTAGAGGAGTTCCAGGACCTACACCCTGACGAACTTCCGGCTGAGTTACCTCCCATGAGGTGTATTCAGCATGCGATAGACCTTGTTCCTGGGGCTTCCCTCCCTCATCTACCGCATTACCGATTGAATCCTGCCGCTCACGAGGAGCTGCAGAAGCAGATTGTAGAGTTATTAGATAGAGGCTTTATTCGCCATAGCCTTAGCACTTGTGCGATGCCTGCCCTCCTTGCCCCGAAAAAGAATGGTACTTGGCGTATGTGTGTTGACAGTCGTGCTGTCAACAAGATCACAGTGAAATACCGATTCCCGATACCCCGACTGGATGACATGTTGGACATGTTGACTGGGGCTACGATCTTCTCTAAGATCGACCTTCGTAGTGGTTATCATCAGATCCGTATACGCGAAGGAGACGAGTGGAAGACTGCCTTCAAGTCGAAGGATGGACTTTATGAGTGGCTTGTGATGCCCTTTGGGTTGTCCAATGCCCCTAGTACTTTCGCTCGAATGATGACTCATGTCTTGAGGCCTTACATTGGGAAATTCGTAGTAGTTTATTTCGACGACATTTTGATATATAGTCAGACTGAGAGTGAGCATTTGACTCACCTACGTACTATTTTCGAGCTCCTGCGAGCCGAGCGACTATACATCAATTTGAAGAAATGCGTTTTTATGGCTGAGTCTGTTATCTTTTTGGGATATATAGTGAGCTCCGCTGGCATCACTATGGTCCCCGAAAAAGTTCGAGCGATTCGTGAGTGGCCTACACCCCAGAACATTCACGATGTCCGTAGTTTTCATGGGCTAGCCACCTTTTATCGTCGATTCATAAAGAACTTCAGTTCTATTATGGCGCCAGTCACTGAGTGTACGAAGAAGGGAAATTTCAAGTGGATGTCATCGGCAGCTAGAGCCTTTGAGATCATCAAAGATAAGATGTCCACTGCACCTGTATTGAGACTCCCTGATTTTAGCCACGTGTTTGAGGTATCCTGCGATGCCTCTGGGGTTGGGATAGGAGGTGTACTTAGTCAAGAGGGTCATCCCGTTGGATTTTTTAGTGAAAAGCTTTCAGGCCCGAAGCTGAATTATTTCAACTACGAGCGCGAGTTCTATGCGATTCTGCAGACGTTGCGTCATTGGAGGCATTATCTATTGCCCAAGGAGTTTGTCCTCCACTCCGATCATCAGGCGTTGCGTTATATCAATTCGCAGCAAAAGTTGAACCCCCGACAGGCTAAGTGAGTATCATATTTACAAGAGTACACATTCGTTCTCAAGCACTGTAAGGGAACGGAGAACCGGGTTGCCGATGCCCTTAGTCAAGTCACCCTCGTATTATCACAGATGCGTACTCAGGTGATAGGATTTGAGCGTATCAAAGATGACTATTCTAGTTGTCCCGATTTTAGCGGAATTTATGATGCGATACGCTCTGATCCCTTTCACGATGAGACAGATTACCTCATTCGAGACGGATATTTGTTTCGTGGAACACGTCTGTGTATTCCCCGCACCTCGTTGCGAAATTTCATTGTATGGGAATTACATGGCGGCGGCTTAAGTGGACACTTTGGACGAGATAAGACGGTAGCCTTAGTAGAGGAGCGATTCTATTGGCCCGGGATGAAGCGGGCTATCACACAGATTGTCAGTAGCTGCCGCACTTGTCAGGTAGCGAAGGGCAATAAACAGCCCGCTGGATTGCATACACCTTTACCAGTGCCCAGTATTCCTTGGGATGACGTTAGCATAGATTTTGTGCTTGGATTGCCGCGCACTTTTAGGAAGCACGATTCCATTCTTGTAGTGGTCGATCGGTTTTCTAAAATGACGTATTTCATCCCCTGCAACAAAACCGACGACGTCTCTCATATCGCCCGAATTTATTACAAAGAGGTTGTCGTGCACCGAGGGATACCTAAGACTATCGTTACGGACCGAGATGTCAAGTTCACCAGTTATTTTTGGAAGTCACTCTGGAGACTATTAGGTGCTAAACTTCTATTTTCGACCGCCTATCATCCACAGACCGACGGTCAAACTGAGGTTGTTAATAGGAGTTTAGGAAATTTACTGCGCTGTTTGGTAGGAGATCACCAGGGGAATTGGGATCTAATTCTTCCCCACGCTCAATTGGCATATAATAATTCGAAGAATAGATCTACGGGTTTATCTCCTGTTAGATGTTATATATATATGTATGTCCGGTTCAATAATAATAAGGGGAAAAAAATGGATTCTCTTCGTGACATGGTATCAAAGCCGCGTCGCTAGGGTTCTCCGCTGCTGCTGCCGCACTCGTCTTTCTCCGCTCGCTCGTCCTCGCCGCACTCGTCTTTCTCCTCGCTCGTCCTCGTTCAAGCTCTTCGTCGCTCGCTCGTCTGGTTCCTCCCGTGCCCTAGACGGAGGCGTGCCGCTGCTGCCGCCTGCCGTCGCTCCTCCTTGAACCGATGTCGATCTACTGCCGCTGAAGTCGACGCTGCTCCTCCCGTCGAAGCTGCTGCCCCCCGTTGAAGCCTCCCGTCGACGCTGCTGCCTGACGTCGATCTGCCGCTTCCTGCTGTCGATGTACTGCCGCCTGATGCCGATCTGCTGCTACTGTGATGTCGTCTCCGGGTACTGTTCCGTGATGCCTCCTGCAGCCTATTGAAGGTTTCTGCCATTGCCATGGGGGACTCGGATACAAGCACCACTCAGACACCTGTTCCCTCAGGGGATTCTACCAACACTTTTCCTTCCAATGCAAGGTTGGCTACCACTATTCTTACCTCCTCCAACTTTCAGTTGTGGAAAAAGGGGGTTACTATGTCTCTAGCAGGCATCCGTCGTACTCACCACCTTACTAGGCTACCTACTCATGTCGTGGGAAGTGCCGAATACGACGATTGGTACAGTGATGATTGTCGTATCTTTGCGCTCCTTCTGAGTTCCATGGATCCATCAGTTCAGCAAATGTGCAAGAACTGTGATAGCACTAAGGAGCTGTGGGACACCCTGCATATGATGTTTTCTCAAGCTAACAACCTCTCTCGTCTTGGTGAACTCTTTCCCAAGATGGCTGAGCTACGACAAGGAGCTCGTCCTGTCACTGAGTACTTCGCTGAATGGAAGGTTCTTGCCGATGAAATCCTGGATCTTTGGGAGATCCCCTCTATCCGTGAAGGACATCAGGCTCAACTTGAGCATCTGGTTCTCATCTGGCTTCTGAACGGACTTGATCCAAACTTTTCAACAGCAAGAACGGAAATGCTTGCGAGTCCTTCTACTTTGCAGACTGCTAGTGTGTACCATCGTCTGACTAAAGCGGGCTCTGCCGCTTCTCCAGCTGCTCTACATGTTTCCTCCAGCGAGTCAATTGCGCTGGCCTCTCGAGGGGGAAGGGGCACTAGCAGAGGTGGTCGGTCTGGTTCTGGACGTGGTCCGGAGACTGATACGCGACATTGTACTCATTGTGGACGTCGTGGTCACACAAGGGATACATGCTGTCTCGTGCATGGGAAGCCAGACTGGGCGGCCAAAACCTCGGCTGCTTCACCTCGATCTGCTCACGTTGCCGACTCGACTCCGGCTCCTCCGGGTCACCTCACGGTCCAACTCTCTGAGGAGGATTATCGTCGCCTGCAGGCTCTTCCAGTTTCCTCTCCACCTCATAGTGCTGCTGTAGCCCAGACTATTCAGCCTGCCTGCACTTCCCAGACCACCCAGCGCCCAGTTCAGTGGCTGGCAGATTCTGGAGCTTCTGACCACCTGACTAGCTCTTCAGGTATCTTGCATTCGTATCATACCCATTGTGGGTCTTCCATTACTGTTGCAGATGGATCCACTATTCCTATTGTTGGCTTTGGAAGCTGCAATGTGACACCGGATATGCCTCTATCCTCGGTTGCTCATGTTCCTCAATCTGCTTACAACCTATTGTCCATTAGTAAGCTTACTCGTGATTTAAACTGTACTGCTATCTTCACATCTTCTGGTTGCATTTTTCAGGAACAGTCGACGAGCCGTATTATTGGTAGAGGAAAGCTGCGTGGTGGTGTTTATGTTTTGGATGAAGTTTCCCACATTGCCTGTTCTGCTGCTTCGGCCAAACTCTTGGACCTCCACTACCGTCATGGTCATCCTTCTATGCAGGTCATGCGTCGTTTGTATCCTGAGTTTGGGAAAGTTTCCCATCTCAGCTGTGAGTCGTGTTTGTTTGCTAAACTCCATAGAGTTAGCTATGTACCTCGTGTAGATGTTCGTGCTTCTGCACCTTTTGATTTACTTCATTCTGATGTCTGGGGACCGTGTCTTGTCCCTACGTTGTTAGGACACAGATATTATGTTACCTTTATTGATGATTTCTCTCGCATGACTTGGGTTTACTTAATGAAAAATCGCTCTGAATTACTATCTATTTTTCAACATTTGTGGAATGAAATTTTCACTCAATTTTCTGTTCGTCTGAAATGTCTTCGTACCGATAATGGGAGGGAATACATGTCCCAGGCCATGTCTAGCTTTCTTTCCGACAAGGGTATCATACACCAAACCAGTTGCCCTGATACCCCCCAACAAAACGGGGTTGCCGAAAGAAAAAATCGCCACCTTCTTGAGGTAACCCGGGCTATCCTTCATCATACGCATGTTCCCAAACACTTTTGGGGAGATGCTGTTCTTACCGCTGCCCATCTCATTAATCATCTTCCTACTCATATACTTCAGGGGGAGACACCTTATCACATCCTTTATTCGGACCACTCGGGGCCTCCTCTACCCTTCAAGGTCTTTGGGTGTGTTTGCTATGTCCGGGATGCTCGTCCCTCCGTTTCCAAACTTGATCCTCGCTCTTTGAAGTGTATCTTCCTTGGATACTCTCGGACTACCAAGGGATATCGCTGTTATTCTCCAGAACTCCACAAATACATCATTTCTTCAGATGTTGTCTTCCTCGAATCTGTCTCTTATCGTACCACTGGCTCTCCCCTTCCCACTTCATCTTCTGATCTCTCTCTCGATGAGATGCTCGTTCCTCGTCCTGATTCTGCTCTCGTCTCTCCGACTGACATATTGTGCCCCCTTTGGGGACAGGTCTACTCTCGTCGCACTTCTGACAGAACTGAAATACCACCATCTCAGCCTACCTCAACCATTGATGGCTCAACTACTGTTCCTCAGATTGCTCCTGCTAGTGAGGACCAGAACCGACCTGAAGTGCCTGCCGCTCCACCTCTGGCTAGTACCGAGCTTCCTATTGCTCTCCGCAAGGGAAGTCGGACTTGCCAGAATAGACCTCTCTATGTGAGCTCTTATCAGGGGTTGTCTGCTTCTCATACCGCACTTCACTTGATGTTGGATCAATACATCATTCCCTCAACGGTTGGGGAGGCCAAAACTCATCATGGCTGGATGGCTGCTATGCAAGAGGAATTGACGGCACTTCAACTGAATAATACTTGGGAACTTGTGTCTTTGCCTCCTGGAAAGCGTGCTATTGGTTGCAAATGGATCTTCTCTGTTAAAGCCAATGCTGATGGCTCCCTTGCTCGCTTGAAAGCCCGCCTTGTTGCCAAAGGCTATGCCCAAACTTATGGCGTAGATTATGAGGAAACATTTGCCCCTGTTGCCAAGATGTCCTCTATTCGGATCGTGATCTCTCTTGCAGCCACTCATCGGTGGCCTCTCCATCAGTTGGATATCAAGAATGCGTTCCTTCATGGGTCCTTGGAGGAAGAGGTGTATATGGAACAACCACCTGGGTTCGTTGCTGAGGGGGAGCGTAACAAGGTGTGTCGTCTCCTTGCCTCCTTATATGGGTTGAAACAATCCCCGCGCCAGTGGTTTGCCCGCTTTCGGTCTGTTGTCACCAAATTCGGACTTACCAAAAGTGTCAAAGACTCATCTCTCTTTTATCGGAACTCCTCTGCTGGTACTGTGCTCCTAATTGTGTATGTTGATGATATTGTCATCACGGGTAGTGATCCTAAAGGGATAGCCGATCTCAAAGCGTTCTTACACTCCAACTTCCAAACCAAAGATCTAGGGCTGTTGCGATACTTCCTTGGGATTGAAGTTACTGATCATGACGACTCTATCTTTGTTTCTCAACGTAAATATGCCCTTGATCTGTTATCTGATCTTGGAATGTCTGACTGCCGCCCTATGGATTCTCCCCTTGAACCAGGAGAAAAGGACATTCATGCCGAGAGCAAATCGTTTGATTCGCCAGAGAAGTATCGTAGGGTAGTTGGAAAACTTAACTACCTTACTATGACTCGCCCAGATATTGCCTGTGCTGTGAGTAAGGTCAGTCAGTTCATGGCCACCCCAACTATCTCTCAATGGGACTCTGTTCTCCGCATTGTTAGATACATAAAGAAGGATCCTGGTCTAGGAATATCATACAAGAATCGTGGTCATTCCAATATAGAGGCTTACTGTGACTCCGACTGGGCAGGTTGTTTAGCCACTCGGAAGTCTACCACAAGATTTACTATATTTATGGGAGGAAACCTTGTCTCCTGGAAGAGCAAGAAACAGACCACTGTCGCCAGATCTAGTGCCGAGGCAGAGTATCGGGCTATGTCGCACACTGTTGCTGAGATCATGTGGATCAGACAGACTCTCTGTGAAATCGGATACCCTGTTCATGACCCAACTCTGTTATGGTGCGATAATCAAGCTGCAATACAGATAGCAACCAATCCTGTGTTTCATGAACGCACAAAGCACATCGAGGTTGACTGTCACTTCGTACGAGAGAAGTATGAAGAAGGTCTTATTTCCTTGAGCCATATGAAGACTGGGGACCAAGTTGCTGATATTCTCACGAAAGGAGTTACTGGGGTCAGAATGAATTTCATATGTAACAAGTTAGGTCTGGAAAGTTTCCACGACCCAACTTGAGGGGGAGTGTTAGATGTTATATATATATGTATGTCCGGTTCAATAATAATAAGGGAAAAAAAATGGATTCTCTTCGTGACATCTCCCAATGAAGTTGTTCATGGTCACACTGCACGAGTGCCGCTAGATTTAGCCCCACTACCACCCACTTTTAGGACTAGCCAGTTTGCACACGACTATGCATTGCATTTGCATGACTTGCATAAAGAAATTGAGCGGAAATTGCATAGTACTTATGATTTATACGCAACTCAAGCAAACAAGCATAAAAGAGCTATTAGTTTCAAAGCGGATGACTTGGTGATGGTTCGGCTAAATCCGGAACGGTTACCTTCGGGTACCGTAAAGAAGTTAGCTGACCGTAGAACTGGACCCTTTAGAGTGGTCAAGCGGATTGGGCAAAATGCCTATGAACTCGAGATGCCTTCCGATTGGGGTGCAAATCCGGTTTTCAACGTAGCCGATCTGACTTTATTCCACGATTACCCGCATGAATCTTTAGATTTTCCATTGCCTTCTCCTCCATTTGTTGCTTCTGGGTTGGGGAGTGCTAGTAAGGAGCCACATTCCGGACATACCGACACTCATTCAGTTACTGACACACCATCTGTAGTTCTACCCTTTTCCACTGACAGTTTTCATGATGAGTATGAGACACCGGATGATTCTTTCATACCAGTTCCCAGAGCCGCTGACAGACTTCCGCGACAGATATTGGTTCCCGAGCAGATATTGGATGACGAGACAGTGACCACTACTGATGGTGGTTTTCAGAGATATTTGGTTCGTTGGCATGGCAGACCAGAGACTGAGACCAGCTGGGTCTTGGCCAAGGAGTTACAGCGTATGGATGCCGATCTTCTACAACACTACCGCTCGGAGCACTCACCAGTGATGAGTGATTTCGAGAGGGGGAGAGTTGGTGGAGACCAGCCCAGATCAGGTCGACGCAAAAGTGCCCGCCGCCGCACCCGTCCGGACCTCTACCGACCCTGAATTATTGCAATTCATTTTGCAATTTTATTTTGTTGCATTTGATTTTATTTTGTCCTTTCTGTGTTGAGCCATTGTATTTTGTACACGCCTACGTGTGTAGCGTCTCTCTCTCTATATATAAACAGCTATATAAATATATATATATATATATCGATATATTCTAAGTCATAACCGCACTCTGTTCGGCTGCAGTGCGCCCGAACCACTGTTTATCTTCCCGCAAAGTTAGGGCTCGGCTCCGCCCGCACCGCCCGACATTAACTCTGCACCAGGAGAAGCAGTCGCGCCCAAACCGCCAGAAATGACGACTGATCCAGCGTTCTTTCCGGTCCACGATCGCATCCGTTCGTCGATCCTTCCAGTGGGAGTTTTTTTGCAACCGCCAGAGCCACGCCCTCCGACGATTCCTGGACGCTGGTTCTGCCATCGTGAGAAAGAGGTTCCTGTTATTTAAGTTGGTGTTAAATTTGTTTTGGGGGGCGATTTTTTCCTGTAAATGAAATATTGATGTTTGATTTCTGCGTTTTGCTCCCATGAGAGTTGATGATAAACAGTGAGTTTGAGTTCGAGAGTCTGCTATTTGAATTCCCGTTGGATCCTGTTGCTGTATTTTTATTTTTGTTGTAGATTGATTGTTGTGTTGGCTCCGTGAGAGGATTCTGACTATTGAGAGATGTTGTTTGTCTACTGTTTCCTAGTTAAGAGTTGGGAGATGATAAACAATGTTATGTTTATTAAATTAAATGTGTGTTGAGTGTTGCTGTGAGATTGAGTTATTAATATTTGTGTGTGGAGATTTCGTGGAGCCATTCGTGTGAGAGAGTGAGTGAATTTAGGTTGTTTTAGTTTGTGGCCTCCTTACACTAGCGAGTGTTTGAGATTCCGTGGAACCACTTAGTGTGAGAGTGAGTGAATTTATTCCGTGGTGCCCTTGTGCGATAGCGGCCGACCTCGAAGTGGGAGATCGAAGGTGACGAGGAATTCCTCGCGGGATCGCCGTCGACTTCGGTTGCGGAAAGACGCCTCTTTCCGTGGGTAACTTGTTTCTTCCTCCTCCTTTGTGTGCATCTAAATTTTCTCTTTAGGATATTAGATTCATTGTTGGGTTTTCGCCTGGATCTTGTCAGCGAACGCTACGTCGAAAACTCCAAACGGAAACGTATTTGAAGTTCACGATTTCCGTTTGCTACAACAAGGGGAACGGAACGAAAGTTGCGAATTTTCTTCCCCGGATTTAGAATTGAATCATCTTTCAAGAAACTTCATTTTAAACAAAAATAGTAATTTTATGTTTTACAAAAAAAAAATCTAGTTGCTTAATTTCTTAAAGTTCGTGCACGCCCGCTCAAATTTCAATTTTTAAATTGCACTCATTTAGGGTTTCCTAGAATATCCAACAGGCGCGCAAACCCTACGCGCCGTCCTGCATCAACACTTGTGAGCATCCGACACTCGACGTTCTCTCGATCTGACATCATTCTACCTAGTTCAACAACATTTTAAAAGCTCCATCGGCATTCATGATAGGAAGTAAACTTAGCAACAATAGTAAAATTGGTACCATAACAGAGAAAACTTAAACATACAGTGGAAACAAAATACAGGGGCTATGGTCAGAGAAGTACCTCAATGTTTGAATCACGAAGCAAACTAGATATATAAATGAAATCAAATTTGAGTAATGGATTATTAAAAGGAATTCTGATACTACTTCATACTAGATAAAAAAATCAATCCAGAACAGAAAGCAATGTTCTAAAATACAATCTAAAGCGACATTAAAATCTTTGGATGCTCATCCTAGTGAATCTTCGACCTGTGTTCCCTGAAAAGAAGAGCCCGAAGACGGGGTCAGCTCACTAGTGAGCAAGGACTCTTCCTCCCGGTAGCGCTAGCCAAACATAGGTAAAACATGCAAAAGAATTAAAATATGGAATAGCTGAAACTTAGGGAACAGGGTTTCTAAACAAAACAACTAGACATGCTTTTACTTGAAATAGAATATAATAACATAAATTATGTTTTATGCCACCTAAAACATATTTTCGGGTTATAGTCTTAATTGTCATTGAAGTATTAAAATACCTAAATTCTGAGTTTCTGCTTACAATTGAGAACGTTTACATTTATGTTCTTGTTGATTTTTAATTTCTCAATTTATTCAGCACATCATGTGATTTTATTCTCTGATGGCACCTGGCAGTGCTATGATACATCCTTGGCACGGGACACAAACTCGCATCTACCTGTTTTCATTCATGGGAGAATGAGTCTTTGACCTATTCATGGAAGAATGATTCATATGAGTATGATTGTGTGCGTCCATCAATATAATCTTTATTGACTCGCGACATATCCAACCAAGAGAAAGATAATTTCTTACCTCGGTATTCTGACGTTCATAGGCACGATGCGGCGGAATAATTCCTCACAAAGGCGTAGTTCTATTACAGATTCTTCGCAAGATTCCTTCTCTGAACTACAACAACACTTAACAAAACTTGGAATAACCGGAAATCCTAAAATAATTTAATAATCAAAGAAAAAAAATCTATGGATCACTCTCTTCCTCCTAGGGTTTTATTGGAATCGCCCATTGTCATTCCAAGTGTTGGAGGGAGACAGAAGGAGTCAATCGAAGAAAGAAAGAGCAATATGGGGTTTGCCTCTTCCCCAATAGTGGGAAACTGCAAAGGAGTCGGCGGTTCTGTACAGGAGTCCGGTTCCACGATTCTTGCTGCCAGACACACGACGAAGCTAGTCGTCGGGCTTCATCGATTGCAGGGATAGGTCGTCGAAGGTTTGGAATGCTGGTTATAGGAAAGGAGTGTTGATCAGCATATTCATCGCTTTCTTGTGGCGGATACGACAAGAGATGCATTGGATTGAGATGCCCTTCTCAATGCCATGGAACTGAAGTGTGAATCAAACTCGTGCGCCGGGTTCGTATTTACTCTTGAGAGGAGTAACTATCGGTTTCGAAGAGAAGAAGACAGGCGAAGCTCGACTGAATTTAATGAACCCAAGAACAACTTACATGTACTTATATTAAGGAAAAATAGGTTTTCATTAATTATAAGTTTTCCATTGATGACTAAAACCTTATTTTCTCAACATGGAAGGCTCTCGCAAAACCCTAAATCGTGCCCAAATAAATTTCATAAAATTTCCTATAAAACGGGAATTATTTTATAATTAAATGACGTGCTATCATAAGCTAAAATGTAAGTTTACCTCAATCGACGACGGCGACGTCGACACTAACTCTAGTCATACCCTAAAATTAAAATTATAAGAAATTAAGAGTTTTGGATGTTATTGCACGAGAAGCCCGAGCGACATGCCCAGCACTCGCGTCCAACGTTCGCACGAGTTCTCTGGTTCGCACGCGTCCTACACTCACATTTAATACACGCACAAAGTCTTCTTCCAGTCCTTACCTTAGCGATTCCATCCTTCGCATCTAGTCCTCGCTTGAGCGACTTTCAACTCGTGCGACTCAACCGGTTCAATAGGCTCTTGTGTGGGCTTGCTCTTAGCATCCAAACATAATTGTTGGATCCTCATCCTTTGCAGAGTGCTTTAGTTCTGCACGCGTGTAACATCCACTAGTTAGGCGGGATCAACTATGTTACCGATATGAACGCGGAAGACCCTCCTTGGCAAGTTTATTCGAGGTGGACGCGCGACGACACGGGAACGCGCAACGACACGGGAACGCGTGACGACACGGGAACGCGCGACACGGGATTACAAACCGGGGCGCATGACGCCGGGCGGACCGAACCGGGCGGTTCGGGTGATGCGAAATAGGTCCCCGGGTATCTTTATTTTAAATGTTGTATTTCCTTTAATATTGAGTGTGGTGGATCCCTCCCTATAAAGAGGATCACCTTATGATGTATTTCTTATCTTTGGATCAATCAAGTTAAGGAGAGGGCTGCTCCCTCTTTTCCTCTCTAACCTTAGCTTCTCCTCTCGTCCCCTCCTCCTCCTATCTCCCCTAGAAGGTAACATTTGCTCCGACTTGCCGCTCCGCCTGCCCCCCGCGCCGTCGGAGTTTCCCCTTATGGCACCGAACAAGAACACCCGAACGAATGCCCCCGCCGACTCCACCGCCGAAGGCTCAAAGACGGTCGTCGACTGCCTCACGCAACACGGCAGCCACCTCGCGGGCCTTCAGTCGTCCGTGGAGGAGATCCTTGCGAGCCAAGCCGCGATCCTCACTCGCCTCGAGGCCTTGACGCCGAACCAGACCCCGCCTCCGCCCGAGGCGGCGTTGCCAGCCGAAACGGCGTCCGTGCTCGGGACACCCCCCCCCCCCCCCCACCACCCCACCCCGCGCTGGCGCCGATCCCGCCTCCGCAGCCCCCGACTGTCCTATCTCCCTCCGCCGGCCGATTTCCCCTCTCGTTGAGCATTCCCTCGTTCTCCAGAACGGACCCAATGGGGTGGATCGCCCGCGCGGAGCAATACTTCGACCTAAACGCTACCCCTCCCCCCCCCCCCCCCCCCCCGGCGGATCGCGTCGGCACCGCCATGGTCGGCCTTGATGGCTCGGCCCTCCATTGGGCGCGCTGGCTACGTCAGATTCAACCCTTCATCCCATGGCACGAGTTCAAACAAGAGATGACCAGTCGCTACGATTCTCGATACACCGGTTCAGCCATCGAGCGGCTCTGCTCGGCCCGCCAGTCGACGATTGTAGACGCTTATATTGACGAGTTTGTCGCACTCGTCACGCAAATTCCGGGCCTCCCGCCCGTCCACTACCTGGGATTATTTCTTCAAGGCCTCCTCCCCAACATCCGCTCTCGCATTAGGACCCACCACCCCCGCACAGTGTCGGAAGCCCTTGAACTTGCCCGTGCGGTGGAAGCAGACATCGGGCCCCACACTGGCGCACCGCCCACTTTCCGCCATCCGTCGCCGCGCGATGGAGGCCCTCGGCAGCCCCCAATGGGGGCCGGCCGTCCTCCCCGTCCTGACGCCCCGCACCGCGTCTCCAATAACGACTACAACGACCTGCACCGCCGCGGGTTATGCTTCTGATGCCGCCAACCCTACTCACCACAACATGTGTGCCCGGTCAAAGGGTTTCACGCGATTATTGGGGACGGTGACGGCGAATGCTCATCCGAAGACTCGGCACTTTCAGGGATACCGACGGACACCCCACCGCCGGAGCTGGAGGGGGACACCCCTTAATGTTTTGGAGTTGCCTTTCTATTCCGTTGGCGGTCTTACCGGTCCCCGGACGATGAAGCTCGCGGCCGTGATCAATAACCGGCCGACAATCGTTATGATCGATAATGGAGCGAGTCACAACTTTATGTCGGCTCAACTCGCCCGCGACATTGATTTGCCATATTCTCCCTCCCCGGAATTCTCCGTCTGTCTAGGCGATGGTCGCTGCCGCCCCACCTTGGGGCAATGTCTGGATGTCACCCTCTCTTTAGGACCTTGCACGGTCACGGCGGACTTCTACATGTTCAAGCTGGGCGGCCTCGATGCCATTTTGGGCGTGGCGTGGCTGCAAACCTTGGGGGACGTTCAGGTGAACTGGGCCTCCATGACTATGTCATTCCAGCATCAGGGCCAACCGTGCCGTTTAGTGGGTGACTCTACCCTCCTCCGCTCGCCGATCTCGTTCCAGGCTATGACACGCGTCACCGACGTCGATTTCTCGGCCTGGCTATGGCCTCTCCAGCCGGCCCTGCCGGATACGGCCGGCCCTCTCGCGGCCGATTTACATAACGTGCTCGAAGATTTCTCGGATATTTTTGCCACCCCGCCGTGCCTTCCGCCTACTCGGCCGACCGACCATGCGATTGTGCCCTACCTCTATGGACATGCCCAGAAGGACGAGATAGAGCTGCTCGTACGGGAGATGTTGTTGGGAGGCCTCATCCGGCCTAGTGCTAGTCCCTTCTCCAGTCCGGTTCTATTGGTCCGCAAGAAGGACGGGAGTTGGCGGTTTTGTGTGGATTACAGGGAGCTCAACAAAGCCACAGTGCCCGACAAATACCCAATCCCAGTCATTCAGGAACTCTTGGATGAGCTCCATGGCGCTGCTTTCTTCACAAAGTTGGACCTTCGCGTCGGATATCACCAAATCCGGGTCCGACTGGAGGACGTGCCGAAGACGGCTTTCCGGACGCATGCCGGCCACTTCGAATTCTTGGTCATGTCGTTTGGGCTCACCAACGCCCTCGCCACATTCCAAGCAACCATGAATGACATCTTCCGGCCGGTCCTCCGTAAGCATGTACTTGTTTTTTTCGATGACATTCTCATGTTTAGTAGCTCTTGGCAGGACCACCTCCGCCACGTGCGTGAGACTTTCACCACCCTTCGGCGCCACCACCTCACCGTCAACCAGAAGAAATGCACTTTTGGTGCCACCACGGTGAGCTACTTGGGGCATACCATCTCCACCAACGGCATGGCCATGGACGAGGACAAAATTCAGACGGTCCTCTGATGGCCGACTCCTTCCTCTCTTCGGGACGTTCGGGCGTTCCTCGGCCTCACTGGATATTATCGGCGCTTCATCACGGACTATGGTGGGTTGGCCCGCCCTCTCACCTAGTTACTGAAAACCTCGGAGGAAGGACCTTTTGTGTGGCCGCCGGCCGCAATGGCGGCATTCGCCACTCTTCAGGCGGCTTTGGTGCAAGGGCCGGTGCTGGCCATGCCGGATTTCCGGCAACCGTTCCTCGTAGAGTGTGACGCTTCGGGTGTCGGCGTGGGGGCCGTGTTGATGCAGGCCGAGCGGCCTATCACTTATTACAGTCGGGCGTTTTCTTCTGCGGTGCGCAGCCGCTCGGCATACGAGAACGAGCTCATGGCCCTCGTTCTAGCGGTGCAGCATTGGCAGCCATATCTCTTGGGCCGCCCCTTTGTGATCCGCACTGATCATCATAGTCGCCGCTACTTACTCCAGCAGAAAATCGCCACGCCAACGCAACAACTTTGGGTGGCCAAGCTCCTTGGTTATGACTTCACGATCGAGTTCCGTCTTGGCAAGACCAACCGAGCGACCGATGCTCTCTCTCGTCACCCTCACGCCCCGGAATTGACCGCCATTTTGAGACCGGTTTGGGAGGACGCCACCGTCTTCCAGCAAGAAGTGGACCGCGACCCCCACTTGACGGACATCCGGGCGGCCCTACTAGCGGACCCGGCGACACGACCACCCTATTCGCTCGTTGGGGGCCGGCTCTTCCATCGGGGCCGCCTGGTACTTTCGGCAACCTCCTCCCGGATCCCGCAGCTGTTAGCCGAGTTCCACTCCACACCCTCGGGGGGCCACGCGGGGGCTCTCCGTACGTATCGGCGTTTAGCCGCATCGCTGTACTGGCCACACATGCTCCACCCGGTGAAGGCCTACGTGGCGGCCTGTTTGCCTTGTCAGAAGGCGAAATATGAGGCGATGTTCCCTAACGGCCTACTGCAGCCCCTGTCGATTCCCGAGCGCGTTTGGGAGGACATTGCGATGGATTTCATCACCCGCCTGCCTCGTTCGAATTGGTTTGATTGCATTCTAGTGGTCGTAGACCGTCTCACGAAGTACGCCCACTTCGTTCCTCTTCGTCATCCATACACGGCAGCAACCGTGGCAGACAGCTTCATCACTGAGATCGTGTGTCTTCATGGCTTTCTCCGCTCTATAGTGAGCGACCGCGACCCGCTCTTCCTCGGCAGTTTTTGGAATAATGTGTTTTGTCTCCAGAGGACGCGTCTCCGGATGAGTACGGCCTATCATCCGCAGTCGGATGGGCATTCCGAGGTGCTTAATCGTTGTTTGTAAACGTATTTGCGGTGCTTCATTGGCGAGAGGCCCGGATCATGGGCAAAATGGTTATGCTGGGCGGAATACTCCTATAATACGGCATACCATCACGCCTCAAACACCTCACCGTTCGAGACCGTCTATGGTCGACCCCCCCCCCCCCCTTCGTGCTCCGACATCTTCCGGGGGAATGTCCCGTAGCTAGCTTGTCCGACCATTTGTATGATCGGGACGTTATCTTGGACAATTTGAAGCATCACCTCCAGCGCGCACAGGCCAAGATGCTCTCTTTTGCTAACCGGAAGCGCCGGGACCTTTCCTTCCAAGTGGGCGAGCGGTATTTCTCAAACTTCGTCCATACCGCCAGCTTACGGTCGCCCGCCGCCCTTGCCCCAAATTGGCACCTCGTTTCTATGGACCCTTTGAGATCGTCATCCGCATCGGAGTCGTGGCCTACCGGCTCCGCCTACCGGATAGTAGCCGCATCCACCCGGTTTTTCATGTTTCTCAACTCCGGCGCGTTATCGACGACCACCCCGTCACCGACCACATACCGGCCGACCTCGACCACTCCGATTCCCTCTCTACCCGGAGGCCATCATTGATCGGCGCCCTCATATGTCGGGGGATCCAACTCCGGAGGAGATCCGGGTCGCTTGGCGCAACCGCCCCACCTCCGCCGCGACTTGGCTACTACGGGATGATTTTCGGCGCCAATTTCCCGACTACTGCTTTGAGGACAAGGCGAATTTTCTAGACGGCGGTATTGTTACCGATATGCACGCGGAAGACCCTCCTTGGCAAGTTTATTCGAGGCGGGCGCGCGACGACACGGGAACGCGCGACGCGGGATTGCAAACCGGGGCGCATGGCGCCGGGCGGACTGAACCGGGCGGTTCGGGTGATGCGGAATTGGTCCCCGGCGGCACCCTCTTTGTATCTTTATTTTAAATGTTGTATTTCCTTTAATGTTGAATGTGGTGGATCCCTCCCTATAAAGAGGATCACCTTATGATGTATTTTTTATCTTTGGATCAATCAAGTTAAGGAGAGGGCTGCTCCCTCTTTTCCTCTCTAACCCTAGCTTCTCCTCTCATCCCCTCCTCCTCCTCCTATCTCCCCTAGAAGGTAACAAACTATCTCTTCTTGTCATGATCATTACGAATTTATGTTACCTCCCAAGGATGTCTCCATCATCTCCTTGCAGCACCTACAGTTCTTTTCGACAGTGATGCAACCTAAATTTGAGAAAAAGAAGACTGGCTTGAAATGGATGTCATCGTCATTGGATGTCTACTTAACAATGTTGACTCTTTCATAAAGAACATTTTATTGTGTCCAAGACCGTTAAGGAAATATAGGATCACATTGCAGTTCTATATTCCTTGAAGAAAAATCTCTCTTGCATCTTTGAACTTCACCAGCCACTAGAATTTTTCAGCCAGAATTTGGGATTTGGTGGCGCACGGTCGTGTGCGAATGGCGCATGGTTGTGCGTTTGGATAGTCGACACATGATTAACCGACGCAAATCGACTAGCAGAAGCGCACGGGCGTGCAAAGTGGCACACGATCGTGCATGTTTACAAAAAATACTTAAGTAGAAGAGGAAGGGGGTAACCCGGGTTTTGAGAATAAAATTCTATTCAATTAGAACAAACAAGATATATTTATCACAAACACCTTCCACAGTCAGTAGCTCAGAAAGGCTATCATTCAAGGGATGAAATCGCATTAAAATTTCCAAAATAAGTATCCAAACAGTAAACAGGAAGAGAGGAAAAGAGCAGTGATATGAATCTCTCGTCAAAGTCTAGAAAGACAAGCGATAAGTGAAGAGATTTCTCGTAGGATCACTCGACGGGGATGCGGCTTTGGTGATACTAAGCTTGCACACAATAACTCTCGATGGCCAGGCCTAGTGGATGCATCAACTTTACATGAAAATTCTAAACTAAGGGGGCTCATCATAATTAAATAAAACAACAGAAATAAGGCTTTAAGAAGGTAGATATATTTCAACCAGAAGTTCACATCCTAGACCATCGGTTCAACGCTAAAAGCTGAAGATGCAAGGTTGTGATATCAAACAATTAGGAGCTCCTGAAGCACGACATGGGGACTATCACCCAACGGACGCCCATGGGCCTGCATTAACGAGGAGTAGAAGCAGGAGCCTTTTGGTTTACCAGCGGGAGACGGAAAAGAACGTGATTGTGTATAAGAACTTTCACGAGCATGCAGTACCTGAAAACTGGGATGGAGAGCTAGGAAGGTCTTATCGGCGGCATGGAAGGACAAATAATGGGGGTATGTCCAGGAAATGCATCATTATCTGTTTTTTATACAAAGATGACTCCTCGGGTCTGGCCATGCGTCTCCCCCTAGTAGTATGTAGCCTTAGTGACATTTGAGTCTTTTCTTGTATTTTGTCTTGTAGCGGGTCTCCATCTATATAGGGCCCTTTAGTAAGAGAGGTAGGTCTTTTGGATCATTAGCTTGATTTAAGCTCTCACGGGATAGTGGCTCTTAGAGGGATCCTACCCTCAAGAGGTGGTATCGAGCATGTCTCAATAAGTTGTATCTCATAATTTTTAATCTGAATGTTTATCGACGATAGTCGAATCTATCAACTGGTCCGACCTGCCGCTCACTTAGCGTTCCATCCTGAATGACGACTCCCCGGGCCTAGCCACGCATCTTCCCCTAGTAATATGTAGCCCTAGTGGCATTTGGGTCTTTTATTGTATAATAGTGGGTCTCCATCTATAGAAGGGGCTCTTAGTATGAGAGGTAGCTATCTTGAATCATTTGCTTGGTTTAGCCTCTCATAAGAGAGTGACTCTAAGAGGGATACTACCCTCAAGAGATGGTATGGAGCATGTCTTGATAAATTGTATTTCGTAATTTTTAATCTGAATGTTTGTCGACGATAGTCGGGTATGTTGCTTTTCTACTGTTTTTCTTCTCTTCACTTCCATGATAAGTTCTCATTTTGTGTCTAAGATGCATGCATTATGTCTATTTCTTCATGTGCTGACTTTGGCTTATGGATTACAAATACTGTTATCTTATTGTGTCAGTGTTAATTTCATATAGTTAGGTAACTTCAATATAAAACAATTTCCTGTTTTCCAACAACAACAACGCTCAAGCCTTTATCCCACCATAGTGGGTTCGGCTTCCTGTTTTCCAACTGAATAAGAAAAAAATAGCTTCCATTAGAACTTTTCATAATTTCAAATCATCAAGTGGTACCTTGATTATAAATCTTAATGCCCAATGCATTTAGCCTAACAGCTGCAAATATTGATGGCGAGGCTGTTGGTTTAAAACCACCCCTTGTGCAAAATAAATTTTTATTTTATTTTCTGGCAAGCGATGCATTCTCACTTGTTTACAATTGGTCAAAAGTTTTTTTTTTATTGAATACATTATGATACTTGACTTAGTTCAGTTATTTGTTTTTGACAGGATTCGTTATCTTCTAATAGCAAGGATGTTACGCCTGATAAGACTTTTGTTGCATGTCCAACAATACAGAGCATTCGTTGCAACGTTCTTAACTCTGATTCCAAGTCTGATGCCCTATCTTGGCATCATTTTTTGTGTGCTTTGTATATATTGCTCTATTGGCGTGCAGGTGACTGATTCTCTCTCAGATAAAGCTTTATTTATAGTGATTAACTTCTAGAATATCATGCAGTTGTAGATCTCAATGGAAAGTGTTAAATCCTTGGAATCAAAATTTTATTATGTCACTGATAAATTGAAACTCCTTTTTATATATAAAGGGATTATAACAATCTCTAATAGGCGATGTGTGATTAAAAAGAATGACTACAATATAGGGTCTATTGCAATGGCTTTAACATTCCCCCTTAAGCTAGATCATGTATATCAATTTTGGCCAGCTTGGTACACATACAACAACAACAACACTCAAGCCTTTATCCCACCATAGTGGGGTCGGCTATATGGATCCACTGTCGCCATTGCGCCCTATCTTTAAGCATAGTCTCATTAATGCCTAAGTACATCATGTCTTTTTTATAGTTTCATTCCAAGTCTTTTTTGGTCTACCCCTCCCCCGTTTAACATGTCTAGTGACTAAACTCTCACAACGCCTAACAGGTGCCTCTAATGGTCTCCTATGTACATGTCCAAACCATCTTAAACGAGCTTCTCGCATCTTCTCTACAATTGGCGCCACTCCTATCTTATCCCTGATACATTCATATTAGAGAAGAATGATGGAAGAGGTTCGGTGAATACGTCAGCAAGTTCTTTATCTGATGTAACGAACA
The DNA here is from genome assembly GCA_033032865.1 of Dactylorhiza incarnata. Lineage (NCBI taxonomy): Eukaryota > Viridiplantae > Streptophyta > Magnoliopsida > Asparagales > Orchidaceae > Dactylorhiza > Dactylorhiza incarnata. The sequence continues at coordinate 2,636,315 of JAWHQI010000265.1, forward strand.
TAGTGTATATGCGTCCATTAATAATCTCCTATCTGATGAAATGGCAGTCCACTTATCTATACTTTGTTCTTTCACGAAACATCGATTTTTGGATATGTATATATATACACAAGTGACAGTGCACGCCCCCCCCCCCCCCCCCCCCCCCCCCCGTGTCTCACGTAATAGTACCCAGCCCTTGATCCGGGCTTCGCCCGCCCCAGATCGATGCGTCACTGCGGGCTTCGCTCGCATTCAAGCGAAACAGTTAAATCGATGCGTCGCTGTGGGCTGCGCCCGCATCAAGGCGGGTTGCATCCACAGCAAGGCTTGTTGCGCCCTTAACATGTACGTATGAGTACTCAAAACGACCGTAAAAAAATATAAATCAAGATTACAAATTTTATTTTAAAAAAATAATGTACGCTTGGACGTATATTTTTTTATTTTTCTCCCTCTCTCCCCCTATCCCTCTCTCCCTCTTTCTCTCTCTCTCTCTCCTCTTCCTCTCCCTTCTGCCATCTCTCTCTTCCTTTCTCTCTCCTCACGCTCTCTCTTTCTTTCTTTCTCTCTCCATTGCTGAAAATGGATGGCTAGAATTGCTTGAATGGATGTTTAACAACCTCGGTGGTCCTAAAAGTATTTCTTTTTAGAATATAGATATATGGTTAATTATCGGGACCTCCCCTGTGAGTTGCATAATTACATATTGCACCCCTCTATCTTTCGAAATTACATTTACATCCTCTCTAAGTTTTCCCACTTTACAAAAATTCCCCTTCCGCTAGAAATATGGATGGAAAATGATAAAATCAGCCAAATTATTTATGATATTTCAATTTTATCCTTTTATAATGATTCTAGATTCATTACAAAGGGTAAAATGTAACGCACCCTTTTCAATGTAGAGTTATAACAAAGGGTAAAATTGGAATATCATAAAATAATTTGTCATATTTTATCACTTTCCATCTATATTTCTAAAGGAAAATGTCGCACCTTTTAATGTAGAGTAATTACAAATGGTAAAATTGAATATCAAAAAATAATTTGGCTGATTTTATCATTTTCCATCCATATTTCTAATGGGAAGGGGCATTTTTGTAAACTGGGGAAACTTAGAGGGGGAGGTAAAAGTAATTTTGAAAGATAGAGGGGTGCAACCTATAATTATGCAAACTCCCATGGGAGGTCCCGGTAATTAACCCTATATAGGCATTCTTGAACATCACGAATGTCTCGCCGCTCGCACCCCAGCGCCGTGAAACCTCCATTGATGGGGCCGAAGGCCGCCCGAGAGCATCGGGCACGGGCGTAGCCCGTGCCAAGATGCTCGTATATATATAATTTTTTAGTAAATATATATATAAATATTATATATTAAATATATATAATTATTATAACTCTCTCTCTCCCTCTCCCTCTCTACCTTGCGTGTACTCACCCCTCCGCCTCTCTCCCTCTCTCTCTCTCCTATATATGTAATTATTATAACTCTCTCTCTCTCTCTCTCTCTCTCTCTCTCTCTCTCTACCTTGCGTGTAAACTCACCCCTCCGCCTCTCTCCCTCTCTCTCTCTCTCTCCCTCTCTACCGCTATATATATATATTTATTAAATACGGACCCTGCCTCTCTCCCGCTCTCTCTCCCTCCCTCTCTCTCTCTACCGTTATATATATATAATTATTAAATGCGGACCCCTGCCTCTCTCTCCCTCTCTCTCTCTACCTTTGTGACCGACGATTTCTTCACTGTAGCAACAACAAAGATCTTTATTTAATATATATATATATATAATGGAGATCGTCGGTCCACATACATTTATTACTGCAGGAGGTGGTGATTCGCTACATGTTCAGACGATCCTAGTCCACAGATGTGTCCGGATGGTCGTTCCAAGTCGATTTCATGTACTTATTTTTTATTTTTCTAGTTGTATTTGACACCTGGTCGGTTCAGACATTCTGAACCGTCCGATCCGGTTGCCCTATCAGTTATGCACTTGTTATACATGCAGGTTGCGGTTTTCGAGGGCATTGATTGTTTGTTTCAGAAACCATCGGTCTTCTCCTCCTGGTGCGACTCTGAGTGGCCTCCCTTGGTGTGACTCTGAGTGGCCTCCCTTGGTGTGAATCCAAGGCATCTTCGCCTTCAACCCTTCCTTCCCATCAATCGACTCTTCTCCGTCCTCGCCAACCCCCGCAAACCGCTTCTCAACGCTCCTGCGAACCGGAAGACCGTTGTTCCTTCAACCTCCATCCACTTCTCCCCCCTCCAGCAGCCACAATCAGCCCTCCCCCATCTCCCTCAACTACCATTTCATCTTCTCACTTCGACGCCGACCACTCTTACTTTGTCGCATCCCGACAGTCCCCTACTAGTTTACCCTTAAGCCGACAACCACCTATCTCATATCTCCTAGCCGCAGTCATCTGGTCCATCCCCACCCACAAACCGCCGCATCTCGACTCCTCCCCTTTCAGCAATAGCCACATCCGACCTGCCCCCTATTTCCACCATCAACACTCACCACCCACTTGGAACTAGCAGCCCTCAGATCTCTACTTTTGTTGTATTTCGTCGTGGCCTACACACGTAAATCGTATTTTGGTGCTTTCGTCTTTTGTTATTGATATTTGGATTATATTTAGCGGGATACAATTATTATATGTCGTGTTTCTGTGAAATCGCTTGATTTGCAGAGCGTATTCGGCGTGCGCTTAAAATACTTGTGAATTAACATTTGCTTTTCCAGTTCAATTTTCTGTGAACGAGTGTACTATTTACTAGGTTCTGTTCTAAATAATTGCTTATTGCTAATTTATAACCAGGTTATTTCTATTGCATTTGCATCCACATTAGGGTTTGTCGGTAAGTCCACTGCCCCACCTAGGGTTGCATATTAGGGCATCCACATTTACAACTTACCCTGCATCAATATATTTATATATATGTGTGTGTGTGGGTGTCTACCTTATCGCCAACTGTTTGTTATATGTTTCTCCCAAGTCATTCAGAAAAACTCTAAAAGCCGTTTTAATTCACAAGTTGTGTGTGTCATTTCGTGATACTCTGCTTTGCACTGAACCGAGAGACAGCTGTTTGTTTCTTGCTCCACCATATGACCAAGTTTCCACCAAGGAATGTGCATTAACCTGAGGTGGACTTTTTTATCAGTCTTTTCATGAATGTAGCTGGCATCAGAGTATGTTTCGATACGCAAATGACCATTTTTGTTAAACAAGAACCCCGTATCAGGGGAACCTTTATTGTACTCTAAAATCTGCATAGTTCTATTAAGGGGAAATTATCTAGGAGTGATATATTGGACTAATGGTGATGTTTCATCACAGAGACTGTCAATCCTCATAGGCATAGGAGATGGCATAGGTTTTGCTCGTAGTAAGCTTGTCTCTTTAAGAAGATCAAAAACTTATTTCCTCTAGGATAATGCAACTCCTTTGCTGCTTATGGCAACCTCGATACCAAGAAATTATCGAGATGTTCCCGTATCTTTCGCCATAAGTGCTTCGTCGGATATACTTTGTTGTCTTCTATGTCAAACACATCATTACTAGTGAGAAGAATATCGTCAACATAGATTTCGAGAACACTAAGATCAATGTCTTTCTTTCTCATGATCATTTAGTGGTCTGCGTGACTTCGATGAATACCAATGGTGTAAATAACTTGTCTGAACTTGTTAAACCATCATTTTTCCCACTCTTATTGAACTCTCAATTTCACTGTACCATATGCTGGAAACTAGAAAACATAATAGATGGATGATTTTATTCTTCCACATAGGGGATATTTAAAGCATTACAAGAGACTCTTAAAGACGGACAGAAAATGTGGGACTAAACCCAACCACTACTAAAAACTCTAATAAACCGACATTGCTCGATATTTCCAACACTCCCCCTCAAGATGAAGGGGAACCTTCAGCTTGGACATCATAATAACGGCAATGGAGGTAGGCGATGTGGGAAAAAACATCAGACGTGCCACCGGGGAAAAATTCCAAACCGGGAACATAGTCACACGCGACGCAGACCCACACACGACGTGGTCTCACTAGAAACCGGTCAACCAACATCACCTACACATGCGAAAGAGAACGAAAGATGTGGAGCAAATCATCAAACGGTCAACCGGGGATAATCCGTCGGGGATAATCCGCACAAAGGGCGGTCCCACACGACACAGTCCCGCACGACACGGTCCCACACAACACAACCCGCTGAGATTAGAACACCAACATCAGTCGTGTTCCAACACACGACCAATCAAAAGAAATATGGAGAGACACATAACAACATACGACATAAGCCTAGAGGCCGTGTGGAACGAAGACGAAAGGTCGGGAAAGATCATCCGAGTCGCCGTCGTCCAACGAGATATTACCACCCTAAAAAAGGGTGGACAGCGACCGGAGGCAGCAGAAGTCATCAGAAAGCAGCAAGAAGTGGTTGGAGGTAGTTGGAAAATCATAAGAAGTAGCGGCAAGAAGATGGAAGAAGTGCAACAGGAAGAGAAATCATACAATTGCACCCAGCAGGGTCGTCGTCCAAATCTGACGTCGTGGTAGGGGACTAGAACGGGAGAGGAAACCATAGATGCACGACAACAATATTGATGTAGACTCGACTAGGATTTTGAAAATTAATTGTTTTAATTGAAAATATTTTATTTTGTTATAAAAATGAAATTATGATTTTGAAAAGATACGTGGATGTTTAATCTTTGAAAGAGGGGCCGAGCGGCCAAAACGAAGCTTCCGCGTGCACGACTACTCTTAAGGAAGAATTTCCCAAAATCCGTTAATCGTTACCTGAAAAGAAAATTCGTCGGCATCCAATGAATTGAACCGAGGCGGGATCCGATCTTCCACAAGCAAAACACAGATAATATTTTATGAAATACGATAATTAAAGCGATTAAATGTTCGGGCAAGCCTTTAATTATTTACGTTATGCATACACTTAAACCAATTATTTGTGAGCGAGAAATCAGCAAGGTTACCACAAGAGATTGGCCCAATCAAAAGTTGAGGAGCAGTTGCTGTTGAAGGGTCAAACCGGGCGAGCAGGGAACCTCGTCGGCTCCAGTCGGCGGGATGAGCGACAGAGGGGGTGCCGAAATAGGATGCTGAAGTCGACGACACCCCTCACGCGACAAGGCATGCGACACTGGAGAAAGATGGTGGAACTGCTGGAAGGTTGGAGGCGCCGACAGTGGGGAACGTGATTGCGGTGGAGGAGGGCACGCAACAGCCGAACGGAGGAGATCGACGGATACAGACTTGCTGTAGGCCGGCGGATTGAGTGGTGGAGTAGACCGGCGGGCTGAGCAGTGGGGTAGGTCGGCGGAAACGGGGCTGGCTGGAGATGGTTGTACGAGGAGGGAGGTAGGCAAGTACCGGCAAGGCAAAGAATTGATAAAAAATCAATTCTTTGCTGTCCGATTTCTCTCCTTTTTCTTTGCACATAGTGGCCTTAAATATTGAATTCAGATTTTCTTCTCTTCAAATCTTTTAATTAACTCTTTCCCCCAAATAATTATCTCATACATATTTCTTTCCAATTGAATTTTTGTCTGATAATTCTTGTTCCAACATATTTGTTTCCTAAATAATATTTTCCATTTGTTTATAGCATTTGAAATAAATTCCAAACATAATATTTCTTATTTGTTTTTGTAAATTTATACATTTTAAATAATTTTAAGCTTGCTCGCGTCCTAACTACCAGAATTACCGGATCTTTTTATTTAAGATCTCATCGGACGGTCAACCCGAAGAGCCGAATTATTTCAAATAAAAGCAGGTGCGCGAAAGAAATACACGATAATAAATAAATACTGAAAATTTAAAATGCGCGACTTATGCGACGAAGGATTCATCAATTCTCCCGGGGTTGAAAGAGCTCGACCCCGACGAGACTTCACAAAAACTGGCGATGAAGAGATCTGACATCGTCGCTGGTGCTAGATCGGGTGGAATATCCGGAGCCTCGACTGGTGGCTCAACTGGTGGCCCAATGCACTGCAGAACATGAACTAGACCAAACCTCCTGCAGTAAGCAATCACCAGACCTCCCTTTGAAAAGTACAACTCATGGCGATAACGACCGACCATGAGTTTGTAATGTTCAAAGGTTGCTCGCAGAATATTAGCAGTAAATTTATGCAGTTCTTTAAAATAATTAATATGGGCTTGCGCATCGAAGGAAATACATCCATGGAATGAGAGATGATGACGGTCAGGTGGGCGGGGCAATGCATGGTAAATCTCGAAAGGAGATATAGTAAGAGAGCGGCGTTTAGAATTATTACATGTGAAATTTGCCTGTGGAGGTACAAGATCCCGTTGCTTTAGATTCGCCCCGATTAAACACCTAAGAAGATTCTCCAAACTCGTATTAACGATTTCAGTATGTTCATTAGTTAGAGAGTGATATGAACTACTAAACTCGAGTTTGGTGTCCTTTCGACCCCTTGTTACGTTTCAAAAATACGACATAAAATAGTTAATATCTTGTTGTAATTTCACAAATCCACTCATATTTATCTTGACACTACAAAATTTAAAATTGTCTCCAATTTGATCATTTAGGAGTTTCCAAAGAAATCTTTTAAAGCGTGTGTCCTTATTGGGAGTGAAATTTTTTGGAGTTCTGATTATCCTTAAAACATGAATTTTCAGGAATATATTGATAATTTGACTATAATAATTTAGTACAAAAAGATTTATATTTATAAGATGATGAAATAACGTAAAGTGGTGTTCTCCAAATACGAAATCAATATATGGTCGCGACAATAGTGCAACGGATGGGTGACCATCAAACGTAACTTCAATAGGCTCAAGTGTTGATGAGTATGGTGGGCTCGGAGGCTTAGGACATGCGTAGTTTAAGTCTATGTCACCTAAGACGATGGGTTCATCGCTGGTCAACTCCTCCCGGAGCAGGGGCTCAAGAAGGAAATCAGTGACTACAGTTAGTGATTCAGTGGGTGCAAGTGGAGTCGCTACTTCAATCAGTATGTCATAAATAGGAGGAAGAATCTCTTCTTTCTGGAGCTGGAGCTCAGGAAGAGTCTCATCAACTGGAGGGATTTCTACCGTGGAGCTAAATTGAGATAGTGTACTCACGGGGGTGGTAATACTAGGGAAATCTATGTCTTTAAAAGTGGGGGTAATGACGAGACTAGAGCGGGGTCTATCTGAAGACTCGGATTCCACCCTATGAGCCATACTAGAAACTTCTTCTAAATTGCGATAATGTTGCAGCTCTAGTTGATTCCTAATGGAGTAGTGTAACCCGTGCAGGTAACGGGATACGATCATCTCATCACCCTCCTGAATACCTAGTCTAGATTGAAGGACTATAAATTCACTAGTGTACTCATCGACCGACAAACCTCTTTGTTGTAGATTTTAAAATTTATGATATAAAGTTCGGAGGTAGTTAGGGGAGACAAAGTGTTTACGCAACTCTATTGTAAAGTCAACCCAAGTAGTGATTGGAGGCAACCATAACTTATCTCTCATGCGTTCGAGTTGCTTCCACCAATCTAGCGCGGATCCCTTAAGTCTACGGGCCACATACTTGATTTGCGTGCTCAAAGGTATTTGATTAGTTCTCATAGAGCATTCCATAGTATGACACCAATCCAAGCAATCTTCGGGCCCTAAACGTCCGTCAAAATCAGTCGGGTGTGTGTGCTCAAAGTCTTTAGGATGAGTGTTCTCTTCTTGCAATAAGTGATTTATGTTAGGGAGCGACGCTACTATTTCAGATAATTTTTTAATTCGAAGATTTAAATTTTCCATATTATTCTCCAACCTTATATTAGTTTCTAAATGATCGGTCACCTTCTCCATTAGAAATACTTTGTTTTTATTTGCCAAAATATATATATATATATATTTTTTTTTTTTGTAAATCCTTTTAAAACAAAGGGAACCCTTTTTTCATTTTAAAATAATAATAAATGTTGATGATTTTTTTAAACAAATTTCTAAGTCATTTTATTTTATAACGGATCGACCGATTCACGATAGGAGTGAATCGACCAGCTCTGATACCAAACTGATGTTGACTCGACTAGGATTTTGAAAATTAATTGTTTTAATTGAAAATATTTTATTTTGTTATAAAAATGAAATTATAATTTTGAAAAAAATACGTGGATGTTTAATCTTTGAAAGAGGGGCCGGGCGACCAAAACGAAGCTTCCGCGTGCACGACTACTCTTAACGAAGAATTTCCCAAAATCCGTTAATCGTTACTCAAAAGAAAATTCATCGGCATCCAATGAATTGAACCGAGGCGGATCTGATTTTCCACAAGCAAAACACAGATAATAATTTATGAAATACGATAATTAAAGCGATTGAATGTTCGGGCAAGCCTTTAATTATTTACGTTATGCATAGACTTAAACCAATTATTTGTGAGCAAGAAATCAGCAAGGTTACCACAAGAGATTGACCCAATCAAAAGTTGAGGAGCAGTTGCTGTTGAAGGGTCAAACCGGGCGAGCAGGGAACCTCGTCGGCTCCAGTCGGCGAGATGAGCGACAGAGGGGGTGCCGGAATAGGATGCTGAAGTCGACGACACCCCTCACGCGACAGGGCAGGCGACACTGGAGAAAGATGGCGGAACTGCTGGAAGGTTGGAGGCGCCGACAGTGGGGAACGTGAATGTTGTAAAACCCCAACTCAGTGTTACCACAAATCAGCAGTCCGGTCGGGCCCCGTGATAAGAAGTAAACTAAGTAGCGGTAATAAAATTGGTACGTAGCAGACATAAATGAAAAGTGCTAAGAGAGTACTTACAGCGGAAAAATAGTAAAAGAAGCTAAGGGTAATGTACCTTAAATTTTGAATTCAGAGAGCCACTAAAAATTAAAAGTCACAATGCTTGAAAAACTGTAATCTTAAACAAAGTCTGATACAAGAACCATTAGAAAAATCCCGATACATGTCAAATATCGCAAAATAGTACTGAAAGAACAAACTACAACAGGTAAACGAACTAAAAGGAGAGCGAACTGCAAGTATGCTCAATCTAGGCACAACACCGCACCTGTGACTCCTGTAATAAGAAGCCCAAAAATGGGTCAGCCCAACTGGAGAGTAAGAAAGACCATTCTTCTTCGTGACACTAAAAATAATTTATAAAGAACTTGATTTCTTACTTTTTGGAAAACAAAAGCTTTTATGCTACAAAAGAACATTATTTATATAGTGCTATACTACACATGTTTTTCTACAAAAATGCTTAACATAAATGTCTGTTCTAGTTTTGTTACGTCTTACGCATACTTATTCAAACTCCAAAAGGAAAGGTTAACTATAGTACTATTTCTAATTTTCGACGTACTGAGTTTTATTTCTCTAGTGATTGCCCTTCTTAATATCTTATGCTGAGAACTCGTTTATGCGTATTCTAACGATCTGAGTCCCAACTAACGAACGCAGAGGTTCTAGCGTCTCATGGACATAAACTCGCATCTTCTGAATTTCTAATGGAGAAAATGTCTCCCTGCATTTGAGACTCGTAGGGTCTACTGCGCCCTATGAGTAAGATAGTGCGCCTCTATCTATCACGATGGAGAGAGCTTCAATCATGAATCCTAATTATTTTAAATAACCGTCGGTTTTGTTATTTATTCAATTGACGGACGCAGGTCGTATTTTACACTAAAGGACTGCCCCGTATGCATTTTCTGGAGCTTAATATATAATAGTACGCCTAAAGAAATACGTGGTTAAATGTACTATACCAATTCATATTTTTCGTACGGGTTTAATCTTATTTCGTAACATTTTAACTTGTGCATAATACTATACGATATATCTAGCCAAAAAGAATAGAATTTCTTACCGCGGTGTTACGACGCTCGTACACGAGACGCGGAGGCATAGTTCCTTCCGGATTACTGAAATTACACGGTTGTGTTCTTCTCACCTAGGGTTCCCATGAACATAACACGATATCACATATGCTAAAAAAATGAACGGAAGTAACGACTTGGAGCAAGATGGGTAAGGGGTCTTTGCCTCTTTACAAACGTACGAACAACGACGAAGCCGATGGATCAACAAGCAAAAGGATTGGGGTCTACTGATTTGGACGGGGACAGTGAGTTAGGCGGCCTTCTGAAAGAGATCCCAGGCGTTATTGATCGTAATAACGACGAAGATGAGAAACGACGATGACTTACTGGGTTTCAGCTTCGACTGCGCCCCCTATCGACAGAGGAGGAGGGCTGGATCTTTCCAGGGCTGCTGTCTACGAACTCCCAAATGAGGAAGAAGACACGCCGGCGGCTTAGAAGACGCAAGCGAGTACCTACGAGGAAGAACAGCGGCGGTTTCCACTCACGCCTAATGGGGAAGCCCTAATTCCTACCGCACGGGGTCGAGAGGGAGAGGAAACGAGAAGCGATCTTGCAATAGAGGCGTCTACGCGATTTAAGGGGACGCGTGCTCTGCGCGGTTACACAAGACGTGGAGGGGGATGCGGTTACTTAAACAGATCCGGAAATTAAAAAGAAATGACAGGGAAAACATTTGCCTTAAATTCTTAGGGGCAAATTTAACATTGTATATCACGAAAATACGGTTGTCAAACCTTTATGACTATTATGTCTACGCGTTACGCTCTCGCATAAAATATTGAGACGCCTCGAAACAAAATTCCACATACTTCCGAAAATTAATTAACTGGCACGCATTTATTGATCGTAATAAGGTGTTTACCTCGAGACGACGCTGGCTTGGTCAATTCTGCTCATGATTGGGCCCTGCAGATAAATTTTAGCTTGCGTATTAAATTTACGGATGTTACAAATGAGGTGGAGACGGGCACGCAACAGCCGAACGGAGGAGATCGACAGATACGGACTTGCTGTAGGCCGGCGGATTGAGTGGTGGAGTAGACCGGCGGGCTGAGCAGTAGGGTAGATCGGCGGAAACGGGGCTGGCTGGAGATGGTTGTACGGGGAGGGAGGTAGGCAAGTACCGGCAAGGCAAAGAATTGATAAAGAATCAATTCTTTGTTGTCCGATTTCTCTCCTTTTTCTTTGCACATAGTGGCCTTAAATATTGAATTCAGATTTTCTTCTCTTCAAATCTTGTAATTAACTCTTTCCCCCAAATAATTATCTCATACATATTTCTTTCCAATTGAATTTTTGTCTGACAATTCTTGTTCCAACATATTTGTTTCCTAAATAAAATTTTCCGTTTGTTTACAGCATTTGAAATAAATTCCAAACATAATATTTCCTTCTTTTTTTTCAATTTATTGATTTTAAATAATTTTAAGCTTGCCCGTTACGTCCTAACTACTAGAATTACCGGACCTTTTTATTTAAGATCTCATCGGACGGTCAACCCGAAGAGCCGAACTATTTCAAATAAAAGCAGGTGCATGAAAGAAATACACGATAATAAATAAATGCTGAAAAATTAAAATGCGCGACTTATGCGACGAAGGAAGCATCAAATATGATCGTCTTTAACAATAAGCATTGAGACGACGTCGAAGCATAAACAGTAAGTATCGAGGAAGAAGCCGTCAGGATCTGGAAATTGGTAGCATCCGGCGTCGAGAGCAGCCCCGAGCGTCGATGTTGTTGGGATTGATGAACGAGAACAGCTATTGCAGGCTCGACGTGATCGAAGGAATAAGAAGGAGACGCGACCAGTGGCGGGAAGTAGCCACGGGATCGAAGACACGGAGCTCGATTGGTCCAGTCGACGATGACGAGAGGCTCGTCGGGTCCAATCGACGCAAGCGGCGACGGGATCAAGTGCCAGCAGTAGCAGAGGAGGCCATCGAGGGGAAAGGAGTCCACTCCCGTCGATGGAATCACACGACCATTCCGTCGACGGGAGCGGGAGGGGAGCAGCTCGACAGAGGCTTTAGCATCGCAGGACCGGATCAATTCGTGAGGAAGAGGTGGAAGCAAGTAGCAGCCGCATGAATGAAAAATTTAGGGTTTTCAGAATCAGGAAAAATTTAGGGTTTTCTAGTTTTCATGTTGGAAACTAGAAAACATAATAGATGGATGATTTTATTCAGGCCTGACCGCGCTCGCTCTGCTACATTTCGGAAACGTGTTTCCACGCATTTCCGGGCGTTTGCCATATCCGATACGCCTTCGAGCCGATACGCGAAGCATTTTTAAGTATTCTTGCTTCGCCACTCGCATCGCAATGCGCAAATGTACATCAACAACTAACTGGAGGAGCGGGGTCAGAGATAACTTCGAATAGAGGAGAGTTACAGCGCAGTTAGCATTCCGAAGGAGTTTGGGTTGTTTTTTTTTATTCGTCGCTGTGCTTTGGCAGTTAGGGTGGAGTGCACAGGAGGCGGAGATGGGGCGGTTGCGCTCAAGATGTCGGGGATGGAGGGAGCACTAAGTTCGGCGATGGTTGGTTGCGGATCCGTCACCGAACTTGGAGGCAATGGTGGTGTCCTTCATGGATGCGCCGGTGGGGGGATGCTATATTGCACTGGATGGGGAGAGAAAGAGGACGCAGTGAAAATTCAGAGGGCAGTCGGGCGAGGGACGAAGCTGCTGCACAGCAAATATTATAGTAGAAATATAATATTAAAGTAGAGATATTATATAAGTTATGACCTGGCTTATTAAATTATTTTTATAATTACAAATAAAATTACATTTGTAATTTTATCTATTACATGCAGAGCAATTCTGTTTATCTATTACTCCACTTTTTAAGCCATTATCGATGCTATCTTCTAGACTCACCTTACTCTATATTTCTAATGTGTCTGTGCTCATTGCTCTCGGGGGCACAAGCTTCTTATGTGCTCGACAAGACTGTCGCCGCTCACAATTCCCCTGAGCGCAATGTGATGTCAGTACTTCATTTGCCGCTCAATCATTCATCACTCTCAAGATGCTGGGAGCGGCGGCATTCCTGTTTATAGATACATACATGTATATGAATCACTTTTCTTCACTTAAAAATCTCACAGCATTAAACTAAATTGTACTCAACTGATAGCTATTTGGCGGGATTGTCAATGCTGGAAATGCTAGACTGGAAGCTACTGATCTCTTTGAGAATGAGTATCCTTTTCATATGTTTCTCTCTTTGTTGAGCTAAATAAACATGAATAAATCTACCGCTTTGGAAAGGTAGCTGTTCTGCTTAATTGATTCAGCTATTTGCTTTTCAACTTCAATGACTACCCCAATGGAATGGTTGTACTTTTCAATTTATTAGTTATGGGTAACTGGCAAGCGTGGATGCAGGTATGAATTTTAAATTTAGCAGCATTTTTTGTGGCCTGTAATTTACAAAACTCTGGATTTTTTACTTATTTGGGCCCTTATCAACAGTACATAAAACCCTGAACTGTGCCTCTTTAATTTTAGGAGTCATTGCTCTTCCTGGGCACAACCATTTATAGCACAATGATGAGTGCTCTTTAGAAGTAATACAACCGACAATTTCACTCTCCAAAGAACTTTTCTTCAAGGACATGCTCTAGCTTTATATCTTTTTATTCTTTTGATTTTCCTTTATTTTAAGCTCCTCATGTTGGATCAGTCGCCTTCTTATTTAGCTGACATCTCACTGCTTACTACTTTTTCTTAAGGTGTATTAGCTTTTGTTTCTTTAATGTACTTTTCATCTTTCGTTGACCACTGTATAATTGGCTTGTAAATATGTTTAAACTAAATGCTCATATTCCTATGTACAGTTTTTATTTGTCCCTTGTGCTATCTTGATCTTTTTAATGTACTATATTTCATTTTTCTTATAGAAATTACGATAAATTGTGTAATCCATGCATACCCACATTCATTTTTATGTAGTAGAAATAATATAAAATTACAAACAAGTTCTTGGGACTCTAAAAATGTAAAAAAATAATGTACATTGTTGAATAAATTACGTACAAAACTCAATAACAAGGCCCAGCTAGAGCCCGCTTCATCCTTAGTTTTTAGTCCAACATCTTAGAATGAGATTAGTTCTCCTCCTTCTCTTCCTATATAAGTGTACAAAGACTTGTATGTATTCAAGTTGAAATAAAATTATTTCTTTTATTTCCCCATTTTTTTTGTTCTTTTCTACATTGTATCAGAGCCAAAACTCGAATCCAGGTTTTTTTTCGCTCAGCTTGAGGTCCTGCAGGAGCAGCCTCGCCATTGCCAGCAGTCTCCCATCTCGCTGACCGCAGATTTCCCCTATCCTTTGTATCTCTATGCATCCTCCCCCCCCCCCCCCCCCCCCCCCCCCGCCCCCCCCCCCCTGCTTTTATAGCATTCTGTTGTGCCTCCTACTTGGTCCCGCAGCCGGTTCTATGTTCTTCTACCTGCTGTGCTTGCTGGCTTAACCGCGCGACATGATCGTCCGTCCGCAGACACCTTCAAGTGATCGCCTGCTTGCCGCGATCTCCTTCTCCGCGCGGATTCCTCTCTACAGCTTCCTTGGCCGCTCTTCCCTTGCTTGCCGCAACTTGCCAGTCCTCCAGCCAGCGCGGACTCCTGGTGGTCGAGCTCTTCGTCGCTCTTGATCGCCTGTCCGTCGACCTTCTCTGACTGAGTTCCTTGTCGCGCGTGGTCTTCTGCGTGTGTTCCTGATCGTCTGTCCGTCGAACTCCTCCGCGCTTGTCGTGCTCCTCAGAAGTATCAGTGCTCCTGACCGCAAATACGAGCTCTTCTGCAAGTGATCCTGACCACAGCAGCTGTCGTGATTACCCCTGCTCTCGGCGTGACCGCGCCCTCCGTCTCTTCCGCGCTCCACGAATTTGAATGAAGCCACATCTCTTCCTGCCCGCGCTACCCATACCTGAAGTCTGTGATGAACTTCAGATCACCACTATCTCTCTTAGGGCCTGTTTGGCTAAGCTGCAGCGCTGGGAGAAGCAGTGGTGGAAAATAGTGGTGGAGGAATCTGTTGTTTTGCAGTGGTGGAAAAATTGATGAAACTGTTTGAAAAACTGTATTTGTTTTGCTGTTTAAAATAATGGTGCATATTTATTTGTTTGCATGACATGAAAATAAATAACATATTATTTAAAAATTAATATAATTGTGATAAAAAAATATGTTATTTATAAGCATCATTAATATATTATTAATCTTATTTATTAATGTTATATATAATACATCTATATAATATATATATAACTGAATATATATATATATATATAATATATATATAATACTTTCTTATTAATATAATATAAGTTGTATTAATAATATTTTCTCATTAGTAATATTTTCTTATATAATATATAAGTTATACAAATTATACTTTATTATTAACGTTTTAATGTGGGAGTTAAAACGTTAATATAATGAAAATGTTAGTATATTAAACATTTAAATGTTAATATATTAATAATAGGTTAATGTAAATAGCCTTAAAACGTTAATATATAATATATTAAAATATAAATAATATAATAATACGTTAATATATTAATAATACTTTAATATATTAATAATATGTTAATATATTAATAATAGGTTAATATGATAATATATAATATGTTAAAACGTTAATATATAATATGTTAAAATATAAATAATATTATAATATGTTAATATATTAATAATAGGTTAATATATTAATAATACATTAATATATTATAATACGTTAATATATAGTATAGTAATATATTAATATAATAATACGTTAATAATATAATAATACGTTAATATATTAATAATACGTTAATATATTATAATACGTTAATATGATATATAATATGTTAAAACGTTAATAAATAATATGTTAATATATTAATAATATGCTAATATATAATATTATAATACATTTATATTAATAATATAATTATTTTATTAAAGTTAATATATTAAAAAATAATTATAAAAGTTAATATAAACAGTTATTAATTTAATTTTAATTATTTTAATTTTTAATATAATTAAACTTATAATATATTAACTTTAAAATGTTAATGAACTTTTTTTATAAATCTTTTTTATAAATTTTTTTTTAATATTTAAATAAAAATAGCGTTGTAGCTCTGAAAAGGGTTGCAGCGCTGTCTACCTGCCGCAGGTCCCCACCCAGGCGGGAATATCGGCGGTGGCTTCTTGCCACCACCTACCCCAAATTTTTGTTTGGCGGGGCGGCAGAAAAAAACCATTGCCTGTCGCAGCTTTGCCGCCCCGCCATGCAGGTCCTTAGTGGAAAGAAGAACTTTGTTGAGTGGGTGCACTTCGTCCGTCGTGTGCTTCAGACCAAAGGCCTCCTACATCATCTGACTAAGGCTACCCCTACTGAGCCCACCGAGGAATGACTCCGTGATAACATCCGTGTCCAATCCTGGATTCTCAACTCTATGGATAGTGAACCATATCGAATGACGATGTATCATGAAACGGTCAAGGCCATGTTGGAGGAACTTCACTCCCTCTATTCTGGCAAGGACAACTTGCAACACCTCTTTGACATCATCATGGATCTTCAATCTTATACTCAGGGGTGACTGGAGATCTGAACTCCTTTGTTACGCGTTCCAAAACTCTAGTCGAGGTCTGGATTCAACATCAGTCTCCAACCGCAGACCTCGCTACCCAACGTGCCCAGAAGGAAGCGGCTGGCATCGCCATGATGATGGCCTGTGTTTCGTCTCATCTTCACAGCGTTCGGGCTCGGATCCTTTCTTCCCCCACCATTCCTTCTCTGTCGGATGTGTGTTCGATGTTTTTAAAAGTCACCTTCTAGAGGTCGCTCGCTCCCTTATGTTTCAAATGCAGGTCCTCAAGCTTTATTGGCATTTCGCGGTTTCTATTGCTTGCTACCTTATCAATCACATGCCCTCCTTCATTCTCAACCTTGCGACTCCCTTCAGTCTTTTATTTCCTTGCTCCTCGTGTGAAAAAATATATATGTTCGTTGGTTACCTTCGCACCTACTCCCCTAATGATCACAAGATTGTTACATCTGCGGATGTGACCTTTCTCGAAGATCAGCTTTTTCGCTCTTCCCACCCAGCCTCTCCAACACCTACTACATTATCACGCCCGACCGTTCCTGTTACTTCTCATCTACCACCCATAACCCCACTGTCAAACCCTGCACCCTCCAAACCGTCTCTTCTTCATGTGTACACTTGTCGTTCTCCTCGTTCTGATGCCCTTAGACAATTACCTTCTCCAACTGCTATCCCGCGGCCTGAAGATTCGGCACCTGCAACAACTGCTCATCCTATAGGGAATTATGTGTTCTTACATCGTCTCTCTCCGGTGCTTCACAAATTCTCATCTTCTTTGATGTCTATCCCCACCCCTAACACTTTACAGGAGGCTCTTCAACATCCGGGATGGCAGGCAACCATGGATGAGGAAATGAATGCTCTTCTGGCAAATCATACTTGGAACCTTGTTCACCTTCCACCTTGCCAACCTTGTGTGGGTGTAAGTGGGTCTTTACCATCAAACATGGTCTGGATGGGGCAGTTCAACGACTTAAGGCTCGTCTTGAGGCATGTGGCTTCACACAACAACAAAGCCTTGATTATGACGAAACCTTCTCGCCTGTTGCAAAACTGAATTATGTTCATGTTCTGATCTCCCCCGCTGTTCATCGAAATTGGCAGTTGCATCAATTGACTGTAAAAAATGTTTTTCTCAATGGCGACCTACTGGCGACTGTCTACATGCAACAACCTCCAGGACTTGAGACCACGGGAGAGTCCCATATATGTCATCTCAAAAAATCTCTCTATGGTCTCAAACAGTCTCCTCGCGCATGGTTTGACAAGTTCTACTAGGTTGTTCGTGGTGTTGGGTTCACTCGAAGCTCAGTTGACTTCCCTCTATTTACTCGACATTCTCCGACTGGCACAGTAATTTTATTGGCTTGTGTCGATGATATCTTGATTACGGGTGATTATGCCACAGGAATACACATGATCAAGCAGCACTTGACCTCTGTTTTCAAACTAAAGACTTGGGGAATCTTCGGTACTTCCTTGGTCTTGAGGCAGCTCGGCGTCCTGATGGACTTGTTCTATCTCAACGGAAATATTGTCTTGACTTGCTTCATGATGCTGGCCACTCTGGATGCAAGCCTGCTGACAATTTTATGGATGTCAATCACAAGCTCTGCGCTCATTCCTCGGGCTCCGATCTACTTCTTCCAAACTCAGAGTATTATCGGCGCCTTGTAGGGAAGTTGATCTAACTGACAATTACAAGACCTGATATACCTTTTGTTGTTGGTGTTGTCAATCGATTCATGCATTCGCCACGAACCTCTCATCTCCAGGCAGTTAAGCGCATCCTTCGATACTTACAAACTGCTCCTGGACAAGGACTTGTATACAAGTCTTCGTCATCTCCCTTATCTCTTATTGCTTACTCTGGTGCTGACTATGCTGGCTCTTTGGATGATCGTCGTTCCACAAGTGAATTTTGTACATACTTTGGTGGACCTTATCACCTGGCGCAACAAGAAACAGTCTGTGGTTGCTCGCTCATCAGCCGAAGTTGAGTATCGTTCAATGGCCTCTGTTGTGTCCGAGCTCACCTGGTTGGAAAGCCTTCTAAGTGACCTTGGTATGAAACTTCCCTCACCGGCTACTCTTTATTGCGACAGTCAAACTGCTATACATATTGCCAAGAATCCAGTATTTTATGAACGTACCAAACACATCGAAGTCGATTGTCACTTCATTCGGGAGAAGGTTCAACCGAAGAAGCTGGAATTAAAGCATGTTTCTGCTGTTGAGCAAGTAACTGATATTCTCACTAAGGCCTTACCACGTCCGCTATATTATCAGTTCTTGTCCAAGCTTGGTGCCTACGATTTGTATGTTCCATCTTGCAGGGGATTGTTGAATAAATTATGTACAAAAGCCCAATAACAAGGCCCAGCTAGAGCCCGCTTCCTCCTTAGTCTTTAGTCTCACATCTTAGAATGGGATTAGTTCTCCTCCTCTTCCTATATAAGTGTACAAAGACTTGTATGTATTCAGGTTGAAAGAAATAAAATAAAATTTTTCTTTTATTTTCCTATTTTCTGTTCCTTTCTACATACACAAAGAAAATAAAAAATATAATATAACTGAGGAACATAAATAAATAATAAACACCTCTTCTCAAATTGGTATTAGAGGTTTCATGTAGTTCCAGTTTGTCTTATAGAATACATATCACAAAGACTAAATCTGTCAAGAGAGATCCTGAAAATGGAAGGTTCAATAGGCTTTCGAGGAGATCGTCCGAGTGGGTCAACATAAGAAGCAAAAGGCACAATGAGAGAGCCATCCTGAACCTTCTCAAAAATAGAGTGAATATCCACCTGAATAATTCTTGTCCTCTTATGATGAACATAATCACATATATCTAAATAGCAACATGATTGCCATATGAAAGTGACATTGACAAATGCATATTAAATATCAACTTAGTGATGAGGGATTTAAGCTATGCATACTCACATGTTACATGAGCAAGAGATCTATATACAATTTCTGCACTTGAGCGGGTTGCTTCCAATTATTTCTTGCTCCTCCAACAGATCGGGTTGCCTCCAACAAAGATTCAATATCCATTTTTAGATCATTTATCAGAAGACAACCCATTCTTTATCTACATTTAAGAATATGCAAACCTTTAAATATCCATTAGAACTGTACATAAGACATCTCCTGGATGTACCTTAATGTACCTTAATATTTTATCGCATAGTCAGAAGATAACATGGTCTTATCAACTTATGTGATTTTGTAAACCTTTAAGTATCCATGAGCACTTCAAAAACTTTTCACTGGATATTCCTTTTCAGTAGACAAAATACTTTTTGTTGGACTTGTTAACATTTGTGATCCTGTAAACCTTTAAGTATCCATGAGCACTACAAATGACTTCTCACTGCAAATGGCTTTTCCCTATATGCATTTATGAATATGCAAACCTTTAAATGTCCATGAGCATTGTACATAAGACATTTCTTGGATGAACCTTAATAGTTTATCCCTTGTCAGAAGATAACACAGTCTTATCAACATCTATGATTCTGTAAACCTTTAAGTATCCATGAGCAGTACAGAAGTATTTTCGCTGGATGTGCCTTATGTACCTATATATATTTATTCTATAGATAGTTGTCAAGTGGCTATAGGAAGCAGTGTGCATAAATTATGGCATTACGCTGACATTCAATGCAATATTATGGTGAGTAATAGTCAAGTAAATTAGCCTCTCAACTAGTCTCATGTACATGTGAATATCACTAGAGAGGTTCTCATCCACAGTAGTTAAAACGTGATGTTCCATTGGTGTCTAGTGGGTTTGCATCCCAACTTACCTTCATCAGAAACTAGATCTAATGCATATTTACAATTGATTCATGGAGATCCTCTAGATGATCTAGAGATCTCTGGATCTAGAAAATACCGCAGCTCACCAAGATATTTAATATCAAAAACAGTTTTCAAGGATTTTTTTTCTCGTCATAAATAATTGTCTGATTATAACCCATCACAATAATATCAACATAAACCAGTATAATAATATGTCCACTAGTTCTTGTATGTTTAAATATGGTATGGTTAGATTGCAGTTAATCAAATCTCATATCATGTAATGGCCCATTGAACAAAGGAAAATATGTATTTATGACAAAACCATTCATTTGAGTTCTGTTTTTATCCTGTAAAGATTATTGAGAAAATATTCGTACAATGTCTAGCCAAATATGTTCAGTTCAAGAATATAGATATTTTTTATTGTGAACTATTCTCGCGGAAGTTTTGATCATTGCCACTGTAGAATTTGATAAATGTGTTCAGTGAAGGATGGTATAAATTTTTTTAACCATGCAGAACGAGTGAATTTTCTAAGGTCATGTTTAATTTCTTCAATAGCTTGAATATTTGATTATTAGCATGTATTATTTGATATTAAAATTTTCCTGCTTGAGCTATGTACTTTATAGCTGTGAAGATTCGTAGGTATTAAATTCTGTGTTGTACATGTTGTGGAACTTTCCAATGATGCCTCTTATCTCTATCCCCTCTAGAGCTACCGGGATTTGACAGGAACTTCATGGAGTCTCGTCTATTTTATCAGTTTCTATCTCATAACAGTTTTACTCCTCCTGAATCTGGTAAGTTCCTGGATAAACATGGCCGCATATGCTTATTCCTAGTTTAAGAGAGTATTTACTAAATGTCGACATCATGATCTGAAAAGTGTATGTAATTATGTTTGTACATCTGGAAAATGCTTTATAGACTCCTTGATGTCTTTATTCCTTATACCTCATGTGCAGGAAATATTCGTCTAATTATGTTGGCTATGATAAACAAATACACCAGGAAATGTTGTGAATAATTCATTGGATTTAAGTGTTTGATTATCACATAAGAGGAATTTTAACAAATGTAAATTACAATTTGTTTTCTAATGTGTTTTGGGGATTCAGAAGCCGAGAGATTTTTTGTTACGTGTTAATCCTCCGTCAGTTATCTTATTATCTCGTTGCGTGTAGGGAGTCATAGTTATTAGACTTGTAGTAATGTTTTAGTATTTTAATATTGTTTGCATTTTATGTATTTACGGGTATGCCACCCGGGGTTCTATATATAGACCCTTCTCTTGTATTTGGGCATTATGAAATGAAATATGAATCCCTTTATCTCTCTAAATTCCTCTCTCTCTCTCTCTCTCTCTCTCTCTCTCTCTCTCTCTCTCTAAGCTCTTCTCTCCTTCCTCCACCCTCTAGGGTTTCTTCCTCTCTCATCCCCTCCTCCACCATTCTAGGGCTTGCCCTTTGTATCTCCTCCTCCAACAATCCGGCAACGAACCAAGCCCATAACAACTTGGTATCAGAGCCATCCTTCCTCGGCGTTACTCTCCGCTACTCCGCACCGCCGCCGCCGCTGGTTTCCGCAAGACACAGCCGCAACAGCCGCCGCCTCCGCTGTTTTCTGTTGCTTCGGTTTCCACGAGCCCGACGCCTCCCTCGCCAACCCCACTGTCGACGCCCGCAACCCCGCCACCTACTCCGTCGAGATCAACGAAGCCAAGACCCCCCAGCGCCTGCCTCAAGCCCGACGGCAACAGCCACCACCGAATTCCAGTCGTCAAGATCGACGAAGCCTCACACCGCTTCATCCCCGCTGCTCTCCCTGCGCCCAAGTCCATCGTCGACCCCGCTCATTTTCTCCCTCCGTGCCGACGAGCCAAGACCGCACGTCTCCTTCCAGTCCCAATAATCACGCCCGACGCCTCCTGCGACTTTTTTT
Organism: Dactylorhiza incarnata; assembly: GCA_033032865.1. Taxonomy (NCBI): domain Eukaryota; kingdom Viridiplantae; phylum Streptophyta; class Magnoliopsida; order Asparagales; family Orchidaceae; genus Dactylorhiza; species Dactylorhiza incarnata. The sequence goes on from JAWHQI010000265.1 coordinate 2,658,586, forward strand.
TCTTGAGCCCAGATGCACGGCAGGCTGTCCTCGAGCCCTGTGCAGCACGCCTCTTGCGATTCCATCAAACCGCCTGTTTTTCATTTCTCTTTTTTTTTTCGTGGACCCCACCACCACTCTCCCCCCTTTGCCCTTTTCTTATTCATTATTATCTGCTCCTCCTATCCCATCAGCCAGCATCACATCCCCTAACCCTCTTTTACCTTATTTTATTTTACTTTCTTGTCTCTTCTTCATATTTCACTAATGAACATTCAACTTAGTGCCGCGGATGCGGGCGTCCTCCACTTGATGCTTCGGAAGTGGTCAACGACTTTTCAAGCCTCCATGTCTCGCTTCGAGGCAAAGCTTGATCAATTGGGATACGTTGACGTTCCGCCACCGGCTGCTCCGCCACCGGCTATTCCGCCACCGGCTGTTCCGCCTCCTCCGCCACCGGCTGTTCCGCCTCCTCCGCCACCGGCTCCTGCCTTGACGATCCCACTCTCCAAGCCCGCACCGCTTGTGCTGCCTTCGCCGTCCTTGCCGTCGTCGTCGCCGCCGCCGTCGCCGCAGTCACCGCCTCTGCCTGCCCTTGCTCCACCGGCCCCTGCCTTGTCGGTCCCTCCAGCCTCGTCGCTTTCTGCTTTGTCGGCCGCCTCACCGCTGGTTGGCGCTCTGCCGCCTCCGACCACGCCACTGCCTTTGCTGTCGGCCACTACTCTGTCGGCCCTTTCGACCGCATTACCATTGCTGCCTCGCACCGCATCGCCTGTCTCACCGGACCCCTTCCTTCTGCCGGATGTTGTTCCTTCGGTTGCCCTGCTGCTCCGGCCTTCCGCCGCTCCGCCGGACCACTCGGCCCCAGTCATTGCGCCACTCGTCTTTCCGACGGCGCCACCACTACTCCTCGCCGCCACTACCACCGCGACGACCTACCAGACGCTATTTTGGCGCGAGATCAAAGAGTCAGAGAAGTCGGACATCCTACTGGGTTTGAGCTTGAGGACAAGCTCAAAATGAAGGACGAGTGGATTGTTACGTGTTAACCCTCCGTCAGTTATCTTATTATCTCGTTGCGTGTAGGGAGTCATAGTTATTAGACTCGTAGTAATGTTTTAGTATTTTAATATTGTTTGCATTTTATGTATTTACGGGTATGCCACCCGGGGTTCTATATATAGACCTTTCTCTTGTATTTGGGCATTATGAAATAAAATATGAATCCTTTTATCTCTCTAAATTCCTCTCTCTCTCTCTCTCTAAGCTTTTCTCTCCTTCCTCCACCCTCTAGGGTTTCTTCCTCTCTCATCCCCTCCTCCACCATTCTAGGGCTTGCCCTTTGTATCTCCGCCTCCAACAATCCGGCAACGAACCAAGCCCATAACATTTTTCTTCATGCAAAAAAAAAGTTTTGCGTTGTTGATGTAGGAGGCAATTATCTTGCATTAATTGTACTTGTTGATATTTTGTATTTTATTTATTTCGCTCTATCCCCTATTCCTTCACTCCTATATATATTGGGGTGTGCCTCCTTGTAATATACAAGAATTAATGAATTCAATAGTTTTCCACATGGTATCAGAGCACGATTAGGGAGTAAACCTCCTCTCGCTCTGCTTGCAACTCTTCTTCTCCCCGTCGCCGCTCGTGCACGTCACTCTACTTCGCATCCGCAGTCTTTTCCAGCGGTTCTTCTTCTCCGCTCGCGCTAGCGCCTCAGTTCGTCGCTCCTCTCGCAGCCATTCGTCTTTCTTCTTCCAGACGGTCTTCCTCCAACCGTTCGCCTTCGCTTCGCCTCTCCATCTGTCGCGTTGGTCTTCTCCTCCTGAGTTTTTTTGTCGTTTCCTGCTTGACACCGAACATGTTACCATAAGTTGAAGGCATTTCCGGTGTCGGTCTCTATTGGAAGATCCTCCGTGGCTTTTGTTCCATTCCTCTTTCCTTAAGCAAACCCTAGGGATTTTTTTGTTCTTGATGGGTGTGGTGTTCATTCTCTTGGTTCCTTGATTTCTATTCTTGGATTATCATGTCGGGGAATGGTGAGTCGCCTACAATCTCTTCCGATGCTGAAGTTTCCTCCGCTACTTTGTTGATCGGTGGACCTACTCGGTCAAGTCATGATCATAATATTCCTCAAATCACGACTATACGTCTGGATGGATCCAATTTTCTGTCGTGGTCTTGGGCTATCACCCTTGCCTTGAAGAGCAGGCTCCTGTTTGGCTATGTTCTGGGGATTACGTCGGCGCCTGCCTAGAATTTCCCTGATTAGTTGCAGTGGGAGTCTGAGAATTCTTTAGTTATGTCCTGGCAGACTAATTCCATGGTGGAATCCATTGCCCGGAATTACCCGTTCTTAGATACCTCTGCGGATATTTGTAAGAGGGTTGAGGCTACGTACTCATCCAGGGGGAATGCACTCCAGATTTTTCAGCTGAGACGGAAGATCTTTCTTCTACGACAGAGTGATCGTCCTCCTTCGGCTACTACCTGGAGTTCACTTAGCTTTATCAAGAGTACGATCACCTTGACTCTCTCACTCTTGTGTCCCCTGAGGATGAGATTCTTGTTCGGGCTTGGGAAGAAAGGAACAGAGTTTTTGAGTTTCTTCATGGTCTGCATCGGGACTTCGATCAGATCAGTGTTCAGACCCTTGGGCGCTCTTTCATGTCATCTCTTCTAGAGGTTTATAGTCTTGTCCAACAAGAATTTGATAGGCGACATACTTGGACTCCTGACTCTGCTCCTGAAGGTTCTGCCCTGGCTGCTCAGTTTGGTACTGGTAGTAGAGCTCCTCGTGATACCAGGTCCAAGTCCACTGACAAAGATCATTTGATATGTGATTATTGCAGGAAGTCTCGTCATACCCGTGACACTTGCTTTCGGCTTCATGGCTTCCCTACACCACGTGGTGGTTCTGCACCGAGAGGAGGTCGTAGTTATGGTCGCTCTTAGGGCCGCTCAACTCAGTCTAGGTCTGCTCATCTATCTGATTCCTCGGAGGAGATCTTTCCTTTCTCTAACACTAAGGTTCCTCCATTGGCTTTACCTGCCGATGAGATCCATGCATTCTGCCGCTTGATGCAGGGATAATCTACTGAGTCATCCTCTTCTTCGTCCTCATATGCTCATTAGGGTCCCTCAGGTGCTCATGTTGTGTTTTCTCGTCCATCTACCTACTGGATTATTGATTCTGGAGCAACAGATCATATGACTGGTTCTGCTACAGGTTGTGTCTTACCTTCCCTTGTCTGGTAGAGACAAGGTGAGCATTGAAGATGGTTCCTTCTCTCCTATTGCTAGGAAAGGATCCATCTCATGCTCCTCTCTCACCCTCTCTTATGTTTTTCATGTACCAAAGTTTACTGACAATCTTCTCTCTATTTGTCATCTGACCAATTCTATGAACTGTTCTGTGACCCTCTTTCCTTCGTCTTGTGTTTTTCAGGACCTGAAGACTTGGAGGGTGATTGGCTCTGGTAGTCTGTTGGATGGTCTCTACGTGTTCGACTCTTCCATCCCTACTTCTCCTCCACATGCTCTTCATGCTGATTAGTCTGCCACTTTGGATTCTTAGCATTGTCTCCTAGGGCATCCCTTTATCTTGTCTATGAAACATTTATTTTCTACTATGTCATCTATGTTATTAGATAGTTTTACTTGTGATGCTTGTGACCTTAATAAACATTATCGTACTTCCTTTAATCATAGTTCATTTTCTAGTTCTGCACCGTTTGTTATTATTCATAGTGATGTTTGGGGACCTTGCCCTATTGCCACACTCCACCACAAGTTGTTTGTCTATGAACATGAACTAACTAGCCAAAGCAGTTCAACATTGGCAGCCTTATCTATGTGGTTGTTATCTTAAGATCCACACCGATCATTTTAGCTTTAAATACCTCTTGGAACAAAAGTTGGTCACCCACCAAAGTAGCATTGGGTGAGCAAATTACTTGGGTATGATTTCTATGTCGAATCTCCGTCGACACGCTTAGTAAGATCGCAGACTCTCGAGAGAGACGAGAAGAAGAAGAGGGGCAACTATGTGCCATCTCCAGTCCTACACTCCTACTGTCATGTTAATTTGATATCATAAGTACTGAAATTGAGGGGTTTATTACTCTCACCACTCTGCGAGATAATATAATGAGAGAAAAAACAATAGACTTATGTGCGGTTTGTGATGGGTTGATGTTGTTGGTTGACCTGATTCTAGCAGGTTCGTATTGTGTGGGACCACATCATATGGGACCGCCCCAAGTGAGGATTATACCAATGGCCCGTGACTTCAGAATTTTGGGATGGAAGTGTGGGTTTCTTAGATGGTATCAGAGCTAGGTTTGACTTGTTGCAGGGGAGTGTTGGTTGATCTGATTCCAGTGGATTTGTGTCGTATGGGACCGCATCGTAGGGGACCACCCCATGTGCGGATTATCCTGGGTGAAATATCTCTGGTGGCTCATGTTGTTGATCAGTCCCGCATTGCCTTCCACGCATTACCTGCTTGTGTTTATAAGTCTCGTCCCACTTCTCCTATCACTTCAGAGTTTTGGGATTGAAGTGCGGGTTCTTAGATGGTATCAGAGCGTCGGTTTGACCTGTTGCGGGGACGTGTTGGTTAACATGATTCCAACTGGTTCGTGTCGTGTGGGACCACGTCGTATGGGACCACCCCATATGTTGATTATCCACAGTGGCTCGTGGATTCGGAGATTTGCAATGCTATTCTGGGGTTTTTAGATGTTATCAAAGCCTATTTGACCCGTTACAGGGACGTGTTGGTTGACCTGATTCCAGTGGGTTGACCTGATTCCAGCAGGTTCATATTGTGTGGGACCGCATCATATGGGACCGCCCCATGTGAGGATTATACCAGTGGACCGTGACTTCGGAGTTTTGGAATGGAAGTGCGAGTTTCTTAGATGGTATCAGAGCCAGGTTTGACCCGTTGCAGGGGAGTGTTGGTTGATCTGATTCCAATGGGTTCGTGTCGTATGGGACCTCATCGTATGGGACCACCCCATGTGCGGATTATCCCGGGTAAAATATCTCTGGTGGCCCATGTTGTTGATTAGTCTCACATTGCGTTCCACGCATTACCTGCTTGTTCTTATAAGTCTCGTCCCACTTCTCCTATCACTTCAGAGTTCTGGGATTGAAGTGCGGGTTTCTTAGATGGTATCAGAGCGTCGGTTTGACCGTTGCGAGGACGTGTTGGTTAACATGATTCCAACTGGTTCGTGTCATGTGGGACCACCCCATATGTTGATTATCCCCAGTGGCTCGTGGATTCGGAGTTTTGCAATGGAATTCTGGGGGTTTTAGATGTTATCAAAGCCTAGTTTGACCCGCTACAGCGACGTATTGGTTGACCTGATTCAAGTGGGTTTGCATCGTGTAGGACTGTATCGTGTAGGATCGCCCCATATGCAAATTATCCTCGGTGGAATATCTTTGGTGGCCCATGTTGTTGATTAGTTTCTCACATTGTCAGTGACAACCTGCAGATCACCACAACAAACAGTAAACATCAGGAGCAATTTTTTTAAGCACAACAAAGTATGTATGAGTATACAAAAATACAAATGTACAACATAAAAACTTTCATTTCATTAAAAATTGATTGCATGGTCTCATCATATTGAGTACATATATATAACAGACACGTACAAGTAGAGGTGGGCATTAGGACCGGGCCCATCAGGCCGTCCTGGGCCCAGCACGGTAAAAGACCGAAAGGCCCGGGCCTGGAAAAGCCCGATCCAGGCCCGGGTCGGGCTTTGGGGGCCTAACAAGGCCCCCATTCCTCTTAGTTGCCCGGCCTGGGACCAGGCCGGGAAAAGCCCGGTCCAGGCCTGGAAAAGCCTGGCCCGGAAGTGCCGTTGAACGGCTCTTTAAAAGAGTCGTTCAACGGCTTTCCTGGCAGCGGCAGCTGCCAGGAATTAATTCCTAGCAGCTGCCGCTACCAGGAATGGTAGCCTAGGTGTAGGCTGCCATTTTTTGGCAGCCTACACCTAGGCTTTGTTTTTTTTTTATTAAAAAAAAATTAAATTTTTTAAAATTTAAACACTATAACCCCCCCCCCCTATTCCGATCCCCCCCTCTCTCTCTCATCTTCTCTCTCCTCACTCTCTCTCTCTCACTAACCCACCCTCCTCTCTTTCTCTCTCATTCTCTCTCATTTGAGAAGATGACATCTTCCTCCTCTATGCCTTCGTCCTCCGCATCGACTGCGCAGGAAATTGTGGAGCATAAGCACACAACTCCAGTCTGGGAGCACTTTGAGAAAGTGCGGATCGACACTGAATTTAAGGCGAAGTGCAAACATTGTTCGAAGCTGCTAACCGTTAGCGGAAATTTAACGCTCGCCCGACATATCAAATCATGTCTGGCTAAGCAAGCCCCGGAGGCCACTCAAGCGCAAATTTCTGCAGGCGGGCAAATCTGGACGTATGATCAGATGCGTCAACGAGAGCTTCAAATGAGGAACGTCATTAGACGTGGATTGCCGCTCGGGCACTACGACAACGAGGAGGAAACTGAATACATACACGAAGGGCTTCAGCCAAAATATCAACAGGTAAGTAGATCAACACTTAAGTGTGATGCATTTAAATCTTATATGCAATCGAAACAGGACTTAATAAATTATTTAGAAACTTACGACGGTAGAGTTAGTCTGACGAGTGACATTTGGAGTAGCAATATAAAAGCAGGAGTATCGTATATATGTATTACTTGTCATTGGATCGATTCCGAATCATGGAAGTTAAATAAACGTATTATATGTTTTGAGTTTTTCGAATATCCACATACTAGTCAAGCTATTTATCACGTAATTACAAAATGTATTCGTGAATTTAAAATTATAGATAAAATATTATGTATTTCTTTCGATAACGCTAGCAATAATACGGTCGCAATCGATTATTTAAAACGTGATTTGAGAACAATATTAGGTGGGAAATTTTTTCATACACGGTGCGCATGCCACGTTTTAAATTAATTGTGCAGGATAGTTTATCGTATATGGAACCCTATATTAATAAAATTCGTATTTTGTTAAAATATATTTATACTTCTAAAAAACGTAAACAAGATTTTAAAAAATTTGTAAATGCACAAGGGCTTAAATTTTTAAAACTTTAATTTGATATGCCTATAAGATGGAATTCAACATATAAAATGATAAAAAGAGCAGTGCGACAAAAAACATAACTAATGGAATTTTATAGTATGTCCGAAGTTCTTGATTTTCATGATTCTGATTAGGATGTAATTGAAAATTATATGGAATTATTATGAGTTTTTTATACATCGACAACTATTTTATCTGGCGTTTATTATCCTACTAGCTCACTCGTTATCAAAAATTTTGTATTAATTACAGAAAAATTTAAAGCTTATAAAAAATATGAAGGTTGGCGTCCGTTAATTCAAATAATGAAAGAAATTTTTTTAAAATATTATAAAGAAATGTCAGCTATGTTTTCATGCGCCGCAGCTTTAAATCCTTTAATTGGCGTAGATGGCGTAGAAAATCTTATAGAAGAAATAAACAATAATTTAAACTTATCTGTAACCTATCAATTTTTTATAATATAAGTGTTTCAAAATTTAATACTGATTTTACAGAATTTTATAATTATTACGATCAGTTATATGGATCGCGGCCTAGAGAAGAAAGCACCCAACCAAAAACCAAAGATATTCTAAAAAATAAGATTTTAGAGTTAGCCGCCCGGAAAAAACAACGAACTTCTAGTACTTTAAATGAATTAGGATTATATACGAAAACACAATTTCAAGATTTTATGAGTTCAAAGATAGAAAATTTTGATATTTTACAATGGTGGAAAAACAAAATTAATATATATCCTGTTATGGCCTTTATGGCCAGAGATTTACTAACAATCCAAGCTAGTACTGTAGCTTCGGAGTCTGCATTTTCTTTGAGTGGCAGGATTCTGAATGACCGAAGGAGCCGCCTGAGCGACGAGACTTTGGAAATGTGCATATGCTACAAAGACCACTTGGATGCTATGAAGAGGAGTCAGCATGTCGCATCGATCGAAGATAGCTCATCCGAAGTTGAAGATGAGCTAGGCGGCCTAAATTTGGGCACAGAAGATCAAGCATGAACGTCATTTCCGAGGGCTAACTCTCAAGTGCCAAGACTAATATTGTATTATTGTAGATTTTTTAAAGATCAAATATTTGTATTCGTATATTTTGTATTTTCATAATCATAAAATTATCTGGACGTATTTAATTTTTATTGTCGCATATTTTTGTAGTTAATAATTTTATCAATAATAATAATAAATTCATTTTCATTTTGTGTGTATTATAAAATATAGATAATAATAATATTATTATTATACTAATATATTTATATGTATTTAAATATATTTTAAAATTTTTAATTTTTTTTATTTAAAATTTTACTCGCCGAGCTCGTCGAGCTCAGTGGAGCTCGTCGAGCTCAGGCGAGCTCGTCGAGCTCAATTGAGCTTGTCGAGCTCAGGCGCTCAGCCGAGCTCGTCGAACTCGCCTGAGCTCGACGAGCTCAATTGCAGGGCCAGACCCAGGCCCGGCCTGGGTCTGGCCCGGCCTGCAAGGCCTTGGTAGGCCTCCTTCTCAAAAGGAGGCCCGGCCTGGGCCTGGCAAAAACCAGGCCCAAGCCCGGGCTTTTTCCAAAAGGCCTGGGCCCGGCATGCCCGGGCCCAACCTAGGCCTGGCGATCTTTTTGCCCATGTCTACGTACAACTATAAGACAGATGCTACATGAGTACATACATACTACAATACACTTCAACTTATATAAGACAAACTATTCTATTTGATTGCACACAGGACACTATAGGTCCTGGCACATCACTACATGATTATCTATAGCCTCTCTGATCCCTACAAATATTTTTACCCATACCTTATATTGCTTGCTCCTCTCTTCTTTTTTGTCTTTTTTTCTTCCGTCAGCTTCTTAACTGGGTCTAGATTTTCGTGGGACCCTAAAAATTTAGAATAACAAAAGGATTTGTCATAATAAAATGATTAAGTGAGAAATTTACATCTTTAATCGTTGTACACACAAATCAAGGAGAAATACTTTTATACGTGTAGCGTTCCATGCTCTATGCGCGGGACTGTATTTTCCCAATTAAATACAGTTGCATCGAAAATATAGTTCCAAAAAACTGTGTTTTCAGACCTTTTTTGCAGGTAAAAATACAGTTGTGCTTAACACTAAGAAAAATAACTTTTCTACAGTAATTTTTTTACAACCTTTATCCAAAACATATGCATATGAGATCTTAAAATGATCGTTAAAAAATATGAATCGATATTATGATTTTTATTTTGTAAAAATATATTCATCTTAGCATACAAAATCAATTTCGCACCTACTTGTAGTAACGCTACACGCATAAAAAAATTCCCAAAACAAGAGAGTAATTAACAATATGCATAAGATTTATTAAATTTTAATCAGTAAAAAGTAGCGTGTGATGACTATAAGTAGTAAATATTATTTTGATTTAGTAGATTGTTCTTTCATAGATTTTGTTACATTCAGTGTTCATTCATTTTCGTTTTCATTTCCTAGTATTCTTTTCATTTTCAATATTTTTCATTGTCTTTCTATACTCCTATTCATTTCCTGTTTATTCGTTGTTCATGTTCACTCAAGTCATTTTTTCGTGTTCTATTCTTCATTTTTCAGTCTAGGTGATGCTAAGGGTAACCGCATCAATCGGTATCAGTTTACAGTCTTTGGGCCCGACCCCTGAGGGTCCACATCGTCTACCAATTCAGTAAGTACTAAGTACCACACGCTTTCGGGACTGTTGGCCCCCTGAAATTGGCGGACAAGTTTAATTCAGTGCACTCCCACGCACTTAGGTCTCTCAAACCAAACTGAATTACACGCACTATTCACTCTAGCACGTACCACATGCTCCGGGATTTTTAGCCCCCTGGAGTCCAATCCAATGCGCTCTCACACACTAAGGCCCGTCTACCAAATTGAATTGGAAATCAGTCTACGTACAATCCTTATCATAACCAAACATTTGCATCGATGCATTAACATTAAACTTTATATTTACATATTTCGTTCTTATTATTTATATATGGTACAAAATGTAAATTTGAATTTTTTCCCTCGGAGTATTAATCGCTTATGAACTCTCTTTTCGAATTCTTTTTCAGTATTTGAGTGATTCTGTGTCAGTGATTAAAACCGCAAATTTATTCAATTTCATTTAAATGATGCGCATGCACATGCAGAAAAGTAGTATCAGTGTGAAAGTAAGGTACTTGCATGTAATAGTTTAAAATGTGCGAAAATAAAGCATAAATTAAAGAGATAAAATTCACAGTCATCTTTTTTTTCCTTTTCATTTCTTGGTTCATCATCGCGCCTATCTTTTGACATGATCCTCATATTTGTAATTAGGCCTCAATTAATATGAGTTGCGTCTTAAATAGTCTATGATGTTGATTCTATTAAATGACCATGACTTTGTAAAGGGTTTGTCTAAAGTAAAAGGCGATTCAAGTGAAAAACGATAAAATCGGCTCAAAATTGTGGCATAAATCATTTCCAAACCTCCCACTAAAAATCTCATTAATTAATTTGATCATGAAAATCCACTTTGTATTCTAATATGCATTGAAGCCCAGTACCACATTATAATATGCATATGTTACCATTTAAGATCTCTAACACAATTAACCAAGACATCCATATAGATATGCTTGCTAAAAATCCATCAAAAGCAATATGTTATTCATAGTAGCATTCCTTCCTTATATAGTTATCCTACGACTCTACTAGTAGACCTGAATAATTCGAAGGTCAAATCTGAAAGGATAGAGAGCGGTAGTCGCGCACAATAGACAAACCTTTCCCCGAGCATCTAGTCAATTGCCTACATAATCTCACTCGAATACCCCTCATTGGGAATTCGAATGGTTTCCCTACGCACAACTAAAACAGGACAATCAGGACCAAGCAAAGTCCACGCAATTTATTATCACAATAAATTTTAGTACATAAATAAGGAGAAAATAGAGATTTGTTAAAAGCACCATGAAAGGAATTAGATACCTCCAATCTTCAAAAGGAGAATAGACTTACTGTAATCCGTAAAATGGAGGCACAAGGTTTTTACAAAATTCTGTGACACCTAGCGCAACCTCGCCTCTGCCCGACACCTTGCGCACACCCAAGTGTCACCCGCACTCGCTACCCGACCTGCTACCCATGCCTACGCTTCTTGTCCGCAAGCCACCATCACACTTGTCGTTTGTCTATACTCCGCTTGCTCGATTGCCGCAACCCGCCTCCAGTGTCGCTCAATTTGTATGCCACCACTGCTAAGAAGAAAAGGAATAAATAGGAGCCAGTTGTCTTCTCTTAGTGAGATCATGTGATTAAACTTGACCAAAATGGCCTAATATAGAGGTGTTAAAAAACTCCTCTCAACCTGACCGTGTCCGATTCATTTGGATCTTAAAATAACGCATTGGAATCTTTAGAACAGCTAGATAGTTGATTTTCTGGAATAAAGTAACTATGCAATAGGGACAAATGTTATTTTGGCCTCAACCACCATTCCGATCTTACCCATTCTCGCTCTTATATATAAAGTCAAAGATGAACTGAAGTTCACCACTATTTCCATCACTGGGAAAAAGAACTTTGTTGAGTGTGTCCCCTCGGTGCGTCGAGCACTCCGGACTAAGGGTTTCCTTCAGCATCTGATTCGAGACCCCCCTGACTGAGTCTACTAAGCAATGGATTTAGGATGATGGTCGAGTTCAGTCCTGGTTACTGAACTCTATGGAAAGTGAATCATATTGAATGATTATGCACCACAAAACTACAAAAGCTATGAGAGATGAGCTTAAGTCAATCTACTCTGGGAAAGATAGTCCTCAACACCTGTTCGATCTATTGACGTCTGTACTTATTGTTGTATATTTGTATATCCGGTTTAGTCCCACATTGCGGGATTCCGTTAGCTCTCTTTGTATATCTCCTTTATATATTCCCCTTGAGGATGAATAATATTATTCTATTATTTCTTTCCATTTAATTTGGTATCAGAGGAGTCCACGACGTGACCTAGTGGCGATCCCGCTTCTTCCCCGCGCAGCAGTTCTTCCTTACGGCTTCCGCGTTTCTTCCGGCAACCGCTGCCGCTGCGCCGCGCGCTTCCGCACGGCTTCTCCTCGCTGCGCCGCGCGCTTCTTCCGGCTTCTCCTCGCCGCTGTTACTGCGGCTGCGTTTCTTCCGGCTTCCGTTGCCGCTTCTCTGCCGCTACTGCTGCTGTTGCTGCGTTTCTTCCCTCTGCCGCTTCTCTGCTGCGTTTCTGCTACGTTTCTTCCCTCAGCAGCGCGTTTCTTCCGGCTGCCGCTGCCGCTGCTGCTGCTGCGTTTCTTCCCCCAGCAGCCGCTGCTCCGCAGCCGCTGTTTTCTGCCAGATCTGGGATCTGCTACCCTTTCTTTGAGGAGATCTTATGGGTTCCTCTCCTCTCGGCTCCGCTGAGGGTTTTGCTCGGCGCATCACTACATCCCTTCTCAATGAGAAAAACTTTATTGCTTGGTCCAACTCCGTGCGAGTCCATCTTGCCGGACATGACAAGCTTGCTTGGCTTGAACCTACTGGAGTTCCCCAACCTACTGATGCAAACGATGAAAAAGCTATCCGTCAATGGCGCACGGAAAATTTCAAGATCCTCGGATGGCTCCAATGCTCCATGGAGCCCCGCATTTACGAGCAGTTTATGTGTTTTGATTCGGTTCCGTCTCTTTGGGCTGCCTTGACCCGTACCTACGGTCACACCCGCGTGGATACGCGGATTTATTCTGTCTTCCAGGAGATTTCTTCAGCTCGTCAGGGGGACCGTTCTGTGCATGAGTACTTTACCTTTCTCTCTGGGAGATTCCAGGAGCTTTCTGATCTTGAACCCCTTAGTGCTTTTCCCCATCCTGAGGATCTACTTGTGGCCAAGCGACGACAGGAGAAGCGGGAGACCTACCAGTTCCTGATGGGGTTGAGACCCGAGTTTGAGCATATTCGGGTCCAGATTGTCAGCATGAATCCCCTGCCTGATATTTTGGATGCCTATTCCATGGTGGAGGAGCATGAGCGTCGGGCCCGCCTGACTGCTATTCCCCTCTCGGCCTCTTCCCCAGACCAAATGGCCCTGGCTTCGGGTCATACTTCTTCTGTACGAGGGGGGCGTACTTCTACCCCTAAGGGTCGCGGGGGCGGCCGCGGGAGCCCATTTGCCTCTGTTCAGTGTCAGCACTGTCTCCGAACTGGTCATGAGAAGGCCAGATGCTGGACTCTCTTTCCCCACCTTCGCCAGATGCAGTCCTCTGCCACTCGTACTGCCGCAGCTACTTATTCAGACTTTGGGAACCAGCCTAGTTACTCTGCCTCTTCTGGGGCCCCGTCCGCTGACTGGAGTCGGCTGATGACTCAAGTGCAGCAGCTTCAGTCTCAACTTCAGCAGCAGTCTCTGTTTCCAGCTTCACAGTAGCCACACACGACCTCACCATTGCCAGCTTCCGCCTCTGCGTCAGGTACACCGACGGCCTTTCATGTCACTCAAGAGGGGTCCCCCTCTCCCTGGGTGATTGACTCTGGTGCTACTGACCACATGACTGGTGAGACAAGTTTGTTCTCTTCTCTTGAGTCTTCAAGCGCTCATCGGCAGGTTCGCCTGGCTGATGGCTCTGTGACCCCTATCCTTCACCGGGGCACAGTTTCTCTGTCACCCTCCCTCGCCTTGGGTTCAGTTCTTCATGTTCCCAAGCTTGCTTTAAATCTTCTTTCTGTTAGTCAGCTAACTCGTTCAATGAACTGCTCGGTGACATTTTTCCCTTCTGGCTGTGTTTTTCAGGACCTGACCACGAGGAGGACTTTTGGCTACGGCCGTGAGCGCGACGGGCTTTACCAGCTGGAGCTCCCACCTCTTTCACCACGTACCTCACCACCACTCATTGTTGCTGCTGCTACCTCTCCTGCCCTATGGCATGCCAGATTGGGGCATGCGAGTCCTCAAGTTGTATCGTCTCTTTTTCCGGGTGTCTCGTTTGAGAACTCTTTTCAGTGTGATGTGTGTCAACTTAGTAAACACACACGCACTTCATATCCTGTATCTGTCTCTCGTAGTTCAGCTCCGTTTGATATCATTCACTCAGATGTTTGGGGACCTGCCCCAGTTGTTTCCTATGATGGATTTCGGTATTTTGTTACTTTTATAGATGATTTTACTCGTTGTTGTTGGGTTTATCTTATGCGTGCCAAATCTGACGTTCTTGCTTTATATACTCAGTTTACTTGTATGGTTCGGACTCAGTTCTCCTCCAGTATTCGGGTCCTTCGCTCCGATAACGGGGGGGAGTATACTTCATCCTCTTTTTCTGCTTTCCTTGCTAGCCAGGGAACCCTTCACCAATTCTCCTGCCCTTATACACCGGAACAGAATGGACTGGCTGAACGAAAGAATCGTCATCTCCTGAATGTAACCCGGTGTCTTCTTCGTGGATCTCACGTTCCCAAGTCTTTTTGGAGTGCAGCCCTCCTCACGGGAACCTTCTTAGTTAACCGTCTGCCTTCTCAACCTCTAGCGGGCCGTGTCCCTATCAGTCTTCTATCTCCCCACCGTCCTCTGTTTCCTCTTCCACTCCGCGTGTTTGGCTGTGTTTGCTTTGTCCAGGACCGAAGTCTGACTCGGACAAAACTTGATGACAAAGCTATTCGCTGCCTATTTCTTGGATATTCCTCCTCTTCCAAGGGATATCGGTGTTTTGACCCCTCTTCTCGCAGGACTTATCACTCCCGAGATGTTACGTTCTTTGAGGATATCCCTTTATATGGGACGGATCCAGCTCCAGCTCCTGTTCCTTCTGCCCCACCACAGCCGGATCCTATTCCCCTTGCTCCGATGCACGAATCTCGTCCTTGTCAGACATACACCCGTGGTCCCCGCGGGTTGTCACATATCCACCCCATACTTCGAGATTCACTGGTTGCGCCCAGCTCACCGGACCGTGTGCCATCTCCTCTAGCAGGTGATGTTCTTCCATCCTCTGACTTACCCATTGCACTTCGCAAGGGTAAGCGTTCTTGTGTTACTGACCATCCTGTGGCTAGCTATGTGTCCTACCAGCGTCTTTCACAGGGTTACAGAGCTTTTCTGACTGCTACCGACCAGATCAGAGTCCCGAGTTCGATGGCGGAGGCGTTCCGACATCCTGAGTGGGTGGCGGCCATGGAGGCCGAGATGTCCGCCCTACAGCAGGCTGGTACTTGGCGTTTGGTTCCTCTTCCCGCAGGTCGGAAAACTGTGGGTTGTCGTTGGGTTTACACCGTCAAGTATAATGCTGACGGTTCTCTTGACCGGTACAAGGCCCGCCTTGTTGCAAAGGGCTTCACTCAAACTCCTGGGGATTATGGCATGACCTTTGCCCCGGTGGCCAAGCTGTCCACTGTTCGCCTTCTTGTTTCTCTCGCCGCCAACCATGGGTGGCCTCTTCATCAGTTGGACGTGAAGAATGCCTTCCTCAATGGCACCCTTGCTGAGGAAGTCTATATGGACCCCCCACCTGGTTACAAGCTTCAGGGGGAGTATTTGGGCCGTGTTTGTCTTTTGCAGAAGTCCTTGTATGGACTGAAGCAGTCCCCTCGAGCGTGGTTTGAGCGGTTTGGTACCGTTGTGCTTCAAAGTGGGTTCACCAGGTGCCATGCCGACCACACGTGCTTTATTCGGACAGCTGTGGATGGTCGTAAGGTTATTATTCTTGTCTATGTTGATGATATCATTCTTACTGGGGACGACCACTCTGGGATTCTTCAGATCAAGGGTGTGCTTCAGAAGGCATTTGAAGTTAAGGATTTGGGACCTTTGAAGTACTTTCTCGGGATTGAGGTTGCCAGATCTCAGCAGGGGATCTCTTTGTCTCAGCGCAAGTATACACTCGACCTCTTGAGTGATACTGGCCTTCTTGGGTGCTCTCCTGTGTCTACACCCATGGATCCGAACCACCGCTTACATGCCGAGTCTGGTGATCCTCTTCCTGAGCCAGGCAGATATCAGCGTCTTGTTGGCCGACTTATCTATCTGACCAACACTCGTCCTGACATTAGCTTTGCTGTGAGTGTGGTCAGTCAGTTCATGCATGCTCCCCGTACTTCTCACCTAGAAGCTGCTTTTCGGATCCTCCACTACTTAAAGGGATCTCCTGGTCTTGGGCTCTTCTACCGCTCATCTTCATCCCCTGGTCTCACCTGTTACACTGATTCTGATTATGCTGGTTCCCTCACTGATCGACGTTCCACTTCAGGGATGTGCACTTTCTATGGTGACAATCTTATTTCCTGGAAGAGCAAGAAGCAGAGTGTTGTCTCCCGCTCTTCTGCTGAAGCCGAGTACCGGGCTATGGCCCATGGTGCCACTGAGCTCACCTGGTTGCGTACTCTCCTGACTGAACTCGGCTTTCCTCCATCTGGTTCGTCGACCCTTGCTTGCGACAACCAGTCTGCTCTTATGCTTGCTTCCGATTCTGTCTTGCATGAGCGGACTAAGCATATTGAGGTTGATATTCACTTTCTCAGGGAGCACATACGTTCAGGGACACTCAACGTGTCCTATGTTCCCTCCGTTGAGCAGATTGCTGATGCCTTCACCAAGGCAGTTGGGCCTACCCGTCTTCTCTCTACTTGTGGCAAGCTGGGCTTACTTGATCTCTTCTCGCCAGCTTGAGGGGGAGTATTGACGTCTGTACTTATTGTTGTATATTTGTATATCCGGTTTAGTCCCACATTGCGGGATTCCGTTAGCTCTCTTTGTATATCTCCTTTATATATTCCCCTTGAGGATGAATAATATTATTCTATTATTTCTTTCCATTTAATTCGATCTATTCCAGAACCTCTAAGTTGTTGAACCTAGTTCGGATGGCGATCTAACGTCATCCATGGCACAATGTAAGACTCGTATCGAGGCTTGGACTCAACATCAATCTCTTATTCTAAAGCTAGCGACCCAAAGGGCTCAGAAGGAAGTGGTTGGTATAGCTATAATGATGGCTAAAAGACCTCGACATCTTTGCAGTGTTCGTGCCAATATTTTATCCTTGCCAACTATTCTATCTTTATCAGATGTTTGCACAATGGATCTGAAGGTTACTCCACCCACTGTTGTTTTCATGCACTGTTTTCACTCCTAAGGGATAGGGGAAATCACACTAACGCAACATGTTATAGAAAACTTGGGTTCCCATAGCAGCCGCAAAACCCTCCTCACCAAGCCTCTTCTGCGTGGATGCTCTCAGCACATCTCGATCCAAAATTGACATCTTGAGTTAGGAACTCCAGAGCCTTCGTGAGTTGGTTACTCAGAATTTCGGGTCCATTGCCCCTACATCAAATGAAGCTATATCGTGTTTTTCCTTAGCTAATCTTGGATTGTTGACTCTGGGGCCACAAGATTCGCATTACTCCCCAAAAACCCTTGCGGTGCACAAACATTATTTCTCCCAAATCTATCATTGTTGTCAATGGAGAAACCACCCTGGTTAATGGGTCTGGATATGTGTTTTTTACTCCCTCAATTTCTCTACAATATGTACATCATATTCACGGTTCACGGTTAAATCTTCTCTTTGTTAATCGCATTACTCGTGATCATAACTGCTCTATCATTTTTTCCTTCTCTTTCTTTATGAGGAAGGATCAACGGATGTGGAGTATCATTTGTAGAGGACGATTGTTAAGCGGGCTCTGCATTCTGGATCTGCCCCTCCCAACTCTCTCTTCCATCACTTTAGTTGACTTCCATCGGCATCTTGGGCATGCAACTCTTCCAATACTATAGAAGGCTCTTCCAGATTTTATTTTTCGCATGTGAATCGTATATTTATGGAAAACATCATTCAACTTTCTCCCTCCATTATACTAGAAGCGATGCTCCATTTTTTTTGTTCATTCAGATATTTGGGGTCCATATAAAACTATTATTTTATCTGAATATCATTATTTGACTACTTTTATAAATGATCATTCTTGCACGACACAGGTGTATTTACTCTGTGATTGATCTGAGATAATACATGTTTTTATCTCATTCATCACAAAAACTCACAATCAATTTTCGACTAATATCAAAATTATTCGAACCCCCATCTGCAGGAGTAAATTCAACACTCTACTTGCCGCAGTTACTCGACTTTCTGACCAAGTCGAGTTACTTTCCCGACGTGCGGTAACTCCTGATGTTCATCCACCACCTATTCAGATTGAACTGAGGCTCCTGCGCGTAGAAGACAAAGCACTCACTCGAATGAAATGTGAGTACTATTGAGTAATTTCCGCTCCTAAGCCTCCGCGAGCGCTAGACTTCGACAAAATTTCCTAACCTTGTTGAGGAGGAAAATTCCTCTCCTTTTACGTATGCAATCCGTTGGGAACTTGTCCTGATTGGATTTAGAGAACCTCGTCTCTCCAAGTTCACGAGATTAGAAGATCCAGTGCATCTTGCAGGGATGTTTCAGGATTGCGTTAAAGTGTTTCAGGGGGATATGTAATTTCCTAGATAAAGTAGTTGCTCGATTTGGAGAGCTTCTGAGGGAACTGCTCCTATGGATTGCAACCTCTAGGAATCGGAAGAGTGGGCCTTATGCACTCTTTCAGATGAAGCAGTGGTTTGCTGAGACCCCCCCCCCCCCCCCCCCCCCCCCCCCCTAGCCATTACGTCGACAGATTCCAAGAGGAGATTAGTAGAATTCATGGCTTAGACCCAGCGACATCGCCTTCATTTGTGGTCATAAAGATTGGCTCTTCAAGTTTGAAGGGCCCATTTGTTTCGGCGGCTGGTCTCTGTTGCGGTTTGGCCAAACCACCATTTTCCAGAGTTCCGACATTTGCGGGCAAAAATCGGCAAAGACAGCGTTTCTAAAAGAAGTAGCGCTTAGGGTATTTCTCAACCGCAGATGCCAGGTACTTTTCGATCCTTGCTTTTCCTCTTCGCCGCTCGTAGGTCTCCTCTTCTCGATCGTGCTAGCCTCCCTCAACGAAACAAAGGTTTTCGGCTCCAAATCTGCTCGCCGTCGGCCTCCTCCTTTCTTTCGCAAGGTGAGCTTCTTCTTTCCTCCCTCGACGGATGTTTATTTCGGATCTGCTTGCCATCGCCTGTGATTATTTTCCAGGTGTTTTTTGCTGCGTTTTTCCTGCATTTCCCTGCTTTCCTTCTTAGAAATTATTTTCCAGAGTTCTTTCCTCCCTCGACTGAACAAGGCAATTTTTTCCCCGCTTCATGCGTTTTTTCCACGAATGTTTCCCTGAATTCTGTAGGTTATTAGATATGTAGGTTATTAGTTCATGCCATAAATCATATCTAGAAATCCTGTTTGTATATATAGGTGTAGATAGATAGATAGATACACACACACACACAAATTTCATCATTTCAAGAATTGTATATATAGAGAGAGACGATTTCTGTTTAGAAATCTTGTTTAGAAATGACAAGTAGGTTATTAGAATTTGTTTGTATATATATAATTGGACTTCCCGTATATTTATCTTATAGTATCCTGTTTGTAGGTTATTAGAATCCTCTTGTAAATACACAAATATTTCATAAATCAAAGTATATTCTGTTTATAAATTCTGTTGTGAGGAGCTATAAAAGAATTCAATTTGTTGTGGTCTTTCCTTCAATGTATATTTTTGTGTTATTGTAATGTATATGTAAAACTGAAACAAAATCTTTCTAGTTTTGGGGCTAAAGCATAATGATATGTCATCTATTTTGGGTGCATTTTTTTGTTAGCAAAAATGAGACGTATCGGCCATTTGGGAATCAAACGATGTTATGATCTTCTATGATTTATGCATCAAAGAGATAGAGCTCGGTAATAGGCCAACGACGCATTTTAGTAAGGACGAGTGGAACAATTTGGTGGTGAAATTCCACGAGCAGACAGGAAAGACCTACAATAAGGTGCAAATGAAAAATAAGTGGGATCATTTGAAAAATGAAGAAAAATTATGGCATTAGTTGAAGCGCGGGGAGACTGGGCTAGGTTGGAATTATTCGAGAAAAACTATCGATGCATCGGACAAGTGATGGGATGAGCGGATAAAGGTGAACTTAGTAATTGTATTTATAAATCTATAATTTTATTATTAGTACCTAATTTTTATTCTTAATTATGTGATGTCAAATGCGAAGAAGTTTCGATATGCAGGCACCCCTTACTCCGGGAGTGTGACACAAGAATCTATTGATTAGAGGGTTATGTCTAAGGGTGACAATGATGCGGTTGAGGTTAGCGGGAATGCAGGTCCTAGTGATCATGCAGCTTCATCTCAAGTCACTAAAAGACAGAAAAAGTGGAAGATGAAAGCATCTCATTCAGCACTAGATGAATTTGTAGAATCTTCAAAGGTTATCAATCGTTGTCTTATGGAGCCTACCAAATCTTCATGCCCTCCCAAATTCTATTTTGAACTCTCAAGTCTCGTGCATGACATCAAAGCAAACACGTGATAAATGGGTGCGAGAGCTACTACGTGGTGCTCCTGTTAGATTTCATAATTTTTTCAGGATGTCGCAATAGATCTTTCTTGATCTTTTGCAAACACTGCAAGTAAATTATGGACTACATGGATCTAGGCGTACCACAACTACATAGGGCTTGCAATTACATTGTACATATTGTCACATAATGACACTATGAGACAAGTCAGTGAGCGTTTTCAAGACTCAACGGAGACCATCATCAAATGCTTGACTCGGGGTATTCGTGCTCTTCTGCGATTATCTGAAGATGTTATAAAGCCAGTAGATCGGTAATTCACTAGTACCCTGCCAAAAATATTGCATGATGATCGCTACATGCCCTTCTTCAAAGATTGTTTCGGCGCAATTGATGGAACTCATGTTCATACTTGCATATTGGTTGAAGATCAAATTTCGTTTATTGGGCGCCATGGAACTCCAACCCAAAATATTATGGTTGCCTGTGACTTCAACATGTGTTTTACCTTCGTTATGGCTGGCTGGGAGGGATCAACACACAATAGTCGCATTTTTACTTACGCTGTTGAAACCAGTAACCCGGTTTCGACGTTCGCAAGGGGGATGCAGCTAACCCTTACTTGACCTGAGCGAGACCCTTGACCAGTCACCAAGAACCGAAGAACCTTACCCTTGAAGAACACCTAAGTCCACAAACGGACCCCTTAAGCTGCAGCGCGGAGGTCCCACCACACACCCGGAAGCTCACTCGGAACTTCCCCTCCCAAGCCAATGCTGAGCCTGGGCACCTTGGAGGGCACTAAGGATCACCTCACCGTCCGCCTTCAACGACAAGGGGAGGGGAGGGATAGTGCTTGCTCACGCGTGAGGGAGGGGGTAGAGACCAACCCTTCTCAAGGTGCCCATGGGGGTCTATTTATAGACTTTCCCAAAAACGGACTGCGAATAGCCAAAATCGGACTGCGGATGGCCAAATTCCTCCGAAAGATAGGGGCCGGGCGAGTGCCCACTCGCCCATGGCCGGGCGAATGCTCCACTCGCCCACGGCCGGGCGAGTGCTCCACTCGCCCATGGCCGGGCGAGTGCGCCACTCGCCCATGGCCGGGCGAGTGCGCCACTCGCCCAAGGCCGGGCGAGTGCCCACTCGCCCATGGCCGGGCGAGTGCTCAACTCGCCCATGGCCGGGCGAGTGCCCACTCGCCCATGGCCGGGCGAGTGCGCCACTCGCCCATGGCCGGGCGAGTGCCCACTCGCCCATGGCCGGGCGAGTGCCCACTCGCCCATGGCCGGGCGAGTGCTCCACTCGCCCATGGCCGGGCGAGTGCTCCACTCGCCCCCAAAGGGGAGGGCGAGTGGAGAGGGGGGATTTTGGTGCTTGCTGGGCCCTTGGGACATCCCCCACTCGCCCCCAAAGGGGAGGGCGAGTAGAGAGGGGGGACCTCCCCTACCCGCCCCCAAGGGGGCGGGCGAGTGGGGATGGGGGACATCCCTCACTCGCCCCCAAGGGGGAGAGCGAGTGGAGAGGGGGGACCTCCCCTACCCGCCCCCAAGGGGTGGGGATGGGGGACATCCCTCACTCGCCCCCAAGGGGGCCGGCGAGTGGAGAGGGCTGCCCCCCGGGCCTCTTCTCTTTGGTTCAGACCCAAGGTCAGCTGCGTTATGGTCATCTGCTCTACCACGACCTCATCTGCGTCGGGTCACACCGGCTCGGAAAATATGAGGGTTGTACATACGCAATTAGTAATCCCAGACCCAACTTTCCGCACCCACCTCGAGGTAATTATTGCATTAATTTTTTCCTTTCAGATATAAAAAGGCGGTTGTTATTAGCACCGCATTTTTGACTATCCGCAACTAATTGATAACCGCAAATTATTATTATCAAAAATCGCTATCCGCAAACAAAATTGTTATCCGCAAATAAAATTTTTGAGATATGAAAACTTAAAGCAAGAACAATTCTCCAACAAAATTATAAATTATTTAATTAAATATTAATGAGCTAATTACTGTTGTTATAATTCATTAAGTTTAAATTAGGAACGAGAGATTTAATATGTTTAATATTATAAGTTATATATAACTAACGAAAGATTTAATCAACTTCAGCATAATTACTTGAATGTTAGTATTATAATTTTTCAATTTTTTCCCATTCCACACATTAATTTAGAAAATCAAAGAGACATAATCTGATCACGAGGAGAATATTCGTTTCAATTCTTGAAGCGGATTTTATGAATGATGAAAACAACCAACCGAAGCTTACAACTATCTCTCCGGCGTTGAAGAAGTTGACGACGGTGCTGGGGTGGGTGGTGACGAGGCGAGTGGCTAGCTGGCTGATGGTGACGATGATGGCGCAGTATACGTTAAAAATACCGTAACGGTGGCTTATGATCCAAAGCTCGCGACGAATGCGGAGGTGACCTCGGAGGACGCATGTGAGATACCATACGAGCTTGTACGCGACCTCGCCAGCGAAACAGGGGATGACGAAGAGTTTTACATTTTTTTCCAAAGCAAAAATCGGCTTTCGCCGAGCTGGTTCTACCGATTTCGCAAGCAGAAATCTGTCTCCTGGGCGAGCACACGAGCAGGAACGGGGAGATTAGGCATCCGAAAGCAAGATCCAGCTATTTCGCGAGCAAGAATCGCCCTCTGAGCAGCACATGAGAGCTTCTCGTTCCAGAATACCAAATTAGGAGGCGAGGTCGGGAGGGCAAGCACGTGAGAGGGATGGCTAGGGAAGTGAGTGCGGATAGTTTTTTTTTTGTAATGCCCTAAAAAATGAAAAAATATGGTGTTAATAGCCATTACTGAAGTGCTATAACAATTGCCTATAAAAAATTCAGTTGTACATCATATATTCTCTATACATGAAAATATTACGTAGTCGACGCTGGTTATCCACTACAACGTGTTTACATGAAAATATTACCTTCTGCCATATTTTGCTTGTGGTAGTCGTCCAGTCGAAGAACAAAAAGAGATCTTTAATCAAGCGCACTCATCACTGCGAAGCATGATAGAACGAACGTTCAGTGTATGGAAAAAATGGGCAATACTGAGAGACATGCATCCATATAGTTTTGCAAAACAGGCTGATATTGTGATGGTGATAATGGTAGTGCATAATTTTATTCGAAGACATCCTTTACGCGTAGATCCTGATTTCAGTGAATGCGATGATGATGATAATAATTCTATTTGCCCAAAGCAATATGACACACAAGGACATCGAGATACATGCATTGATACAGCTGGAGTGTAGACGAGATGATTACAACAATTGCATGATGTTAGAAGGTAATATTCATTTTAAATAATTTATAATGTCTGCTCACAATGATTAATCTAAATTATTTACATGTTCACTCTTTTAGGTGATACACTCTGAACAGTCCGCAAGTAGTGGACCTTGAACCGGGAAATAACTTTTGGTTATTACTTTTTAACTTTTGTTGGTACCTACTTGCATCTCTGTGTATTGAGATTGCTAGCTTGTAACTCCCACCAATACCACATCTCGCTAGAATTGTTCGCGAATGTGCCACTCCAATATCATGTGATGATCTTTAGGTTATGCAGTTTTGTCTCTCGCCGACACATGGCGCACCTCATTACCAGATTGATTGTTGTAAATCCATTACCATTACTCTGGCTGGAATTGTTCGTAACTTGTATATGTGGTATACTTATCTAATTGACGTGATCGCTCAGTATTGTCATGCATCAACAGAGTATATGCTGTCACTAGAAACCCTTTTCTGAGGACAAGCTCTGTGCTCGAACTTTCGTGCCCATATCGTGATTGTTCCTAATAGATGTTTTATGCCCAATTAAGTGCTCTCTAGCTGTCTGTGCACCAAAGAGTTTTAAAAGTAAATTCGAGAGTTTAATAATTTTGAAGTTGTTTTCCTGTCTTAGAACTCTCTGTCATAAATTTTGGAGTTAAAAATTATTTTCCCCGACTCATATCAAGAGTCGTGCCAAAATATCGGGAAATCGCAGGCATTCGCTGAATACACCTATGAACATTCTGCTAAGTTCTCGCAATCACGTTCTAGCCAACGAGAAGAAAATAGGTAAAGCATGAGTAAATGGAAAGCATTGTGGATGAAAATTCCTTTTCTATTGTTATTAAACCTTATGCATTCATAAATGTGATTGTTATTACAACATCCACAAAATCATAAAAAACAAAAATACATTTGTGTATTATTACGGAGGTGCCACGGAACTTGTGGTAGTCGTGTATTGTTACTGAGGGGTCACGGATCTTGTTGAAACCGCATTGAACCCAAAGAATTTGTGCATGATGGACCCAATTGCATCAGGTTCAAGCATTCACAAGCTCCTGCTTCAGCAGGGATCAAGGGCTCAAAATGTATCATATCGCAAAGGCATTCACGAGCTCTTGCTTCATCGTCCCAAGATCTTTAATTTTTTGAATGGTCTCCTCAGTAAAATCACAGTCAATCTTCAATATCTCTGTAGTGCTTTCCTTAGACAACATTCCAATTCTCGCGAACATCTTGTGAATCCTCTACGAATCAGCTCTATTTATAAAAATTTCAAATGGAAGTCGAAGCATCACCACAGAATAGGATTCGCTACTGCACATGCAAACAATCGTTGCCTCTATATTTTGA
Organism: Dactylorhiza incarnata; assembly: GCA_033032865.1. Classification (NCBI taxonomy): domain Eukaryota; kingdom Viridiplantae; phylum Streptophyta; class Magnoliopsida; order Asparagales; family Orchidaceae; genus Dactylorhiza; species Dactylorhiza incarnata. The sequence goes on from JAWHQI010000265.1 coordinate 2,683,793, forward strand.
ATCATGTTCTTCACTAACAATATGGAGTGGTGTTTGCGAGCATCATGGCCAGAGATTTGCAAAACTTACCATAAACAATGAAATAACATTCCTTGACATTATGACGCATAATTCGCAAATTTCAATATTTGATTTTGAAGAGCATTCTTTAACACAATATGATCACTACTATTTGTTTCATTGACACAAACTTAAAACAAGGATTCAATAACGCTATAATGGCATCGCAGAGCCTGTAACATCCCTACCTAGTTTAACATCAATTCATAATCTCAGTCGACACTTATGATATAAAGCAAACGAAGCAACGGTGTATAAAATTAGTACCATAATAGGAATAACTAAAGCATACATCGGTAGTAAAAGGCTGGATTTAAAATTAGTAAAATACCTTACAGATGAAACACAGAGCCCACTAAGAAGTATGTGCAAACAAACTGACCCGTATTCCCTGTAAAGAAAATTCTGAAAATGCTTTTCTATAAAAGTACTTGAAACATAAATGTTTGTTCTATTACGTGATCTTAAACTGAATTTTTATTCCAAATTTTCAAAATCATTAACCTATAGAGATTTCTGGATTTCGACTTGCATTTGGAATTGAGATGTCTCATATCTTCTTTTCTTCTCATTCGTAGTTAAGAATATTCTTATGCACATTCTAATGATTCGAGTCCCTACTAACGATCATATGTGTTCTAGTGTCTCTCGGTCACAGACGCTGACTCGAATTTACTAATCTTTGTATGGGGAGTCGAACTCCCCAACTAGAGACTCATAATGGTCTGCTACCCCTATGAGTAAGATAGTGTGCCTTTATTTATCATGAGAGCAAACCTTGGTCGTGTCTCCTAATTATCTTCTATTAGTAGCCGACATTAATCCAGAAATGGATACCCGCTTAAAGCCACTAATTTAAATTTAGTGTTTCATTAATCGTTTAGCTTCTTATTAGTAGTTTGTGTGATTAATCTTAGGGGACATTCGCATATGGATTCATTCTTAAACTTTGAATTTCATCGTGTTTTTGTCTAATGCCTTATCTAATGTTATTTATATCAACGTGATAAACCAGCTATATTATGATTTTCACTTTCTATGATTCGTATGTACGAAATACTTAATCTCTCACATTCACGCAATTCATAGGTTTACTTGTGCGCGTAGGGAAATTACATAAGAGGTTTATTACATCTTAATCCATATTGTTCGTGTTACCTCTTCCCAACAGCAGGAAGCGACAATGAAGTCGACGAATCGCTGAACAAGGGAATCGGGATCTATGATTCCTGAAATTTAAAAGCATGAATGAATTCCATGGCTCTTGAGAAAGGTAAAAGATCGGATAATAATTCAACAACTTACTGGAAGAGAGAAAAGGGGGTGGTGCGTCCTACTGAGCAAGAATCGGAAGCCTCAAATGTTATGCACGCTAGTGAAACTGAAAGACGATAAAGAAAAACAGACTCCACGGCTTGATGTCATTGCTTACTGTGATCTCCATAAACGACGGAAGGGGTCGTCGTCGAGGCTCATGAGAAGGAGAAAAGAAATGGCTTTTGGTGATGGAGGGAGGGTCGGCATCTGAATCGAATGGGAGAAGATGCCCTAATACCGAGCGAAGGAAGACACGCAGGAGCGTCTGCGAGAGGAGGGAGATGCGGAGGTTTCCTTCGTGCGTTCGACTGGGAGAGGAAATAGGAAATTGATTAGGTCGCGATTTAAGTGTGTGCTGCGAAATAAGACCGTGACTCGCGATTCCATAAATTAGGGTTGTCGCTACTCTTGAATTACCAAATTCGCCACTACACATTATCACTTCTAAATTAGTATTTAATGCCCTTGCAAATTTCGAAATCACGCCGAGATAATTCTCTTCTAGTTTCTGCCATTTGAAATTTGTTTATTATCTCGATAATATTTAGAAATTTAAACGCGACGAGCATAATTAACTCAATCGGCGGTTGCAATGTCGGCGCTACCTCTAATCCGACCCTGAATTAAATATTCAAGTTAAGGATTAAAATTTCGAGGTCTTACATAGTCAGTATTTACCCAAATTATAAGACAAAATTCGGAGATGATTTTAAAGCTTCCAGTACTCATGTACACTATACGATCGGGACATTTCAAAACTTACCAAAGTCCTAAAAGGGGTTCACAGACCTTATCATGCTAAAAGCTTTTCTTCCATAAAAACACTTGCACTCATTCTTGATACATCTACAGCAATGTGTCATAATATCTTATCTTCACAGACAATCCATTCGGAAGTTATGCCAATTCAGGAACTTATTAACAGAATCCATTGATGTCCTGATATCCTTAGCAGTGATCGTACTCTTTGCTTTTTCTCTTTATCCTCACCGGCTCAACATTTATTAAGGTCGAGAACTCGGGGGCATTCAATTTTTCTGAAGTCTTTGGAGAGACCTAGAAAAATGCGGGGATTTTGTCTACCTAGAGTTCCGTGAGGAATGCAGAGATGTACTTGCGAACACCTTGGATACTAGCGACATCTCCCCTGAAGCAGATCAGAGCTAAGAATTTCTACAAGTACTCACGTAAGTGCCTACGGGTAGGGCCCTACTAGTATAAAATAGGGGGTGAACGGTAGTTTATGGGACACTTGTGTCTGACCCTCGAACTTGCATAGCACTCCTGCCTCTAAAAACATTGTTCGCGAGCTCAATTTGTAACTGTTCAACCAATAAAATCACGCACGATAAAGGTTCGCGTTATTCGAAGCCTCATCTCATCCTTGTGTCTTTCTTGCTTAACCATTCATGACCCAAAGTAATCTCCAACCGGTAGTACCCCCAATCTCCTTTTAGCTTATCGAGTGGAGGCTAGAGCATTTTCCCCGACACCAGATCTCTCATGTTTCAAATGCAGGTTCTCGAGATCTATTAGAATTTTGTGATCTCTATCGCATGCTATGAAGCACCGATACTTCCTTGAGGGTCACGTACCCGTACCGGATACGTATCTGATACCGGTACGTACCCGATACTCACGGATACACCTGTTATTCTAGTCTGTAGATACACTTGGACTTGGTAGATTGTTCTGCATATTGTAATAAGAGTGTATTTTTCTGAAGTAAACAAAAGATTTCTACGTGTCTTTTAGAAAAGAAAAATTACCGAGAAATGCAACTAGCGATGCTTATTTATTATAGTAACAAAATGTACTTCAGATTTAAGTATCTTTTTCGTTTAAACTATAAATAATTTGATTTAAATTTTATCATTTTATTTTTTACTATATATTTACAGATTAGATGTTTCAGATTGGTACTGTTTCTACTTGTTTAACATGAATTTTTCTATGTTTAATATTTTGCTAACTTATCTTTAGACGAACCAGAAGTTGAAGATGCGTTAATCTCCAGTAATGGGGAAAAAGAGGAAGAAAATGACTGATAAACATCCTTAAATTTGAAATGATTATGAATATTTTTTGTTTGAGAACTTCATATTATATTGCATTAACTATGAATTTGTACTTCAATTGGTGATTTATGCAATTATGCTTGATGTTTTATTATTTTGAGGACTTATAATTACATTTGTGAGATTATACATATAGATTTATTATATTTAATACAACGTATCTCGCCGCACCCGTATCCTTATTTTTTAAATTTTGGCGTACCGCCGTACCGGGCAAGTATCGTACCCGGTACTCGTACCCGTACTGGTGCTTCCTAGATCGCATGCTATTAATTTAATCGCATGACATTGACTATTATGAACTTTGCGTCATCTTTCTCCACCTATTTCAGTCTACATCTCCCTTCTCCATAACTCCTTGAGCTTTTTGTGTGTGTTTTCATCATCTTAGTCTTCCTTTAGATAAGTTGGGACCACGAGCTACTAAATATATCTATGTTTAATACTCTCAGATCAACTTTTCTATTTGTCATGTATTTCTGACATCTCACCACATCCCCCCCCCCCCCCCCCCCGAACGTCCGTACACCCCTTATCCACTGTCCATTGTTATACCGACACCTCCTCCATTAAACATGTATACTTGTCGTAGAACTCGTCAGAATGCCCCGAGAAAGTCACCCCCTTCTGATGTCGTCCTTGGTCCAATTAATCCGCCCACAGCTTTCCACGAGTACCTACACTCATCTACTACTAACCTGTTTTTTCAATACATTTCTTTTCACCAGTTATCTTCAGATCTCCACAGTTTTGCGGCCTCCTTGTTTTTATTTCCACCCTTCTTTTGTGCAGGAGACTTCAGCATCCGGGATGGGGGCAGTGATGGATGTTGAAATGAAGGTCATATGTGTAAATAGGACTCAGGACTTTGTTTCTCTTCTTCCTAGATGGTCCCAAGTCGGATGTAAATGGATATTCATAACTAAACACCGTCATGATGGGTCAATTTATCGCTTAAAAGCATGTCTTGTGGATCGAGAATTTACTCAACAATATGGCATTGATTATGCAGAAACGTTCTATCCAGTGTCCAAGCTTTTAATATTGTGTGGGTATTGATATTCTTGGCAGTCCATTGTCATTGACTGTTGCATCAATTTGATATCAAGAATGCATTTCTTAATGACAGTATGAGTAAGATTGTCTATATGTAGCAACCTCCTTGATATGAAACTATGGAGGAGTCTCTTGTATGTCGCCTAAGAATATCTATCTATGGTCTGAAGCAGTCTCCTCGAGCATGGTTTGACAAATTTAGTCAAGTTCAGGCATTTGTATTCACGAAACTCGGTGGACTTCTCTTTATTTACACATCATCGATGAGAGGGTACTATGTTCTTTCTTGTGCATGTTGATGGTATCATAATCATGGACGATGATCTAAATTGCATCTCCATGATCAAGACGCATTTGGTCTATCACTTTCATACCAATGATTTTGGGCGTTTCAGATATTTCTTAGGTATTAAGGTGGCTCGATGACATGAATGTCTAGTTTTATCTCAACAAAAGTATTGCACAGATCTTCTACACAATGTCGGATACTTGGTTGTGAGCCGACTGGAACACCCATGGATGCAAATCACAAGTTCTGTGCTCGCGAGTCTAACTTTGATCTTCTTCTACCTAATCCTAAATTTGTCGTTGACTAGTCAGCAAGCTTATCTTTATGAGCATAACTCTGTCAGTTATCTCATTTGTTGTTTAGTGATTAGTCGGTACACGCATGCTCCTCATGTATCTCATCTTCAAGCAGTTGAGCGGATCCTTTATTATCTACATAACCCTTTGGGTCAAGGGCTTGTGTATAAGCCCTCCTCCTACGCGTCGTTGATTGTTTATTCTAATGTGGTTTATGCAGTCTCCATGGATGATCGCTGATCTACAAGCAGTTACTGCACATATTTTGGAGGGCATATGGTCACTTGGCGAGCATAACTCTGTCAGTTATCTCATTTGTTGTTTAGTGATTAGTCGGTACATGCATGCTCCTAATGTATCTCATCTTCAAGCAGTTGAGCGGATCCTTTATTATCTACATAACCCTTTGGGTCAAGGTCTTGTGTATAAGCCCTCCTCCTTCGCGTCGTTGATTGTTTACTCTGATGTGGTTTATGCAGTCTCCATGGATGATCGCTGATCTACAAGCGGTTACTGCACATATTTTGGAGGGCATATGGTCACTTGGCGAAGCAAGAAACAAACGGTTGTGACACGAACATCTGTTGAGTTTGAGTATTGTTCGACGGCCTATGTCATTTCCGAATTTACTTGGTTAGAGAGATTTTTTACTGATCTTGGTGTTTCACTTACCTCTCCTGCAATCCTCTACTATAATAGTAAAGTTACTATCCATATCGCAGAAAATCCAGTATTCCATGAACAGACCAAGCACATTGAAGTAGATTGTCACTTCATCAGAAAAAAGTTCAACTCCGTAAAATTGATCTATAACATGTTCCCACTACTAATCAACTCTATGTTGTCTTCATAAAGGCTTTGCCTTGGCCACACTATCGTCAGTTCGTTTTCTAACTTGAAGCCTACGATATTTACGCTCCAACTTGTGGGGGAGTATAGAAAAAATGTATAAGAAGCTCAATACTAAAGACCCACTTCTATGGTCCATTAGGAGTATTGTTTATCTTGTATAACGTAGTCTCGTATTGTAGTTTGAAGTTGAGGCGTCACTCTTCATAACTAAAAATATATGTACATGTACTTGTATTTGATTACTTAAAATAATAAAATATTAATTTACTTACGTTGTGTTCTCACAATACTAAGAAATGTGCCTCTTCTCTTGTTTCAGGTTATAGCGTTCGTGTTGGAAGCATTTTTTGCTGAAATAGAACTTGAAACAGCCACTAAATCGGAAGACTCCAAGGTATGCACACACACACATATATGGTGGCTTCATGAAAGGAATGATATAGTGAGACTTGTACATTGTTTCAGTTTTCTCTCGCTCCGTTGTATCTTCTGTGAAGATTAATATTTCTTAAATTTACTTACCTACCTTTTTTCGTCAATAGATGTCTAAAATGATGTTCCAGAAGGTATTAAATTTGCAGTCTGTATGATAAACATGCTTAGATTTGCTGGGATTTAAATTTTCATTTAGGTTCTGATGTCACATACAAGAACAAATATTCCTTCGCAATGAGATTAATAAGTTGGTTTATGCATCCCCTATAGAGAAACATCTTGAAGTCGGTATACTTAAAGAGCACACTTTGAACATAATTACTGTTTTGCAATAACGAACATAGATTGGTTAAACTATATATATAGGGTTAATTACCAGGACCTCCCCTGGGAGTTGGATAATTACAGGTTGCACCCCTCTATCTAATTACATTTACCTCCCCCTCTAAGTTTCCCCAGTTTACAAAAATGCCCTTCCATTAGAAATATGAATGGAAAATGATAAAATCTGCCAAATTATTTTATGATATTTTAATTTTATCCTTTTATAATGATTCTAGATTAATTACAAAGGGTAAAATGTAATGCACCCCTTTCAATGTAGAGTTATTACAAAGGGTAAAATTGAAATATTATAAAATAATTTGACATATTTTATCTCTTTCCATCTATATTTCCAAAGGAAAAGATCACCCCATTCAATGTAGAGTCATTACAAAGGGTAAAATTGAATATCATGACATAATTTTGGCAGATTTTATCTTTTTCATCCATATTTCTAACCGAAGGGGCAATTTGTAAACTAGAGAAACTTAAATTGGTGGTAAATGTAATTTCTAAAGATAGAGAACTCCCAGGGGAGGTCCCAGTATGGTAAATGTAATTTCGAAAGATAGAGAACTCCCAGGGGAGGTCCCAGTATGGTAAATGTAATTTCGAAAGATAGAGAACTCCCAGGGGAGGTCCCAGTAATTAACCATGTGTGTGTGTGTGTCAGATTCCTACTTCATGCTATTGCCCATTAATTTAGGGTAATTTGGTGGCTTGGACTGGCAAAAAATAGCCAATTTTCTTGGAGTGTAAATGTAGAGTAACTTGATCTAGCTCGAGGAATATGTGAGGAACTGTTGCTGAAGCATTAATCGGAGGAGCTCAGAGTGAGATCTAGTGAATCTCTTAAGTTGTATTGTGACAATAAGAGGGCTCTATGTATCGTGATCATACAAAGCACTTAGAAGTTGATGATAGAGCATTTGCATGACCTACAATCCTACTAAACAAAAAAAATGGATATCCTGGCAGAAGTTCTACACATGAAAAGCTTTAGGCTCCGGTTGTTTGCATGGAATTTGGGATCCAGAAATAGATTTGGAGGTCATCATTTTCAATTGAATTTAACCTCCAATTCTAATTCTAAAGCCTCAACTTCGCCCAACCTAATGGAGCCTTATAGAATTAGCAAATAAGTTAGAAATGACAAATATGTACTTCTCACCTTGAGGAAGATATCAGAAAAGGTGACGTATTCAATTTGCCAGATATTATTAGTTGTTGAATGTTATTTATTCCGGCTTTCAACTCTCCTGTTTAGGGGAGATATTTTTGTTGTTTCCTTAGAAGGGGGTGTGCGTATCTATAGTTAGTTTTGAATAGTTTTCTATTATGTGGGGCTATTAGTTATCGACCTAGGTCCTAGATGAATGGAGAATAATATAAAGAAAAGTTCCAGTTTTAAGATGCATTAATAATGGTGCTTGCTATAAGATTCGAAACATTATGTTTTTTTAAATAGAGATCTGCGATATGTCTTTTTCTTTATTCAAAATCCAGGGGACCTAGACAATGACTCCCCGCTATTTTTTAGTTGTGCTACTACAAAATATCTGTGTATTATTCGTTTGAAACTTTCCATTCATTATGCTGACATTTGAGAAATTTGTTTCAGGATGCTTTGGGGAGGAACGATCGGCGTCGGCATATTGGGTATAAACGTGGATCATGAGGTTTCATAGTATTGTTCCAAGGAATATTAGCATTATTTCAATATTTGTTTCAATGTGTTGCAGCTTGAAGACAAGGAGTCGCACTGTTGACATTCTCCTTCATCACATGTTAAGTGCAGAGCTAAGTGAAACACGGAGTTCTGCAGCATAGTGTTCCTTTATGCTGGTAATTACTATTTATCTTCTCTCTTAGAATAAACAATGTTGTAAATATCGGATGTCAACGATACGTCAGGTTGGATTTTAAATGTTGGATGTGGATGTCGGAGACATGTTGAGGATATTTTTAAATATCGGACTTTCATTATATTAAGTAAACTTATATTTTCTAAAAGTAAAATTTAGCATAATAAGTAGATGAACTATGAGTCATTTATATCCCAAAATAAAATAGAAAAATATCCGAAATGAAATATTAGTAAAACACCACTACTACTAATAAGTATCCAAAACTAATGTCGTGCAGGTCTAGTGATGCGTGTATGATGACTAATGAGATGCCTAGATGAATTATAAAATTATCTGACTTTAACCTTGTAATAAAGGGAATCTAGAACTTTAAAGAGAAGAACAAAAACAGGTGTGCACATTAAAATTGAGAAATAACAAATTCTAAAACAAAACAAGCCTTGCAAAACCTAAAGTGAACTGGTACAAGTATTACAAGGGGACATCCTTGTACGAGATTGAGCAAGCATTTTAATTCCATAGAGACCTCACAAGCTGATATAAGGCTTTTGGGGAGGAAGAAGTTCGAGAATATAATATTGGACGCTCGGTGGTGGGAATATAATGTTGGATGCCCAGTGGTGGAATCCTATGAACATCGCTGTGTAAACGATGCTCCAAGTAGAGTAGTGATGTGAATATGGAGGGTGGTGGCCCGAATAGAGTTTGTGGAGGGGAATAGGGTTGTTATTTGGTTGTATGGATTGGAGAGGGGGCTGAAACGTAGTTTGTAAGGGAAAATGGGTGCTGTTTGGTGGAGTGTAGAGGGTTTGTGATGGAGATCGACTACTTTTGGATCATCGGAAGGATGATCAGAGATGGTCGTCGCTTTCGTCGTGATTTTTCACATTTTTTATGTATTTTTTTTTTTTTTTACTTGTATTTTGGGAGTTATGTTAAAATATCCATCGAACGATCATAGTCGTTGGATATTCTTAGCCTAACTCCCACCCCCCTTATATTCTCCGAGCAGCCGCATGAAGAGGGGATCGAGAGTTAAGTTTCAGAAGAAGGAACCGCTCGGTCGTGAGAGGTGAGATGCCTCTCTCCCGCTCGGTGCGACGCCGAGTGGCTTTCCCGTCTTCACCACCACATCTCCTTATCGCCGCCAGCCTCCGTCGACCTGCAGCATCGTTTGAAGCCCTGTCTTCTCATTCTCTTGTGAATCCCACGCCTTCTACCTGCAGCGCTGCCGCCGTCCAAGTCAGTCCCAGCTTGAATACGTTTGTTGTGCCACTGTGTGGCTGTTCCCAGCAGCACAGTACGATGATTCCAGTGCAGTTAATCCCCTCCCACAGTCACACTTCTACCCAGCCAGCAGTTTCCTACTGTCCAGATACCAAAACCGTTCATCTACAGGTCGTTCACACTCACAAATCACAAGGCAATTCCCAGGGGCTTCATCCATCAGGTTTTTGACTTGGACGGGCCTTCCACTTTCAGAATTTTGCTCCGACAGCCACTGTTTTCAGCCTGCAGAAGATTTCCTGCAAACCCCAATTGTTGTCCAGAAATTCCTGTACTCGACGGCAAACCTCCGTTCTCAATTCCAGCCCGATTCCCCCAGTCCAGCTCACCAAACAGCCACCACCCCTCTCCGAAAACCCCCACACAGCAGTATCCTCACTCCCGGACAGTCACCAGCACCATTGGAGCTTGCCCAACACCACCGGCATCGAAAATTTGGTGAACTTTTACTTCTAGTACTCATTTATACACATTATTCGGACATCTCGTATTATTAGTAATATTTGGCGTAGATTAATTTGATTGTTGCATATCTTTATTGCGTGCAAAAGATTTATCCGCTTCACATTTTAATTTCAGTGCACTCTCAATTAACTTGTAATTGTTGTTGCAATATTTGTAATCAATTGTGACGCTTGCACGATATTTTAAAATTAACTTGTTTAATTAACTGTGCGTCGGAAAATACTTGCATGATTGAGTCATTGCATGTGCATCTCATTAGGGTTATCATTCGTTAGTTCATTGGATCGTGTGCTTGTATTCATTTGCTTCTTCATTTTTTGGATCGTCGTCGGTCAATTATATTCACCGCATGCTCACGTGTGTTGCATTTAGGGTTAGGGCATCATAAGCCAACATCCTATAGATTCGTCCTGCCTTAAATTGGTATCTGAGCCCCAGTTTCGGGATTTAGTTTAATACGCAGTAGTAGAGTCTATAGGTTCCTTCATGGCTAGGTATCGTCATTATTACTCTCTATTTGGTGATCCCGAGTCCATTTACACCCGCTCGCATAGAGTCCCTTCAGGGAGATCCTCGTGTTACTACGATGATTACTCTCGATCGCAACACATCACTTTCAGATATCATGTTGATCCATCGACGTGATCCCACTATGTTAGAGACATTCAGTATGATGATTACTGTCGTCCATATCCTAGCACGTGAGCGGATCGTGTTGATCCTTCAACACAACTCGATTACCGTAGGGATGGTTATTACGAGGATCGTCGTTTCGAGAGAGATCTTGAGTGTCAGTTTGTACTGTTACCCCATCTTTTGACGGCTCATTGAGTCTCGGGTCCTTTAGTTATTGGCTCGTGGACATGAAATATTACATCGATCATTTTGAGTTATTCAGTGAGCGTCGTGTAAAATTTGTGAAACTTAGATTGTTAGATCATGCAAGGGCATATTGGCTTAGCATTGGGAGGACCCATGAGCGAGAACATCTTCACCGCATCACTAGTTGGGTGGAGATGAAGCATATTTTATGTCAGAGGTATTTACGTGCTTCATATCGGAGTTGCCTACTCGAGCATTTATTCTCCCTTCAGCAAGGATCTGCTTCCATCACTGAGTATAGGGATTCTTTTGATGAGTTAGGAGTGAGGAGCGACATCCGAGAGGAGTCAACTATGACCGCTTCCCGATTTCGGTCTGGGCTTCGATCTGAGATACGTGCTAAGTTGACCTTTCACTACTCTGAGTCTCTCGAGCAGACATTCCAGCTTGCGCTTCATTATGAATAGTCATTGAGATCCACTAGAGGTAGTTGAGTGGATGACCATCTTGACCTCATCAGTATGAGTCCCTTCCATTCTGAGGCCACCACTTTGGCTACTCTTGACCCGTTGGACACGATTAAAGTGGTGTCTGAGACTGATTTATTTCATCCCAGTGATGTACTAAGTCCGATGAGTGATCCATCCTTTGATTTTGACTCATCCCCTATGACCCCTACTGAGAGCGAGCCTGAGCGACTCAGTGAACCTATTGTGATGTGTTCTTTCCCTGCCCCTGCTCTGATCATTGACTCGCCCTTGCTTGCATGTTCACATGAGTCTCCCTATTGTCGTGGCGAGTCATATCCCAAGTGAGGGTCGAGAGCATAGTTTCGACTTTGTAGTAGTGTTCTTTTCCCCTCTCGAGGACGAGGACATACTATTATCGGTGACATGCATCTCAAGGATCATCCTGCTATGAATAAACTCTTTGATGAGCCCCCCACCCACCCACCCGGTTGAGACTTTTGGAGAGCCACTTGAGGAGTTCTTTCTTTTAGGAGACGTTCAACCGACCCCGATGCTACATCCTTGTGTCCTTGTCTCACATGCCCTTTTAGATCATCACATTCAATGAATTTACATATGTACTACCAGGCGAACCACCAGATTTAAATCCTTATGTCGATATCTTCGACACTCCTTCCGGAGGCTTCTTCCCTGATGATTTTTTCTACCGACCACCCAATGAGCCCCCTGATGATTATGTTATGGGCCCTCCCATAACAGATTCACACCTCTTGAGGGATATTTGTCATTCCACGATATTATAGCTCACTACTGATGTCTCTATTAGGCATCTATGTTCCGTACACTCGATGATTGTTTCTACACCCCACCCAAGGAACCGCCAGATAAACCACCCATTTTTAGGAACTCCCACTACCACGTAGAATCTACATTTAGTAAGTTTGTTGAGTTCGATGTTTAGCATTTGTATCTGTTGCATGGTTTGTGTTGGGGAAATGATTTATCTTAACCCCTAAAAATGAGTAGAATATAAATTCTAATAATGAAAAATTAGTCTAAGTAAATATGCGTCGAATAGTATTCGACGCAACGTCGAAATGTAGTCGACGTTCCTCTCAGAATGAGTCGCAGTAACTCCAGACAGAATTCGACGTAACCTATGTCGACGTAACTCTGATTTCTAGTCGACGTATCTAGTGAAGTCGACGCACCTTAATCGACGCACCTTCCATATTCTCCTCTCGACGTCCAGCCAGTCTGAAATCGACGCTTCCGTCGAATAGTAATCGACGCACGTCGATTTCTATATCAGATTCAAAAACACGTCAGATCTCTTTCCTTCTATCTGTAGATCTGAATTTTATGAAATGATATTATTCTTTTCTAGCCGTTTTGAATCAGTCTTTCCTTCTAAATGATTCTTGGCTAAATTGATTAAGTTTATTATGAATATTATTTGATGATCTCTTTCCTTCTACAGAAATATTGATTATGGAATCTCTTCTTTCTTACTATTTCTCTGACTGCTTATTGATTATTCTCCTATAGTATTCTTTGAATAAACAGAGCTATAAATAAGAGGGAAGTCGGCAGAGAAGAAAATAAAGTAATCCACTCCATACATTTGAAATAGAGGAAAAGCTCCCAAGAGAAAAGTGAGATAAGCTGAGAGAAGTGATAGTATGCTGCATCAAACAACAAGCCTTCTTCTTCTCCTTCTGAAGCCATACTGCTGCAATTTCTGAAAGCTCTCATTGAAAAAGAGAAAGGCCTACAATCTCCTTCTCACTATAGAAGAGAGATTTCATTCACTATTTCTTGTGCTTCCAATCTTCTTACTAAGAAGAAGATTCTTTTTTGTTTCAATTACTTCTTCTACTTCTTCTTCTTATTCTCATTTCATTTTCAAATTGTGTAAAAGAGTTTTTAGAATCTCTCTTCAAAAAATTCAGTTGTACTGGTTCTAAGAGTCTCCTTATCAAAAGACTCAGGCTGGTTCTAAGAGTCTCCATATCAAAAGACTCAGTACAAGATAGTGAATTCCTACCAAGGGGGTAGAAGAGTGGACTACCCAAAGTTTGGGGAACCACTATATTTCTTTGTGTTGTGCTGTGATTTTCTTCTTGCTATTTTACTTTTTTTACTTGCTTAATTCTTGTTGGTGTGTGTGGGAAGCTTAAATCTGTGATTATTACACATATATATATATATATATTTGTTAACTTTGCACAAAGTATTTTTAAATCTCTATTCACCCCCCCCCCCCCCTCTAGAGAATTCTAGTGAGGTTAACTGTGCACTTTCAATTGGTATCAGAGGTAGGTTGATCTAAAAAGGGTAACTCCTTGATCAAAAAGATCCTACCTCATATATATATATATATATATATATATATTTCTAAAAACTATTTTTTTATGGCACAAATCAAAGATTATGCTTCCACCAGACCACCAATTTGCAACCTTGAAAAGTTTGCACTTTGGAAAACAAGAATTAGGATCTATATGAATTCTATTGATGAAGATTTGCTTAATATTATTTTGACAGGTCCTCCCAAGCCCTATAGAAAGGACTCAAGTGGTAAAGTGACTCAAACACTTGTCCCAAGGGCTGAGTGGACAGTTGAAGAGAAGAAGGCAGGAACAAGTGATGCAAAAGCTGTGAATATTCTTGTCTCAACCCTCTCAGATAAAATCTTTCAAAAGGTTGTTGACTGTGAATCAGCCAAAGAAATCTGGGAAGCTCTTTCAAAGATAGTAGAAGGAAGTGCTGATGAAAGGAAAGATAGAAAGGCTCTATTGATCTCCCAATATGAGAACTTTCAAAAGAAGCATGAAGAAAGCATATCTGAGATGTATGACAGATTCAGTCTGATCATCAATCAATTAAGGAGCTTGGATAGAGAGATCTCTCTCACAGAGATCAATGACAAATTGTTAATGAGTCTCCCAAGTTCATGGGACTCAAGAATATGGGCAATAAGGGATATTAGAGGACAAAAGGAAATCTCAACAGATGCTCTCTTAGGAAAACTTAAATCCTATGAGCGACTACTGAAAACCAGAGAAGAGAAGGAAAGAAGGGAAAACACTCCAACCTCCTCAAAAGATAGAAACATTGCATTAAAAGCAACAGAAGAGGAAACCCCTGTTACTGAAGAAGAATTATTCAGCCTCCTGGCCAGAAGATTCAAGAAATGGGTCAGAAAAGATGGGTCTAGAAGGAGAGAGTCAAAACCAAGGTATGATAAGACTCCTACTAAAGAAATTATCTGTTATTCCTGCAGGAAAACTAGACATATTGCTCCAGAATGTCCAGAAAATGCTGAGAAAAAGAAAGATCTGAAAAAGAAAAACCTCAAGAGGAAGGAGAAGAAGAAAGAAAGAGGCTTCATTGCAGAAGCTTGGAGTGAAACAAACTCTGAAGACAGCACTTCATCTGAAAGTGACAATGAAGAGTCTAAGCAAGAAGACCTATGCTTAATAGCTCTTGGAAGCACAGAAGAAGAATGTGTTGCTGAATCATGGAGTGAAACAGGATCAGAAGGAAGCATCTCTTCAACAGCAAAAGCAAATAGCCTTAGTCTCATAGAGGAATCTAAGGATAAGGATGAGGTAAGCATTTTTGATGAAATAGATTTTCTATGTGATGATTTTTAAAAAGATTTTGAAAGACTCTACTTAGATCAACTAAAAGCCAAATAAAAAATTAAGGATCTAAAAGAACAAATTAATATGAGAAAAATAGAAGATACATGTTCAAAAAATTATGAACTAAGGTGTAAAATCTATAAAACAGAAAAGGAAATAAATAGTGCTAAAATAGAAATCAACTTCTTAAGAATAAGGTATCCCAGGCAAAAGCTTTTGAAGAATCTATAAAAGTCAGAAGCCAAATACTTAAAGAAATCACTGAAAAACAAACAATCAGACATAAGAATCTGGGGCTAGGGGGTGATCCATCAACTAGTTCATTACCATCTACCAAACCTGCTTGGATGAGCCCTGTTAAATTTACTAAAGTCATCAAATCAACAAACTTAGAGGGAGAATCACAAAATAAAGAAGACCTCACCTTCAAAGAGATAAACCACTTTGATGAATCATCATCATACCATTCAGAAGAAGACTCACAAACTCATTCTGAGAAGACAACTAGGCCAAAAGAAACAATCCATAAAGAAATAAATCTCCAACCAGAAAAAGGGAAGAATAAAATCTGTGAAGACACAATTATGTCGACTTCATATCGATGTATGAATGACAGTACGTCGAATCCTACTCGACGCAATCTCTTAGATGCTTCGACCTCAAATCGATGCATGAATAACATTACGTCGACTTACAATCGACGCAACTACTTCCATGCATCGATTCCAGATCAACGCAATCTAGAGAAAGCGCCGAATACATATCAACGCAACTCTCAACATACGTCGAATAGATATCGACGCATAAAACCTCAGAGTAACTTAAATACAGGACATAGCTATTCTTCAAAAACTTTCTACCTTAACCCCCATTCAGGACCCTTTCATCCTTATCAAAACTTTTATCCTAATCAAAACTCTTATCATAATCAAAATTTCTATCCTAATCAAAACTTTTATCCCAATCAACAACTCTATTCTAATCACCATCTTTATCCCTCTCTAAACTCAAATTTCCATAATCAAAAGACAATTAGGTGTTATATCTGTAATAAAATTGGTCACACTGTTAAACAATGTTGGCACAATCAATCCAATTGTTTATAAAATTAGTCCAAGGGTGACTTAGAAAACCTTAGGATTAGGAAGAAATAATCTCTCAAGAAAAACCTGGAATTTTCAGACAAAGTAAAAGTCACGTCGATCTCTTAATCGACGCATACGTCGATAGGAAACCCTATCAGACTATACCGACGCATACATCGACTTCCACTCGACGCAACGTCGACTTCATGAAAAAGAGCGGCAATACTAAAATATTTTCAGTCACATCTACTGTTGTACCGAATAAACCTCGAGTGGTGTCTCGTGTCGACGTTTCACCTGACTTAAATAGACTCTTCAGTTAAAATTCAGCACGCTCCTTACATCTTTCATCCTTCTCATCTCTCAGTCCAGCCATCTCTTCCTCTCTCTCAACTGACCTAAATGGCTCCCAAGATCAACTCTGGTTTCGATATTGATCTTGAATCCTTCCAAGCCGCCGCCGAAAACTATAAGAGCATCATAGCTCTCTTCACTGAAGCTGGTTTAGACAAACTCATTTCCACAAGATGCAGACTCCTAGAGACAGAACTCACTGAGTTAATGAATCATGTTCAGATATCTGAGCAAGGAGAGATCACAGGAACACTCTATGAGACACCTGTCTCAATCTCTGCAGAACACCTTAGGGACACCTTTGATCTTCCATCAGGTACACAACAACACTATCCTATTTCAAATCAAAAGGAAAGCAAATTATTTTCTAAGAATAGCTAAATGAATCTCCATCATCATTCCTTTATCAGGTGATGAACCTGTGGATCTCACCCCTGAGGAAATCAAAAACCTATTACTCATCATGAAGTTCTCCAAAGATAAACCAATCCACCTGAAGAAATAGATTTTTTTGAGGAATATAGGCTATTGGCAGACATAGTAGGAAAAGTTCTATTATGCAAGATCTCTGCCCATGATGCAGTGCCCAAGCAGCAACTGAACATCATGGGGGCACTTGTGCTGAAAAAGAAGGTTGACTGGGCCAGCTGCTTACTAAAAATGATAGGCTACAAATATTCTCACAAAGAGAATGTCTATATGAGGATCATGAGTCAGGTACTCCTCCACTCCTTCCCTGACCTATGTAGGTCAAAAGGAATCCGCATTCCCCCTGGAAAAAGGATGTCCATAGCCCTCTTCTCAAAATGGACCAGGCAAATTCCCAAGCCTGGCTCCATTCCTGAAAGGACTCCCTCTCCTCCTAATTCTCTTGTGCATCCATCTTCCCCTCCTCCTCAACATACAGACATCTCCTCTCTACCAACATCATCCACACCTATAGCTTCTACTACCCTCACATCTCCTATCCTACCTACACCTTCACAACTACCAATTCAATCACTTGCTCAACCCTCCTCTATTCCTTCACCTCCTTCACCAAACACACTTCATCACAATGATACAGTCCTCTCTCCACCTTCATCACATCCACCTCCACCATTATCTCCTACTCCAACACACCTTGAACCATCTCCATCCACTAATACTCTCATCACCCAGTGTATCCAGTCAGCAGCCCAAAAATTTCAAGAAATGCTGGATGAACACTGCTCCCAACTTCACTCCTCCATCATGCACATGCAAACCCAAATAGATGGGGTCAATGCCTCTGTGCAAAGCTTGAAGTCCTCTGTCTCTTCCTCTAAAGTGACCAAGTCTTTCTTAACCTCCTTGGCTAAGAAGGTCAAGAAGGGGGAGAAATTAGATGAAGAGCAGCTCTCAAGTCACAAATCTCTCTCACACAAGTCTCTTCCTACTTTAAAATCTGATAAGACCATTGGAAATAAACAGATAACAGATGTACTCACTATAGCAAGAGAAGCTGAACAACAAGTAGTTCTTTTTCAAAGAGATGCAAGTAAAGTGGCTGAAAGTGAGAAAGAAGTTGAAAAGGAAGCTGAGGCTGTAGGTATGACTGAAAATGAGAAAGAAAATGAAGCTGAAGCTCAGGGGGAGACAAATGCTGACATAACTGAAGCTGGAGCTGAGAAAGAATCTGAAGATGCAGAAGCAAAAGAAAAGGAAGTTCCATCTCAGGGGGAGCAAACTGCTGTGACCCAGGGGGAGCTGAGTGAATCACTTGTTACTGAGAAGGAGCAACCCACTTCTTTAAAAACTTTAGTATTCACTAGGAAAAGAAACTCCTTCTACCCCTCCTGAGTGATGTGTTGAAAAATGTTGATATATTCTTTCCTCCATGCTTAAATACTGTTTATGAAGTCTGTGTATATGATTCTATTTTCTTCTGAGTACTTAACATATTTCTTTTCTATATAAATATTTTGCTGTGTTGATTAAAAGCTGATACAATTTCTCCCTAAATAGGGTTAAGACAAATAGGGGGAGATTGTTGGGGAAATGATTTATCTTAACCCCTAAAAATGAGTAGAATATAAATTCTAAGAATGAAAAATTAGTCTAAGTAAATATGCGTCGAATAGTATTCGACGCAACGTCGAAGTGTAGTCGACGTTCCTCTCAGAATGAGTCGAAGTAACTCCAGACAGAATTCGACGTAACCTATGTCGACGTAACTCTGATTTCTAGTCGACGTATCTAGTGAAGTCGACGCGCCTTAGTCGACGCACCTTCCCTATTCTCCTCTCGACGTCCAGCCAGTCTGAAATCGACGCTTCCGTCGAATAGTAATCGACGTACGTCGATTTCTATATCAGATTCAAAAACACGTCATATCTCTTTCCTTCTATTTGTAGATCTGAATTTTATGGAATGATATTATTCTTTTCTAGCCGTTTTGAATCAGTTTTTCTTTCTAAATGATTCTTGGCTAAATTGATTAAGTTTATTATGGATATTATTTGAAATCAGAATGATCTCTTTCCTTCTACAGAAATATTGATTATGGAATCTCTTCTCTCTTACTATTTCTCTGACTGCTTATTGATTGTTCTCCTATAGTATACTTTGAATAAACAGAGCTATAAATAAGAGGGAAGTCGGCAGAGAAGAAAGTGAAGTAATCCACTCCATACATTTGAAATAGAGGAAAAGCTCCCAAGAGAAAAGTGAGATAAGCTGAGAGAAGTGATAGTGTGCTGCAGCAATCAACAAGCCTTCTTCTTCTCCTTCTGAAGTCATACCGCTGCAATTTCTGAAAGCTCTCATTGAAAAGGAGAAAGGCCTACAATCTCCTTCTCACTATAGAAGAGAGATTTCATTCACTATTTCTTGTGCTTCCAATCTTCTTACTAAGAAGAAGATTCTTTCTTGTTTCAATTACTTCTTCTACTTCTTCTTATTCTCATTTCATTTTCAAATTGTGTAAAAGAGTTTTAGAATCTCTCTTCAAAAAATTCAGTTGTACTGGTTCTAAGAGTCTCCTTATCAAAAGACTCAGACTGGTTCTAAGAGTCTCCTTATCAAAAGACTCAGTACAAGATAGTGAATTTCTGCCAAGGGGGTAGAAGAGTGGACTACCCAAAGTTTGGGGAACCACTATATTTCTTTGTGTTGTGCTGTGATTTTCTTCTTGCTATTTTACTTTCTTTACTTGCTTAATTCTTGTTGGTGTGTGTGGGAAGCTTAAATCTGTGATTATTACACACACACACACATATATATATATATATATATATATATATATATATATATTTGTTAACTTTGCACAAAGTATTTTTAAATCTCTATTCACCCCCCTCTTGAGAATTCTAGTGAGGTTAACTGTGCACTTTCAGTTTGCATGTCATAGTCCGGCGAAAAATTATTAAATAATGAACATTTTAAAACTTGCGTCTGTAATCACATGAGAATACAAATATTCAAAGAAGATGGTTGGGTGATGATTTGCATATTATTTGAGAGTTTACCATTGGGGACAGCTATAAATTTAAATGTTAGGCGAATAGGTGCATACACTGTCATGAGAGAATCTCCGTTATTTTTTTCGAGCTTTATATTACTAGGAATACATGTGTTTATCTGATACTCAATGTTGAGGATTTGACTCTAGATGTGGAGTCACCTTGTTTTGGACCTTCAACCTTCCCTTTTAACTTTAGTTCCCGCCATCCTTATAGCCTTTCATATGCCCCCGACCTCCACTACAGCTCTACCCATTACCATTGTATCCATACCTTTCACCCTTGCAGCGACTTGCTTACTACATGGGAGTCACGTCTACTTCAGCGGTATGATGACCTTATACAGAGACACTTCCTACCTGGAGCGACAGAGAGTCATACAACCTGCGTCGATAAGAACTCGACTCGCGTCGACAAGTTCTCTGTCGGCTTGGTCTGCGTCGATAAGAACTCGACGTAGCGTCGAGTTGCATCGAATAGAACTCCGTCGTTTTGACTTGCGTCGATAAGAACTCGACGTAGTGTCGAGTTGCGTCGATATGATTTCGACGCAACGTCGAATTGAACTCGACTCGACCTCTGTCATTTTGCGTTCTCTCTGCGCAATTATTACGCGTAATTTCTAACCGTTCTTTTACGCGCTTTTCTCGTCATTACTCTTTTACGTTGGAAATCTTCCACGTTTATCTGCACGATTATCTCTTACCAATTATAACCGTTGGAATTAATTACATGTTATTTTTCTGAGACTCCTATATAGGAGTTTTTCTGAATCGTTTCTTCACTGACGCTTTGCGCTTTCGGAAATTTGCTATCTTCCTCTCTCGTTCTTACGATCGTCTTCGTGATTCCTTTTCTTTACATTTGCTTCATCAAGTGGGAGTTCGGGTGCTCTGTGCTTCTTCGGTGTCTGCGCACATCGGAGCTTTCGGGATTTAGCCGGGTGTTGTACCTTGGAGGAGTGAGCATCGGTTGAAAGCCCTGCCGGAGGGTGGTGCAACTTCTTTAGGGCAGTGATCACACGCCTTACTCAGGCTCGATTCTAAAATATATATATATATAGTTCTGATCTCTTTTATTTCTCACCCCTCTGTTTTAAATCTTGTCAAAATTTGTTTTATAAAACTTAAGGTTTTATTAAAATTCTGTTTTCAGATCTGTAATTATTTTTTCAGTGTTTTTCAAAAGAAAAAATATATAGCAATATAGGAATATAAGAAAAAATATTCCAACAGATCGGACGGCTCAGAATGTCCGAACCGACCGGGTGTCAAAACAACTCGAAAAGATACCATCTGGACGCATCCGTGGACTCGGATCGTCCGAATGAACAGCGGATCACTACGATCTCCATCAAATATGCGTCTACAAATCCTGTTTGCACTAATATTGCTTCAGAGGGAGGACATAATCACATATTGCGGAAGCCTTTAAATTTTTTCCCAAGACATCCCCGGTTCGTTGATTTGCATATGGGCAAACCAAGTTGTGTTGAACCCAGAAGGTGGAAGGATGTTAGACTGATTCATTCCGCTATCGGTGTTTGTTAATGACCGAAAAATTGCTCGCACTTAATGAACCAACCCAATGAATCTACCTTCTGGAAATTCCAATTTGGTGTAGCGAGGAACAATATTAATTTCATGGCGTAAATAGGTCGGGGGATTAGTGCGTCCTGGCTGCCACTGGCTTGGTCATGTGCTGGAACAATAATGACTTGGACGGCTTGTGTGTCCATCTATCCTGCTAGAGAGTGTGGCATAGGCGGTCTGATGTTGTGCTTCAGAGTGCGGCATGGACTCATCATTTAATACCTAAAAACAATTTGGCTTAATCATAAAGACAATTGACTTGAAAAATAATTTTATAACTATGCTTGAAGCCCGTAATAAATGCCACTACTGTCCTCAAATAAGATTGGACCTACCTCAAATTTTGAACCGCTGCGAGCCTACTATGTGTGTTATGTCATTGTCTGGTGTGCACTTTCTTGAGCATTGTCCTATGCCTTCACCGACTCTCTCTCTCTCTCTCTCTCTCTCTCTCTCTCTCTCTCTCTCTCTCTCTCTCTCTCTCTCTCTCTCTCTCTCTCTAAACCATATTCTTGTTGAACCTAACTTATGTTTCTCTTTGCGAGCAGTGTGCAGCACAGGGAATAATCTTTGTTACAAAAGAAACCGCTAACTGCAATATATTCTGAAATGCAGTTGTGGCAAAAACCTGTTCTCGACTTTTGGGATCCTCTCTTTTTTAATGCAAAATTATCACGCATGAGGCGCTTACCGTCCGTGTAAAATTGTACAAATTTGTAGCAAAAGTACAATAAAACTTGAGTTAATTTAAAAAACAAATGGGTGCGCAGTTACCTGGCTTCACAAGTGTACTCAAATTTTTGTGTGTGCCTCATGCGCAACAATTTTTCCCTAATTTAGTGGCTGCACAAGTAATTTTGCCAGCATAAAATGTAGTTTCATTCTTTTTGCAGCGTGGATGTGATCTCTTCATGTAATTATCAGCTGCTTAGAGAGTGGAGTTCGTATCAGGTGGTTAATTCAGTGAATGTTTGAAAGTGGTGTCCACGAGTTTTTGTTAAAATTTGGCTATTTCTATTGTCCGGCAAGTGTTCCATGGTGATTTCCTCTGAGATTTTTCCTGTAGAGGCATTTTAAAGAGGCAAAACTTTTCCTGTAGTAACATTTTAAAGAGACAAAACCGGCAACAGAGTCCTGCTTCCCTATCATTTTACTTTGAACTATGGTCCCACCCAGTTGGTTGCAATGCCTGCTATCACAGATGCCTTGGTTGTGTGTGAAAAATTGATAGCTGTCTTCTCTTCGCTTCTTCGTAATCTTAATTCTTCATAACAGTCATATATATTTGTGTTGTGTTATTCTTTTACTGTTGTATTTTGGTTTAGGGACTTGCTATAGATCAAGTGAGAATTGAGCTACATGTTTCAATGAAATTGATTTTAATCATGTTATTTTGTTAACACTAAAGTGAGTCCGTGAATAATGTTCGTCCTGAATTTCAAAGTGAGGAAAAGAAATAGGAATTCGAAGGCAAATGTGTGTTAATACAGCACACATTTGTCCTTAGATTGTGTAATCAATGAGCGTAAAGCATACATTGGACTTGAAAACATTTGATTTGTCATGTTCATGTTCCAAGTTTGAAAATTGTAAGAAGACATTGGATGCCGTTGTTGTGCGACCGTGGCAAGATCAATATTAGGCCTAAAAGAAAAGATATATCTTTCTCATCCTATAAAAATTGGGGTTCAAAGTCTTGTTTTTGGAAATTATACAAATCATTTTTCTGTTTAGAAATGTGAAGTAATTAAGGAGTTATAGATGTTTTTTTCAGGAGACATATGTGGATGAAAGTTTAGAAAGAAACGTTAAAGCTAATTTGGTGAGGCAATCAATCTTAAAATATTCACCAAGATTACGCCTTAAAGCATTGAGAAAAGCTGAGTAAAAATAATTTATAATCAAAATTTTGTGATTGGCTGATTTTTTTTAACTTGCCTATACTCAATGATCCATCGAACGTGTCAAGTTAGTAAAGAAAATTTATATGTTTAATATTATTATATAGTTTTAGATTTATTTATTCCATGATAATTGGATTATTCATATTTAAGGACAAAGATAAGAAAAAAAATTGATTTTACATCAAAGCAAAAGCATATATTCAGTGATCCTTTGCCTACAAAGCCTCCTTTTGGCGCGTGAACGTGGTGGTTATGAACCGTCGTTCGTGAACACCCGACTCATCTAAGGATCTTCGTTCCCTTTTATGTTCAAAACTAGCTTTCTTTTCTTTGTGGAGGTCATAACCATTGTCATGCCAAACATACATTCTATGGCAATGGCGTTTTTATCCAAACTCACCGGAGCAAAAACACGGCGGTGCCAAACGGTGCCAAGCGGAGCCAAAGTGTCTACCAATGTGCAATAAATGCTTTCAACTCTTGCTCAATTCATGATCTAAACTAAGCTTGCTGAATATTTGCATAGTTTTAATTACAGGAATTTTTTTTTTAATTGCTTGTGAGGAGTAGCATACATGCCATGACAAGGAATGTAGAAGGATTTCGCGAGTTATCTATCCAAGTGATCACGAGGATCTCTCAACAATATCAAGGTGATATTGCACAATATCAAGGTGATATTGCACAATATCAAGTGATAGCGTTGAAAGTTCACTGCGTTCCATGAAAAAGATCATCAAGATCTCTCATAGAGATAAAAATGATCTTATTACAAGATCAAAGGATAGTACTATGAGATCAAAAAAAAATGAGCATGATCACATGATAGTGTAGAAAGATACAAAATTATTTTGATCTCTCAAGGAGATCAATGTGCAAATAATATCTTCACGCCGAGCAAAATGATCCCAAAATATCATGCAACTCTTTGTATATCATCTGATAGTTTGGTTGCGGCGGCAATAAATATGATGAGAATTACACTAAAAACAATACCTCGGAGTAGGAATTGAAATAAACCCCCAAAGAAGGTGAAGTTTTCCAATACGAGCTCCGTTTTCAAATCTCAATGTTGACACGTGCCAGAAAAAAAGATAACGTGGTAGGCTTAACATGCAAAATTACTGATAAACTCTGCGGAGATCACACTTGATCTCCGCGGAGATCACACTTGATCTCCGTGGAGATAATTCGTGGTCTCCTTGAAGATCACTCTTGATATCCGTGAAGATCACGCATGATTTCACATACAGTTAAGTCTTTTATTTTATTTTTCCACCACATATCAGCATCACGGAGCTCCTATGCGGATTTGAAAACGGAGCCTAAATTGAATAATTTCTGTAGAAGAAGAGGATGTTAACAAATGCATTACTCTGTGGAGTCCGCAAAAAACCCCTGGAGGAGATGCTCAATTGCTCATTGATATCAAAACTGCCGCCTTGAACAAAAAATCGCCTGAAAAGTTTTAAAAGCAGTATTCCCCATCCTCCACATGCAGACATAAGAACAGTTAAAATTAAAATAATATTTAAACGGGAAAAAAAGCTATCAACTTAGGCCTTGGATTCATTTTGTTATGAAGATTTTTCCATATTTATATTAAAATTTATTTGACCAAATGAATTGTAAATAATTATCTAATCCGATTGGCCGAAATTACACCTGGTTAGCAAAGTTGTAGCGGCATGATTGCGGGCAAAAAATAGGCTAAAATGATATTTAGGCGTAGCAATTTTATGATTTCAGTCCCTTTTTTTTTTACTTTTAAGTTTTTAGTCCCCAACATTTTAAAACATTATAATTTTAGTCTCTCGTTAAAAAAATACTAACACTGTTACAATGCCGGTGATGAAGAAATTAAGCCACCACAACTCCCCGCCAAGTTCCGGCTGCAGCCTGCGACCGCGCCCTCCACTCCCTCCGCGACTGCATTTCCATGGCCAATGGAAGACCCGAGGAAGGTCTTCGATCTTCTTCCCCTTAAACCCCTATTTCTTCATTTCATCCTTCACTCCCTCCACAACTATATTTATTGAACCTCCGGCGGTTGCTTCAGGCCGACTCATAAGTCCTCCAACTTGAGGCAGAACAAGTGGTTCAAGGAGGGCAGGAACCAGAGCCTCACGCAGTAGCATCCATAATAGGAGGTGTTGTCGACTACATCAATGAACTGCGGCAGCTCCTCATGTCGCTGGAAGCCAAGAAGCAGGGAAAAGTTTACAGTGAGATTCTCAGTCCCCGGCCTTCCAGCCTTCGGTCTATCTCCAGGCCCCATCCACCGCCACCCCTTCCTCCGAGCCCTTGCCGGCCATAACCTCTATGCAGACTGCAGCCTCAGAGTTTCGGCACTCCCTGTGAGCGACAGTACTCCGCAGCCAGTCAGGAGTCCTTACAAGCTTCGGGCTTCCCGTTAACACTGTTAATATTTTTGAGCAGAGGGACTATAATCATACAATTTTGAAACTTTGGAGACTAAAAATTGAAAATAAAAAGATACAGGACTGAAATCATAAAGTTGCTAAATCTTTGAGATTGAAATATCTATTTAGCCCAAAAAATAGTTCGGAAGTTACTATGATATTCAAATCAACTAAGCACGTGGTCAGGGAGACGATGGTGGGGCTCACCATGTACAACCCCGGTGTTCGTCAAGAGGAGCGGAGATTCAAGGATCAACAGGCGAGAAGAGTAGGAAGGCGGGCGGGCCGGGTCCTCGGAGGTCGCCTCGCTGGAAGGCGGGCGAGCCGGACTCTCGGTGGCCGCTCGCAGGAGGGCGGGCGAGCCAGGCTCTCGCAGTTCGCGTGAGGTGAGTCAGGCGAGAAGAACCCTTAGGGGCGGCTCGCCCAATAGAAGTCCAGGGGTGTTTTTACCTGGGAACCCTTGGTGGTCTGCAATTAGCCTCTCCAAACAACGGAGTTTGGCTGTTGGCAGACCATTTGGGTTGCGCATAGCAAAAGTGTAAGGCAGAATCCGGCTATTAGCAGACCACAAGTAAAAAACTATATATAGATCTTGAATGACACCTTTGAAGAGGATCCAGACTCAGCACTCTGAGCTTCCTTCTCCCTAGGTTATCTTGGTTCAGCACTCAGGCTCTCCAAGGTGCCCAGTCTCAGCTTTGGCTTGGGAGGGGAAGCGCTCTAAGATCTTCTGGGTGTGTGATGGGATCTCCTCGCTGCGACCAAAGGTCTGTGTCTAGTTCTGAGGCTTCGGTATGTTCCTTCCGAGGGATCAGTAAGTGTTAGCTGCCCCCCACCTTTGGGGGGCCGAGCTCCACAAGAGACCAGGTACTGGTTTCAACATTTTTTGTGCGGTGAGCGTGGAGTGCAGATAGTACAAGAAAGTCTCGAGGAAGAGACATGGCGGGAGAGGACGAGCGAGAAGCAGGCTTTGGCGGTTCTCCACCACCCAGCGCGCCAGCAACGGTGGGGATGATGGCAGACCTCAGGAGGGACCTGCTCGGGGCTTTTCAATGCGCTCTCTCCACGGCACTTGGGGGTCTCGCAACCCCTGCGCCCCAGGTGGCCCCTCCAGCTGGGGTTGGCGAGAATGCCCCAAGTCAGAGGGTAGGAAAGGAGGCGACGTCCCAGGCACCAAGGCGAGACCTCGCAGGGAGAGAACTTTTCCCCAGCCCAGCGAGTGCGGGCGGGGTCCTGGCGAGTGTCGTCCCAGTAGGCGGGATCCCGGCCAATGGGGTCCCGGCGAGTGTCCCCTCGGCGAGTGTCCCCTCGGCGAGTGTCCCCTCGGCGAGTGTCCCCTCGGCGAGTGCGAGGTTGCTTGGAGTCGGGTCGCCCGAGGAGCTCGCGAGGCGAGTGGAGTAGGTCAGGGGGGTGAAGGGGGGAGCCCATTCTGTGAGTTGGTGCTCTCGGCACCGCTCCCCGAGGGGTTCAAGGAGCCGGCCATGATGTTGTATACGGGTAAAGATGACCCCATTCAACACCTGTAGTGGTTCGAGCCTTCGAGGACATGGTCTCTATCAGACCTATGTCGGACACCTTCAAGTGCCGACTATTCATCACCACCCTGAAGGAAAAGTTGTGATGGATTGCCCCGGACGATCCCGCCGCCGGGCTCTAACTAGCCAGTGGGTCAGGCCGATCTCACGGAGAGGCTGGCAAGGAAAAGTTTTATGCTGGATTGCCCCGGACGATCCCGCCGCCGGTCTCTCACTAGCCGGTGGGTCAGGTCGATCTCGCGGAGAGGCTGGCAAGGAAAATATTTTGTGCTGGATTGCCCCGGACGATCCCACCGTCGGGCTCTCACTAGCCTTTGGGCCAGGTCGATCTCGCGGAGAGGCTGGCAAGGAAAAGTTTTGTGTTGGATTGCCCCGGACGATCTCGCTGTCGGGATCTCACTAGCCGGTGGGTCAGGTCGAACTCGTGGAGAGAATGGCAAGGAAAAGTTGTGCTGGATTGCCCCGGATGATCCCGTTGTCGGGCTCTCACTAGCCGGTGGGTCACGTCGATCTCACGGAGAGGCTGGCAACGAAAAGTTTTGTGCTGGATTGCCCCGGACGATCCCGATGTCGGGCTCTCACTAGCTGGTGGGTCAGGTCGATCTCGCGAAGAGGATGACAAGGAAATGTTTTGTGCTGAATTGCCCCGGACGATCCCGCTGCCGGGCTCTCACTAGCCGGTGGGTCAGGTAGATCTCGCGGAGAAGATGGCAAGGAAATGTTTTGTACTGGATTGCCCCGGACGATCCCGCTGATGGGATCTCGCTAGCCAGTGGGTCAGGTCGATCTCGCGGAGTGGCTGGCGAGGAAAAGTTTTGTGCTGGATTGCCCCAAACGATCCCACTGCCGGGCTCTCACTAGCTGGTGGGTCAGGTCGATCTCGCGGAGAGGCTGGAAAGGAAAAGTTTTGTGAGGGATTGCCCCGGACGATCCCGCTGCCGGACTCTCCCTAGCCGGTGGGTCAGGTCGATCTCGCGGAGAGGCTGGCACGGAGGCGGTCTATACTGATAGACCCAGCTCACAAAATCTCTCAAGGCGAGACTGAAGGGGGAGCCCCTGGGGGGCTCGCTCGCACGAAGATAAAAGGCAATTCTGGTGAAAAAGTAACTAAGATTCAATGGTTGTAGCGAAACGGTTGAAGGCGCGGGGTAACAAAGCATTTCAAGGCGAGTCCTAGCTCGCAAAATATTCGGAGAATCTCTAACACCTAAAATAAGCAAGTCAAGGGGGACCGTCGGCGTGGTAATTAATGAGTAACGTTGGTCGCACGCAGGGGTCGTGGCGAGAAAGGTAGGGTAATGTCGACCCTGCTCGCAAGGACCCGTAGTGGGCGAGCCATAGGAGCGAAGCGACTCACATTTTGCCCATGTGCGAAAGCAAGCGGAAAGTGTATCTAACAAGCATCTACGTGAAGGAAGCTACGCGGACGCCTTAATCGGTGTGTGCGACTGTGTCGTAGCGAGACAATACGAAGGAGGTTCACTAAAGCGGTGACAGACATATAATCATTGCAAAGGAAAAAGGGCGGGCACGAGCGTGACAAATTTAAGATAGCAAAAGAATTTTATTCATTCTTGAAAAATGTTCATTACATATAGCGGCGACCTCGCCACCCAAAATGGATGTATACATTAAAAATAAAAAAGTCAAGGAAGATCTTCAGAAAGCTCCTCCTCGCTCCCGCGACCCCCGGACCCTGGAATTGGCGCGAACAGGTCGGGAACGACATCCTCGGCAGTAAGCTCCTTCGCGTCCGGGGAAAGTAGGTTCGCCCCCTTGAGGGTATCAAAGACGAGGTTTGCGACACCCATCGAGTTCTTGCGTGTCGCCTCCTCCTCGTCTCGCGTCCTTTTGCGAGCTCCAGCTCGCGACTGAGGTGGGGGCAGCACGGCCCTGGTCAGTCGCGTTTTGAGCTTTCAAGACCGCGCTCTCCATCTCCAGATCAACATTACGTGAGAGGAGCTGGCTCGCAGTTTCAGCATCCTGCAAAAGAAAAAGATAAGTAAAATAAAGCGACATGCGACGAGCAAGATAGAAAGTATGTATAAACCATTTACCATCCCGCCTTGGAGGCTGGCGAGGAGACCCTCAGATAGGGCATCTTTTCCCTTGAGGCGCACGACTTCATCTGAGGCCTCCTGGAGCTCGCGCTTGAGCTCCTTAGAATCCCTGTCCGAAGTAAAGTACCGCCGACCCACCATGTGAGCGAGCTCCATGGCCCAAAATTGGGCTCGCATGACCTCATAAATGAGCAGCCTGGACCTTAGGGCGCCAAAGTTAGTGGCATCCTCGCGGCCATATAGCCCAAAGGCGATGACAAACGCCTCGCCCCCAACCTTATCGCTCTCAACCCAGGAGGGGAGGAGCGAAGAATATGAGATCCTGTTGTGATCAGGGTCCCATGCCAGCAGCGGCTCGCCGACCGCATCCAGGAGCTTCGCGCCGAGGCCAAAATTTTTATGGCTCGCTGGCTTGGGCTCGCCTGAAGCATCCCCATCCTCACTGCTCCCCTTGGCAGCCTTCTAACTCGCGGACGGGGGGAGTAGGGTCTCCATCTCACTCAGGTCCACTACAATATCTTTCCCCTTAGTTGTGGAAGGGGTCTCCTTGGTCCTCTTCTTTACCGGGGTTTTCGCGGCGGGTTGGCTCGCAGGTGGCAGTCGCTTCTTACCAGAAGTCAAGCTGGGAGGGGCCCGACACGCTTCGGCGGCTGCATTAGTGAGCGAGCTGGAGGTGAGGTTTGTAGTCCTCGTGTGCGGGGGGTGGAGGGGAAGATCCCGCTCTCCTGCGAAGGCGCCAACTGTGAGAATTAATCACTAGAATCAAGAAATTATAGAGAGTTTATGAGTGCGAGTCAAACCTTCTCCTTGGGGCACCGGAAGCAGCGAGTCCACCTTCTGTCGAAGGTATGCGACCTTGAAGTTCTTTCCCTCCAAGTACTGGAAGAGCTTCCGTCGTCCCCCCCCCCCCCCCCCCCCCCCCCGAGCGAAGCAGTGGGCGGTAGGTCACCTCGTCTCGCTGGAGGGGGGAGAAGGGTATGTTGCCAAAGGGTCCTTTTACAAGGACGAATTTCTGATGTCAATAATGGCTCTTGTTCACTGTCTCGCAAACAGTGACATGTTGGCTCGCGAAGTGGGTCGTTCCATCTTTGTAGGCGCGGAAGGAGAAAATCTTGCGGAAGACAAGCAGGCTGAACTCTATTTTCTCCTCGCGCAAGTAGCTGGCGAACGCGACCACCACAGCGATCGCGTTCGGGGTTAGCTGGCTCGGCAAGACGCCATAGTACTTGAGCACCTGGAAAAATCACCAAGGAAGGTTTAACACTCTCTTTGTGACTCGAGCAAGAAGTGCAAGGGTTGAGTAATGTACCTGGCACACTTCCGGCCATAAAGGGAGTCGCAGCTCATTCTCAAAGTGAGCGATGGGGATGGAGATCTCGTCAGGAGACGGCTCATTTATGGCAACGGTGTTCGCCGGGCGGCGAGCGACAAATCCCGAAGGGATGTATTTGTCCACGGTGGTAAGGAACTCCTCATCAGTGAGCGAGGCACGGAAGATGGAATGATCGTGATAGGCCCCGGCGCACCTGGCCCGCCCTTCGGAATCTCCATCAGCAACCATGGCTAAAATAACAGCGAGCCGGGAGAAGCGCGAGCGCGAGCCGAGAACTGCGAGAGAGCCTGGAAGAAAGGGAAAAGGTTGAAGACAGTTAATGCGGTGGTTGGGGAGGAAAGACCGGTGGCTATTTATAGGAATGAAAAGAATGAGAAGGATTTGAAGGGTCATGGGGTGCGCATAGCTGAACCGTGCGGTGACATTTCAGCTTCTTGAACCTTTGTCCGCTCCGGAGGGACTCGCGTCCTAGCGACATCCTTTGACTCGCAATAGACGGGCCACGCAAGACTACGTCGTTTTGACCGGAAGTCGGCAGGGGCAACTGTAGGGAAAGAAATCAAAATCGCGAAGGCGAGGCAGCAGTTCGCGAGCCTAACTTGAAGCGAGACATGCATATGATAGAAAACAAGCAATGTGCGGGTGTTGAAACCAGAGAACTGGTCTCGACGTTCGAAAGGGGGATGCAACTAACCCTTACTTGACCCGAGCTAGAACCCTTAACTAGTTGCTAAGAACTGAGAGACCTTGCCTTTGAAGAATACTTGAGTCCAATAACGAACCCCTTAAGCTGCAGCGTGGAGGTCCCACCACACACCCGGAAGTTCAAAAGAGAGCTTCCCCTCCCAAGCCAATGTTGAGTCTGGACACCTTGAAGGGCACTAAGGACCACCTCACCGTCAACCTTCATTGACAGGGGGTAGTGCTTGCTCACAAGACACACACGAGGGGGGAGTCCAACCCTTCCCAAGGTGCCCATATGGGTCTATTTATAGACTTTCCAAAATTGGGCTGCAGATAGCCAAAATTCTGATATCCGCCGCTCAACTATGAACCTGAACGACCAAAACAGGAGGGGGCGAGTAGAAGTTGAGACGTCCACTCCCCCCTTGCCGGGGGGCGGGAGAGTGGACCCAATGGTCCACTGCTTGGGCTGGGCGAGTGGACCACTCAGTCCACTCCCCTTAGGGGCGAGTGGAACCATGGTCCATTCGCCCGAGTGCCCGGGGCGAGTGGAACAGGTCCACTCGCCCCTCACCCCTGGGCGAGTGGACCATGGTCCACTCCCCAGGTGAGGAAGTGGGTCCACTTCCTCCCCCCCCCCCCCCCCCCGGGACTTCCTTTTTTGATCTCGATGGCCCCCGACGGATCGGTCTACTGCGCCATGGTCACCCTCTCTATCACGATCTCATCTGCATCGGATCACACCGACTCGGAAAATATGAGGGTTGAACACAATCCCCGCTCTTTTTGAGCTTGTCTCAAGCTCAGAAAGAAATTCCAAACCACTTATTTGACGAGTAGGTGGGGCCTTAGGGGAATCTAAGGAGGGCCCTGCCAATAGGTTACTCTTGCCGAGTTTTTCAGCTGAACCTAACATGAGGCGGAAGGCAAACCTTTCTCCACTTAACAACCCTCCTGCGAGCCGAGCTCAACTGGAGGTGGAGAAAGCTCAACACCTTAGGTCGAACTAAACTTGACCTGAGGTGGAGGAAAACTCAACACCTCTAGTCGAGTCGTACTCGACCTGAGGTGGAAGGCAAATCATTCTCCACTTAACAACCCTCATGCGAGCCGAGCTCAACTGGAGGTGGAGAAAGCTCAACACCTTAGGTCGAACTAAACTTGACCTTAGGTGGAGGAAAACTCAACACCTCTAGTCGAGCTGAACTCGACCTGAGGTGGAAGGCAAACCTTTCTCCACTTAACAACCCTCCTGCGAGCCAGGCTCAACTGGAGGTGGAGAAAGCTCAACACCTTAGGTCGAACTAAACTTCACCTAAGGTGGAGGAAAACTCAGCACCTCTAGTCGAGCAGAACTCGACCTGAGGTGGAAGGCAAACCTTTCTCCACTTAACAACCCTCTTGCGACCCGAGCTCAACTGGAGGTGGAGAAAGCTCAACATCTTAGGTCGAACAAAACATGACCTGAGGTGGAGGAAAACTCAACACCTCTAGTCGAGCCGAACTCGACCTGAGGTGGAAGGCAAACCTTTCTCCACTTAACAACCCTCCTGCGAGCCGAGCTCAACTGGAGGTGGAGAAAGCTCAACACCTTAGGTCGAACTAAACTTGACCTGAGGTGGAGGAAAAATAAACATCTTCCCAAACCAACTGGGGGCGGAGAACCAGTCCACATCCTAGGTGCTTACCTCAC
Source organism: Dactylorhiza incarnata (assembly GCA_033032865.1). Lineage (NCBI taxonomy): Eukaryota > Viridiplantae > Streptophyta > Magnoliopsida > Asparagales > Orchidaceae > Dactylorhiza > Dactylorhiza incarnata. The sequence goes on from JAWHQI010000265.1 coordinate 2,717,207, forward strand.
CTGGAGGCAGCGGAACTCAACCATCTTACCAAAGCAACTGGGGGCAGAGAACCAGTCCATGTCCTAGGTGCTTACCTCACCTGGAGGCGGAGGAACTAAACCATCTTACCAAACCAACTAGGGGCAGAGAACCAGTCCACGTCCTAGGTGCTTACCTCACCTGGAGGCAGAGGAACTTAACCATATTACCAAATCAACTGGGGGCAGAGAACCAGTCCACGCCCGAGGTGCTTACCTCACCTGGAGGCGGAGGAACTCAACCATCTTACCAAAGCAACTACGGGCAGAGAACCAGTTCACGTCCTAGGTGCTTACCTCACCTGGAGGCGGAGGAACTCAACCATCTTACCAAACCAACTGGGGGCAGAGACCCAGTCCACGTCCTAGGTGCTTACCTTACCTGGAGGCAGAGGAACTCAATGCCTTCCCAAACCAGTTACCAAGTAGCGAGTCGACCCGATGAGCCTCCCATCTATCGGCATGACTGAGCCCGGTGAATGGTCTCTAGTCAGGGATCTTACCGATTGGAGGAGGAAGTACCCGTCCGCGTCTTAGGTGCCTTGCTTACCTGGAGGCAGAGGAACTCAACACCTTCCCAATCCAATTGGAGGCGGAAGTACCCATCCACGTCCTAGGGGCTTAGCTTACCTGGAGGCAGAGGAACTCAATGCCTTCCCAAACCAGTTACCAAGTAGCGAGTCGACCCGATGAGCCTCCCATCTGCCGGCATGACTGAGCTTGGTGAATGGTCTCTAGTCGGGGATCTTACCGATTGGAAGCGGAAGTACCCGTCTACATCCTAGGTGTCTTGCTTTCCTGGAGGCAGAAGAACTCAACACCTTCCCAATCCAATTGGAGGCGGAAGTACCCATCCACGTCCTAGGGGCTTAGCTTACCCGGAGGCAGTGGAACTCAACGCCTTCCCAAACCAGTTACCAAGTAGTGAGTCGACCCAATGAGCCTCCCATCTGCCGGCATGACTGAGCCCGGTGAATGGTCTCTAGTCGGGGATCTTACCGATTAGAGGCGGAAGTATCCGTCCGCGTCCTAGGTACCTTGCTTACCTGGAAGCAGAGGAACTCAACACCTTCCCAATCTAATTGGAGGTGGAAGTACTCATTCGCGTCCTAGGGGCTGACCGAACCAGAATGTTGAAACCAGAGAACTGGTCTCGACATTCGAAAGGGTGATGCAACTAACCCTTACTTGACCCGAGCTAGAACCATTGACTAGGTGCTAAGAACCGAGAGACCTTGCCTTTAAATAACACTTGAGTCCAATAACGAACCCCTTAAGCTGCAGCGTGGAGGTCCCACCACACACCCGGAAGTTCAAAGAGAGCTTCCCCTCCCAAGCCAATGCTGAGCCTGGGCACCTTGGAGGGCACTAAGGACCACCTCACTTTCAACCTTCACAGACAGGGGGGTAGTGCTTGCTCACAAGATACACACGAGGGGGGAGTCCAACCCTTCCCAAGGTGTCCATGGGGGTCTATTTATAGACTTCCCAAAATTGGGCTGTGGATAGCCAAAATTCTGCTATCTGCAGCTCAACTAGGAACCTGAATGACCAAAACAGGAGGGGGCGAGTGGAGGTTGAGACGTCCACTCCCCCCTTGTCGGGGGTCGGGAGAGTGGACCGAATGGTCCACTGCCTGGGCTGGGCGAGTGGACCAGTCGGTCCACTCGCCCCTCACCCTGGGAAAGTGGACCATGGTCCACTCGCCACCCCTGGGCGAGTGGCCCATAGGTCCACTCGCCCAGGTGAGGAAGTGGACCTCCGGTCCACTTCCTCCCCCCCCCCCCCCCCCCCCCCCGGACTTCATTTTTTGATCTTGACGGCCCCCGACGGGTCAGTCTAATACGCCATGGTCACACTCTCTATCACAACCTCATCCACGTCGGGCCACACCGACTCAAAAAATATGAGGGTTGTACACAATCCCCGCTGTTTTCGAGCTCGTCTTAAGCTCAGAAAGAAAGTCTAACCAACCTATTTGACGAGTAGGTGGGGCCTTAGGGGAATCTAAGGAGGGCCCTGCCAACGGGTTACTCTTGTCGAGTTTTTCAGCTGAACCTGACTTGAGGCGGAAGGCGAATCTTTCTCCACTTAACAACCCTCCTGTGAGCCGAGCTCAATTGGAGGTGGAGAAAGCTCAACACCTTAGGTCGAACTAAACTTGACCTGAGGTGGAGGAAAACTCAACACCTCTAGTCGAGTCGAACTAGACCTGATGTGGAGGGCAAACCTTTTTCCATTTAACAACCCTCCTGCGAGCCGAGCTCAACTGAAGGTGGAGAAAGCTCAACACCTTAGGTCGAACTAAACTTGACCTGAGGTGGAGGAAAACTCAACACCTCTAGTCGAGCCGAACTCGACCTGAGGTGGAAGGCAAACCTTTCTCCACTTAACAACCCTCCTGCGAGCGGAGCTCAACTGGAGGTGCAGAAAGCTCAACACCTTAGGTCGAACTAAACTTGACCTGAAGTGGAGGAAAACTCAACACCTCTAATCGAGCCAAACTCAACATGAGGTGGAAGGCAAACCTTTCTCCACTTAACAACTCTCCTGCGAGCCGAGCTCAACTGGAGGTGGAGAAAGCTCAACACCTTACGTCGAACTAAACTTGACCTGAGGTGGAGGAAAACTCAACATCTCTAGTCGAGCAACTCGACCTGAGGTGAAAGGCAAACATTTATCCACTTAACAACCCTCCTGCGAGCCGAGCTCAAATGGAGGTGGAGAAAGCTCAACACCTTAGGTCGAACTAAACTTGACCTGAGGTGGAGGAAAAATCAACATCTTCCCAAACCAACTGGGGGCGGAGAGCAAGTCCACATCCTAGGTGCTTACCTCACCTGGAGGCGGTGGAACTCAACCATCTTACCAAAGCAACTGGGGGCAGAGAACCAGTCCACGTACTAGGTTCTTACCTCACTTGGAGGCGGAGGAACTCAACCATCTTACCAAAGCAACTGGGGGCAGAGAACCATTCCACGTCCTAGGTGCTTACCTCACCTGGAGGCAGAGGAACTTGACCATCTTACCAAAGCAACTGGGGGCAGAGAACCAGTCGTCGTCCTAGGTGCTTACCTCCTCTGGAGGCGGAGGAACTCAACCATCTTACCAAACCAACTGGGGGCAGAGACCCAGTCCACGTCCTAGGTGCTTAGCTTACCTGGAGGCAGAGGAACTCAACGCCTTCACAAACCAGTTACCAAGTAGCGAGTCGACCCGATGAGCCTCCCATCTGCCGACATGACTGAGCCCGGTGAATGGTCTCTAGTCGGGGATCTTATAGATTGGAGGCGGAAGTACCAGTCCGCACCCTAGGCGCCTTGCTTACCTGGAGGCAGAGGAACTCAACACCTTCCCAATCCAATTGGAGGCGGAAGTATCCATCCACGTCCTATGGGCTAAGCTTACTTGGAGGCAGAGGAACTCAACGCCTTCCCAAACCAGTTACCAAGTAGGGAGTCGACCCGGTGAGCCTCCCATCTTCCGGCATGACTGAGCCCGGTGAATGGTCTCAAGTCGGGGATCTTACCGATTGGAGGCAGAAGTACCTGTCCACGTCCTAGGTGCCTTGCTTACCTGGAGGCAGAGGAACTCAATACCTGCCCAATCCAATTGGAGGTGGAAGTACCCATTCACGTCCTAGGGGCTTAGCTTACCTGGAGGTAAAGGAACTCAACGCCTTCCCAAACCAGTTAACAAGTAGCGAGTCGACCCAATAAGCCTCCCAACTGCCGACATGACTGAGCCCGGTGAACAGTCTCTAGTCAGGGATCTTACCGATTGGAGGCGGAAGTACCCGTCTGCGTCCTAGGTGCCTTGCTTACGTGGAGGCAGAGGAACTCAATACCTTCCCAATCCAATTGGAGGTGGAAGTACCCATCCACGTCCTAGGGGCTTAGCTTACCTGGAGGCAAAGGAACTCAACGCTTTCCCAAACCAGTTACCAAGTAGCGAGTCGACCCGATGAGCCTCCATCTGTCGGCATGACTGAGCCCGGTGAATGGTTTCTAGTCGGTGATCTTACCGATTGGAGGCAGAAGTACCCGTCTGCATCCTAGGTGCCTTGCTTACCTGGAGGCAGAGGAACTCAACACCTTCCCAATCTAATTGTAGGCGGTCAACGTCCTCGGGGCTTAGCTTACCTGGAGGCAGAGGAACTCAATGCCTTCCCAAACCAATTACCAAGTAGCGATTCGACCCGATGAGCCTCCCATCTGCCGGCATGACTGAGCCAGGTGAATGGTCTCTAGTCGGGGATCTTACCGATTGGAGGTGGAAGTACCCGTCCGCGTCCTAGGTGTCTTGCTTACCTGGAGGCAAAGGAACTCAACACCTTCCCAATCCAATTGGAGGCGGAAGTACCCATCCACGTCCTAGGGGCTTAGCTTACCTGGAGGCAGAGGAACTCAACGCCTTCCCAAACCAGTTACCAAGCAGCGAGTCGACCCGATGAGCCTCCCATCTGCCGACATGACTGAGCCCGGTGAATGGTCTCTAGTCGGGGATCTTACCGATTGGAGGCGGAAGTACCCGTCTGCGTCTTAGGTGCCTTGCTTACCTGGAGGCAGAGGAACTCAACACCCTCCCAATCCAATTGGAGGCGGAAGTACTCAAACAACGTCCTAAGGGCTTAGCTTACCTGGAGGCAGAGGAACTGAACGCCTTCCCAAACCAGTTACCAAATAGCGAGTCGACCCGATGAGCCTCCCATCTGTCGGCATGACTGAGCCCGGTGATTGGTCTCTAGTCGGGGATCTTACAGATTAGAGGCGGAAGTACCCGTCCGCGTACTAGGTGCCTTGCTTACCTGGAGGCAGAGGAACTCAACACCTTCCCAATCTAATTGGAGGTGGAAGTACCCATCCACGTCCTAGGGGCTTAGCTTACCTGGAGGCATAGGAACTCAATGCCTTCCTAAAACAGTTACAAAGTAGCGAATCGACCCGATGAGCCTCCCATCTGCCGGCATGACTGAGCCCGGTGAATGGTCTCTAGTCGGGGATCTTACCTAAGATACTACTTCTAAATATTTCTCACTTATAACGAGGAGATTACATATTACAACACGCCTTTTTGCGCCTACTTGGTCACATGCAACTCGGCCATCTACTTCATCACCTCCTCTACTTTCTTCATCTTCTTATTCGTTCTCTTTCTCCTAGTCCCTCCTGCTTCTCTGGTCAGCCTGGAGGTGAAGGACTTGTTCCTGAAACCGGTCAGTGTAGCTTCCCAGCGTCTCCCCGCGCTTTTGTTGAATCAAGAATAGGGCCTACGCCCCCTTCTTTGAGGTGGAGAACCTCAACAAGAAACTCTGACGCAGGTCCTTGAAACTGTAGATGGTACCTGATGGGAGCTGGTGGAACCAGTCTTTTGCCTCTCCCTTGAAATTAATGGCGAAGAGCCTACACTTGGAGGCGTCCGTCATCTGCCTGACCGAGACCATGTCTTCGAACCACAGGAGGTGTTGAAGAGGGTCGTCCTTCCCTGTGTAGTAAGACATGTCTGGTTCGCTGAACCTGTCTAGAACGGGAGCTGAGATGATCAGCTCGCAGAAGGGACTTTCCCATCCTCCCTGGCGAGTCGAAGGCATTCTCTCTACCTCCCCACTGGGGTAGCCGGTCCCAGGAGAGCTGTTGAAGAGCACTCTTGCCTAGAGACCCGAGCCCTCCCATGTGGCTGGCTCCTTCCCTAGCCCATGCATTTGCTCCACCTCCATCGGAGATGGCGAGGCGAGCACGGGTGCGGGTGGTGTCGAGCACTCGTCGTGAGGGGGGAGTGCGACCCGCAAAAGTTCCAAGATTGACTTCCTGAACTCGTCGAAGTCACCTTTCTTCACATACTCGTTGGTGGGGGGTGAGTCCCCCAGCTCATCGCCTCCAGCCATGAGACTTGCTCAAAGATTTCCGAACTAGCTGCTTCCACGCTCACCGCACCAGAATGTGAAAACCAGAGAACTGGTCTCGACGTTCGAAAGGGGGATGCAACTCACCCTTACTTGACCCGAGCTAGAACCCTTGACTAGTTGCTAAGAACCGAGAGACCTTGCCTTTGAAGAACACTTGAGTCCAATAATGAACCCCTTAAGTTGCAGCATGGAGGTCCCACCACACACCCGGAAGTTCAAAGAGAGCTTCCCCTCCCAAGCCAATGTTGAGCCTGGGCACCTTGGAGGGCACTAAGGACCACCTCACCGTCAATCTTCACTGACAGGTGGGGTAGTGCTTGCTCACAAGACACACACGAGGGGGGGAGTCCAACCCTTCCCAAGGTGCCCATGGGGGTCTATTTATAGACTTCCCAAAATTGGGTTGCGGATAGCCAAAATTCTGCTATCCGCAGCTCAACTATGAACCTGAACGACCAAAACAGGAGGGGCGAGTGGAGGTTGAGACGTCCACTCCCCCCTTACCGGGGGTCGGGAGAGTGGACCGAATGGTCCACTTCCTGGGCTGGGCGAGTGGACAACGCGGTCCACTCGCCCCTCACCCTGGGCGAGTGGACCATGGTCCACTCGCCACCCCTGGGCGAGTGGCCCATAGGTCCACTCGCCCAGGTGAGGAAGTGGACCTCCAGTCCACTTGCCCCCCCCCCCCCCCCGGACTTCCTTTTTTGATCTCGACGGCTCCCGATGGGTCGGTCTACTGCGCCATGGTCACCCTCTCTATCACGACCTCGTCCACGTCGGGTCGCACCGACTCGAAAAATATGAGGGTTGTACACCTCCCCTGCGGCTGGATCCTTCCCTTACCGATGCATTTGCTCCACGTCCATCGGAGATGGAGAGGCTAGTATGGGTGCGGGTGGTGTCGAGCACTCGTCGTGAGGGAGGAGTGCGACCCGCAAAAGTTCCAAGATTGACTTCCTGAACTCGTCGAAGTCACCTTTCTTCACATACTCGTTGGTGGGGGGTGAGTCCCCCAGCTCATCGCCTCCAGCCATGAGACTTGCTTAGAGCTTTCCGAACTAGCTGCTTCCACGCTCACCGCACTAGAATGTTGAAACCAGAGAACTGGTCTCGACATTCGAAAGGGTGATGCAACTAACCCTTACTTGACCCGAGCTAGAACCCTTGACTAGGTGCTAAGAACCGAGAGACCTTGCCTTTGAAGAACACTTGAGTCCAATAACGAACCCCTTAAGCTGCAGCGTGGAGGTCCCATCACATACCCGGAAGTTCAAAGAGAGCTTCCCATCCCAAGCCAATGCTGAGCCTGGGCACCTTGGAGGGCACTAAGGACCACCTCACCGCCAACATTCACTGACAGGGGGGTAGTGCTTGATCACAAGACACACACGAGGGGGGAGTCCACCCTTCCCAAGGTGCCCATGGGGGTCTATTTATAGACTTCCCAAAATTGGGTTGCGCGAGTGGACCACTCGTGTTGAAATTGTTGAAGTGGAAGTTTGGAGGGTTTTTTGGACCTGGGCGGTCTGGGAGGAGGTCGGGCGGTCTGACGTGACCGCACGACCTGGCGGTCTGCATCTGCGGTCTGGCTGATCTAAGCCTAGCTGCGGTCTCCTGGCTTGATCGCTGGTATGGGTTCAAGGCGGCTGAAGATGGAGGTCGCGCGGCCTGTCTCTGACCGCGTGGCGTGCTGTCCTCTTCAAGGCTGTGGCGGTCTGGTGTGACCGCACAGTTTGATCCAGATTCTCTCCTGAATGCGGTCTGGTAGCTGACCGGGCTTTCTGGGGGTATTCGCGGACTAAGGGTCTTAGTCACGCGGTCTCAGGAGGAGACTGGTATGCGAGCTGGTTGCTGTTCGCGGTCTCAGGAGGAGATCGGCATGCAGACAGGAGTTCGCGGTCTGATGGCGAACTGACTGTGTTCGCGGTCTCGTGCGAACACAGGTGGTGAATAGCTTCGGGCGGTCTGGCGAGTTCCTTGTGGAGTCGCGGTCTGCTGTGAGAGTGGCGGTCTCTCATTGCGACATTGAAGCTGGCGGGTTCACCAAAATGAAGCAGAAGCAATGTTGCTGATCGCGCAGTGTGACTGGTCAGGTCGCGCGGTCTGGGGGTGGTGATCCTATCTCATAGGGTGGTGACTGGATCAGGTCCCGCGCCTATAAATAGGAGGCCACTGTAGCAGCAAAATATACACCAAGCGTAAGCTAAACTTTCTTCTTTCCTGCGGTCTGAGTTTATGTGACCGGGCGGTCTCCTGATTGAATTTCTCTTGTGCAGCTTCTGCAGATAGTGCGGACAGCAGCGATCACCTCTTCCTCTGAAAGTGTTCGGGCGGTCTGCGGCTTGGAGTTGTGGTGCTGGAGTTCGGGAGAATCAGGAGGTCTGAAGAAGTGGGCGGTTTGATCAGCGAGCTGGTGGTGTTCTGTGATCGTCAAGTTGCTGCAGTCTGGCAGTTTTTTGAGATCACAGGGAGGTCGCGCGGTCTGTGCGGTCTCAAGTTATCTTCAACTTTGTATCTTTCCTTTAGTGTTTGTGTTGGCGAAATCATGTCTCGTCAAGCATGCCTTGCCTTGTAATTTTGAAGATTGTTATCAATAAAGATCAGTTGTTTGCCTCCACTTGCTTCTGGTTGTTTGGTTTTTAACTCTAAGTTGACTAGCTCCTGCTTGCTCCATAAAGATTCGAAAAAATTTCACATGGTATCAGAGGGAGGTTGGAGTGGTTGAGCAGTGAGTAACTTAGAGCAGCCATCGCCTTTGTGAAGAAGGAACCAGTGGAAGAACAATGGAAGGTGGATTTGCAAAGGGTCTTGGGATTGAGGTGCTTACATCGACTAACTTCAAGAAGTGGAAGTCGTGTATGCAAAGCTATCTTGTAGGTGAGGACCTCTGGGAAGTTGTTGGAGGAGATCAGACGCAGGAAGTCGTCCCGGAAGGGGATAATGGGGCTGAGGTGAGAACTTGGAGGAGGACGAATGCGAAGGCAGAGTTCACTCTGAAGAGGGCAATCTCACCTGACCTATTTGATCACATCTTGGGGTGTGGATCAGCTGCGGAGATCTGAAGAGCCCTGTATGGGCTGTTTAACAAGAAGAATGTAGCGAGGCTGCAGTTCTTGGAGAATGAGCTGGCAAGGTCGGCTCAGGGCGATCTTTCTATTTCCACTTTCTTTCTGAAGTTGAAGAACTTGTGCGCTGAAATCTCAGCATTGGACCCTGATGAGCCTATCTCTGAGGCGAAGCTGAAGAGGTACATCATCCGCGGCCTGCGGAAGGAATATGTTGCCTTTGTGACGTCGGTGCAGGGATGGGCAAATCAGCCGTCTCTGTTGGAACTGGAGAACTTGCTTGCATCGCAAGAAAGTTTGGCAAGGCAGATGGCGGGGGTGTCAGTGGCTGGGGGAGATGGCGAAGTGCTCTTCTCGGGAAAGAAGAAGAAGTGGGATAAGAAGAAGAAGACCGCTGGAGGAGGCTATGTGCCTTCAACTTCTGGGCAACAGGAAAGGGGGTATGCTCCCAAGGCTGACGGGAAGAAGAAGGGTGAAGGTCCCAAGTGCTTCAAGTGTGGCAAGTATGGCCACATCAGGAAGGATTGCAAGGTGGTCACCCAAGCTGGGCATGCTGCGGAGAAGGAGGAAGCTGAGGCCAGGCACATTCAAGGAGGTTGAGGAGGAGCCTTCTCGACTTCTGTTGGAGCTTCTGCTCCTATCAACTATCTGGAGGACTGGATCGTGGACTCGGGGTGTGGTCATCACCTCACCGGAGACGAGACCAAGCTTTCTTCTGCACAGCCCTATACAGGTAACAATGCAATCATTACTGCTGATAATACTGTACATCCAGTGGAGAAGGTGGGGGTTGTTTCCTTGGGCAGTGATAGAGGGCCACTTACTTTGAAGAGTGTCTATCATGTGCCCGGTATGAGGAAAAATTTCTTCTCCGTGACCAACGCTGTAGACGCTGGGTATCACGTTCTGTTCGGCCCAACAGAAGTGAAGTTTCTACGCAACTTTGAGGCTGTAAAGGCCGAGGTTGTCCATGTCGGGAGACGGGCAAAGGATTTGTTCGTTTTATTGACAAGTTCCTACGTTGATAAGATGAAGACGAATGATGGTGTCGTTATATGGCATGAGAGGTTGGGGTACGTAGGGATGGACAAGCTGAAAGCAATGGCGGTGAGAGGTCTGGTCAAGGGCCTGCCAAGTCTATCCTCCTACGGAGAAGGTCATGTTTGCGAGGGATGTCAGTTCGGCAAGTCTCATCGGCTACTGTTTGACAAGTCGCAGACGAGGAGTAGTGTGCCGTTGGAGTGCATCCACGGTGACTTGATGGGACCTACTGCTACCCCAAGCCTCGGAGGGAGCAGATATATGCTGGTGTTGATCGATGATTACACCAGATATGTCTGGGTATATTTCCTGAAGGAGAAGGCGGAGGCGTTTGCCAAATTTGTGGAGTTCAAGGAGCTTGTGGAGGGCCGGCTTGGCCTGCGGGTGAAGAAGTTGAGAACTGACAATGGAGGGGAGTTCACCTCTGGTGAGTTCTCTAGTTTTTGCAGGAAGGCAGGTATCCGGAGGGAGCTCACTTGTGCACATACTCCACAACAGAACGGAGTTGCAGAGCGGAAGATTCGTCATCTGACGGAGACCTGCAAGTGTTGCCTGCATGCCAAGAGTATCCCAAAGTCCTTCTGGGCGGAGGGAATGTCTTGTGCTGCCTACGTCATCAACCAAATGCCTTTGAGTCCCATCAACATGTTGACTCCGCATGAGATGATGTTCAAAGAGAAGCCAAGCGTGGCACACCTTAGAGTGTTTGGTTCCACCTACTACGTGCATGTTCCAGATGCTCTTCGGACGAAGCTAGATGCGAAAGCAAGGAAGCTAGTCTTCGTGGGATACGATGAGCGGAAGAAATGATGGAAATGCATGGACCCGGAGACGCGGAGATTTGTGGTATCTCGCGACGTCGTGTTCGATGAGGTGACATCTTACAAGGGGTCCTCTGATGTGGAGCTACCAGAGAGCAGGGTGGAGGTGCCGGAAAAAGCTGTGGAGGATCTTCAGGTGGAGCTACCTGTGTCACCAGGTGGACCATCTCCTTCTAGTTCTGAGACGGAGGCTTCTGGTTCAGGGAGCAGGGGGAGCAATGCTCCTAGCATGTCTGGAAGAGGAGCTAGGGAAGAAGCAGCTGGAGATAATGCGGTTCAGGGGAAGGAGCTGAGGAGGTCGAAGCGAGCGATCGTTGCCCCTGATCGCTATACAGGAGGAAACGCAGTGAGCTTCGTCTCATGTTTCTTCGCTGGTCCCTTGGATGAGAGGGAGCCGTCGAGCTTCGAAAAGGCCAGAGGCGTGAAGGAGTGGGACATTGCTATGCAAGAAGAGATGGCAGCTCTCGAGAAGAATGAGACCTGGTCTCTTGTGCCCAAGCCCGAGGGCATCACTCCTGTGACATGCAAGTGGGTCTACAAGCTCAAGAAGAAAGCTGACGGCAGTATCGAGCGATACAAGGCTCGCCTTGTGGCTCGGGGGTTCTCGCAGCAGTACGGTGAAGACTACGAGTAGACTTTCAGTCCGGTGGCAAAAATGACTTCAGTTCGGTTCATCATTGCCTTGGCGGCGTTTAGTGGATGGGAGATTTGGCAGCTCGACGTCAAGAACGCCTTCTTGTACGGCGAGATTGACAAGGACATCTTCATGGTCCAGCCACCTGGCTTTGTGTCTGAAGATTTTCCGGAGCATGTCTGCAAGCTGAAGAAGGCCCTGTATGGGTTAAAGCAAGCGCCGAGGGCGTGGTACGGGAAGATCGCAGAATATCTCCTATTCTGTGGGTTTTGTGCTTCAGACTCAGACTCAAGCTTGTTCGTCAAGAAGAGCGGGGAGCTTCAAGTCATCGTGCTGCTATACGTCGACGATATGATCGTGACGGGGAACTCGAAGGAGGAAGTTGCACAGCTACGGGCCGAGCTGTCTATCAGGTTCGAGATGAAGGACAGGTGAGCTTCACCATTTCCTTGGACTCGAGGTGCAGAGGAAGGAAGATGGAGTGCTGGTGACCCAAGCCGGATATGCGGAGCGGATCGTGGGGCGGTTCGGCATGAAGGAAGGGAAGTGCACTTCTACACCTCTGGAGAAGGCTATGAAGCTTCAGAAAGATGAGGGGAGGATTATGCAAGATCCGTTGGTGTTCCGAGCTCTGGTTGGGAGCTTGATTTATCTGACGATCACGAGGCCGGATATTGCATATGCAGTTGGCAGAGTGAGTCGGTATATGGCGGAGCCACGGGTACCTCATCTGCTAGCAGCCAAGAATATTCTGAAGTATGTCAAGGCGACCTCGGACATGGGTCTCTTATATAGGAGAGATGCGGGCTTCAAGGTGCACGGGTACATGGATGCTGACTACGGGGGAGATTCGGATGATCGGAAGTCGACGTCTGGATTCGTCTTCATGGCAGGCCCTACAGCTATATCATGGTGCAGCAAGAAGCAGGATTCCGTGTCGGTCTCCACCACGGAAGCAGAATACAAGGCTTCGGCCTTGGCAGCTCAGGAAGCCATCTGGCTTAGGAGGTTGGTGGGAGACGTCCACAAGGAGGTTCGGGAGCCGACTCTGCTACGTGGTGACAATGAGAGTGCTCTCAAACTGGTAACCAATCCAGTTTGTCACGCGAGGACCAAGCATATTGAGATCGAGCATCACTTCATACGGGAGAAGGTGCTGGAGGGATCTCTTTCGGTCGGGCATGTGCGGAGTGCGGACAATGTCGCGGACATCTTCACAAAGGCGCTGGCAAAGGGGCCGTTCACACGGCTAAGGAGCCTACTGGGGCTAGTTTCAACTTCCCACTTCAAGGGGGAGTGTTGAAATTGTTGAAGTGGAAGTTTGGAGGGTTTTTTGGGCCTGGGCGGTCTGGGAGGAGGTCGGGCGGTCTGACGTGACCGCACGACCTGGCGGTCTGCATCTGCGGTATGGCTGATTTAAGCCTAGCTGCGGTCTCCTGGCTTGATCGCTGGTATGGGTTCAAGGCGGCTGAAGATGGAGGTCGCGCGGCCTGTCTCTGACCGCGTGGCGTGCTGTCCTCTTCAAGGCTGTGGCGGTCTGGTGTGACCGCACAGTTTGATCCAGGTTCTCTCCTGAATGCGGTCTGGTAGCTGACCGGGCTTTCTGGGGGTATTCGCGGACTAAGGGTCTTAGTCGCGCGGTCTCAGTTCGCGGTCTCAGGAGGAGACTGGTATGCGAGCTAGTTGCTGTTCGCGGTCTCAGGAGGAGATCGGCATGCGGACAGGAGTTCGCGGTCTGATGGCGAACTGACTGTGTTCGCGGTCTCGTGCGAACACAGGTGGTGAATAGCTTCGGGCGGTCTGGCGAGTTCCTTGTGGAGTCGCGGTCTGCTGTGAGAGTGGCTGTAAGACCCCATTTTTTTTGCAAAAACCACCGGGTCTTAGGCCCAGAACCGCCGCTTTGCGGTGACACCTTCACTCGGGAAGGTCTCCACTACAAAACGCCGATCCTGCCGGCCAAATCGATCACGAAGAAAAGTACAATAAAGAGAAGACAAGTCCACAGAATCACATGAATTAAAACCATAAAGGTAAATGTCCACATATATTAACTGAATAAAAGAGATACAAGGGTTTACAATAATAAAAGGGCTCTTGCCCTATACATCATTTCCTCACTACAGGATCACTCGCGGGAGCTATCTCCTAGGTAAAACTAAAGCTAATCGACACCGATACTGAAACCGGAGTACTCTGACTAGTCTGACCCATTCCTGCAGGCTCTGTGCTCCACTGGTGCTGCAACACTGGATGTTTTTTCTCTTTTGGCCAGGGGTCGCTGCCTCGCAATCCACGTCTACGTCTTCGCTTTCGGCCTCCTGGTCTCTGTGCTGGAGGGGTTCCACCCATCATGGGGCATCTGACTCGAGTATGTCCCGGCTGGTGACAATGGTAGCATGGCCGTGGAGTCCACCATGTCGGATCCTGCTGCACCTGTTTCTCTGATGTTGCTGCGTCTCCTTGAAACCCTAAAATGATATGGTCCACCGACCGTTAGTCAAAAGACTAAGCCTTATGTTCCCTACCCCACCCCCAATGGTTCCTAGGCACCGTGCGGGAGGATGAAGCGGAGGACAGCAAGGGGTGTAAACAAAGAGCAGGTGGCAGTGGTACATGAAAAGATTCTACTCTACACATGTGTACGTATATAACTGAAGCAGTAATTAAAAGTGTGGTAAAAGTATATAAAGAGCAGTAAGCAGAAGTATAATAGCAAGTAAAGTAATATAGAAGTAACCATTGATTTATAGGAATGCCCATACAAACCTATAGACCAAGGGGTCGTTCAGCAGGGCCTACCGTATAAGAAGTCCCATAACCGACTTATACGTTAGGGGTAGGTTGAATGCAATGTTTATGCTATGACATGCAAGGTATGCTGTTATGCTATGTTCATACAAGTGCAACTCACCCACTTCGACTCTATGCGCATAGACCTTTAGTTCCCCCTTTTTGGAGCGAGCTAGACTCCCAGGATACTCCCGTAGTGGCAAACGGAAGCGGTGGGTTGGGCCTCGCCCACCTCTAGGTTGGTATTCACACTACCCAACCTAGACCTATTGTACGCCTCCACTAAACCCGCGGAGCGTCTGCGTACTCTTGCTGACTGAACCGCCAGACTTTCAAGGCTAAGTGTAAATACCACACTCGCTGAGTCAACGTATTGACGTCGGTGTGAACGACCGTCCAATACCGAAGACCCACCACCTTCAATGCACAAGCAACATGTTCTACTTCCTAACTTTGAGCCGTAAGCTCCCCGGGCTAACCTGCCCGCCATCAATAACCTTCCGAGCCATAAGCTCCCCTGGCTAACCTACCCGCCATCAGAAACCTTCCGAGCCATAAGCTCCCCGGGCTAACCTACCCGCCATCAGAAACCTTCCGATCCATAAGCTCCCCGGGCTAACCTGCCCGCCATCAGAAACCTTCCGAGCCATAAGCTCCCCGGGCTAACCTGTCTGCTGCTACAACCACCGAGCCCACCACTCGTACAACCAAACCAACTAAACTCCTGAAACTACAGGGTGTGGATGAGTGTGTTATTAGTTAATCTTGTACAATGTCTTACTCCTATGAGTTAGGGTTAGTCTTGGACTTCCCGGGGGTTACCCTGTGAGGGGCTCGCTACGGTACTAGGAACCACAATGGGATGACACCCCAGAGTTCCCATTCCCAAGACACTTAATGTTATTAGTTACTACCCATAAGGAAACCCTCTTAACATTTCACCTGGTCTAAACCTAAGTGCTTTTTAGGTCATAATAGACAAAAGATGATCATTCGTCAATCCCCAGAACGACCTACCCAAGGGTGGCACCCCATCACCCCAGAACTCATCAAACCCTAATCAACTCCAGGGATCCTCACATAGTCATATGATCACCATTAAACTCTCACATCTCCAATCATAATAATCCAATTTTGCCTATAACCCCAAAATTGCCAATTTGCTAAACGCAGACCATCCACAACGTTTTGATGCTCATGAAGGGAGGTACACTAATTAGTCAACTCCATGACCCAACAATTTTACTGGGGGTCCATACCACATATTTAAGACCAAAACCAGAGTTTCATAATTTTCCCAAATAATAATAATATTTAAATCATTTTTCCCAAAATATCACTTCCTAAGGTTTGAACTGCAAGTATGCTTTCCTGACATCAAATGTCTGCCTAAATTTTTACATAAATCAAGGGTACCCAATGATCAGTGGATATAAATTTTTAGGAAAAACCAGCAAGATTTACTATTTTTAAAAATTCCAAAACTCATTCATTTCCTATAAATTCCAAAGGAGGTACCCTCATATGATCCCTACACCTTATGCAAATTAATACGGAGGTGCTTTATAATAAAATATTCAGTCCTACAAAGTTTGACCATGCTCCACAGAGGGTACATTTGTAATTTCCACATAGGATATATTTGTAATTAATTCCAAATTGAACTAGAGGTACCAAAAATATTAATCCATAAATTATGAGAAAAAAACTCTGGGTTCATAATGGTATGAAAAGTCATCCAGCAAAGTTTCATACAATTACAGAAAACTAACACCCTAAAATTATTCATCCCAAACATTGTCAACAATATGAAATATTACAATTTGGACCTCCAAAAGTTTTCTCATGGTCTAACAGAATCTTCCAGGGATTAATAACATTAAAACTAAGTTTGTGACAGAAAATGGTTAAACATTAAGTGTTATTTCATCCTAAAATCCAAAACCCTAATTATTTGCAAATCTACCCAAGGGTTTATTACCTAGGATTAGCAACTCCAAATCCCTCCAATTCCCCACAGTAGCAATCTCTGGTCACTAAGATCATTTCCCCAAAATTTCAAGTCAAACCATTAAGGTTTGACCCATCTTCCTTCATTAGCCTCTAATTGCACCCCATTAGGGTTTGGCCTAGGGTTAGGGTCTAAACTTTTCCAAATCCACCCAAACCTCTTGTGAGGGTATTATAACACTCTTAGAACTCAGAGAGGGCTATTGCACTTCTCTCCATGGACATATACTCCTATGTCCTTCACAAACCCTAAAGGGCACCATACACTTAACCACTAGGGTTTAAGGGCATACTAGGCCCTAACTCATCTAAAGTTTCTCCTTGGGGTGTCTCATACCTCCCAAGTCAGTGACCAAGGTCACCCCAACAATCAGTGGGAGGAAACCCTTCCACACTCCAAAATTAACTTAGGTTCACTTTTGCCCTAAACATAACCCTTAAGCAAACTATTCTCAAGAGAACTCCCTACCTTGCCCAAGGCCATACTACTCACTAAACTGACCATGGGTCAGTGAAAGACCACCCAAGATCCTACCAACATTTGGTGAGGAGTGGGGTTCCAATGGGGTACCTATTTGGGGTGCAAATAGCATTTTAGCCCCTTTTTGATTTACTAAGGCAAACCTCCTCCAATGGCCACCAAATTTGGACCAAAGGTTGGCATGGGGGAGGGTGATTTGCACCCCAAATATGAAGCCATTTGGCTTTGTGGAAGAGTGGGGGCACTCACCCAAAGTTTTGCCTAAACCTAGGGGGCCTAAGGTTGTCTTGGTGAATTACCTCACCAAATCAACTCCAAAAATTATGAAATTTTAACCAGTGACCTTACTTACTCTCTAGGAAATCCCATCCAAATTTGGAAGGGTTTTGATGAGTTTAGGGCACCTAAATAGGTCCCACAAGGATTATTGAACTTTTCCAAAAACTATGGGGAAAAGTTCTCCAATCAATCTGATTTTTGGACATGTGTTAGATGCATATAAGAGTAGCCTACCCTCCAAATTTCAAGTCATTTGGAGTTCTAGATTGGTGTGGGAATAAAAAACAAGCTCTGATTAGCCTTATGGACAGACCTCACCAAAATGAGTGATGTGCCCTAACCAGGGCTCCAAATCGAGTGAACTCAATTTTGTATTAAACTAGACCTCAAGGGCTCCAACTTTGATGTTGGACAATTTTTCCCTAGAGGTCTCTAAGTATTTTTAACAGAATTAATTAACTATTGCATAATAGATCATAGGAATCAAGACTTAACAAAGGGAGGCGCGCGAATCTTGGCGCACATCAGACCGCGCCTGGTCGTCTTCTTCCTCTGGCCAACTGCCAGGATCGCCCGCGCCTGGGCCACCTTGATCCTCGTTTTCCCGGCCACCTAGGCGCCGCCCCGGCCGGCCAATGCCACCACCACCTTCGTTGAGGTGGTGGCCGGCGAGATGCGGTGGTTGGCCGGCCGGAAGTGGCCGGAACAGGGCATTTAGGTTGGAAGAAAAAGCTCGGTTTCGAGCTTCTTGGTCGGCCGGATCCAGAGCCGATAGGGCTCGAACCTTGCCGCCGATTGAGGGGATCTACCCACTGAAGAGAGGGGAAGAGAACCAGACCTGTGTGGTGGCCTGAAGTCGCGCAGATGGTCATCCCTCCATGGCCGGCCGCCATTTTTGCGAGCTCCGCGATTTCTACACCAAGTTGCCCGATTCCTTTGGGTAAGTGGGGGAAAATGCTCCTCTCTGCCTGGTGAAGCTTTTAAAGGCTTCAATTGAGGGAGGGGAATAGCCATGGCTTCAATGTCATCAATGGCCATGAATGGGGAATTTCGGCCACCATGAAAATCCTCCCAATCCAGCCCCCTTGTGGCCGGCCCTGGCTGTTAGACTTCTCCAAATTGAAGAGGGGAGATGTACCAATCCATTGGGAGAAGAAAGGGGTGGCCCTTGGTCTCTTTTGGCCATTAATGGCCACCTTTCTCTCTCTTCCTCTTTCCTCCAAAACCCCATTTCTCTCTCCTAATCACCATGGCCGAAATTTCCCTCTCTCTCATGCTTAATATCAGTCTACTAGGCTGGTTGACCAACCAAATGGGTTAGCCCAAAGGGATTGGGTTAGGTTTGAGAGATTTGACCTAAATTGGGCAATTTTGACTTTTGGTCAAATTGGCCAATTGGGTGACCCTAGGATGGGGCTTTTGGGTCCATTGGATTCCAAAATAGGTTTAGAAACTATTGGTGGGGTCAATTTGGTCACATGAGTCTTAGTTGACCCAATTTAAGCTGATTTGACCAAAACAGGCTAAATTGACTTTGGTCAAATTGAGCCCTAGGGTTGACCCAGTCATGGGGCTTTTTGGTCCACTAGGTCCCCTATGACATGATAACCCTAAGGGTAGGGTCAATTTAACATGGTGATGGTCAATTTGGGCACTTAGTGAAGAATTGCCATTTTGACCTAACAAGGGCATTTTGGTCAATTTGCACCATTGGGGGTCCCATGAAGGGGCTTTTAGGCCTACTAGGTCTCTTATGATATTCTAGACCTAGATGTGTGATCAATTTGTCATGGTGAAGGTTAATGGATCCTAATTAGGCTACTTTGACCAATTGAGGGTTAGGGTTGACTTTGGTCAATTTGGCCTCTTTGGTTGACCCCAATGGGTCCTTGGTGCCCTAAAGGGTTAGGGATACTAAGGTGGGGTCAAATGGTCAAGATGAGGCCCTAAAGTCCAACCCTAAGCTTGGTCACAGGAAATTGCTATTTGCAGACCAAGGTGGTTTTCTTCTTCTCACCTCAATTCACATGGCCTTGGGCTCTTCCTATGGTTTTGTCATGACAAAACCAACTTAGGGGTCTAGCTGCCTGGGGGATGTTACAGTGGCGGTCTCTCATGGCGACATTGAAGCTGGCGGGTTCACCAAAATGAAGCAGAAGCAATGTTGCTGATCGCGCAGTGTGACCGGTCAGGTCGCGCGGTCTGGGGGTGGTGATCCTATCTCATAGGGTGGTGACTGGATCAGGTCACGCGCCTATAAATAGGAGGCCACTGTAGCAGCAAAATATACACCAAGCGTAAGCTAAACTTTCTTCTTTCCTGCGGTCTGAGTTTATGTGACCGGGCGGTCTCCTGATTGAATTTCTCTTGTGCAGCTTCTGCGGATAGTGCGGACAGCAGCGATCACCTCTTCCTCTGAAAGTGTTCGGGCGGTCTGCGGCTTAGAGTTGTGGTGCTGGAGTTCGGGAGAATCAGGAGGTCTGAAGAAGTGGGCGGTTTGATCAGCGAGCTGGTGGTGTTCTGTGATCGTCAAGTTGCTGCGGTCTGGCAGTTTTTTGAGATCGCAAGGAGGTCGCGCGGTCTGTGCGGTCTCAAGTTATCTTCAACTTTGTATCTTTCCTTTAGTGTTTGTGTTGGCGAAATCATGTCTCGTCAAGCATGCCTTGCCTTGTAATTTTGAAGATTGTTATCAATAAAGATCAGTTGTTTGCCTCCACTTGCTTCTGGTTGTTTGGTTTTTAACTCTAAGTTGACTAGCTCCTGCTTGCTCCATAAAGATTCGAAAAAATTTCACAACTCGGTCCACTGCCTGGGTTGGGCGAGTGGACCACTCGGTCCACTCCCCTTAGGGGCGAGTGGACCCATGGTCTACTTGCCCGAGTGCCCGGGGCGAGTGTACCACAAGTCCACTCTCCCCTCACCTTGGGCGAGTGGACCATGGTCCACTCGCCACCCCTGGGCGAGTGGCCCATAGGTCCACTCGCCCAGGTGAGGAAGTGGACCTCCGGTCCACTTCCTCCCCCCCCCCCCCCGGACTTCCTTTTTTGATCTCGACGGCCCCCGACGGGTCGGTCTACTGCGTCATGGTCACCCTCTCTATCACGATCTCATCCGCATCGGGTCACACCGACTCGGAAAATATGAGGATTGTACAGCGGGCTCAGTTAACATGATTATCGAAGTAATGAGAGGCGAAAGAAAAAGCCCGCGGGCGAGCATAAATATCTATATTACAGATTCGCAAATTGTTCGAGACCCCTAGGGGAAGTAATAGGTGCGAGCGAGAAATAACAAATAACATTGTTTAGTAATTATCCACTTCCATCGGTCGCGACCTCGCACCCCAGAACGCGGTGGTACTTTCAGGTAGTGGTACTCGCAAACCGATTGGACCTCGTGCTGCATCATGTGCATCTGCTCTTCGATTCGCGTGAGGTGCACCCCTGGCGAGGTGACCTCGCCGCGAGCGACCAGTCGCATCTCGGCAAGGAGGCGCGTGTTCGCGTCCTCCATGGAGGCAAACCTCTCTTCATAGGCAGTCCTGTCCACCCGGTTCTGGTCGTATAGACCTCGCAGCATGAGGCCATACTTCTGGAACAGCTCAGTGACCCGTCTCTTCATTTGCTCAGGATTGCTGGGGTCTCCCAGGAAGTCAGCGACCTGGTTCGGCGAAGGCGGAGGCGATATCTCCTCCTCTTCGTGCACTGACTCGGTAGATGGGGTCTTGGGAACACCTGCGAGGAAGAAATCGGCAATTGGAGTGAGAAAGAGGCAGTCGACAGAAACTAGTTAACCTGGCGAAATCAGGATGGTACGGGCTCGCTAGCGAGAAGAGCTCGGCTTGCCCTTGAAGGCTTCAGTAAAGGCAGGGGTAATGGATTTCCCCAGGCCAGGGTTGTGCGTCGTGTCGTCCGCGACCCGGGTGTCGGCAAGTAGCGACCCGCCCGGACTCCGTTGACCTAGAGCACCAAACCCCGGGGTGGGGATGGTCGATTTAGGGGGGCTGGCGAGACCACCGGGGTGGGGATTCACCTCTCTGGGGTCGTGAGAGGGGTCACTACACAAAAGTAATAGCGCGGGTTCAGCGAACGAAGAAACACAAGAGATAGCGAGGCGAACAACTCATCAGGTCGCGAGGATGAGACTCGCAGGTCGGTGGTCCACACCTCCGGGGGAGGGAAGTCAGTCCTCCCGGGGGGCGGGATCCGAGACCCCGTTGATGACTGCCCGATGATATTTTCTCCGGAGGGAGGGTCTTGCGAGCAAAGAAACAAGGTCAGACGAGTAAATCTTGGATTGTTGAACCTTCGATAGTAGAACTTGTGAGGCGAGCTCGTTGCGGGAGGGGAGACAGGGGCGATGTCCTGTCCTCTCCGGGCGGCCGTCGGACGGTGTTAGCCTTTTTGACTTGAGGCGGAGGCAGAGTGGGTTGCCGAGAAATCCAGGGGGCGAGCTCTGCAGCTTTGGCCTTCTGGATCGCCTGCGAAGCCTTGAGGCGAGCCAATGCCTCTTCTTTAGTGGACATCTTGACGAATACAGCGTCGAGCATCGAAGAGGGCAAAGGGAGGAAAGTTCATGCACCGGCCCGAAAGAATGGTATTTATAGCATTGGGCATGGGGTCCACCAAAAGATTCTTGCCACGTCAGCAAGGGGCCGACGAACACCAAGGGTTGGATGTTTCTTCGCGAGCCTAAGACAGCCTCGCGAAAAGAGGGGAATTGTGTATAACCCCGGTGTTCGCCAAGAGGAGCGGAGATTCAAGGATCAACAGGCGAGAAGAGTAGGAAGGCGGGCGAGCCGGGTCCTCGGAGGTCGCCTCGCTGGATGGCGGGCGAGCAGGACTCTCGGTGGCTGCTCGCAGGAGGGAGGGCGAGCCAGGCTCTCGCAGTTCGCGTGAGGGGAGTCAGGCGAGAAGAACCCTTAGGGGCAGCTCGCCCAGCAGAAGTCCAGGGGTGTTTTTACCTGGGAACCCTTGGTGGTCTGCAGTTAGCCTCTCCAAACAGCGGAGTTTGGCTGTTGGCTGACCATTTTGGGCTGCGCATAGCAAATGTGTAAGGCAGAATCCGGCTATTAGCAGACCACAAGTAAAAAACTATATATAGACCTTGAAGGGCACCTTTGGAGAGGATCCATACTCAGTACTCTGAGCTTCCTTCTCCCTAGGTTATCTTGGTTTAGCTCTCAGACTCTCCAAGGTGCCCAGTCTTAGCTTTGGCTTGGGAGGGGAAGCGCTCTAAGATCTTCCGGGTGTGTGGTGGGACCTCCTTGGTGCGACCAAAGGTCTGTGTCTAGTTCTGAGGCTTCGGTCAGTTCCTTCCGAGGGATCAGTAAGTGTTAGCTGCCCCACCTTTGGGGGCCCGAGCTCCACAAGAGACCAGGTACTGGTTTCAACACACGAGATGCATTCTTTATTTAGCATTTTATTTATTTATGTGCATATATGTCACGAAAATAATATAAATCTTAGTAAGTTTAGGGTATGAAATAATCTATAGCTACATTAAAATTTCAGTTCAGGGTATGAAGTAAACCTTCTTCTTAGAACTCGCCCTAATCCACACGAGTGATGCTCTACTTGGCTAGGCAGCCGGCAACATAGCAGAGCTTGTAGAATGGTGTCACCGGCCTATGTTGCTTGGAAGCACCGTCGTTCCCCGCTTTGATCGACTAGTCCTCTCTCCACATTAGGCTTAAAAATAATCTTTTTTTAGGTAGAATATTTGTCTATAACTATTATTTATTATTGCGGTCACTCGACGCTCTTCCAGACCGGGCGAATCGAACCGTCTTAGCCCGAGAGTGGGCCGAATGCGCAAACAGTCACAGAGAGAAAAGACAAGTGGCAAGAGAGCGTTTTTAGCATAGAAAACCCGAAAAGGGTAAAAAACCACGTGGTCGGATCGGTGCCAGCCAAATTTCACTAAGTGTTGGAGTGTTACAAATAAAGTTACAAGTTCAGAGAGCGACAGGCCGCTTCTCGTTACAATTGCAGTTAAAGAAAATTCTCTGAGGGTGACAGGCCACCTCTCAGAAAAGATAAGTGCCTTGGTGTTGCAGGAAGTCTTCAAAGTCCGAAGGAGATCTTCAAGTGACGAAGGAGGTCTCCAAACCGCGAAGGAGATCTTCGAACCGCGAAGGAGATCTTCGAAGCGCGAAGGAGATCCTCGAACCGCGAAGGAGATCTTCGAAGCGCCCAGGAGATCTTCGAAGGAAATCTTCAAGGAGCTCTCTCGGATGCCAAAAGTCAGGTCCCTTCAAATGAGGATTCAGAGTCCCTTTTATAGACTTGGTCGGGGGCAGCCCGGTAATTTCGTCATCGTAACCACCGTAACCACCTGGCAGGGCGATCTTGACCGTTGTTCGTGAGCACACGGATCGCCACTTTTCGATTATGACGGCTTCGCCCCTCGGGCAGTTCGGGCAGTTAGCGCTCCTGATCGCAATGTGCAAATCCTGCAATCTTAAGAGAGAAAGTGAAGTTAGCAGTTGCGCGCACCGTGAACTCTGCAATGTTCAAACGTGCGCGGTATGAAACTGGGTACGGACCTAGTGATGCCAAGCGCGCGTTGAACACCGAGCGGGAACGCCGTAAAAGCACGATCGGAGTCGTGCGAGGACGTCGCAAAGGGGCGGCGGGCGTGCCGTGCGTCGGGGGAGACCGACCGGCAGGCCGCGCGCGCGCGGTACCGCGCGGGCCGCGCGGCTGCGCGCGTGCGCGGTACCGCGCGCGCAATACCGCGCGCGCCGCGCGGCTGCGCGCGCGCGCGGTACCTCGCGTGTCGCGCGGTTCCGCGTACGCGGTCGTGCGCTACCGCGCGTGGTACCGCGTGGCGGTACCGCGCGCGCTAGCGCACGAAACTGCGCGTGCGTGGCGGTTTTTGGGCGGTTCCGCGGTGGTTTTGGGCGGTTTTCCTCTTCCTTCTTGCCCATGCCTCCACCATCTTAGTGGGGAGTGGGGTTTTTGGCTAAATGCAACCCGGATTTCTCTACAAATGGATGAAGGTCTATCATTTATAATATTATTTATTTATCATTAAAATATAAAAAAGGAAAAACTTATTTTTTTTCGAAACATTCAAAATTGTTAAATATAATTTTATTGTTTTAATCTAATGACTTAACATATATTAAAAACTATTTCAAAAAAATTTAAAATGCAATGCACATAGCTAATTACATTTCATTCACAAATTAAAGATGAAAATTCATAAATTAAAAAAGTATTTAGCAAAGCTCATATGCTTATTATAATAAGTTATATTATGCATTTATTTTTGAAAAAAAAATTATTTATAGACATGTTAACAATATTTTTGAGGAGTTATTATTAAATATTAAAATTGATTTATCAGACACAATAATATATGCATTAGAATATTTTAGCAAAAATGAAAAAATTATGTACAAATATCGACTCTTTTTGAAAACACAAATAGCGGCTGCGGATGTTTCTTCATAGGACGCGCGAAAATATCGGCTGCGGCTCATGACCAAAAGAAATCGCGAGCAATCAAATGCTGCCATTGCTCTGCACGCAGAGATGTTCGCCTAGGAAGCACCGGAGAACTCGTAGAGATCGATGGTGATGGCATTGCCTTCCTTTCCTTCTTCAAGTAGCTTCGAATATGGTGATTGGGATTTTGAAGCCCGGCAAATCCAAATGGCCGCGGCGCTTCAATCCCTTGTCTGGTTTCTTTGCTCGCCGCAGTTTTTCATCAAACGCCGCCCGGCTAGTGGCTGTGGAAGAAGAGAATACTGCGCTGGAGTTCGATTCTTATGCTTATGCATTAGCCTTGTCATCTTGCATCGCCGGAGGAGAACCATACCGAGGAAAGGCCGTCCATTGCCACGCCCTGAAGAAGGGCGGGTGCTTGGATTTGTTCTGCCGGAATATTCTCCTGAATCTTTACGTGAAGTTTGATCTGGTTTCTTCCGCACATAGACTGTTTGACGAAATGCCTGATCGAAATATGGTCTCTTTTGTCAATCTAATTCAATGCCATGCTAAACGTGGCCACTTTCCCGAGGCCACTGAGCTTCTTCTCAGGCTCTATCGCGAAGGACATGGCCTTAACCAATTTGTCTTTACGACCGCTCTTAAGCTGTTTCTAATGATGGATTTACCGGAGTTTGGGCGCTGCCTGCATGCTTCCATCTTCAAGCTTGGCCATGATACTACTTCTTTTGTGGGCGCTTCTCTGATTGAGGCCTACTCATGCTGTGGGCTAGTCGATGATGCGAGATGGGTTTTTGATGCAATAGAGGGGAAGGACATTGTTGTTTGGACGGGGATGATCTCTTGCTATTCGGAGAATGAATGTGCGCATGAAGCTCTGTTCCTCTACTCGGAAATGTTGGAAGCGAGATTCAAGCCAAATAACTATACGCTTACCAGTTTGCTGAAAACTTCTGTTTCACTGTCATGGCTGGAACTTGGCAAATCCATTCATGGCCAGGCTGTGAAATCCATGTATGAACATGATGATTTCGTGAGTTGTGCCCTTCTTGACATGTACGCAAAATGTGGTGGTATCGAGGATGCCCGCTTGGTTTTCAATATGGTTTTTGATTGCAATGTGATTCTATGGAGCTATATGATTGCACTGTATGCGAAAAGCAACAAGAATTCAGAAGCTCTGGATCTCTTCCAGAGAATGGTCGACTCTTCTGTAGCTCCAAATGAATATAGCTTTTCGAGTGTTCTTCAAGCTTGTGCGAATATGGGAGACTTGCAGTTGGGCGGGCAGATCCATTGCCAGGTCACGAAGATCGGCTTTGCGTCGGAGATTTTTGTGGCAAATGCTCTGATGGATGTCTATGCAAAGTGCAATGATTTGGAGGGATTGAACAAGATTTTCTCTGGATTGTGCCATAAAAATGATGTGAGTTGGAATACTGTTATCGTTGGCTATGTGCAGGTAGATCTCGGGGAAGATGCTCTGAGATTGTTTCAGAAGATGCGTGAATTTGGTATACAAGCGACTCAAGTAACATACTCCAGTGCTCTACGGGCTTGTGCAAGCAACGCTGCCATTGATATGGTTGGTCAAATTCATGCTATGGTCATGAAGACTCCATTCAACGATGATAACGTTGTCAGCAACTCTCTTGTGGACTCATATGCTAAATGTGGCAGCATAAGATATGCTACCATGGTGTTTGATCTCATGAAAGATCACGATGTAGTATCGTGGAATTCGATCATATCAGGATGTGCTATCCATGGGCTTAGCACCGATGCTTTATCGCTCTTTAGAAGGATGGCTGAACGAGGGATCAAAGCCAACGGAGTGACCTTTGTCAGTGTGCTATCTGCGTGTAGCAATATGGGTTTGGTGGAGGAAGGTCGATCTTTGTTCAGTTCCATGACTGAAGATTACGAAATTGTGCCTAGCATGGAGCATTATTCATGCATGGTTAGGCTTTTTGGCCGTTCGGGAAACTTCGACGAGGCCATGAAACTTATCGAAGAGATTCCATTGCCGCCTACTGTAATGGTCTGGCGTGCATTGTTGGGAGCTTGTTTGGTCCACAAGAACGTCGATTTAGGAAAGTTTTGTGCTGAAAAAGTTCTTGAGATGGCACCGCAAGATGAGTTGACGTATGTGTTGCTTTCAAATTTGTATGCTGCGGCAGGAAGATGGGAGAATGTTAGTCTAATCAGAAGTTACATGAGAAGTAAACAGGTTAAGAAGGAGCCGGGAATCAGCTGGATAGAAAACCAGGGTGAGGTCCATTCGTTCACTGCAGGAGATGGCTCACACCCAGATATGAGGGTGATTAATGCAATGCTGGAATGGCTGAATAGAAAAATCTATAAAGCGGGCTATGTTACTGATTTCAATGCAGTTTTGCATGATGTTGGCGATGAGCTTAAGAGAAGGTTGGTTTGGGTGCATAGTGAGCGTCTGGCATTGGCTTTTGGACTCACGAAAATGCAGCCAGGAAGTACAATTCGCATCTTTAAGAACCTGCGCTTCTGCTCAGATTGTCACACTTCGTTTAAGTTTATATCGAAAGTTGTAGGGAGGAAACTCGTTGTGAGAGACATGAGCAGGTTTCATCATTTTGAGGGAGGTATGTGTTCATGTGCTGATTACTGGTGATGAACTACTTTGCTGGTCTCCATGCAATTTTGGCAGGTATGTTGAGATTTGGTAGAGCTTGTGTTGTATGAAGCTTTTAGCAGTGTCCATGGCTTCTCATTTATACCTATACTTGTCATGACTTTAAAGGGTCATTTACTGAAGCCTCCCCTCCTTTGTATAATTGCATGTACATCTCCTCTACCTTTTAAATTTATCAAAACCTCTCTTCTAAGTTTAACATTGCTAGCATATATGTACAAATATTAGCAGTGTAAACTCAAAGTGGGGATTTTGATATTTTAAAATTTTAGAGGAGAGGTGTAGATAAAGATGTGATACATAGAATCCAAGCAGGTTGGTTGAAGTGGAGAGGCGCGTCTGGGATCTTATGTGATCGTAAAGTACCATTAAAACTTAAGGCAAGTTTTACCTTACAGCAATTAGGCCAGCAATGCTCTACGGTTCTGAGTGTTGGGCAGTGAATGGTGTACATGAGCAAAAAATGGGAGTTGCGGAGATGAGAATGCTTAAGTGGATGTGTGGTCACACGAGACTGGATAAAATTAGGAATGAATGTATCAGGGATAAGACAGGAGTGGCATCAATTGTAGAGAAGATGCGAGAAGCTCGTTTAAGATGGTTCGGACATGTACATAGGAGACCATTAGAGGCACATGTTAGGCGTTGTGAGAGTTTAGTCACTAGACATGTTAAACGGGGGAGGGGTAGACCAAAAAAGACTTGGAATGAAACTATAAGAAAAGATATGATGTACTTAGGTATTAATGAGGCTATGATTAAAGATAGGGCGCAATGGCGACAAAGGATCCATATAGCCGACCCCACTATGGTGGGATAAAGGCTTGAGTGTTGTTGTTGTAGAGGGGAGGTCTATGTAACTATTCAAAATCACATCCTTATATAATATGAAATTATCAGCTTTATTTTTTGAAGAGCTTTTTGGCTTTTGTCATTGGCATTAATTAATTTCTTCAAACTGTAGATGCTAAATTCTCTAAGCATCTGAAACATTGAATCTCCAACCTGTTCATTTTTTTTTCCTTAGATTTTGCGCTTACATGTGTGTCAAGGTGATTTCTAGAGCTTGCTTGGGGTATCTTGGAAGGCGAATCATGCCGTGTATGTATTAAATGTGTGTGCTCCGTTCGTGCTGCCTGGGCTTCCTAAACAGGAGTGTTGCCCTGGCTGAAATTTTTCGGGGTAGTTATCAAGGGCATTTGTCGTTCTAGGGTTTGGATTATTATGAAATCTGAAATCCGTTCATTTACTGTAACCGTCTTTGTTCTTGATCTAGTGAAAAACAGACTGATGTTGCTCTTAGACGTAGCCCATTTTGGAGTGAACCACATAAATCTGTGTCTTCTGTGTTTTCATTTTTTGTTAGTTTGAGTGTTTCTACTCACGTTTTCGCAATAGATCTTCCAAGGATGGATGTCTTCTAGATGGTGATTCGCCTGAGACTTCTTCTCGATGCTAACTTTTAGGTGTTGCTATTCTCTGTGATGGGCTGTCGGGTGATGCCCGACTGAGAATTTATCAGATCAAGGCGTTTGGGGGTACTTAATTAAGGTCCGGTTCATGCGGTCGTGACCGCTTGACCGGAGAAAATAAGTCCCCCCAAACGAAGCCCAAATAGTGCAGGAGGCCAAGAACGGCGCAAATGAATTGGATCGAAACCAGTTAAATTAAAACCTGCAACGTCGCCAAAGTCTCAACCCATTTCATTGCCTCTTTTGCCGCGTACTAACACAAACATTATTTCTCCTATGAGGCTCCGTTTGTTTATGCATAATTTCTCTGATAACGGTTCTAGAAACGCAATTTTTTGGGGGCGGTTTTGAAAGCAGTGAGGTGTCTCATATTAGCTCTTTATATAGCAAATTGTGCTTCTATGATATATGCCTCGTACCAACTCTTTATGAATATTTGTAATGTTTGGAAGACATTGATTTCTAAGAAATGACTTTCAATCCAATGTCAATACATACAGGAAATGACATTCGGTTTAATTCCAATATTGTTGTTCGCCGCATAATCATTTTATATCACAAGAATTGGCATTAACAGCAAAACAGTCCTTTCATATTTAGTTTAGAGCGATGTTATATGCAGATAGATTTTGGCTACATGCAGGCACAAGATATATGTATGTTGTCAATTATTTCGCCGAACAGATGAAGCTAACTTAAGACGCTTCCGTCGATGATTTCCGCAATGCCTCCGGTGTACAGACCGTGCCAATGAAGCAAGAACAACATTCCCTCTGTTTTTCCACCGTTAAAGAATTTTAGAACCTTGAAGAAAAGGCCTAAAACAAATATTTCTCATTGATCACGATCGTGTTGATACGGGCCAATAGGGGAACATCGAGCTGCCATTTCCAAGTTTTTAGAGAAGATTTGGCTTGATTGATTCCTCACGGGGAAGACGATGAAAAAAGTCGCACAAGTTTTATCTTGCGCAGCAAGGGACCGTCGTTGAACTCGCTTTGATATTCGCCATCCAAGAGAAGATCGCCGCCTGACTTCTATTTAGCGTCAAGCAAAAATGGCTTGCATATATCTTAAGAAAAAAAAATTATTGAGTGTTTTCGACGTGCATGTAGCCAAAATTGACCTGCAGGTTGCCAAAATCGATCTTAATATAACATACACTTTTATTTTAATAATTTTTAGATTAATACCTCCCTATGTGAATTCTTTTATGATAAAATTCTCATTTTAAACTTTTGGACCCTAAGATTTATCTACTTTTTATTTCAGGATTTTAGTCCCTAAATTTTATTAGCTTTATGGTTTCAATCCTCAAATTAAGAAAGTCTAACAACCCTAAAAGTAAAATTTAACTTGCTAAGTTGCACCAGAAAAGTTGATCAAGGCTTCGTTTGGCGCGGTGGTGGGCCGGCGGTGGCAGTCGTGAATTCAGTGGTCGTGGACCGTCGTTCGTGAACGTCTGATCTCACCTAAAAAAATCATGCATTTTATGCTCAAATTAGTTTATTTTCTTGGTAGCAGTCATAACCTTTCTTGTCAAACATACAATCTATGATAATGACATTTTTGATCCAACTCACCGGAGCAAATAAGCCCGAGCATACACAGTCATTTTGAAACCCTTAATTTTTCATGCCGAGATATATCCATATTTTGATTTAATTATGTCTATAATATATCATATTGTGGTCACTGTTTTAGTGTTTTTAAATTTTTATTATATGATTAATTGATTATATATTTATATCCATATTTCAATAATTCAATTCATGGCTTTTAGAGGACAGTAAATACCAAATAAGCATCGCTCGATCTCTCTCGTTCATACGCTTAACTAGGATTTCTCATCCGTGCTCGCAACTTGGTCCTCGCCAATTTCACAAGAAAATGATTTATCGAGTGTTTGATTTGTGCTCAAGATTGGTTGCGGGTTTCGCCAATTCCACAAGAAATTGAGGCAAGATTAATTAATATGGCCGAGCTTGAGTCATGCAAGATAACAAAAAAAAATTAGTTTATATTTTATTATTTATTTTAAATATTTGATTAATTATATATCTAATTTTTTTAACTTCTATATTTCCAGCTATTGCAGAGAATCCCGGACTTTGTGGAACTTTTGCATATCATTTAAATTGACATGTTGTACTTCATATAGAATAATTTGAAAAAATTTCATTTATCTTTATTTCTAAGTATAAACTCTTGTTTGTGAATGTAGTTGTGATTTTAAAACATTCTTAGAATACATATTATTTAAACCACCAAAACCAAAACGAACCATTCGGTTCGGTTCGGTTACAATGTTTGAGCGGTTCAGTTTGATTTCAAAATTTTGGAACCACATATGGGTGATTCGGTTTGCGATTTTGCTTGAAAACCGAACCAAATCGAACCGTTACAAACCTAATTGTTGCGGGTCGCTCAACGTTCTTTCAGACCGGGCGAATCGAACCGTCTTAGCCCGAGAGTGAACCGAGCGCGCAAGCAGTCACAGAGAGAACGAACAGGTGGCAAGAAGACGTTTTTACCGTGGAAAACCCGGAAAGGGTGAAAAACCACGTGGTCGGATCGACGCCGACCAAATTTCACTAAGTTGTGGAGCGTTGCAAGTAATGGTGCGAGAATCGGGAGCAACATGCCGCTCCCGTTACAATTGTAGTTGAATGAATGTCTCTGAGGGTGACAGACCACCTCTCAGAAAAACTAAGTACTTTTCTTGGCCGGGAAGTCTGCAAAGTCCGCAGAAAATCTTCAAGCAACGATGGTGGTCTTCAAGTGACGAAGGAGTTCTTCGAAGGTTGAAGGAGGTCTTCGAGTGTTGATGAAGGTCTTCGAACGTTGAAGGAGATCTTCGGGTTCCGAAGGAGATCTTCGGGTTCCGAAGGAGATCTTCGGGTTCCGAAGGAGATCTTCGAGCGCTGAAAGAGATCTTCGAGTTCCGAAGGAGATATTCGAATGCTGATGAAGATCTTCAAGGGAATTCCAGAGAGCTCTCTCCCGTGTAGAAAATCCAAGTCCCTTGAAATGAAGTCATGAGGTTCCTTTTATAGCTTTTGAGGGTGGTTAGGGTGGTTATGGTGGTTAGGACGACTACCCGCACACCATAACCAATTTATGTGCTATATGCATATTTATTGTGAATATGGCTATGCGCACAATAGTTTGTATAGTTTTTAGGATGATATGTATTCATATGACGGATATGGTTACGCGCATACCATAACCACATTATTTGCTAGACGCAGGCCGGATGCCCACTCATCATGAATATGGCTATGTGCACACAAATTTGTATAGTTTGGTGATGATATGTAGTGACATGACGGATATGGTTATGCGCACACCATAACCATACTATTTGCTGGACGCAGACCGTATGCCCATTTATTATGAATACGACTATGCGCACACCAATTTGTATAGTTTGGTGATGATATGTAGTGACATGACGGATATGGTTATGCGCACACCATAATCATGCTATTTGCTGGACGCAGACCGTATGCCCATTTATTATGAATACGACTATGCACACACACACACATACATATATAGAGCAGCCATCTCACACACACATACATATATACATCACACACACACACACACACAATCAAGCACACCCACACACACAATCACAAACAAGAAAAATTTCATTCAAACAAAAATTGG
The DNA here is from genome assembly GCA_033032865.1 of Dactylorhiza incarnata. Classification (NCBI taxonomy): domain Eukaryota; kingdom Viridiplantae; phylum Streptophyta; class Magnoliopsida; order Asparagales; family Orchidaceae; genus Dactylorhiza; species Dactylorhiza incarnata. Next base: position 2,749,526 of record JAWHQI010000265.1, read on the forward strand.
GTGAGTATACACCTAAAAGAACAAAAAAAAATTCATATCCCTACAAAAATTACAAACGAATAGAGGATATCAGGTGAGTAGATACCTGATGTTGGATCTCGAAGAGTTGAGGCTGTTAGGAGAGGAGATCGGGTGCAGAAACGGCGTCGATTGGGAGAAGAAATCGGAAGAGGCGTCGATTGGGAGCCGGCAGAGATCGATTGGGAGCCGGCGTTTCGACTGGAGAAGAGAGGCGAGGAAGAAGAAGGACTCGCGGAGGGGTAGGGTTTCGCCGTCGGGAGGGAGTCGGGAACGAAGAAGAGAAGACGTAGCGAGGAATCGCGCTTGCGGCGCGGTGGAGCTGGAGGAATGAACCGCGGATCAGCCCTAGGTATAAACCGCGGCAATTTAGAACCGGCGTTTGAGAGCGGACGATTACCAAACACGGCTTATGAAGAGAGCTCCGTTTTTTACCTGCCGCACCGGAGCCCGTAAGCTGCGCCAAACGGTACCTAATACTCATTAAGAGCACGAACCCTAAAAAGACTACTCAGGGGCCCCATCGCCTCCCCCACCCCAGAAGCTCCCTGGGAAAGAAATTGAAAACAAAAAAACTGTCTTGGTTTCGATATACCTAGGCCACCCCCTCCTTGATACTTCGCCTTCTAGCCACCCGACACTGCCTCGCCTGGGTCCACCGCCATGCCTCCCTTAAATCTTTGCGACCCTTCCTCCACCGGTCTCCAACCCGTTCGATGACCACCTGGCCATTGTTTAGGGTTCCCGACGCCCACAACCACTAAAACTGCTTCCATATTCCCCTCCTGCTTTGTCCGTCCTTCCACCACTTCCAGTCAGCCACCCCTTGCCTTCCTTACCTCCAGCCAACCACCAACACTGTCTTCCGACTACTTCTCCTCCATTCTTTGCTATCTCTGACCAATATTCGACCGCTCGTATCCTTCCCAGTAGTCTCCAACGTACCTGATCTTCTTCTGCCTCACAGATCCTTCTCCTACCTCTTTGACACCAGGTCGAGCCTTCTCCTTTCAAAATCAAACCTACTCTAACATTCATCCATCATGCCTTTCCCAACCTGACCTCTTAGCCGAACCAGAAACCCTCCTAGAACCCAAACTCAGTCCCTAAATCTTCTACCTGAATCTATTCCCTCCCACCAGCCTCTATTTCCCGCCACAGATTCAACATAGTTGGATTTGACACTGTATTATTCAAGAGTCAATGTTATTCCTTTTAACTCTCTCCTACTTGTAAACCGTTCTCTAATTTTATTTGTTCTTTATGTGGCGGTACCGTGCGTGGCTGCGCGGTGCCGCGGTCGTGCGGTCGGGCGGTGTCGCGCGGTCGTGCGGTGTCGCGCGGCCGCGCGCGGCGTCGCGCGGCCGCGCGCGGCGTCGTGCGGCCGTGCGGTGCCGTGCGGCTGTGCGCGGTGCCGCGCGGCCTCACGCGCTGCCGCGCGGCATTGTGGCCGCGCGTGGCTTTATGCGCTGGTTGCGGCGGTTGCGGCGGTTGCGGTTGCGTGGCGCTGCGCGTACCTAGCTACGATGCGGTTGCGGTTGCGTGGCGCTGCGCGTGGCTTCATGCGGTGGTTGCGGCGGTGGCGATGTCGCGCGCAACCGCAACCGCCGCAACCACCGCATGAAGCCACGCGCAGCCACAAGGCCGCGCGGCATCGCGTGCGGCCGCGCGGCACCGCGCACAGCCACACGGCACCGCACGGCCGCACGACGCCGCGCGCGGCCGCGCGGCACCGCACGACCGCGCGACAACACCCGGCCGCGCGACATCCCCCGGCCCCGCGGCACCGCACGGCTGCACGACCGCGGCACCGCGCAGCCACGCGGCGCCGCGCGCGGCCGCACCGCACCGCGCGCGGCCGCGCGGTTCCGTGCGCGGCACCGCGTACCCAGCACCGCGCGGTGCCGCGCGCCTAACGCCGCGCGGTACCGCGCGCCCGACACCGTGCGCCTAGCGCCGCACGGTACCGCGCGCCCGGCACCGCGCGGTACCGCCCGGCAGCATACGCGGCCGGGCGGTGGGCGCGGTGCCGGTCTGCCTCCCTCGCCGCCTGGCGCATTCTCCGACCCCTCTCGTCTCATCCCCGGTCGGCCTCCCTTGACCAACGGACGCGCTCGCCCGACCTCTCCCGCCTCATTCGGTGGAGAAAACGAGGACGATCAAGGCAAGTCTCGCTAAACCTGTAACCACCCATCATGGGGTGCAAATTGTGAAACTCCACATCATGGGGTGCAAATAGTAAAAATCCTCCAACATGGGGGTATAAATAGTAAATACCTTCAATACGGTCTGCGTCTAGCAAATCGTGTGGTTATGGTGTGCGCGTAACCGTATCCGTCATATGAATACATATCATCACCAAACTATACAAATTGGTGTGCGCATAGTCGTATTCATAATAAATGGGCATACGGTCTGGGTCCAGCAAATAACATGATTATGGTGTGCGCATAACCATATCCGTCATGTCACTACATATCATCACCAAACTATACAAATTGGTGTGCGTATAGTCGTATTCATAATAAATGGGCATACGGTCTGCGTCCAGCAAATAGTATGGTTATGGTGTGCGCATAACCATATCCGTCATGTCACTACATATTATCACCAAACTATACAAATTGGTGTGCGCATAACCATATTCATGATGAGTGGGCATCCGGCCTGCGTCTAGCAAATAATGTGGTTATGGTGTGCGCGTAACCATATCCGTCATATGAATACATATCATCCTAAAAACTATACAAACTAGTGTGGGCATAGCCATATTCACAATAAATGTGCATATATCACATAAATTGGTTATGGTGTGCGGGTAGCCGTCCTAACCACCATAACCACCCTAACCACCCTCAAAATTATAAAAGGAACCTCAGGGCTTCATTTCAGGGACTTGGAATTTTCTACACGGGAGAGAGATCTCTGGAATTCCCTTGAAGATCTTCATCAGCATTCGAAGATCTCCTTCGGAACTCGAAGATCTCTTTCAGCGCTCGAAGATCTCCTTCGGAACCCGAAGATCTCCTTCGGAACCCGAAGATCTCCTTCAACGTTCGAAGACCTTCATCAACACTCGAAGACCTCCTTCAACCTTCGAAGAATTCCTTCGTCGCTTGAAGACCACCATCGTCGCTTGAAGATCTTCTGCGGACTTTGAAGACTTCCCGGCCAAGAAAAGTACTTAGTTTTTCTGAGAGGTGACATGTCACCCTCAGAGACATTGATTCAACTACAATTGTAACGGGAGCGGCCTGTCGCTCCCGATTCTCGCAACATTACTTGTAACGCTCCACAACTTAGTGAAATTTGGTCGGCGCCGATCCGACCACGTGGTTTTTCACCTTTTCCGGGTTTTCCACGGTAAAAACATCTTCTTACCACCTGTTCGTTCTCTCTGTGACTGCTTGCGCGCTCGGTTCACTCTCGGGCTAAGACGGTTCGATTCGCCCGGTCTGAAAGAACGTTGAGCTACCCGTCCCGGTTTGGCGCCGTATGTGGGAAAGGTGTTCCCCAAACTCTGCAAAGACTTTTCGAAGACAGTATTTGCTTCATATCGATACTCGTGACTAACAACAATGGCAAGAAAAAGTGCTCGCACCACCGATGGTTCCATCCCAGAAGAACGCATTGATCCCGCTCCCTCTCATACGCTCATCAACGCACCTCTCACCGAAGAGGCCCCATTAGCACCCGTTGCCGCGCTAGAAGGGCGCATGCGCCAGATGGAGGAACATCAAACTAAGATGTTAACCCTGCTGAAAAATCTCGAGGTTCCTCGAGCTCCCGCTCCGCCTCCATTGCTGAATGATCCACTCCCCCAACCTCGAATCATGCTCCAATCGAGGCAGCAGTTTAGGAGGATAATGTCTCAGAAGAACTTTCAGACACAGCAAGCTCCGCTCATCCCGCTCAGGGATCAGAAGGCGATCATCATCGCCAATGCCAAAGAAGACTCGGCCATCGGCAAGCAGTAGGGAGGACCACTCGAGAAGAAATACGTGATGTAGTAGCAGAGGAGTACGGTCAGGTCGGGCGGCGTGTTGCTTTCGCCCGCCGTCCCTTGCTCAACGGCTCCCCATTAGCGCCTCACGTTCTAGCTCACCCAGTTCCTCACGGCTTCAAGCTCCCTAGCATGGAAACGTTTGATGGGACGGACGACCCATTGGAGCACGTCAATCATTTCGTTACCATCATGAGAATTTACAACGCTCGAGATCAGCTCCTCTGTCAGGTGTTTCCAGCAACCTTAAAAGGCCAAGCGCGCACTTGGTTCCACTCTCTGCAAGATGGAGTCATTGATAGCTTCGCAGAAATGGCACGACAGTTCACCGACCAGTTCATCGCCAACCGCAGGATTGCTCGAGACCCCTCCCATCCTTCGGGGATCTGCCAGAACGACGGAGAAACTCTTAAGGATTTCTTCCGCCGCTTCACTACTGAGGCGCGTCAGATTCCAGGGGTGGACCCCGAGCTTTTGTGAGGAGTTTTTCTTGGAGGGCTCCGCCCCGGTGGCTTCTACTCCGCACTGATGCGGGAAACTGTACCTAGCTACCCAGACCTCGTTCATCGAGTTGAGGCCCAGATAGCAGCTGATGAAGCAATTGAAGCACACCGCCAGCAATTCGAGGGGAGCTCGAAGAGGAAGAAAGATGACTCGTTGCCGCAAACTGTTCCCAATAAGAACAACAAGCATCACGACAACGCCAGCAGAGACTGAGGGTCTCGGCAACATCAGGACTACACTCCATTGAACACTACCAGAACTAACGTTCTCCTTGCCATCAGTGATATCAACGCGCTTCGCCGGCCCGAGCCGCTTGCTCCAAACAGAGGAAACCAGTCGCAATATTGCGACTTCCATCGCGGGCATGAACACAGTACTGAAGGCTGCAACCGGTTGAAGGAGGAAATCGAGCGTCTTGTCTGGCAGGGCCTCCTCGGAAGATTTTTACTAAACCAGGTCCCGAACCAACACGGACCTCAGGCTGACAATCCAATAAAGGACAACATCGTACTCCGCCGCGGATGAGCCGAAGGAACCAGGCAGGGGAACTTCCCCCTAGTAGAGCGCATACATCCCGCGCTTCACCTATCATCAATTTCTATTTTTACTTCTTCCAGTTCTTTGCTTCTAAAAACTGTAAGCCGCAAGATTGTACTTGCGCACATGTACCCATTGTATATTTAAAATTACAACTGTTACTCCCTGACTCCATTAGCGATACGGATCTCCTGAAGTAAGGCAATGAACGTTAAAGCCATGACTTTTGGTACTAACACCAAGCAGCTAACTCGCCAAACTTGGTGATAAGAAAAGGCCTCCTACGAGTAAAGGATTGGCATCGAGGACAACAATTTTAATTGAGTTTGCCTAAAAAAGACAACCTCGCCTCCGCGCTGCTTGGGCACCTCACCTCCGCGCTGCTTGGGCAACTCGCCTCAGCGCTGCTTGGGCACCTCGCCTCCGCGCTGCTTGGGCGTCTTGCCTCCGCGCTGCTTGGGCACCTCGCCTCCGCGCTGCTTGGGCACCTCGCCTCCGCGCTGCATGGGCACCACGCCACCGCACTGCTTGGGTATCTCGCCACCGCGCTGCATGGGCACCACGCCACCGCGCTGCTTGGGTATCTCTCCACCGCGCTGCATGGGCACCACGCCACCGCGCTGCTTGGGCATCTCGCCTCCGCGCTGCTCGGGCACCTTGCCACCGCGCTGCATGGGCACCTCGCCACCGCGTTGTTTGGGCGTCTCGCCTCCGCGCTGCTCGGGCACCTCGCCACCGCGCTGCTTGGGCATCTCGCCTCCGCGCTGCTCGGGCACCTCGCCACCGCGCTGCTTGGGCATCTCGCCTCCGCGCTGCTCAGGCACCTCGCCACCACGATGCTTAGGCATCTCGCCTCCGCGCTGCTCGGGCACCACGCCTCCGCGCTGCTCGGGCACCACGCCTCCGCGCTGCTTGGGCCCCTCACCACCACGTTGCTTATCCACCTCGCCACCAAGCTCATCAGGCCTCAACGCTAAACGACAAGCTCGTCATGATCTCCGGCACTCAATCCGCACACATCGCAACCTCGTGTCCGCACAACCAAGCAGAGGGCTTTCCCCATCCCACGTGTGAAAGCCACCTCGCGCTCGTCCTCAAGCTGGGGCGCCATCTCCTTGTTCTAGATCTCCTCGCGAACTTATTCTGAAATCCGAGAGCAGTCCAACACATAAGCTATAAAGGCTTTATACTCGGCGACTCCAACAGCCTTCAACTCAGCAGTCCACTCCAGTAAGGAGAGACGATCCACCCCCATCTCCAAAGACAACAACTTGGCCCCCAGACAAGCCGTTGTAGCTCGCAAATCTTCCAACGAATGAGTTGAACCCTCCACAAGGGCCCTCTCCGTACGGACTTCAGCACGGGACTTCAGTACGGGACTTCTCCGACTCCACCGCAACACCCAGATCACACCAAAAGATTACAAAATCCCCGCACTTCCTTGAGCAATAGCAAAGAACTCTGAGGATTTGGGGGGCAATTGATGGGTCCTCATCCATTTTGTAGAGAAATTCGGGTTGCATTTAGCCAAAAACCCAACTCCCCACTAAGATGGTGGAGGTATGGGCAAGAAAGAGGAGGAAACCGCCCACAACCGCAACCGCAACCGCCACAACCACCGCATGAAGCCACGCGCAGCGCCACGCGCGGCCACAAGGCCGCGCGCCATCGCGTGCGGCCGCGCGGCACCGCGCGGCACCACGCACGGCCGCACGGCACTGCACGGCCGCACGACGTCGCGCGCGGCCGCGCGGCACCGCGCGACACCACTCGGCCGCGCGGCATCCCGCGGCCCCGCGGCACCGCACGGTCGCACGACCGCGGCACCGCGCAGCCCAGCACCGCACGGTCGCACGACCCGGCACGCGGCCCCGCGGCACCACGGCACCGTGCGCGGCACCGCGTGCCCAGCACCGCGCGGTGCCGCGCGCCTAACGCCGCGCGGTACCGCGTGCCCGGCACCGCGCGGTACCGCGCGCCTAACGCCGCGCGGTACCGCGCGCCCGCCACCGTGCGCCTAGCGCCGCACGGTACCGCGCGCCCGGCACCGCGCGGTACCGCCCGGCAGCATACGCGGCCGGGCGGTGGGCGCGGTGCCGGTCTGCCTCCCTCGCCGCCTGGCGCATTCTCCGACCCCTCTCGTCTCATCCCCGGTCGGCCTCCCTTGACCAACGGACGCGCTCGCCCGACCTCTCCCGCCTCATTCGGTGGAGAAAACGAGGACGATCAAGGCAAGTCTCGCTAAACCTGTAACCACCCATCATGGGGTGCAAATTGTGAAACTCCACATCATGGGGTGCAAATAGTAAAAATCCCCCAACATGGAGGTATAAATAGTAAAAACCTTCAATACGGTATGCGTCTAGCAAATCGTGTGGTTATGGTGTGCGCGTAACCGTATCCGTCATATGAATACATATCATCACCAAACTATACAAATTGGTGTGCGCATAGTCGTATTCATAATAAATGGGCATACGGTCTGCGTCCAGCAAATAGCATGATTATGGTGTGCGCATAACCATATCTGTCATGTCACTACATATCATCACCAAACTATACAAATTGGTGTGCGCATAGTCATATTCATAATAAATGGGCATACGGTCTGCGTCCAGCAAATAGTATGGTTATGGTGTGCGCATAACCATATCCGTCATGTCACTACATATCATCACCAAACTATACAAATTGGTGTGCGCATAGCCATATTCATGATGAGTGGGCATCCGGCTTGCGTCTAGCAAATAATGTAGTTATGGTGTGCGCGTAACCATATCCGTCATATGAATACATATCATCCTAAAAACTATACAAACTAGTGTGTGCATAGCCATATTCACAATAAATGTGCATATAGCACATAAATTGATTATGGTGTGCGGGTAGCCGTCCTAACCACCATAACCACCCTCAAAAGCTATAAAAGGAACCTCAGGGCTTCATTTCAAGGGACTTGGAATTTTCTACACGGGAGAGAGCTCTCTGGAATTCCCTTGAAGATCTTCATCAGCATTCGAAGATCTCCTTCGGAACTCGAAGATCTCTTTCAGCGTTCGAAGATCTCCTTTGGACCCGAAGATCTCTTTCGGAACCCGAAGATCTCCTTCAACGTTCGAAGACCTTCATCAACACTCGAAGACCTCCTTCAACCTTCGAAGAACTCCTTCGTCGCTTGAAGACCACAATCGTCGCTTGAAGATCTTCTGCGGATTTTGAAGACTTCCCGACCAAGAAAAGTACTTAGTTTTTCTGAGAGGTGGTCTGTCACCCTCAGAGACATTCATTCAACTACAATTGTAACGGGAGCGGCATGTCGCTCCCGATTCTCGCACAATTACTTGTAACGCTCCACAACTTAGTGAAATTTGGTCGGCGCCGATCCGACCACTTGGTTTTTCACCATTTCCGGGTTTTCCACGGTAAAAACGTCTTCTTGCCACCTGTTCGTTCTCTCTGTGACTGCTTGCGCGCTCGGTTCACTCTCGGGCTAAGACGGTTCGATTCGCCCGATCTGAAAGAACGTTGAGCGACCCGCAACACTAATATTTATGATGTATATATACTTTTCGCCCAGAGAATCGAACATTGGAAGAATGAGCTACGCTCTTGTTTGAAGAGCAGGGCAACTCTTTAGGACGCTGAATTTTATTGCACTTAAATTTTTATTATTATTCATTTATATTAATTTAATTTCTACTATATTATCAAATGATTGTTTTTTTCTTTTGTTATAAATTTATAGCTAGATAAAAGGTGAAGGGTTTTAATTATAAAAATGCTTGCATAAGGTGTAAGTCCCTTCCATGTGGCCCCCACTCATCTTCAAGGCTCTGTTTGGCACGGCGGTGACGGCCGTGAACATAGAGGTTATGAACCGTCGTTCATGAATGCTCGACCTCACCTAAGGAACTCCATTTGCTTGTACATTCAAAATTAATTTTCTTTTCTTAGCAGCGGTTATAATTATTGTCTTGCCAAACATACATTTTATGATGATAGCGTTTAAAATTGCGTCAAACGGAGTCCAAATGGGACAAATGGATTGCTAATCTCTTTTGTTGCTTTGCCAAACTAACTAGAAGGTTCTGAGGGCCATAAATGCTGAAAAATTGCTAGATTATGAAATCTGATAGCCATAATTGTAGTTATCTAGATGAGAATTGTTAAAGACAAATCAAATTTGGCTATCCGCAAACCATTGTTAACAATAAATCATACACTTTGAAAAATACTTGGTGCAAATCAAAATGTTAACCATAACCCAATATTGTTAACAACAAATCAATAATATAAATTACATAAACAAATTTTCTAGAAAAAAAAAAAACTAAATTCAAGACATTTTCAGATTTGCATATAAAATTTGAAATAACATATACAAATTTGAAATGAAATAACATATACAAATCTGAAATTAAGAATTGAAATCAAATCTAAAATTGAAAACAAAAAGAAAATATGAAATAAAAAGATATATACAAATCTGAAATGAAATATCATATACAAATCTGAAATGAAAAACCAAAAGAAAAACTGAAATAAAAAACTAATACAAATTTAAAATAAAATATCATATAAAAAATTGAAATGAAAAAAGCATATACAAATTTGTATATGTTATTTCATTTCAGATTCGTATATACCTTCTCATTTCATTTTTTTTTCAATTTTAGATTTAATTTCATTTCTTAATTTCAAATTTGTATATGATTATACATTTTGGTGTTTCTAGGTTGTTATAAATGTGTTATTTTGTTGAACTCGTGTGCTGAAATTATCATGAATTTAGTTTTTTTTTTGTCTAAAAAATTTGTTTATGTAGTTTATATTATTGGTTTGTTGTTAACATTATTAGTTTGTGGTTAACATTTTGGTTTGCATCAAATATTTTTCAAAATATATGATTTATTATTAGCAATGATTTGTGGATAGCCAAATTTGATTTGTCTTTAACAATTATATCTATATTAATAAGGCTCTTCCGTTCCTAACATGTCAAGAATCTCGGTCACAGTAAATGACCCTTTTGCCCTATGTAGGAACGAAAAAAATGGTGCTGGTGCGGCTCGGTCACGCGGGATCCCGGGGGGGCGGCGGGCGCGCTCAAGCGGGGGCGGGCGGGCTCACGCGGGTCAGGATGGGGCGAGCCAGGCAGGCTCAGGCGGGAGCGGGCGGGTGGCCGCGACCATTTCGAATATCGAGCGGGGCTCTACTATATGAAGAGCGGAGGCCCACGTTTTTTCGCGATGTGGGACTAATGAAGTCCCACATCGCGCGGGCGCAGCCATTGGATCGGCCATTGGTTTGATCCAATGGCCGCGCCCGCGCGATGTGGGACTTCATTAGTCCCACATCGCGCAATAGAGCGTGACTCCGCTCTTCATAAAGCGGAGCCCCGCTTCATTGTCGAAAAGTTTGAGCGAACCCGCCCCCGCCCGGGCGCACCCGACCCACGAGCGCGCACCCGATCCACGCCCGCGCCCACCCCCACCCAAACCGGCTCGCGCCCGACCCCGCCCAGTTGCTCGCCCTGCTATTTTTTTTAAAACATACATTTAGGAGGCGGGGCCCGCCTGTGAGCCCCGCCTGCTATTGTTTTTTAAACTTTTTTTTTACTTTTTCTTTTAAACTTTTTTTTGTTTTTAAAAACATACATTTAAACTTTTTTTAGGTGTTCTTTTTACGTTTTTTATGTTTTTTGGACATGTTTTTTAATCGAAAAAAATTGTGGGTTTTAAACTTTTTCTTTTAACCTTTTTTCGTTTTTAAATTTTAATCAAAAAAAAATGTGGGTTTTTTAAGAAAAATATTGCGAAGACCGGCGAGGGGCGAGCGAATACCGGCGAGGGGCGGGCGAAGCCCGCCGACGCCGAGGGTGCGGGCGAAGCCCGCCGACGCCGAGGGGGCGGGCGAAGCCCGCCGAAGCCGAGGGGGCGGGCAAAGCCCGCCTTGAATGCCAAGCGGGCGAAGCCCGCTTGATTGCGGACGAAGCCCGCATTGATGCGGCCGAAGACCGTCCGAGAGCATCGAGCACGGGCGTAGCCCAAGATGCTCGTATATATATAGTCGATCACGAATCACGATCTTATCATTTTGGTTGGACGTATTTTTAATTCATCACTTCGCGTTAATCCTTTCATTTTTTATCAACGCATAGTTAAATAATTATTTCCCCTATTTTCCTGTGATTGTAAATGGCGGATTGTCAACTTAAAAATAAATATTAAAATAATATTTTTCTTAAAAAAAATCAACTAAAATAGTTAAATGTCTATAAAATGATAGTTCGGCTGAAAAGTTAATAAAAAATTCAGAAAAATGTAAATTTAAAAATTTTGAGGGGTCACAATCTTATCACCATTGGATCACGATCCTCTCCATTTTATGATGAAGATTGATTCTCATTCTATCTAAAAATACAGGTTCTCTATTTTTCATATCTCAACATTAGAGAGCATGTGGCCCCTCGCCAGTGGTGGATACAGAAAATTATAAATAGGAGTGCACAAAAAATTTCAAAACACAAATGCTAGCGGGGTGAGTAGGAGGGTCGTGAGTCACATGTTGAAAATTAATTTTGGGGGTGCACATAGCTGAACTTGGTCTGCGAATAGCCAAATTTGGTCTGCGAATATCCAACTTTGGTTTGCAAATAGCCAACTTTGGTCCGCGAATAGCCAATATTTGTCCCAAAACAAACTAGTTACGTGAAGTGAGAACGCTTCCATCTTATCGGAGACGTTTCTTCCTCATTTGGCCACCATTTTTTACATACAAGTAGTCAAAATTCATTGTCTCGACGAGAGGAATCCAAATCCACTAACAATTTTGAAAAATAATAGGGGTACACGTGTCCCTCGGGCCACCCCCCCCCCCCCCCCCCCCCCCCCCCCTCTGGATCCGCCCCTGCCCCTCGCCCTCTATACCCACAGAATAAGGCAATGTTCTCACTAGGATTTTTATTTTGTTTGTATATGTAGTGGAGATTTGGCTTTCTTTACATGTATTCGAGATATGACAATCAGAGTTGTGGGTTCAAATGTTAATAACAAAAAAATAATATCTATAAACTTTAGATAATTCACATTAAGGGTTTGTTTAGGAGTGCGACAATGGTTGTGAAAAATGTGGTGATAAATAAAGGTTGTAAATAGAGATGTAGGAATCTGGTTATTGTAAATGAAGGTTTGTTTGGATGATCTCTTTTTGTAGAGCTGTTCAGAATAAAAAAAAATTTAGCTGTTTGGCAAATAGCGGTGTGATGTTTATGTTTGGATGATCCTTTTAAGATATTTTATTAACTTAAATTCCACTATTGACAATAAAATAAATATTTGCATACATTTTTCTGGGTAACAAACATCCCTCAGAATGTGGGGTTCTAGATTTGTAAACAACCTTCTTTCTCAAGTTCCCTCCTTTTCTAGCTCATCATCAGTCATGTCATAGTGTGCTTTAATAATGGCATCATTTTCGCTTTTAAGAGCAGAAAATTCCTCACCAAGCATTGATTTCACCATTCGAAACACACCACTTTTAGCGACTGATGCCTTCACCTGCTCCATCTCTTCCATCAAACTCTCTTTCAGTTTTATATGCTCAGATGGATGATCATTTTTCTCGAGAGCTTCTCAACTTCGGTTGTAAGCCACGCTATTTCTTCGGCGGAATCCTCTGCCTTTCTTCTTCTGCCGTTTTTTTACTTCTCGAGCTCTTCTCGCCTCTTCTTCAGTTCCAAAACCAGGTGCGATGCATGGCTCCACTACAACTGCTAGTGCTGAATGGGCGGACGGAGGTGAACTGGAGGGAGAGAGCCCCTCTCGCGAACAGAAAGAATTTCGCATTGGAGATACTCGGTTGCATTTCGAACGGATGCGGAAAAACAAACGAGAACTACGCCCAGCGTTGCATTTATATCTAACTCAACGGAACCTAAACTCTAATTCAAACGGGCCCTAAATGAATCTTTTTATTCATGTTTGAAATATTATTTAGGGCTTTTTTGGTGGCACGGATTTTTGATCCATGCTGTCGCGGCCACAACCCCTTTGTCGGGGCCGCGGGCGTAGCCTGGATCCGCGTGCAGGCAGATTATCGAAGAAATTTTCCGGATCGAGGCCGCAACCACGGTCGCAGTGGCCTGCCCACAAATTTGCCCTACGCCAAACCACCCCTTAATCTTCAAAAATCATTTTGGTAGACTATTTTTTCAGGTTTCCATTAAAGAATCTCGAAATATCATGTTCTCATGCATTAAGTGAAGCATCAAAGATTCAAGAGAACACAAAGTCACGAATCAAAAGTTACTAACAAAAAAAGGAAATGATAGTATAAAATTAGAAAATAAAGCACCCAAAATGAAGAATGTATACTTAGGCACCACAAACATAGTGCACCAAAGAATAAATGAAAGAGGAATAGAATAATAACCCCTAGGATGAACTTTACGCGACCCTAGTCATCCGGTGTACACGAACTTGATAGAATGAGAGATAAGTTTCTAGGAAGCTAGAAGCGACCATGAAAAGAATGTGAAGTTAGCAATTTCAAAACAAAACAAAACAATATCATTGTAAATGTGCATGTTGAAAAGACAAAAAAAAGTACTACTCAAAATGACAAGTCTAAACTTGCAAAGGAACAATGTGCACTTGTGCACTAAAGAGGTAATCGAAGAGGAAGATACTTGAATATAACTTTAAAGATGTGAATTGAGAAGGCTCAATGTAGGTTTGCAAATTGCTTCAAGTATTTCTTTTTTGCTTGTGAGTTGTGTAAACCATCAAACTTGCGTGCATAAATGATCCCATACTTGATGAGATAATTTTCTCCTAAGTGTGAAAGAGGCTAGCCACCTTTTGACCATGCTTTTCAAGCATGTGTTTCATGCCAAGTGTGAAAAGGGTTAGCCGTCGTTGACTATGAAATCAACAAGTGCTCTTGAAGGAAGCTTCTAGGAAGGTGGCCAAAGGAAGCTTCATATTATTCGACATGTGTTCTATGACCGAGGGAAGCTTCAAGGAAGCTTCCTCCACATGCTATCTACCGCCATCTACCCCTTGGTTTTGGCCTTATAAATAGGCATGAAGGAGGAGGGGTAAGGCATCCACTCATCTCTCATCTCAAGCATTGAAAGAGTTCTTAGAGAGGCCTTTGTGGCAAGCGTCTTGGTTTGGGGAGAGCTTTCGGACGTCTATGCGACGTTGACGAGGAATACTTCGCATACACGGATTGGATCTGGAGCAGACTTTGACAAGTATTCGAAGAGGCGTCTTGGAGAGGATTTGTGTAATCCGTCTCGTCCGCCACTGTCGGTAACTTGCAATTTTCTTGCTACTGTTTATTTTGTAATATTGTGTGGTGCGAAGTTGGTGAAGATCCTGTGTGGATAGAGGAGGGAAAGCCTTGTAATTGCCTATCTGTTTTACACATTTTTAGTGGCGGCTTTCCGGGTTGGACTCCGATCGTCCCGTGGTTTTTACCCTATTGGGTTTCCACGTTATGTCTGTGTGTCACCTTTATTGTTGTTATTTTGTGCTGTGTTTTTGGTTGTGTATCGGCATACCGCTAAGCGGTCGTGCAGGTACTTGCTCGAACTAATTTGCAGGTGCTCTGGTCGGGCTTGCGTGCTCTCTAGCCCAACAAGTGGTATCAGAGCTAGGTTCATTGTCAGAGCTGGTATCGGGCTGACCTATTTGAGATTCGAGACGAGCCGATCGGATATTTCGGGTTGTGATCGGGTGCGGTAGGTGACGACAATTAGTCCGCTCCCTATCCTCTTTGATTCCTTTCTTGGAAATAGTCGGCTCAAAGAACTGAGGTCAGTCCGATCAGTGACAGAGCACAATGGAATCTACTTCAGGTTCGAGTTCCGAGCAAATGGTGAAATTAAACGGCGCAAATTACCATCAGTGGCACTTACTGATGGAAGATCTCATCTACGTCAAGGGTTGGCATGCTCCTATCTTTGAGGAGATTCCTAAAGACATGGATCCAAATAAGTGGAAGGTGGAGCACCGGAAGTTATGCGGATTCATCAGACGGTTCGTGGAACCGAACGTCTACAATCATGTCGCGAGTATCGTTGATGCAAAGATACTTTGGAAGACTCTCGAGACGTTGTATGCCAAGAGTACTGGCATCAACAAGCTATATCTATTGAAGAAGCTGGGGGAGTTCAGATACAGAGATGGATCCCCTATCTTGGATCATGTGAACGAGTTCCAAGGTATTATTGATCAACTTACTGCTATGAAGGTGACCTTCGAGGATGAGGTCAACGCACTATGGTTGCTGAAGTCTTTTCCAGACTCTTGGGAGATGGTCAGAGTTTCTTTGATCAACTCTTCTCCTGGTGGCATCATTACTATGGAGATTGTCAAAAGTGGCATCCTGAACGAAGAGGTGAGAAGGAAGTCTCAAGGGATATCAGGCTCTTCTTCACGAGCTGACATCCTCTACACCGAACCCAGGGGGAGAGGCAGGAGCAAGAGTAGAGAAAGGAAGAGCGAGAGAGGACAAAGCAGGGGGGAAGTCCAAGTCACGTTATCAAAACGTGGAGTGCCACTATTGTCATAAGAAGGGGCATATTCAGAAGTTCTGTTATTCTCTAAAGAATGACGAAAGGAAGAAAAGAGTGGCTACTGATGATAGGAAGGAGAGTCACACTGCAGTTATTGTATCTACAGAGGATGATGTCATCATTGTTGGAGATGACGTCACAGCTGCACTCTCTTGTGATGACCGAAGCTGGATTGTTGATTCGGGTGCTTCTGCACATGTCTCCCACAACAGAGCGTTGTTTGCCACCTACACGACTCACGACTGTGGAGTGCTTAGGATGGGCAATGGTGACACGTCGAAAGTCATCGGGAGGGGAGACATGCACCTGAAGACGAGCACTGGAGGATTGCTAATCCTAAGAGATGTGCGACATGTACCTGACATCCGCTTCAACCTAGTTTCAGTTGGGAAGCTAGGTGATGAAGGACACTTAAGTGTCTTTGGTGGAGACTTTTGGAAGCTGATCAAGGGGTCGCTAGTAGTGGCCAGAGGTTATAGAGACACTGGCCTATACTATATGGAGGGGAGACCTGAAGCTGCTCAGGTCAACACCATTAGAGATGAGGCATCCACCTCCTTATGGCACAGGAGATTGTGTCACATCAGCCAGAAAGGGCTAGGATGTCTCTCCAAGAAGCAGATGATCACTGATCTATCTGAGGATCAGTTGGAGAGATGCGATCATTGTATGGCTGGAAAGCAGAATAGAGTTTCATTCAGCCACAGCTCCACCAGGAGATCCGAGCCACTAGAGCTCGTACATACTGATGTCTGCGGGCCACTGAAGGTCCAGACGAGAGGAGGAGCGTCTTACTTCGTGACGTTCATAGATGATTTTTCGAGAAAACTTTGGGTATATGCTATTAAGACCAAAGGTGAGGTTCTCGACACTTTTCGGAGATTCCACGCTGAGGTGGAGAGGCAATCTGGGAAGAAACTAAAGTGCATCAGGTCTGACAATGGGGGAGAGTATATTGGTCCCTTTGATGAATACTGCAAAGAGCAAGGGATCAGACATGAAAAGACTCCACCCAAGACGCCGCAGCTAAATGGCGTAGCTGAAAGAATGAACAGGACCTTGATGGAGAGGGTGAGGTGCATGATATCTGAGTCAAAACTACCTGGCATGTTTTGGGGTGAGGCTTTATACACAGCTGCACACGTCCTCAACCTATCTCCCAGTTATGCATTGCAGGAGGATGTTCCTAATAAGGTCTGGTATGGGAAGGACCCTTCATATAGTCACTTGAGGGTCTTCGGCTGCAAAGCCTTTGTGCACATCCCCCGGGATGAAAGATCGAAGTTGGATTCCAAGACCCGTCAGTGCATATTTTTGGGATATGGACGCAGCGGCGAGTTTGGCTACAGGTTCTTTGATCCGGTTGAGAAGAAGCTTGTACGCAGTCGCGATGCCATATTTTGTGAGGATCAGATTATGCTTGATCCTGAAAAGACTGAGAAGGCTGACTCTCGCACTGATGAAGAGTCTCCTGTGACTGGAGATGATGATACTGAGGAGGCCGCAGAGCCTAATCCGGTGCAGGGCGTTGAGCCACTTCCAGTCCATGAGGACATGAATGATGGCGAGCCTATAGAGGACATCACTGATGATGTGCATATACCAGCAGCTGAGCTTGGTCCACGGAGGTCTGATCAAGTCAGACAACCATCTTCTAGATACTCTGCTACTGAGTATATTTTGTTGACTGATGCGGGGGAGCCCGAGTGCTTTGATGAAGCAATGCAGAGCTCAGAGAAGAAAGAGTGGATGGTTGTTATGCAGGAGGAGATGCAGTCTCTGCATGAGAACCATACTTATGAGCTGGTACGATTGCCTAAGGGCAAGAAGGCTCTGAAGAATCGGTGGATTTTCAGAGTAAAGCAGGGAGACCCCTCGAAACCACTCAGATACAAGGCAAGATTAGTGGTGAAGGGTTTCAGCCAGAAACAGGGAGTTGATTTTGATGAGATCTTCTCTCCTGTTGTGAAGATGTCGTCTATCCGGGTTGTTCTTGGCCTTGCTGCAAGGCTAGACCTGGAGATTGAGCAGATGGATGTCAAGACCGCATTTCTGCATGGCGATCTTGATGAGGAGCTTTATATGGAGCAGCCTGAAGGTTTTAAGGTGAAAGGGAAGGAGAGCCTAGTCTATCGCCTGAAGAAGAGTTTGTATGGCCTGAAGCAGGCCCCGCGACAGTGGTACAAGAAGTTCGATGCTTTTATGGGGGAGATCGACTTCAGGAGGACCACCCTTGATCACTGCGTGTTTGTGAAGCAGTGCGCTCCAGAAGATTTCATTATTTTGCTCCTTTATGTCGATGACATGCTGATAGTTGGGAGGAGCACTTCGCGCATTGCCGAGCTGAAGCGGCAGTTGAGCTCCACATTTGCGATGAAGGACTTGGGAGCTGCGAAGACCATCCTAGGGATGCATATTCGGAGAGATAGAAGCTCCAAGTTACTTTGGTTATCGCAGGAAAGATATATCAGGAAGGTGCTACAGAGATTTAGTATGGATCAGGCGAAGAAGGTGAGCACGTCGCTTGCAGCTCACTTCAGACTTACCGCTGACCAGTGCCCGAGCACACCTGAGGAGAAAGAGGAGATGCAGAAGGTCCCCTATGCTTCTGCAGTTGGAAGTCTTATGTATGCCATGGTTTGCACTCGCCCTGATATAGCGCATGCTGTTGGCACTGTGAGCAGGTTTCTCACCAATCCCGGAAGAGAACATTGGAGCGCTGTGAAATGGATTCTGAGGTACTTGCATGGGACGTCAGACTTGACGTTAAGGTTTGGAGATAGTGAGCCAGAGCTTCTGGGCTACACTGATGCTGATATGGCTGGAGATTTGGACTCCAGAAGATCAACCTCTGGGTACCTGATCCTATTTGCTGGGGGAGCTGTTTCGTGGCAGTCAAGACTACAGAAGTGCGTTGCACTGTCGACTACGGAGGCAGAGTTTATTGCAGTCACTGAGGCGGGAAAAGAGCTTCTTTGGATGAAGCGTTTCATCAAAGAGTTGGGTTTCACTCAGGAGCGCTACACACTCTTATGTGACAGTCAGAGCGCGATTCATTTAGGGAAGAACCCCACCTTCCACTCGAGATCCAAACATATTGATACGCGGTATCATTGGATACGCGATACTCTAGAGCAGAGAGAGCTGGATTTGCAGAAGGTGCACACAGATGACAATGGAGCAGATATGCTTACGAAGACCGTGTCGAGGGGGAAGTTTGAGCATTGTGTGAGGATCGCTGGCATGGCGATCTCTTCCACATAAGTGCAATGGGGATAAATTGTTGGGTACAGTTCCCGTCCTTTGTGGAGAAAACTGTGGATTCGAGTTTGATGGCGCTGAATCTATTGATCAAAGGGGAGACATGTTGATGGAGGCCCTAGTGGGAGGCAAATTGGAGATTTGAAGGAAGATTGTTAGAATGACAAGTTTCTTCACTTAGTCGAAAAGGGGGAGATCTGATGAGATAATTTTCTCCTAAGTGTGAAAAAGGCTAGCCACCTTTTGACCATGCTTTTCAAGCATGTGTTTCATGCCAAGTGTGAAAAGGGTTAGCCGTCGTTGACTATGAAATCAACAAGTGCTCTTGAAGGAAGCTTCTAGGAAGGTGGCCAAAGGAAGCTTCATATTATTCGACATGTGTTCTATGACCGAGGGAAGCTTCAAGGAAGCTTCCTCCACATGCTATCTACCGCCATCTACCCCTTGGTTTTGGCCTTATAAATAGGCATGAAGGAGGAGGGGTAAGGCATCCACTCATCTCTCATCTCAAGCATTGAAAGAGTTCTTAGAGAGGCCTTTGTGGCAAGCGTCTTGGTTTGGGGAGAGCTTTCGGACGTCTATGCGACGTTGACGAGGAATACTTCGCATACACGGATTGGATCTGGAGCAGACTTTGGCAAGTATTCGAAGAGGCGTCTTGGAGAGGATTTGTGTAATCCGTCTCGTCCGCCACTGTCGGTAACTTGCAATTTTCTTGCTACTGTTTATTTTGTAATATTGTGTGGTGCGAAGTTGGTGAAGATCCTGTGTGGATCGAGGAGGGAAAGCCTTGTAATTGCCTATCTGTTTTACACATTTTTAGTGGCGGCTTTCCGGGTTGGACTCCGATCGTCCCGTGATTTTTACCCTATTGGGTTTCCACGTTATATCTGTGTGTCACCTTTATTGTTGTTATTTTGTGCTGTGTTTTTGGTTGTGTATCGGCATACCGCTAAGCGGTCGTGCAGATACTTGCTCGAACTAATTTGCAGGTGCTCTGGTCGGACTTGCGTGCTCTCTAGCCCAACAATACTTAGGGCTAATCTTGCATGGAATTGTGAAAAACAAGTCTTACGTACTGTAAATTGTGGGTAGAAGTGAACAACATAACAAAATCTTGAGCACAAAATTAACCATATCACAATGACAACAAAACACATTACTTAAGACATAGCAAACAGGTACTCAAACTATAATGTACATTGATCAATCTATGCCTATGTGCAAGAGAAGAGATTTCTTTATTGAATTCATGAAAAAATCTTATAATATTCAATATGATGATTAATAGTCACACAAAGTCTAACATTTATGATTTTTGGCTTGCTTCCGCTTGCACTAATGATTGTTGTCTCTCTTTCTTTCTGGTGAAAACTTACTCCAACGTGGTTGTCTTTTATGATTGAAAAAGGATCGCCACCTTTCTCTTTCTCCGCATGTCGGTCCACTCGACAAAGTGAAACTCTGCGTGGAGGAGAAGAACTGTTGTTGCACTTTGTTAATGTAAGTTATATAACAAAAAAAACATTCGCTTACATTAAATTTCATCTTGTAAAAACTCAATTGACACATCAACATGCTTCTAACAAATAATGATCTCGAATAGTTCTTTGACAGAATCGACCATCTTTACCATTCTCCACTAGAAATTCACTCTATCTTTGAAGTATAACTTAATGATATTAAAAATAAATTATTCATGATCATGAATATTGAAGTAGATCATTCTACCTTGGACCTTAAAGACCAGTAACTGAGATTGAGGCTCCGTTTGGTACGGTTTTTTTGCTCCGGTGAGTTTGGACAAAAAAATCATCGTCATAAAATATATGTTTGGCATGACAAAGGTGATGACCGTCACCAAGAAAAAATAGTAGTTTTGAACATAAAAATTGACGAAGTTCCTTTGGTCATGATCGAGGTTGGGCGTTCACGAACGACAGTTCATAACCACCGTTTTCACGATCACCACCGCCGCGCCAAACGGAGCCTATATCGATGGAATATCCACGTATACATGTTCAACTGGCAAGAGGTAAATATATTTATTAAGTTAATACAGATCCAACCTTACTAGTCCACATGAGAACCTGCTACACAAACTCGAAACTTATGCAACCTCCGATGTGGTCTCACTTTCTTCTTCTTCGTTGGACTGATTTTCTTACAAAAAAAAAGTCTATTCGGTGCAACTGTAGAACTGCGCCTATATATAACTAAACCCCTACTTCATCGCATATGTTTTGCCCGCCTTCTACGATCCGTTTGGGGCACCCTAAAAGGCACTTTCTTTCACCAAGAAATTTGTCGTCCTAGAAGTCTGTCATGAGCTATTTTGTTTGGGCTTCACTGCTCCAAAAATACTCTCCGTCCTGATCGAATTCGAAATGTCACAAATCTACCAGCCTCCACACGATTCGTCCCCGAACCACAAATCGGGCTAGAGAAGGTCTGGCTCCAAAGCATTTATTATAGAGTTCATCTTGAATTTGTTAACCAAAATGAGAAGTAACTATTTAATGAAGGAAAGATGATCTAATTGTCTTCAATACATTATTCCAGATAAAACAATCCTGATCATGTATTCTGGAATTAAATGCGATTGACGGGCGACGGGTATTGTTTTCTTGAAAGCAAGCTCTTACTGTTTGTTATATTAATTGTGGGGTTTATCCTTCATTGGTGAGGACGACCTCCGATTGCCAGCAGCCATTGGATCGGATGGGGTGGTGTAGTTGGAGAAAGCGAGATGCTCTAGCTGGAGTTATACAAGTTTTCCCCTAAAACATAGGCTTATTTGCTACGGTGAGTTTGAACAAAAACTCAATTATCATAGAATGTATATTTGACATGAAAAGGTTATGACTGGTACCAAGAAAATAAACTAGTTTTTAACATAAAATGCATGAAATATTTTAGGTGAGTGTTAGATTTGAAGTGAGCTAGCGCCAGCGCCAGCGCCAGCGCTAGCGCCAGCGCTAGCTCATACTCGTCACCCCCTTGTTTTGCCTATAAATAGAGGGGTACCACCCTCTAAAAAGATTAGATTCTGGATCTGGCGAGTATCATCAACTTTGAGCGAGTTAGAGATATCAGAGCGCCACCAGGCGAGCATCGGACTTGGAGTAAGTTCGGCAGGCGAGCATCGGACTTGGAGTAAGTTCGGCCAGCTCCCTTGAGCGAGTAGCGAGCAGTGGAGATACCGCCGGCGCTAGTGCTAGCGCGCGCGGTAGCGACAAGAGGCGAAGAGGCGAGCAGCGAGCTTGCGAGTAGCTGGGAGTGCGAGTACCTACTCGGGAGATAGCGTCCGGCGCTAGTGATAGCGCTCGCGCTAGCGAGTATTGGAGGAAGCGGCGCATGGCGAGCGTGCGAGAAGCTTGGAGTGCGAGCAGCGAGCTTGCGAGTAGCAGAGCTAACGCCTGGCGCTAGCGATACCGTCGGCGGTAGCGAGGAGCGAGCTTCTGTAGCGAGAAGCGAGTATTGGAGCGAGTATCACCTGCGCGGTGTGCTCCAGAGGAGAAGCGGACCTTGTCCGTGACCAAGTTCTTACCTTCTATTGGCTGTTGTGATTCAAGTTGGATGCAACTTGTATTCAGCCGTGTTCAGTTGTAACTAGCTACCAAAATTAGTATTGTGAAAGCTTGTGTTCATCTTTGGTGTCCTTTTTCTCCGGTTGGTTGACGTGTTCTTCCGACTTTAAAATATTTCACATGGTATCAGAGGGATAGTGGGAACAAGGACGAAGCAACCAAGATGGACGGCGGAGGAGGGTATGCTAGGGGACTTGGCATTGAGCTGCTTACTCAAACAACCTACAAGAAGTGGATGTCTTGTATGGAGAGCTACCTTCTTGGAGAGGATCTCTGGGAGGTTGTTGGTGGTGGGGAGCAAGAGGAAGTAGTAGCTGCCGGTGATAATGGTCCAGCTGTAAGAGCTTGGAGGAAGACCAACGCCAAGGCGGAGTTCACCTTGAAGAGAGCCATATCGCCTGACTTGTTCGACCACATCATAGGTTGCAAGTCAGCGTCTGCGATCTGGATAGCCCTCGATGAGTTATTCAACAAGAAGAATGTGGCGCGGCTACAATTCCTGGAGAATGAGTTGGCGAAGTCGACTCAAGGCGAGATGGCGATATCCACCTTCTTCCTGAAGGTGAAGAACCTATGTGGGGAGATCTCGGCCTTGGATCCTGAAGAGCCAATCTCAGAGGCGAAGTTGAAGCGGCACATACTCCGAGGCTTGAGGAGGGAGTATGTCCCCTTCGTTACTTCCGTGCAAGGATGGGCTACTCAACCCTCCTTTCTGGAGCTAGAGAACCTGCTATCGTCACAGGAGAGCTTGGCGAAGCAGATGGCAGGAGTATCCATCTCAGAAGGAGATGACGAGGCCTTGTTCTCAGGAAAGAGGAGATCCTGGGACAAGAGAAAGAAGAACTCCGGAGATGGACCTTCAACGTCCTCTCAGGGAGATGGGAGGAAGTTCCTCCCTGCGCGCGATGAGAAGGGGAGAACCCTTTGCTTTGCCTGTAAGAAGTATGGGCATATGGCAAAGGACTGCCGGTCTAATCTGAAGGCCGGTCATGCTGCTAACAAGGAGGGAGATCACCAGAGAGGTGGAGGAAGAGGTGGAGGTCACCAGGGCGGTGAGAGGGGGGACAATTGTTTCCTGGCAGAGATGACAGCAACGTCAGTCGATGTCTTAGCCTCCATCAACCTCGAGAACGACTGGATAGTGGATTCCGGTTGCGGGCATCATCTCACAGGAGATATGTCCAAGTTCGACTCCTTGGAAGCGTATGAAGGGACGGATGCTATCATCACTGCGAATGATACGGTACATCCTGTGGAGCGAGAAGGGAAGGTGTCCCTTGGAAGTAGAGAGAAGCCAGTGACACTGAAGAGTGTGTATCACGTGCCTGGCATGAAAAAGAACCTCTTCTCAGTGGCGAACGTCGTGGATGCTGGATACCACATGCTGTTTGGACCAAAGGAGGTGAAGTTCTTGAAGAACCTTTCGTCTGTCGATGCTGACGTCACGCTCACCGGGAGAAGGGTGAAGGATTTGTATGTTTTGTCTGCAAATGCCTACGTGGACAAGCTGAAAACAAACGACAACGATGTGATCTAGCATGAGAGGCTGGGTCATGTGGGGATGGACAAGCTGAAGATGATGGCGGCAAAGGGCCTAGTGAGCGGCCTGCCTCATCTCACTTCCTACGGCGACGGCCATGTGTGCGACGCATGCCAATATGGAAAGTCACATCGACTTCCATTTGACAAGTCGGAGACCAGGTGTAAGGCACCTCTTGAGTGCGTACATGCTGATGTTATGGGGTCGTGCGCCACCCTTACTTATGGAGGCAATATGTATGCGCTGGTTCTGGTGGATGACTACACCCGCTATACGTGGGTATACTTTCTGAGAGAGAAATCAGAAGTATTCTGCAAGTTCCTCGAGTGGAAGGAGCTTGTGGAGGGGAGGCTGAACCGCAGAGTGAAGAAGCTGAGAAGCGACAATGGAGGGGAGTTTACCTCCAATGAGTTTGCTTCTTTCTGCAGGAGGTTCGGCATTCGGCGGGAGCTCTCCTGCGCTCACACCCCGCAGCAGAATGAGGTGGCAGAGAGGACGATCCGCCATCTGGTGGAGACTACCAGGAGTTGGCTACATGCCAAGTGCATTCCCAAGGCCTTATGGGCGGAGGGAATGGCGTGCGCTACTCATGTGATCAACAGGCTACCTCTGAGTCCTAACAGGATGGTGTCTCCCCACCAGCTCATGTTCGGGGAGAAGCCCAATGTGGGTCACATGAAGGTGTTCGGTTCTACCTGCTTCGTGCACGTCCCGGACGCTCAGAGAACAAAGTTGGAGTCGAAAGCGAGGAAGTGTATCTTCATCGGCTACGATGAGCGGAAGAAGGGGTGGAAGTGCATGGATCTCGAGGAGATGAAGGCCCTAGAGAAGAATGAGACATGGGACCTGGTTCCCATGGTCGAGGGCATCAAGCCTGTCACCTGTAAATGGGTGTACAAGGTTAAGAAGAGGGCTGATGGAGAAGTGGAGCGGTACAAGGCGAGGCTTGTCGCTCGAGGCTTCTCTCAAACCTACGGAGAGGACTACGAGGAGATATTTAGTCCTGTCGCAAAGATGACGTCGGTGAGGACGATCATCGCTCTGGCGGCGTGCCGAGGTTGGAAGCTGTGGCAGCTTGATGTGAAGAATGCGTTCCTGTATAGAGAGATTGACAAAGACATATTCATGGTGCAACCGCTGGATACGTGTCCAAGTCTCAGCCATATCATGTCTGCAAGCTGAAGAAGGCCCTCTACGGGTTGAAACAGACACCGAGAGCCTGGTATGGGAAGATTGCTGAGTACTTGCAGTTCTGCGGCTACGATGCCTCAGACTCGGACTCCAGCATGTTCGTGAAGAAGAGTGGAGTTCTTCACGTGCTAGTGCTGCTATACGTCGACGACATGATCGTGAAAGGGAACAACCCTGAGGAGGTCGCGGCGCTGAGGTAGCAACTTTCCATACGATTCGAGATGAAGGATCTTGGTGAACTGCACCATTTCCTTGGCCTCCAAGTAGAGAAGAGAAGAGGCGGACTGGATGTTTCCCAGAGGGCGTATGCCGAGAGAATCGTCGAAAGATTCGGCATGAAGGAGGGGAAGAGCAGTTCCGTTCCTCTGGAGGCGGGGCTGAAGCTTCGGAAGGAAGAAGGGAGGATTCTTCCTGATCCAAAGATCTTTCGGGCACTGGTGGGGAATCTTATATACCTGACTATCACGAGGCCGGACATCGCCTTTGCTGTCGGCCGAGTTAGTCGGTATATGCAGGAGCCACGGAAGCCTCATCTGGAGGCAGCCAAAGGGATACTGAAGTACGTGAAGGGCACCCTTGAGATGGGGTTGTCCTATGGTGAGAAGTCTGACTTCAAGCTGCACGGGTACACGGATGCAGATTACAGAGGTGACGCTGATGATCACAAGTCGACATCAGGTTACGTGTTCTTGTGTGGAGCAGCTGCTATCTCGTGGTGTAGCAAGAAGCAGGACTCTATTTCCCTTTCTACCACGGAGGCCGAGTACAAGGCGTCGTCCTTAGCAGCTCAGGAGTGTGTCTGGCTAAGGAGACTAGTGGAGGATGTGGACGAGGAGGTCAGCGGACCTACTATGCTACGTGGGGACAACGAGAGTGCATTGAAACTGGTAACCAATCCAGTTTGTCATGCAAGGACCAAGCACATTGAGATCGAGCATCACTTCATCAGAGAGAAGGTGCTGGGTGGCTTGATCGCTGTGAAGCATGTGCGGAGTGAAGAGAACCTTGCGGATATATTCACGAAGCCCCTATCTGCGGGGCCGTTCCGGAGGCTTCGCTCGTTGCTTGGAGTTGTTCCCGGAGCTCACTTCAAGGGGGAGTGTTAGATTTGAAGTGCGCTAGCGCCAGCGCTAGCTCATACTCGCTACCTCCCCCCCTTGTTTTGCCTATAAATAGAGGGGTACCACCCTCTAAATAGATTAGATTCTGGATCTGGCGAGTATCATACACTTTGAGCGAGTTAGAGATACCAGAGCGCCACCAGGCGAGCATCGGACTTGGAGTAAGTTCGGCAGGCGAGCATCGGACTTGGAGTAAGTTCGGCCAGCTCCCTTGAGCGAGTAGCGAGCAGTGGAGATACCGCCGGCGCTAGTGCTAGCGCGCGCGGTAGCGACAAGAGGCGAAGAGGCTAGCAGCGAGCTTGCGAGTAGCTGGGAGTGCGAGTACCTACTCGGGAGATAGCGCCCGGCGCTAGTGATAGCGCTCGCGCTAGCGAGTATTGGAGGAAGCGGCGCGTGGCGAGCGTGCGAGAAGCTTGGAGTGCGAGCAGCGAGCTTACGAGTAGCAGAGCTAACGCCTGGCGCTAGCGATACCGCCGGCGGTAGCGAGGAGCGAGCTTCTGTAGCGAGGAGCGAGTATTGGAGCGAGTATCACCTGCGCGGTGTGCTCCGGAGGAGAAGCGGACCTTGTCCGTGACCAAGTTCTTACCTTCTATTGGCTGTTGTGATTCAAGTTGGATGCAACTTGTATTCAGCCGTGTTCAGTTGTAACTAGCTACCAAAATTAGTATTGTGAAAGCTTGTGTTCATCTTTGGTGTCCTTTTTCTCCGGTTGGTTGACGTGTTCTTCCGACTTTAAAATATTTCACAGTGAGGTCGGGCGTTCACGATCGACAGTTCATGACCACCGAGTTCACGACCGCCGCCACCGTGCCAAACGAAGCCATTGTGAAGTTTTCGGGACTGATGGATCACCAAGTAATGAACAAGAAACACTTGACTTATATAGAGATGCTTAAAGGTTACAAGTTACAATTGAACGGGACTGAAAACAAGTTGCATACAACTTGATTTACAACAGCCAAAGTAGAAGTAATAATAACTGAATGCGGACGGTGTCCGCTTCTCCTCCACAGCACACCACACAGGTGTCACTCGCTAGCGCGCGACGTTAACTCCTAACGCCCCGCGTTAGCCTTCTCGTAAGCTCTCTGCTCGCACTCACTGCTCACTAGCCGCACTCGCACTCGCTGACTGCTAGCCGCACTCGCGTACTTAACGTCTGGCGTTAAGTACTTAACGCTCAGCGTTAACTCGTGAGTACTCTCTCTCAAGAGACCTTCTCTAAGTCACTCGCCGAACTCGCTCCGAATTCTCTACTATCTAGCCCAAATTAGTATATCTTTTTGAGGGAGGGTCTGCCCTCCTAGTTATAGGAAAAGGAGAGACCTTCTAGAAGTCGAGCTAACGCTGGGCGTTAGCTCACTTCAAAATCTAACAGCCATAAACTCTTTATTAGTTATCCCAAATTTTGATGAGACAAGAAGTTATCGGTAGTTCTTAGTGGCAGTGAGTCTTCGGGTACATTAGGGCATGGCGGCGGCGGTCGTGAACTCGGTGGTTATGAACCGTGTGAGAATTTGCTCGAAGCATCCGGAGGAGGATCAAGGTGGAATCAACTCTTCGTTGCCCCTAGAGGGTATATATTGGGAAAACCCTATGAGTGTCTACGGGGATGGGTATCCGTGCACCTAGCTGACCCGTTATACCTTCGAACCCGTTATTTGACCAAATATACATTAACAATCTCCTCCTATATTTGTGACAAATAACGTATACGTTTCGAAGTGCAGAAAGTAGTAACAGCAAAAAAAAAGAGTTTTCGACTTAACATAAACAAGAGAGTTAGCATAATAAGTAACAGCAGAATTTTACACAAAATATCCAGAATAAAAAAGTGCTACTCAACAAAGTCTGAAAACAAAAATGACAAGGATAAAACATATGATAATTCTACTCGTCTAGTAGATCATCAGCATCCATGTCAAATACTACTTTCTCTCCTCCATCTCTACCATAGCCTGCAAGGAATTTCATGAGTTAGAAAACTCAATGAATTCATGAACATATGCAGTAACGTAGAAAGAGAACTAGCTCTTACATAAGTGAGCTTAGAACCTGTAGCAATGGTGAAGTAACACTGTCACCATCTCTATCCAGTCTAGCAGGGACCAGTCTAGTGTTGATTTTGTAAATCAACCGTTATCATATCCATTAGTGATCATTATGTGCTTCATAAATAAAAGTTGAATGATATGACACAACAATGTTTGCAACATTATCAAGTGTGGAATAATGTGCTATGATCATCAATGTTAAATAACCGACTACAGCGACTTTCTATTGCCAGTTGAATAATTTTCGAATCAACTTACAATGAGAAAGATGCTTAGTTATCAAATGTGGAATAACAGACATCTAGCCATCTTGGGTTTTCATCAAGAAATTATTTGGGGTTTTCAGTCTGTTATTTAGATGTTTGAATGTTGCGACTATAGGTTCTCACTGTCAAAACATAAACTGCGGAGGAAAGTTTCATATTTCTATGAACTTTAGTCCCATCTCCCGTGATGTTTTTATTGTGAGAGCTCTATTCAAGCCTTTGGTCAAGGCGTCTGCAACATTATCTTTAGATCTCACATCAATCAGGGTCATAATCCCTTGACTTGTGAGTGAGGTCAACCATGATTGTTTCAGCCTGAGATGCCTTCTTTTGTCATTGAACAAAGTGTTCGTAATAATCGTTTTCGTAGCCTGATTGTCACATTAAACTGCAACAGAACTCATTTTCAGGCTCGATAAAGGAATGTCCATCACCAAATCTCTTAACCACTCTGCTTCTTCGCCTGCTGCAGCAAGAACGTAGAGTTCGGATTTCATAGAAGAGAGTGCAATACAAGATTGCCTCTTGGACTTCCAGGCTACAGCTTCTCCTCCTAGTGTGAATACAAACCTGTTGACGCCAGGAAAATCCTGACTTCAAAATTCGGACCTTTGCAGCCGGAGGCTACTTGCCTAGCTGTCCGACGAGATGGTCAAGCTGGCGACTACGAGGAAGCTAGGAGAGCAACAACAACAGGACCCCAGGTGCTGCGGCAGGGAGGTCCCACCACGAACCCGGAAGCTCAAAGGAGTCTTCCCCTCCACAACCAAGAATGGCCGAGCAGGGTACGAGGAAGGCACCGGCTTGGCTAGCAAGCAGGGGTGACGGGCTCGAGAATTCGGAAATCGGGATCCAGAAGCTCAAGCACAGGTGCCAATCCAAGTACCCCTGGGGTCCTATTTATAGGCAACCAAGGGGTAGGGGGTTTTTATAGCCCAGCCCTAACCTGGCGACATACGGGATACTCGGCATGTATCACCGACCATAGTCGCCCATCTGGTGAGTATTAGTTGCTGCTCGCACAAGCCGGGCCAATACTCGCGCAGGTCTTCTGTGGCTTGCCAGGCACCTGGGGCGACATACGGGATACTCGGCACGTATCTTCGACCATAGTCGCCCATCTGGCGAGTATTTAGCCAATACTCGCCAAGCCCTCTTTTGCTCCTGCTGGCTGATTTGTCTGCCTCTTTGACTTTGACCTCTGCCTACGTGGCCTTGAGAGGGTCCTACCCTCGGAGAATAAGGGTTGTACACAATCCCCGCTCTTTGCGAGTAACATAGTTGCTCGGAAAGAAACATCCAACCTTTATTCGACGAGCTTCTGTCTGGGCGAGTATTGGGAGATACTCGGAATCTTGCCGGCCGACGTCTGGGCTCTATATATAGGGGGGGGTCTCTGACGGAACCACCTTTCTGCACTCGCCTACAATGTCGCTAGCTTTTGCTGAGGCTGCCAAAAAGGCCAAGGCTGATCTCGCGAATCTGATCGGCGTTCCCACTCCTCCTTCTCGCATGGACGCCGAGGTAGACGCCTTCCTTGCTAATAAGAAGAGGAAGAGGGCGGCTAAGAAGAAGAAGAGAGAGAAGAAGAAGGGGGCGACTATGGAGAACGTCGCCGATCCTCTGAGCGAGCAGCGTCAGCAGCTGCTGGAAGATTTGGGTCTCTCTCACGAGGGGCTCTCGCTTGCTCCTGCTCCTCCTCCTCCTTCGGCAGAGGTCGCCCCGGAGGCGAGTAGGGCTGGGGCCCAAACTCTAGCCCAACCGGACCTTCCTCCTGCGCGAGGTGAGCTCTTTAGTCGCTGTTCTGAAGACTATGCTGTTATAATAACCACTCCTGGCGAGATTTCTGACGCTTTTTGCTTCTGTTTTCAGATCCGCCGAGTACCGAGGTTCGGGAGGAACCTTTGGACGCTCTGCCGCTGCGATCATCCTCGATGATCTCGCCTGAGGGTGGGTCTCGGGGTGGTCGCTCGGTGAGGATTCTCTACAGCTCTTCTGTGGAGAAGAGGCCGATGAGCGAGCATGGGGCTCCTCTCTCAAGCATCAACCCTCCTCCGCCACCACCTACCTTGCGACCAGAACCGGCGAGCAGCTCGCACCTACCCGGGGTCGTGCTGCCGCCTCCTCCTTCTGGACTTCCGCCCTCAGTGGCTCCTCCGGGCGATCAGCGCCCTTCTACTTCAACTGCTCCCTCTACCCACCAAGGGGAGTCCTCGCGCAGGGGCGGGACTGGAGGGTCTTCTGCCTTCTTCGCTCCCAAGGGTGGAGGGCGCGTAGGAGATGGTCGCGGCCGGGGGAACATGCCCTTCAACCGGGATCATCCTGGCGGCCATTCTACTCGCCGAGATGGCGTCCATCACTCTCCCTCCCCGCACCGAGGAAGGGCTTATCCTCATCGGCGATCTCGCAGCCCTGCTCGCCGACGCTCCCATAGTCCTCGGCCATGTACTTGGTCGCTGCTTTCAGATAGTTGCCACCGCTCTTTTGATTCTGCTGGAGTTCTGACTCTTCATCTGCTCTTCTGCAGGTCGCGCTCATACTCCCGTGGGAGCACTGATCGACGTCGTTGGGCTCCCCCCTCGCGAGTACCAAGAGAAAGCTACTCGCACCATCTTGGAATTGGAGTCCAGGATAGAGCGGCTATCGATCTGCGAGCCTCATCGGCGCTTGACTGAGGTGGAGTCGCGGGTTGAGCGCCTAACGGCCAGTGACCCTCACCGCCGCCTGACTGATTTGGAGGCGCGAGTATCCCGGCTGGAGGAGTTTGATACTCGCCTGTCGGGTACTGAAGCTCGCCTCTAGTCTATCAGCGACTTGGAGCGCAGGGTGGCACGGATCGAGCACCGGCAGCAGCTGCATCATGACGAGCTGGTCGGGATGCGCGCAAGCATGGGTTCGGTGGGGAGGCTGGCGAGGATTGAGGACCAGGTGCGATAAGGCGAGGACGCTATGTCTGTGGCCTCCGAGCATTTCAAGCGTGCTCGCAGCATGGGCTGGGTCGGACGACATCCTCAACCTCAGGATCCCCAGGAGACCACTCAAGCGCAACCCTAGTTGTTGCCCTTTCTTCAGTTTCTTCTTCTTTGTATCTTGTAGCTCCTAGCGAGCATGCTTTGTATCTTTGAACAGCTTATTATTTGAAGTAGTATTGATTTACCGAGTAATTGAATACTCGCCTTTCATTCTTGTCTTGCTTTACTTTATCTGTTGTTGTTTGGATTTTTTCTATCTTCTTTTTGCTGTTTGCCGAGCATATGTTGAATGTCGCCTGCATCCTGGCGAGTTTCTTCGTGTTTCTGTGATGCAGGTACTCGCTAGCTGAAGGTCGACATTTTGACGTGCTCTGAGCTTTTGGCGATTTACTTCGATACTCGCCACCCCTAGTCGTACCTGTGGAGTCGTGTTCGACAAGCCAGGCTACCCGACTACTATAAATAGGGGGTGGGTGAGTCTTAAAATACGCTTTCGGCGATCTCTGGCTTCTTGAGCGAGTATCTTTTAGACTTCCTCTCTTCGCCCTTCTTCCAATACTCGCTCTCTTCCCCAAGATGACTGACGAGGCGAACATCAGGCGAGCTAATCATGTGAAGAACTTCGAGGAGAACATCTTCAAGAAGCCGATTACCCAGCAGAAGGACTTGGACGATTTCAACGCCAAGTTCGCAACTCCGGGGTATGTCGCCAGGCTTCCTCGCCAGTCTGAGCGACTAAACACCTCCTCGCCCCTGGCGATGATCTTCCCAATCTGGCATTTCGAGGTCGGCCTGCGACTTCCCATATGGCCCGAGTTCCGCAAGATACTCGCCTTCTATGGGATAGTCCCTGCCCAGATCAATCCCAACGGAGTGGCGATTATCGTGGGATTCCTGTGCTTCCTGCGGGAACAGAATATCGTCTTTGACCTTGCGGTATTTAGGCGAGTATTCTCGATCATGGCGACCGGCGAGGGCATCATCTTCCTGTGCAGCCACGTCTGCACTCTGGCGGGCACTTCCAATAAGAACCATCGCTGGGTGGAGCGACTAGTCGCCATCGAAGGCGACTTCGCGGGCATCTCCAGCTCGCCCCTACAGCCGTCGGAGAATGTCTTCACCGTCCCCTTCTTGAAGGACGGTCAGGAGAAACTGCTCGATTCCTTCAGGCATCGTCGCTTCGATGTGATATTCTGGAGGAGGCGAGTAGACGAGCTCATGGAAGTTCGCCTAAGGGAAGGTACTTTTTGCGCGAGCTTCAGCCATACTCGCCCTTGAGCCTTGATTTAGGCGACTAATTTTTGGTCTTCTTGTTTGCAGGTGTGCAAACTCTTCCGCGCGACGCTCTTCCTCCCGCGGTGAAGGCGACAGCTGCCACCCAAGGGGGTGCGGGAACCTCGGCGCGCGAGGTTGGGGGCTCCTCCCCAATCGTCTTGTCGCCAGG
Source organism: Dactylorhiza incarnata (assembly GCA_033032865.1). NCBI lineage: Eukaryota > Viridiplantae > Streptophyta > Magnoliopsida > Asparagales > Orchidaceae > Dactylorhiza > Dactylorhiza incarnata. Next base: position 2,782,612 of record JAWHQI010000265.1, read on the forward strand.
GGGCGACAATCCCAAGGTCGCCGGCGATGAGGTCGGGACCTCCAAGAAGCGAACGGGCAAGGCTAAGGCCTCTGAGCCCAAGAGGAGGAAGAAGGAAGTCGCCCACAGGGATCTGGACAAGAAGGCGGATCCTTCGGAGGCTGGCGAGCCGAGCGACCATCCGCTCTTCAATGAGGGCACCCGCAGCGAGGATGCCTATGGTCGCCCATTGGTGACCCGGGCTGAGCGCGCCCACGAGGTGACCCTCAGCTCTAACCTCCCCGCCTGGTCGGATGAGTGGGAGGACAAGGGGGAGGCCTTCGACGTGACCAACGTCCTCTATGGTCGCGCGGACGCCGAAGTCCTGCAGGACACGGTCGCCGAGGATCTGGCTCACCAGACCTCGCGCTCTCTCTTGCGATCTGTCGAGCTGGCTCACGCAACAGCAAGCCGACTGCTCGAGTATGAGCAGGCGAGCAAGGTGCATGGCTCGAAGATGATTGCCCTGGAGAACCGGGTCAAGGAGTTCGAGGTACTCGCTCTTGCGACTTTTATTTGCTTTCTGGAGTACTCGCCACCTTGCAAGCTCTCAAACTTACCTTTCCCTTTTTACCTTCTGCAGGCTGCCGAGCTGGAATCAGCGAAGAGATTGTCCCAGGCTGAGAAGGAGTTGGAGGATAATCGATCGGCCCTGGAGGTCGCCCAGATCCGTATCGCCGAGTTGGAAACTCGGCCTGCCGAGCAGCAACCGGCAGAGGCGGCCATTCCTAGGGGCAAGCGCATAAGGATGCACGGCGACGACATGCCTTATATTCGCCGGGAGATCGCGCGAGCAACGGGGGAGGTCATCCTGAACCAGATGAAGGCAGACGATCTTCTGAAGCCGGAAGCTATGGGATTGACAGTGGGGGACCTCATTCCGGCACTGCTCGCCGAAGAGTCTTCCTCCCCCTTGCGAGCATCCTCGCCGCAGTCTAGCGATGCCGAGGATGAAGATGATGAGGACGACGATGACGATGATGATGACGATGATGACGACGATGATGCTGACGACCCCGATGTGGATATAGAAGGCGAGGATGTCGCCTAGTCGCCTGGGCTCCCTTTTTGCTCGCCCGATGACCTTTTTGTGCACCATTTTTTATATATACCTGTAACTTGTACACATTTTTTTGAAAAAATGAAAGGAACTTGACAAGTCTTACTCGCCTCTTTCTTCATGTACTTACTTCCTTGCTTGTATGTTGCTTAGGCTCCTAGGCTCGAGGCGAGGTTGAGTGCTCGCTAGGCTCCTAGGATTTTGGCGAGGATGTATGCTCGCACCTGTATACTCGCAATGCATGCTCGCACCATCATACTCGCACCTGCAGACTTGCTCCCGAGGCCTTGACTTGCACCTAGTGAATAGCACCGTTAGGATTTTAAGCAAGAATCAAAGGAGCTCTTCAAGGGAAGGAAGAAGTAGGGTTTAGCAATCGGGGAGGCCCGTGGGGATATCATCCCGAGGCCTCCTTCCTATTTGAAAACCTGGTGTCAACGGAGAATGATATCAAGTAAGGAACGGCAGTCGGGCAGGTCCCATAGGGACACACCGTCCTGTGGTTTCCTCTTACTTTAGATGCTTGATGTCTTCGAAGGATGACGTCAAGCATGGAAAGGCCGCCGGACCGGTCCCACAGGAACACAACGTCCAGCATCCTTCATCCTGTAACTCGGGTGCTTGCTACCTTCAAAGGCTGACGTCAAGTGAGGGATGGCATCCGGGCAGGTCCCCCAGGGACACACATTCCCAAGGCCTCCGTTGACTTGGACGCTTGGATGCCTTTGTCTTTCGGTCGGTCGAATCGGTCACCTCCTTCTTTCAAGTTGGGCTATCGGCGTCCAGACTTCCTCCTGGTAATCCCTCCAGTCGGATGAGAAGCGCAGTCGATATGAACCGTGGTCAACATGCAAGGGGGGAGCTGATCTCGACCGTCAATGCAGAGGCTTGGTCTTAGAGGGTTGCTGAACCGACGCACTGTCCCATCATCCGTTTCGGGGTTTTACGAGGTTCAAGTCGGAGGCTCGTTTCCCAACTGGTGGTGACGGAGATCGACGAGCAGATCGTCCGGTAGGGAATGACAGTCGGGGAGTTCCATGGGAACACACCGTCCCGAGGTCCCCTCCTACTTGGATGATGAATGCCGACCAAACCTGTTTCCTGCTGCTCAACAATTTTAAGGGGAGTTTAAGCACACTTAAGCACAATAACTCACACAATCGGAGGAAAAGCTGGAAACAAGACGCTTTGAAGCGAGCTGGTTTAAATTGATCACTTCTTTGCCCGATCGGAAGGTCGGCGTCCAGACTTCTTCCCTGTAATCTCTCCAGTCGAATGAGAAGTGCAATCGATACGAACCATGGCCAACATGAAAGGGGGGAGCTGATCTCGACCGTCAATGCAGAGGCTTGGTCTTAGAGGGTTGCTGAACCGAGGCACTGTCCCATCATCCGTTCTGGGGTTTTACGAGGATTAAGTCGGAGGCTCGTTTTCCGGCCTTGCCTGTGGACCAATTCTGTCTGCTGCTCTTTTTTAGGAGCCTCCCGCTCGCAAGGGTATACGACACCTTTATTCAAGGGTCCCCTGAGCTAGTGAAACTGATCACTTCCTTGCCCAAGTGGAAGGCTTGGTCTTAGAGGGTTGCTGAACCGAGGCACTGTCCCACCATCCGTTCTGGGGTTTTACGAGGATTAAGTCGGAGGCTTATTTTCCAACCTAGCATGTGGACCAATTTTACCGGCTTTTTCTTTTCTCTTCTCTGAAGATTCTTGCTGTGACAGAAAAAGCTTCCCAGTCCCATGTTTCAGGGAGAGGAAGGGTTTTATTTATGGATAACAAATTTACAGGGGTGGGATGTGTACATACTCCCGTTCAGGAGCCAAACCCTTTCAAGTTGTCGTCGTTCCAGATGTTTTCCAACAGCTCCCCTTCACGATGAAGGGTTCTTCCCGTCTTGGATTAAGCTTCCCGACGGCGGCTGATCTTCCTGCTGCGTCCACCTTTTGCTTACCTACAAAATCAAAAAAGGGAACTGTCCAGGATCATCGTCCTGATTGTCTCGACCTCCAGGTTGTCAAACGTGTTCGTGAGAACGACGTAAAGATGACACAGACAGATCCCCCGTTGCACTCCAGGATTCGGTTGACGGTGAAGTCTTCGACGATCGCATCAATCACACGGGCCTCATGGAAGGGATTCTCATCCCTTAACATGCCCTCCTCCGAGAAGGTGATTTCCTCTAGCGGGGGTGGTGCTTGAGAGGTCGGAGCGACATTCTGGCGGTAGGCCTGGTGGAAATTCGCTTTGCGGAAAGATCCGAGCTCCGCTTCTCCAAAACTCACTCCTACCTCCCCGACCTTGATACTTCCTTGACATCCTTGGCTGACCCGATCCCTATTCCTCCTCTGGTTACCCTTCCGGTTACGTCTGTTCCCCTGACGGACAGCAACCATTGACTCCATGCATCCTTCCTCCTTACGCACTTCTTGCCTAACACGATTCCTCCCCGAGTAGTAATTCTTCGAGGAATCCCTGGACCCCTCCGGCACTGGCGCGGCGACGATCTCCTCGCAGAATGGGCTCCTACCCCAAATCTGGCGACGATCTTCCACCTGGCGACTATCACAACTATACTCGCCATATGGGCGAGTATCCTGATACTTCGCCTGCTCCTCCGTCTCGCGGAAGCGGATCCCTTGCGAGGTCTGCTGGTAGAACTGCGACCTCCTTGGTCGCTCGGTCTCATCCTGCACATGCTCCTTTCCTGCTCGCCGAGGGGGACTCCTTCACTTGGTCAGAACTGGGCGATGCGGCGAGGTCGCCGTGACCTCGGCGCGCGGCTGAAGCGCTGCTTGCAAGATCCCCTCCATGCGCTGCGTGAAGTCTTCGAAAACTGCTAGCGTCACGAACTCGCCACTCGCGGACGAGTTGCCGACTACCTCCTCATGGTCGCCAACTACGACCATCTCGCCTTCTTTCTGAACTTTCTTCCAACGACTACGATCCACGCTCACCGCACCAAAGTGTTGACGCTAGGAAAATCCTGACCTCAAAATTCGGACCTTTGCAGCCGGAGGCTACTTGCCCAGCTGTCCGACGAGATGGTCAAGCTGGCGACTACGAGGAAGCTTGGAGAGCAATAACAACAGGACCCCAGGTGCTGCGGCAGGGAGGTCCCACCACGTACCCGGAAGCTCAAAGGAGTCTTCCCCTCTACAACCAAGAATGGCCGAGCAGGGTACGAGGAAGGCACCGGCTTGGCTAGCAAGCAGGGGTGACGGGCTCGAGAATTCGGAAATCGGGATCCAGAAGCTCAAGCACAGGTGCCAATCCAAGTACCCTTGGGGTCCTATTTATAGGCAACCAAGGGGTAGGGGGGTTTATAGCCCAGCCCTAACCTGGCGACATACGGGATACTCGACATGTATCTCCGACCATAGTCGCCCATCTGGTGAGTATTAGTTGCTGCTCGCACAAGCCGGGCCAATACTCGCGCAGGTCTTCTGTGGCTTGCCGGGCACCTGGGGCGACATACGGGATACTCGGCACATATCTTCGACCATAGTCGCCCATCTGGCGAGTATTTAGCCAATACTCGCCAAGCCCTCTTTTGCTCCTGCTGGTTGATTTGTCTGCCTCTTTGACTTTGACCTCTGCCTACGTAGCCTTGAGAGGGTCCTACCCTCGAAGAATAAGGGTTGTACAAAACTCACTAGTGGACTTGCTGTCGTTTAATTCCGAGCACCATGATGCATCAGAATAACCTTCAAGAACTGAAGGATGACCAGTGTAAACTAAAGCAAACTTTTGGGTGTGCTTTAAGTATCTCATTAGCCTATCTAAGGCGTTCCAATGGTCTTGGCCAGGATTACTAGTGAATCTGCACAACATGCCGAATGTAAAGGCTATGTCAGGTCTAGTGCAGACCGTAGCATACATGAGGCTACCAAGCAGTTTAGAATAATCTAACTATCTAACCATAGCTCCTTCATTGGGCTTTAGGCGGTTAGTGTGGTCGTATGGTGTCTCAGATGCTCTACTGTCACTATATCCCCACGTGTCCAACATGGACTGTATATAGTGGCTTTGACTTAGGGAGATGCCAGTCTACCCAAAGCTCACTTGCATGCCTAGTATAGTGTTAGCTACACCTAGGTCTTTTATGCTAAATTCTTTTATTAGGTCTAACTTAACGTCATCCACTTCGGATTGATCAGACCCTAGAATGAGCATATCATCTACGTACAAGCATATTATGATGACTTTATCCGATCTATTACGTATGTAAAGAAATTTATCCGAGAGACTCGACATGAATCCCATGTTCTTTACACTATAGTCGAACTTCTCATGCCATAATTTCGGTGTTTGCTTTAGTCCGTATAAAGACTTAAGTAATTTACAGACCTTTGTTTCGTGACCGTCTACAATGAAACCTTCAGGTTGACTCATGTAGATCTCTTCGGTCAGATCTCCGTTCAAGAACGCAGTCTTAACATCCATTTGATGAACAATAAAGTTCTCAATAGACGCAATAGCAAGGAGGGCGCTAATGGTTGCTAAGTGACACACGGGTGAGTAGACATCAAAATAATTTACTCCGCTTACTTGTGTGAAACCTTTAGCCACCAGGCGTGCTTTATACTTAGCTATGCTGCCATCAGGATTTAGTTTCTTTTTCAGAATCCACTTACACCCTACGGTTTTAGCCCCCTTTGGCTTATCAACCAACGTCCAGGTGTTATTCTGAAGTAGAGAATTCATCTCTTCATCAATAGCTTCTTTCCAAAGTAGGGAATCCCTGGATCTCATCGCGTCATTATAGGTGGATGGATCAGCCTCAACGTGGCAAGTGACAAAGTCACTACCGAAGGTTCTGGGAATTCGCTCTCTTAGAGAAGTTCTCCTAGACTCTAGGCCAGAGTTATCTACCGGAACGGAATAGGAGGTGCTCGGTACAGAAGTAGGATCATCTTCAATAATAGTTACTTGCATACCTGGGAGAGACAGGTTCTTATCATTGAGGAACTTATCTTCAAAGAACACTGCGTCCCTAGATTCTATAACAACGTTATTAGAAATATCTAAGAATCTATCTGCAACACTATCCTCAGCATAACCTAGGTAGACACATGTATTGGTCCTAGGTCCAATCTTAGGATCAGGAACCCTGACATAGGTTATGCATCCTCAGGTCTTAAGTCTAGTAAAAGACGGCGATCTCTTAAACCAAAGCTCGTAGGGTGTAACCTCTAACTTGGCATGAGTAACTTTATTCAAAATGTGATTTGCAGCTAAAACTGCTTCTCCCCAATAAGCGGAAGGCATGCCTGCAGTCAGGAGCATAGAGTTTAACATTTCTGTTAACGTGCGATTTTTACGCTCAGCTATGCCATTAGACTGTGGCGAGTAAGGAGCAGTGGTTTCTGCAATGATTCCATGCTGGGCAAGGAAACATTTGAACTCACTGGACATATATTCTCCTCCTCTATCACTTCTAAATCTTTTAATTTTCATGCCTAATTGGTTTTCTACCCTGGTTTTGAAAATACATAATTTTTCAAACGCTTCATCTTTAGTTTTAAGGAGATAAATGCGACAAAACCGAGAACAATCATCTATGAAGGTGATCAAATACTTCATGTCTCCTCTAGTGACAACTTTTGAAGTCACATATGTCGGAATGTATTAGTTCTAAGGGTGTTGTGCTCCTAGTAACCGCACTAAAAGGTTTTCTAGTGATCTTAGTCTGAGCACACACTTCACCTTTATTAGTTTTAACTGTAGTGTCTAAAACTATCTGGTGAGTTCTAGCAATTTGGAACATTTTCCTATAGTTTACGTGTCCTAGTCTCTCACGTAGAGTCTTAGGGCTAACTAAGTTTGTTTGAACTTGTTGAACTATTTCGTTTGCTAGACTTAATCTATACATCCTATTTTGGACGTGTGCACATACAAAATAGTGTGAGTTAACTGACAGTGTTACTCTACCGCTACAGAAAGTAAAAGACATACTAGCATCACAAAGTAAGCTAATAGACACTAAGTTAGCAGCTAATGAAGGAATAAACTTAATATTCTTTAAAGTTAAAGTCTTACCTGAGGATAACAGCAAAGTTGCGTTCCCCACCTTCAGAATGTCAGCTGTCTCACCGTTGGCAACGATCACAGATTCTCTTGCATCAGTAAGACCTGTCATCAGAGTAGGGTTGTTGCAAACATGACACGTTGTCCCCGAGTCAAGGAACCACTCTGTACTGGCCTTTCCGTTTCCGACCATGGCAACAAAGTCGGATGGCTCAGTGAGACTAACCATGTCAGCATGGTTGCCTTCCTGTGGTGTCTTGCCCTTCTCCTTATGAGGAAGCCTGCAATTAGATGCGTTGTGTCCCCACTTGTTGCAGTTATAGCACTTGCCCTTAAACTTTTTGATTTGTTTACTTGGGTCTGCAACCTGGGAGCTACTCGGGTTGGGTTTTGACTTCCTAGGGTTCGGCACTCGCCTAGAGTTCGAAATCATGTTAGCAGCAGTCTTCTGCTTGCTAACGACTTCTAGAGCGTGTCGAGTCATATTTCCGTCCTCAATGCGTATAAAACGCTTGAGTTCGTTCAAACCCACATGCATTTTCTTGCGGTACATTTCAGTTTTGAAATTGTACCACGTAGAAGACAACTTATACACAATTGTGCCAGCAACAAAGCTATCTGGCAACGCAATATTCTCGCTATGTAAGGAATCTACTAAAACTTCAAAGTTTGATACCTGAGGGAGAATGGCCTTCTCCTCGTCGAAGGTGAACGAGTGGAACTTGTCCACTAAGTGCGCCTTAGACAGGTCCTCCTCCTGCCTGAAGTGCTCCTACAAAGCATCCCAGATGGCTTTAGCTGTCTTCAGCTTCATGTTCGTCTTCGCTAGATTGGAAGACAGGCAGTTCAGCAGGTAGTCCCTGCAGAAGTCTTCATCAGAAACTCATTGTGCCTCTTCAGCAGTCCCTACGACCTCAGCACCATCAGACTGAACTATGTAGAACACGTTCAGAAACTTCATCCCGAACTGAGTATTCAACTTCCAGTCGTTGAACTCAGTCGTCGTGAACTTCTCCAGCTTTATCATCGGAACGGGGGACGCCATGTTGTTCCCCTTCATCATTGTGTGCCCGACAGATGAGAACAAGCCACCAGACAGAGGATTCAAAAACTTTGTAGCTAGCGCTGGCGGTAGCCTGGGCGGTAGCCTGTTCGGCTGCTAGCGCCAGGCGCTAGAAGGTAGCGCTGGCGGTAGCGCTTAGGGTTGCACTTCCTGGGCTTGGAGACGGCGGCAGCGGGAGCTACTGATGGCGGCGGCTAGGTGGGATCTGGAGGCGGAGGAGGCGAAACCTCCTGAGGCAGCGACGTCGTCGGCGACGGCAGATCTGGATTGGCGCAAGATCGGACCAGCGACACGGGCACGAGGGCGGATCGGAGCGGCGGCACGGCAGCAGCCCTGGGTCTCCTTCTTCTTCTTCGTGAACGGCGGCCTGCCAAGAACAGCAGCGGCGAAACCCCTTTACTTTCGCAAAACGGCGACAGATCGGCGGCAAGATCCGACGAACACCTTCGTCAGGACGTGTGGCGGCCTGCGACCAGATCGGGATCTACTTCGCGAGAACGGCAGCAGCGGGAGAATCATGAAAGACGCGATCTCCTTCTCTCTCGCGAGCGGCGGGCGGCAGCAGCAAACCAGCGGGCGCGAGTTGCTGGGCGAGAGCGATCTCCTTCACGCGAGCGGTGACGGCGGCGGGAGCGAACCAGCAGCAGAATCGCGATCTCCTCTACCTTCTCTCGCGAACGGCGGCGGCGGGAGCGAAGAGGATCGCGAATCCTTCGCGTGAACAGGAGTAGCGCTAACGGGAGCACGGGAGCGAGCAAACCCTTAGGGCAAACTTCGAGATTGTGAGAGTTTGCTCGAAGTATCCGGAGGAGGATCAAGTTGGAATCAACTCTCCGTTGCCCCTAGCGGGTATATATAGGGAAAACCCTAGGAGTGTCTACGGGGATGGGTATCCGTGTACCCAACTGACCCGTTATACCTTTGAACCCGTTATTTGACCAAATATACATTAACAAACCGTCGCGTCGTTTTTGCTCTGGTGAGCTTGAACAGAAACGGCACATTCATGAATATGTGTTTGAAATGACAACGGTTATGACCATCATCAAGACAAAAAATTAAAACATAAATTTTGATGTAGCCCACCGCTTTCCCGGCCGCCACCGTGTGAAACTGGAGAATTTTTCGGAATCGGGCTCCTTTCCAAATCTTGAACCGGGTGAAATAACTGCACGACCCATGACGTCTCAACACGCGGCGTCATCTCAGAAGGTCACAAATGTTATGCTATTTTAGCGCATGTTTCATTGCTGATCTCTTGGGAGATCATTTTGGGTCTCCCGGGAGATCATTTTGGATAGAGAAATACTATTTTGGTGGCACTTGACTTGGGATGCTGTCCCCTCCCGGCCATGGCTGGCCCGGCGGGGCCTTAGAGAGGACTGCTCTTGCCGGCGGGGCTGCATGGAGGAGGAATCCAGGGATCACTTGGTGGGTGCCTGTGCCAATCTCATGGCAGTCCGACGGGCCCTTCACCGATGGGGAATCAGGCTGTCTTTGGTCTCCACATGGGAGGATCATATCACGCTATTATCTACCGCCGATGCCTTGACGATGGCCTCCATTAGAGGGCTCTGTTATGTTATTTACCAATGCTGGCGGGCTCGCAACGCTAAGGTTCAACACCAGGATTTTGCTGCCCCCGAAATCTTAGATGCGACTGTATTAGCTACCCTTTCAAGCGACAATGAGTACCCATTGCAGGTGAACTGGGACACTACTCTGCCTTTGGGGCAGTCTTCTTCAAATGCGTGGCGTCGCCCCCTCTTGGTTGGATAAAGTTGAATTTTGATGGGACCCTTTTATCGAACTGGTGTGCTGGATTGGGAATTGTGGTTCGTGACGATGCCGGTTGGGTGCTTCTTGCGGCCAGGGTGGAATCTGTGCATTGGGATACGGGGGGGGGGGGGGGGGGGGGGGGGGGGTGCCGAGATGGCGGCCCTTAAGGCTCTTAGGTGAGTGCTCCCTTCATCTCTATTTGGGGTGAAAGGGGCTATTGTTGAGGATGATAGCCAAAATTTATTGGACTACTGCAGCCGTAATATCCAGTGCGGAAAATGGACCGGGGACTTCCGCGATGAGGAGGACTTGACCTTTCTCCTCGACTTCAATCAGGTTCTCTTTCACCATGTTAGGCGTGCTGCAAACAGGGTAGCGGACTTCTATGCTAACCTTGTTTTCTCTTACTCTTTTTTGTGGCCTTCTCCGGACTTCACACATCCAGATTTCCTTGAGCTAGTCAAGGCAGATCTGGATGGTGTGCTCCCCCTTTTCTAGGTGTACTTTCTCTTATTTGGTTTTTCGTTTTAATGCAAACGCAATATTTCAGGGAGATCTGTTTGGGACTTCGGGATATAATTTTGGGTCTCCCGGGAGATCATTTCGCTGAAATTTAGAGAAGAAAATCGCATTCTCGCGCGCTTTAGATAAGAAAATCGCTGAAATTTTTTGTGCTTTCAAGATTGCAACATGTATCACGCTGTTCTTTCACCCGATTCTAGATGTGGAAATGGAGTCCGGTTCCAAAATTTCTCGTAAAACAGACCCTTCATCTCGAGCTTCTCCTGCTCAAAGTAAATGTATAAAGCTATTAATAAAGGGCAATGTTATAAGCAGTTCTAAAATGGCTATTCGCAGTTCATTGATATCTACAATCCAATCAATTTATTCGCAGTCCAATATATTTATCCGCACCCCAAGATTTGTTATTACCAATAGAATTAAGCCGCAAATTTTTGGAAATATAGAGCTTCAGGCATACAAAAATAAATGTGTATTTGAAAATCTGGCATTTGGTGAGATGTAGGTAGAATAAAAACTGGCGGGTTGTTCAAAAGATGTTTATATCTGATGGGGTTTCCCAGAATGTTTCGGTCAAACCAAAAAATTTTAAGCACAATCTCGGCCAAAGTCAACTCCACTAACACCAAAACCGCCACGCACAGCGAACCACGGTGTCATCACACCCCACTATTTTCGTAACCGTCAATCATGAGATGCAAAAGGTGCAAATAGTAAAATTCCCATTATTTGGTGCAAAGAGTAAAATTTCCTATCATTTGGTGCAAATAGTAAAATCCATCATTATGGGAGTGCAAATAGTAAAAACCTCCATCATGGGGTGTCGTTAGTAAAATCCACCCTGCATGATGGGGTGCGCATAATTGAATCCCATAATGGGTGTGCGCGTAGCAAATTTCCAAAAAAATACGCATAATAAAACATGAGATATCGGTCTGCGTATAATAAAAATACGCACAACGGTCTGCGTATAACACATAATACAGTTATTGTGTGCGCATAACCATATCCGCCATAGGTGTGCATGTCGCCATAAAACTATACATAACGGATGTGCGCATAGCACATAAATTGGTTACGGTGTGTTGATAACTACATAACCACCGTAGCCACCACTTATTTAAGAAAATGTCATTCTCAAAAACTATAAAAAAGACCTCAGGGCCCTCCTTCCATTCCATCTTTCTCTCTTCCCGCCTTTCCTCCTTCGAGCAAGAGAGATCCTCGAAGACACCTTCGAAGATCTCATTCGCTTTCGAAGATCTTTGAGCGTCTTTGTAGATCTTCGAGCGTCTTCGAAGATCTTCAAGACCCCTTTAAGTGCACGCGGGGATTCTGCGGCGCTCGAACACCTCGTGCACGTTGCGCTTTGCGCGCACTGCGCCTTGCGCACACCACGCGCACATTGCACCTTGCGCACCCCCGCGCACATTCGCCTTGCGCACATTGCACCTTGCGCACACCCCGCACACATTGCGTCTTGCGCACACCCCGCGCACATTCCGCCTTGCGCACACTAGCGAACGTCTTCACCAAGCCGCTGGGAAGAGCCCGTTTTATTAAGCTTAGAGAAGACCTAAAGATTAGCCCACCGGTTCAAGAAGGGGTATTGAAAACATGAACCAGCCGGCTCCATTGTACCTGCATTAATTCTTATTAGAAATCTAAGAGTCAAGTATTGAAAATGAAAAATGAAATCAATGAGTTTAAATGTAATCTTTTCATATTCCCGGTATGCTTATACTATAAAGCAACCCCTCCTGTATCGTTTTTATATATCAGGACTGAAATGAATGAAATGTTTCTCTGCATTTTTCCTCAATCTTCTTCCTTTCTGCTTTCTTAACTTCACTCTGCATACCAACGCTTTAGGATGTTGGGTAAGCATTTCCATCACTATTGATGTGGGGAAGGTTGTGGGCTCGGGCGCGACGTGGTGTTGGATAACAATGGCAGCAAGGATGCGGATTCTGTGAAGTGAGTAATGCAAATCGACGCGGAAAGGGGTGGGGAGCGACTCGTCAACGATGCATTTGCGACAAATTTGTACTGCGATTATATCTAGAAAATGAGAGAGTTTAGGCTTTTATTTGGAGTGCGAATAGCTAAATTCGGACTGCACCCATCAAACCACCTAAATTAACACGATTTAAGAAGGCATAAGATGAAATTTTAAATTATAATAACTTGAATTTATTTTATTTTCTTATAAAAATTATTCTCATTTGATTAAAGTTTAAATAATTCAAATGTTTATATGAAAAATACAGGATTCCCAGGTCTTTTTTTTTAATAGGGTTTAGGGATTTCAAAAATAATTTACTGTGGTCTATAATATTGTTCTATTAAAATTAAAATGTTGCTGGTACTCTGACCGTCTAACGCCGTGAAAAAAATTATTTGTATATGATCCACAGTTTAGGATCCAATATATATATGGGAAGACTTTCGCTCTGTTTGGTGCGGGTTTTTTGCTCCGATGAATTTAGATACAAATGCCACCGTGAAAGAATATGCGATTGGTATAACAATGATTATGACCGCCACCAAGAAAAGAAAACTAGTTTCGAACATAAGAATGGATGAAGTTCCTTAGGTGAGGTAGGTCGTTCGCGAACGATAATTCATAATTATCGTGTTCACGACCGACACCGCCGCGCCAAACCGAGCCTAAATTTGTAATTTGTATTTTATATAGTCTAGTATAATTAGAGAAAACATTCTTCTCAGAAAAGCTAAGGAGCCAACATCCTTTTTATAGTCAACTGGAAATAATTTTGCACCAATGCCTGAAAATAAATTTGTCTGCGGTTGTATTTTTATTTTTATTTTGTATATTAAAAACTCTTAGGTTCTGTTTAGGACAGCTTATGCAGATGAATATTCTCTAGTCAAAATGCAAAAATAGTTTTACAATTTATTTGTGCAGATGTTAAAAAATTACTTATTTTAAAATTGTTGATAAATTGTTTTTTCATCAGCTATCTGGGTCTAGCTTACGGCTTTTCATAAGCGCTTATCTCTTAAATGGAGAAAAATTGCAGTGACTTTCTGAGGCTTTGTAGGCTTCGATACTTCCAAACAGTCGGTGTACGTGGACCGTTCACGTCAATGACTGCACGAATATTAGCGCATCGATTCTTGTACTCAATATCACATCATATTCTTTTGAGAGAGATCAGATTGCATTGTGATGTTCTAACAGTCAAAATATATGTGCACAAATACACGATCGGATTGCATCATGTATTTTAATTAAGTCATTGGCCGACTGATTAAAATACCGATTAATCAAAAATTAATTCATACAATTTATTAGCACGAAGTCAAAGCACAATGTCGTCTTAGGCACGATAAAACTTATAGCCTATGGATTCATTATTGCCTCGATTCAGAAAAAAATTATTATAATAACAATTATTATATATATATAATTGATTTATTATGTGCACAAGTGCAATTATATATTTATACTATTATATAAAACACTTCGGCCGTGACGTGAATAATGAATTGTGTGTGCAAGGATTGCCGATGTTTTTTTTTTTGGTTTTTGGGAACCGGAGCACACCGGCCAGGGCCAGCAATATATATATATTTATATAATTAAACTCTATAAAATATTTGACTATATAATATCTAAATCGAAGATAAAACTTTAATTATAAGAGTTAATAAAAAGATAAAATCGATATAAATAACTAAAATAAATTAAAACGAAACTAAAATAATATTAAAATTAAATGATAATAAATATGTGAGACGGTGTTCTTAAGAACTAATTTCTAAAGCAGCGAAAAAATATCAAAAAAAGAAGCAAAATACACCGAGTTTTACATATTTAGATGGAAGGAAACTTTTTTATACCTCGCAATTAGGGCTACCGAGAATTAAACAATAAAAGTACATGATTAACCCCGCTAAAATTTTGATCCACGAAAAGCAGTGAATTAACAGTACGATCAGACTTCATACCTCCACACGAGAGTTGTGCGCGTGTGATGCATACAAACAACCAAAAGAGTAACCATATTGGAATATTTATGTGGGAAAAAAAAACCCAATTTGGAAATTTAGGGGTTAATTGAATCTAAAAACCCCAAATTGGAAATTTAGGGGTTAATTGAATCTATTATCGGTAAATGTCTTGGTGATTAATTAATTGAATCTATTTACACCAAGGCACTTGTCAAACCACAATTTGAGTTCTTGTTGGGCAAGTTTGGCGTCTATGAGACTATGACATCTACTCGCCAACTTGAAGGGGGGATGTTGTCTTTTGTATATTTTATATTCTTATTTCTCCTTTTATAAAAGTCCTCTTCCAAGCTTAATAAAATATATTCCTTTTTTCCAATCATTATCATATAAATTAAGGCGGTGTTTGAGAACCCGGCGGGGCGTTCCGGCGGGGCTGAACCGGCATGAAAGTGTTTGGTAAGCTTCTCGTGAGCGCCCTTTGAGGCCGGCCGGCGTGAAAGAGGGCAAACCGAGCGTTTTGTCGCTGGCCTGCAGAGCACCAGCTGACCATTGCGAACGGTCGTTTTCTCTCTCCTCTCCGGCCGGCCACCAGGCCGGGTTCTCAAACAGAGCCTAATTGTCATAGAAAATTGTTGAGCAAGAATAAGTGTCTTGCGACGCTTTCACGATCAACTCGACGAGGTGATCGTGCTCGTGGTACTCAGGACCAAGGAGAACGTTAGGCAGTGTGGGACTAAATCCCCTTTTAACGAGTCGCGACACACACTCGGACATCACCGTCCATTCCACGTGGTGCACTCAATATTTTGTTAGAATATGGTTTCTCCGCGATTAGGCTCCGGTGCGGGAGATGCTGCCGCAAGGCGGAAAAACAAATGGCGCGCGAAGCGGGCGACGACACGTGCTCCTGCAAACATTCGGAAAAAGCCATAAACCGCCCGGTCTTCAACCCAGACGCCCCCGCCTCCGGTTGCTCCCGCCCCGTCTCCAACCACCTTTCCAAATGAGGCCTTAAACTGTAGTATTCTGTTCAGCTTTTAGGGGTGCCATACATAATTCTTCGAGATCATCGAGCTAAGAACATGACAACTAGTCGTAATCACAGGAGGAAACACCGTCCCCGCAGATGGTGTGATTGATATAAACTATTTTTTTTTTATAATTTAGGAGCAGAGGGTAATTATTCTTAGATTATATAAATGGCCCTTGTACTTATTCGTATAAGATACCTAAGTGAGGTCGGGCATTTACGACGACTGTTGATAACCGCCAAGTTCCCAACCGCCACTGTCGTGCTAGACTGATCCTCGGTCTTTTTAATTTCTTTTTTTTAATGCTTCTATTTTAATGACTCCTTAATATATATACACACACAAGTGACAGAGCACGGGGGCCTCTGTGCGGGCGGCGACATTCCGCAGGGGTGACGACAATCGGCAGGGGCGGCGACATTCGGCGGGTGTGACATTCGGCAGGGGCGGCGACTTTCTGCGGGGGTAATCTATATTTATATCAGTATATATAAAACTTAATTTAATTATGTTCAACAAAAACCATATGGTGTGATGGTTGTCATCTTTGATTGACATAGTGGAAACCTTAGTTTAATTCTCACCATTGACAAACATATATAGTGAGCACTCATTTTTCAATAAATTTAAGGGTAAAATTGTAATTTCATGTTGTATGGTACTTTACACTTTTCTAGTTTTAGGTCACCCCCTAGTAGGTTTAGGAGACCTATGAAAAAGTGGAGAGAGAGAGAGAGCGGTTAGTTCCGACGGCCGATGAAATATCATGCCAAATTCAACGGCTTTAAAGTGTAAAGTACCATGTATATAAATATATATATATAAATATATATATATCTTTAATTACTAAATGCAAGAAGTTGCCTTTGGTGCAACATTCAAAATTGCCCAAATATAACCTCATTCTTTTACTCCAATGACTTAACGTATATGATAAAAAAAATGGAAATTTATAAAATATAAGAGCTATTTGTGTAATAATACTATATCCCAACTATCCGCACCCAGCCTGACCGTTCGTCGAACGCAGGTGGGCCGCCGTTCGTCGATCGCAGGCGTGCCGCCGTTCGTCGAACGGCGGCACGCGTTCGTCGAACGCAGGAGGCACTCCTGCGTTCGTCGAACGCAGGAGGCACTCCTGCGTTCGTCGAACGGTTGGGTCTCAGCGTTCGTCGAACGCAGGAGAGTCGTCGTTCGTCGAATGCAGAGGTCCCGCCGTTCGACGAACGGCGGCACGCGTTCGTCGAACGCAGGTGTACAACCCTCATTCTCCGAGGGTGGACTCACCCAAAGCCACGTAGACAGAAGTCAAAGGTCAAAGGTTCAACACAGAGACCAGCAGTTCAAGACAGAAGCATAAAAGACCCTGACGAGTATGCAGGTAATACTCGCCAGATAGGCGAGTATTGACCAGAGGAGTTCGTCGAGCGCAGGAAAGCAACAGAAGACCTAGGCGAGTATTGGCCCGGCGTGTGCGAGCAGCACCCAATACTCGCTAGATGGGCGACTATGGCATAAGTACTCGCCGAGTATCCCATAGTCGCCGGGTTGGGGCTGGGCTATAAAAAGCCCCCATACCCTTTGGTTTTCCTATAAATAGGACCCCAGAGGTACTTGGATTGGCACCTGGACTTGAGCTTTTGGATCCCGATTTCTGAACTCTCGAGCCCGTCACCCTTGCTTCTAGTCAAGTCGGTGCCTTCCCCGTACCAAGCTCGGCCACTTTGGTTTTGGAGGGGAAGACTCTCTTGAGCTTCTGGGTACGTGGTGGGACCTCCCTGCCGCAGCACCCGGAGTCCTGTTTGTTGCTCTTCTAGCTTCTTCGGCGTTGCCAGCCAAGCCATCTCGTTGGGCTGCTGGGCGAGTAGCCTCCGGCTGCATCGGTCCGAATCTTGAGGTCAGGATTTTCCTGGAGTCAACACTTTGATGCGGTGAGCGTGGACCGTAGTCAGAGAAGGAAAGTTCAGTAAGAAGGCGAGATGGTCATAGTTGGCGACCATGAGGAGGTAGTCGGAACTCGTCCGCGAGCGGCGAGTTCGTGACATTGGCAGTTTTCGAGTCCTTCGCACAGCGCATGGAAGGGACCATGCGAGCAGCGCTTCAGCAGCGCGCCGAGGTCACGACGACCTCGCCGCATCGCCCGGTTCTGACCGAGGGACGGAGTCCCCCTCGGTTAGCAGGAAAGGAGCATGTAGTGGAGGAGACCGAGCGATCAAGGAGGTCGCAGTTTTACCAGCCGACCTCGCAAGGGATCCGTTTCCGCGAGACGGAGGAGCAGGCGAGGTATCAGGATACTCGCCCCTATGGCAAGTATGGTTATGATACTCGCCAAGTGGAGGATCGTCGCCGGGCAGGAGGGAGGAGCCCCTTCTGCGAGGAAATCCTTGCCGCGCCCGTGCTAGAAGAGTTCAGGGACCCCGTGCTGAATTATTATTCAGGGAGGGATGACCCTGTCCGGCACATCCAGTCGAGGATATAGTCTCTATCTGAACCATGTCGGATGCCTTTTAAGTGCAGACTGTTTTTCCATTACCTTCCGGGCAAAGGCCTGGGACTGGTTCCACTAGTTGCCCATCGGCTCGATTTACTACTTTGAAGACCTGTGCCGTGTAGTGATGACCCGGTTCGCCACGGCCTGGAAGCTGAAGAAGGAAGCAACGGCCGTAATCTATCTGGTACAGAAGCCGGATAAGGCGTTGGGAGCCTACATTGAGCGCTTTCAAGAGGAGGTGCTGCAGATCCAGGAGGTGGATAGGATCCCTGATAAGAGGAAGTGAGAAGAGCCCTGAAGGGCGGAAAGGAAGAGGCCGGAGCGGCGCGAAGAAAGGAGAAGAGAAAAGAAGAAGAGGGAGGAGCCCCGGAGGGAGGAAGCCAGGAGGAGCGATGAGAGGAGGCCCGTCGTGACCCCGGAGCGTCAGGAGGAGGAAAGGCGCTATCAGGTCCCCGTCAACTGGCCACCTTGGAGGCCGGCTGGACGGCACCAGCGTCGAGATCAAAGGGGGAGATCCCCGGATAGAAGACCCTCTCGCCAGCCGGAGAGGCGTCAGGAGAGGAGGAGAGACGAAGTGATGGCAGTAGCCGGGCGTGGCCGCCGTCAAGGAAGGAAGAAGCAGCGGCAGAGAAGGCAGCAGGCGGAAGAGGTTCCCCTCTACTGTGACTTCCACCAGGCAGAAGGGCATGTGATGATGGCTTGCCCAAACTTTTGAGAAGCCAGGAGGAGGCTAGCAGCAGGAGAAGGTGGAGGGGAGCAGCGAAGAATCGAAGCCCCTGTCGAGCCGTCGGCAGTACAAGTCGTCGCTCGAAGGAGGAATGAAGACCAGGTCGACCAGGGAGGTCGAGGAGACCTGGTTCAGGGAGGCAGAGTCGGAGTGATTCACGGAGGAGCAGGGCTGGAAGCTTCCCGCAAGGGGAGCCTCCATCAGATCTATCGCAGGAGCGTCGCCTCGACCTCGCAAGCACCGCCCCCGATGGAGGAGATCACCTTCTCTGAGGAGGGCATGTTAGGGAATGAGAATCCCTTCCATGATACCCTCGTGATCTAAGCTGCAGTGGAGGACTTCACCGTTGATCGGATTCTGATCGATAACGGTAGCTCCGTAAACGTCATCTTCAAGGGAACGTTTGACGGACTGGGAGTCGGAGCAGCAAGGGTTCGGGCAGCCGATGGTCCCCTATTCGGCTTCTCCGGAGAGAAGAAAGAGGTGGAAGGAGGAGCAGATCTCCTTGTAACGCTCGGTGGCGCCTCCATCAGCTGTCGATTTGTCATCGTCGACGCCCCGAGCTGTTACAGGGCTATCTTCGGGAGGCCACTTCTCAATGCCTTCAAGGCCGTCCCATCCTCCTACCATCAGTGCTTGAAGTACTGCCATGGAGATGTCCAGGTGAGGATCAGGAGCGATACAAGAGCCGCTCGGGAGTGCTATCTCAGCGCCGTCAGTACCATCAGCTGGATGGCTGACGCGGAAGAGTTTGGAAGGGTGTTGGAGAGCCCGGCCAGGCTGGAGGTGGCCGAAGAAGTTGAAGAAATCGAGGTACTCTCCGCAGCAGGAGTACCTGGGTTGCTGAAGATCGGCGGGTCGCTGAATACTGAGGAAAAGATCGAGATGGCGGCGTGTCTGCAAAAGAACGTTGACATCATTGCTTGGAGTGCCGCCGAGATGCCAGGAATCGATCCTGAGGTTGCATGCCATCGCCTCAACTTGGATCCCGCGGTCCAGCCCGTCCGCCAGAAGAAGAGGAGGAGCGCCACCATCTTGGCCAAGCCGATCCGGGAGGAGGTGAAGAAGCTGCTCGATGCAGGCTTTGTATCGGAGATCTAGTACCCAGGCTGGGTCTCTAATGTTGTAATGGTGAAGAAAGCGGAGGGTAGCTGGAGGATGTGTGTTGATTTCTCTTTGATGAATAAAAGCTGCCCTAAGGATTGTTATCCCCTGCCTCGAATCGACGCGCTGGTTGATTCAGCCGTCGATTTTTTTGTGATAAGTTTCCTTGATGCGTTTTCAGGATACCATCAGATCCGGATGCATCCCCCCCCCCCCCCCCCCCCCCCCCCGATTGTCGCGATGTCTCCTTCATCACCGATGATGGCTGCTACAGCTACAAGATGATGCACTTCGGGTTGAAGAATGCAGGAGCTACCTACCAACGGATGATGGACCACATCTTCAAGGAGCAGAAGGGGAGGAACCTGGAAGTGTACGTGGAAGACCTCTTGATCAAAAGCAAGAGCGTCCAGGAACACGTAGCTGATCTGGTGGAGACCTTCGCGGCGCTGAGGAAATTCAAGATGAGACTTAATCCGGCGAAGTGCGTCTTTGAAACTGGAAGAGGAAAGTTCTTGAGGCATCTCCTTACCCCGGAGGGAGTAGAGTCTAACCCCGACAAGGTTA
This sequence comes from Dactylorhiza incarnata, assembly GCA_033032865.1. NCBI lineage: Eukaryota > Viridiplantae > Streptophyta > Magnoliopsida > Asparagales > Orchidaceae > Dactylorhiza > Dactylorhiza incarnata. The sequence goes on from JAWHQI010000265.1 coordinate 2,802,982, forward strand.
GGGCAATCCTGGAGATGCCGTCCCCAAAGACAATGAAGGAAGTTCAAAGGTTGACAGGAAGGCTGGCGGGTCTTAGCCGCTTCCTATCAAAGGCCAGGGAGAAGTGCTCTCCATTCTTCAAGACACTCCGCAAAATTGAAAATTTCGAGTGGTCCGAAGGATGTGAGAAGGCGTTCGAAGGACTGAAGGAGCAGTTGACTCAGACACCTCTCCTTCAGAGCCCGAAGGAAGGCGAATACCTGCTCATCTACCTGGGAGTAAGAGCAGAGGCAGTAAGTTCCGTATTGGTCCGAGAAGAAGGAAGGAAGCAGCTGCTCATCTACTATGTCAGTCGGGTGATGAAGAAGGCGGAGTTGAAATATCCGATCCTGGAGAAGCTTGCTTTCGCCCTGGTGGTGTCAGCGCGAAAGCTCCGACCTTACTTTCAAGCTCACTCCATCCGGGTTGTGACTGATCATCCTCTCCGAAATGTCCTAGAGGGAGTGGAGCATTCAGGGAGGTTAACGAAATGGTCGGTAGAACTCAGCGAGTTCGACATTTCCATCTCACCCCGGGTGGCGATCAAGGCCCAGGCGGTAGCAGATTTCTTGGCTGACTTCTCGGAGGAAGCGGAACCAGGGGAAGAAGCTCTCAATCCAATTCCATGGAAGATGTTCGTGAACGGAGCTTCGGGCAGAAGTTCTGTGGGAGTGAGCATCGTGCTCGTCAGCCCACAGGGAACAAGGATCGAGCAAGCCGTTGAGATCCTCTTCCCCGTCACAAACAACCTAGCAGAGTATGAGGTCATAGTGGCAGGCTTGCGCCTTGCCAAGGAGTTAGGGATCCGTGATGTCCGAGATTTCACGGATTTGATGGTGTTCGCGTCGCAGATTCGAGGAGAGTTCGAGGTGCGCGACACCATCCTGCAGAAGTACTTAGTAAAGGTGAAAGAGTTGATTGGAGGCTTCCAGTCCTTCTTCGTCGAGCATGTGCCAAGAGAGGAGAACTCGGCAGCGGATCGCTTAGCCAAGTATGGGCAGAGGGTTGGAGGAACTATTACCTAGCTATTCCGCCCATCCATTGAAGGGGGAGAGATGATGGAGATCGAGCAGCGCCCATCATGGATGGATCCCTTTGTGGCCTTCCTGGCCAGCGGCCAGCTCCCAGCGGGCGAAGGGGATCAAAGAAGATTTCGGTACAAAGCGGCGTACTATTTACTGCAAAGCGGAGAGCTGTACCACAAAACCATCTCAGGCCCCCTGGCCAGATGTGTCTCTGAAGACGAAGTACCCCGAGTGTTGGAAGAAATCCACTCGGGAGAGTGTGGATGCCATTCTGGGGCTCGCACTTTAGAGCAAAGGATCCTGAGGCAAGGTTACTTCTGGCCTACTATACGAAAGGATGCTGAGACCTTCTCGAAGAAGTGTCAGAAGTGCCAGCTCTTCGCCACCTTCAGTTGCAGCCAGCCCAGCAGCTCCGATCAATCACTGCCCCATTGCCGTTCGCCATCTGGGGAATGGACTTGATCGGCCCTTTCCCTCAAGCAAGTGGTCAGAGGAAGTTCGTTCTCGTCATGATCGACTATTTCTCTAAATGGATTGAGGGCAAAGCTTTGGCCAAGACCGCCTCTCAAGTCGTGAAGAACTTCATCTAGGGGGAGATCGTCTGCAGATTTGGAATCCCTCTCGTCATCGACAACGGTCCCCAGTTTGCCAGCTTAGAATTGGATGATTTTTGCAGGCAGCTGGGAACTGATCTTTGATTCGTCTCCGTACACCATCCCAGGAGCAATGGTCAAGTGGTGGCCGCCAATAAGCTGATCATCAATCTGCTCAAGAAGAAAGTGGAGAACCTGAGAGGTAGTTGGGCGGACCAGCTCCCCTCAGTCCTATGGGCTTTGAGGACCACTCCTAGCTCAGCCACCGGGGAGACACCGTTCAAGCTCTCTCACGGGTCGGAAGCTCTCATTCCAGTAGAGTTTGAAGTCAGAAGCCCAAGGGTGGTAGCCGCCGAAGACGGAAACGAAGAATGGCGGTTAGAGAATGAAGAAGCGCAGAAGCTATCCCTCGACTACATAGAAGAGCTGCGGGACCTGGCCTCAGCTAGGCAAGAAGAGATCAAGCGCTGAATGGCAAGACATTTCGACAAAAATGTCTGCCTCAAGCACTTCCAAGCAGGTGACCTGGTCCTAAAAAAGGTGGACGCTGCAGGAAGATCAGCAGCCGTCGGGAAGCTTAACCCAAACTGGGAAGGACCCTTCATCATCCAGGAAGCACTCCTGACAGGAGGGTACCGCTTGCAGAACCAGGAAGGCGAGCTGCTTGAGAACACCTGGAGCGGCGATGACCTGAAAAGGTTTTATCCCTAAGAAGGAATGTACATGCCCCCCTTGTAAATTCATTTATGTATAAATAAAAATTTACATCTCCCTGAAACATGGGACGAGACAGTCCTTCCTATCCCAGAGAAGTCTTTAAAAGAAAGTAGGCCAGTGAAGTCGATCTCCACGCTAGGTTGGGAAATGAGCCTCCGACTTAACCCTCATAAAAACTCCGAACGGATGATGGGACAGTGCCTCGGGTGTGCGTTCCCTTAAGTCCAAGGCTCTGCAATGGCGGCCGAGATCAGCTCCCCCCTCGCACGTTGGTCGCGGTTCCCACCGACCGCACTTCTCGTCCGACTGGAGAGATTACCAGGAAAAAAGTCTGGACGCCGACCTCCCGATTCGGCGAAGAGATGATCGATTTAACTAGCTCAGTGGACCCTTGAATAAAGGCGTCGTGTACCCCCGAGAGCTGAAAGCTCGCAGCAAAGCAATCCGTTTCCTAAATTGTTGTGCCCGATCATGCGAGTTGGTGTGCTTAAGTGTGCTTAACTCCCTGCTAAATTATTGAGCAACAGGAAGCAGGTTTGATCTACATCCAGCATCCAAGTGGGATGGAGGCCTCGGGATAGTGTGTCCCCTTGGACCTCCCCGACTGCCACTCTCTGCTTGACGTCGTCCTGCATCAACATTCGACGCCGCAAGTTGGAAAACGAGCCTCCGACTTAACCCTCGTGCAAACTCAGAACGGATGATGGGACAGTGCCTCGGGTGTGCGTTCCCTTAAGTCCAAACCTCTGCAATGACGGCCGAGATCATCTCCCCCCTTGCACGTTGGCCGCGATTCCCACCGACCGCACTTCTCGTCCGACTAGAGAGATTACCAGGAGAAAGTCTGGAAGCCGACATTCCAACTTAGGAAAAGGCAGGACCGATTCGACCGACCAAAGAATGGAGACATTCTAGCATCCAAGTAGGATGGAGACCTCGGGACGGTGTGTCCCCTTGGACCTCCCCGACCGCCATTCCCTACTTAACGTCATTCTTCGTCGACATCCGACATCCAAGTAGGATGAAGGCCTCAGGATGATACCTCCCTGACTGTCATTCCCTATCTCTTTTTCCTTAAGAACCTCATTATTATTGAGTGATCCTAATGAACTCTTCACCAGGTGCGAGGCAAGGCCTTGAGAGCATGTGTCCCTCGGGACCCTCCAAGTGCCCTTCACAGCTCGACTCTATCAAAGGTACCTTTGAAAAAGACAAGTATGCAGGTGCGAGTATACACGTACGAGCATGCAGGTGCGGGTACTTAGGCGAGTATACATGTGCGAGCACACGTGTACGAGTATGCAGGTGCGAGTATCCACATGCGAGCACTAACGAAAAGCGAGCACTCAACCGCGCCTCGATCCTAAGAGCCTAGCGAGCACTCAATCTCGCCTCGAGCCTAGGAGCCTAAGCGACATTCAAGAAAGGAAGCAAGCACAGAAGAAACAGGCGAGCAAAAAACCTTGTCCTTTCATTTATATGAATGGTATAAATTCCAAAAAATCTTCAAAGGGTTTACAAAAGGTCGACGGGCTAGCAAAAAGGGTGCCCAGGCGATTAGGCGTCATCCTCGCCATCAATGTCTGCATCTGCATCATCGTCACCGTCATCATCATCCTCGTCCTCAGAATCATCGTCCTCGGAGTCACTGGACAGCTGGGGAGATACTCTCAAGGGGGAGGTGGACTCCTCGGCGAGCAGCGCCGGGATGAGGTCCACCACTGTCAACTCCATCGCCGCCGGCTTCAGAAGATCGTCTGCCTTTAGTTGGCTCAGGATGACAGTCCCAGTGGCTCGCGCGATCTCCCGACGAATGCGAGGCATATCGTCGCCATGCATCCTAATCTGCTTGTCGACCCTGGAAGGGCCCGCCGCCGTTGGTTGTTGCTCGGCAGGCCGAGTTTCCAGCTCGACAATACGAACTTGGGCGGCCTCCAAAGCCAGCCGGGTGTCGTCCAGCTCCTTCTCCAGCTGGGATACCTTCTTCGCCATCTCCACCTCGGCGGCCTGCAAAAGCGAGATGACGCGGAAAGTAAGCAAAATATTCGGCAAAATGGCGAGTATCCCAGAAGCGAGTAAAGGAGCGAAGCGAGTACCTCATGCTCCTTCTCTTTGAGCCCCATGACGATCATTTTCTTGCACTGGGTCCGGATCACCCCCTCATATTCAAGCAATCGCCTTGCTGTCGAATGAGACAGCTCGGCAGATCGCAGTAGAGATCGCGAGGTCTGGTGAGCCAGATACTCGGAAGACTCCTCCTGCAGCCTCTCAGCATCCTCGCGACCATAGATGGCGTGCAGCACGTCGAAGCCCTCACCCTTGTCCTCCCAGTACTCCGACCATGGCGGGAGGTTGGAGCTTAGAGACACCACGTGGGCGCTCTCCGACCAGATCACCAAGGGGCGACCATAGGCGTCCTCGCCACGCCCGCCGAGGTTGAAATTCGGGTGGGCGTAAGGCTCGCCAGCCTCAGAAGCGTCCGCCTTCTTGCCAAGGTCCCTATGAGAGACCTCCTTCTTCTTCCGCGAGGGCTCGGAGGGCTCGCCCCTCTCCTTCCGCTTCTTGGAAGGTCCAGAACCGCCGCCGACGATCAAGGGCTCATCGCCTCCTGGCGACAAATCAATGGGCGAGGAAACACCATCCCCACGAGCGGAGGTCCCCGCACCGCCTTGTGTGGAAGCCGCCGCCTTCACCGCCATAGGGAGAAGCTCGTTTGGCAGAATGTGGACTGCTGCAGCAAAAAGAAAGACATCTCCAGTTAGTCGCTAGATTGAAGATGAAGAGAGAGTATAACGAATAATCGCGCGGTAGGTTACCTTCGCCCGGGAAAACCTCAGCGAGTTCGTCTACTCGCTTCCTCCAGAACACCACGTCAAGGCTGCGATTCTTGAAGGACTCGAGCAGCTTCTCACCGCTCTCACTTAGGAGAGAAGCCCCGAAGACGCTCTCCGGCGGCTGGAAGGATTTGTCGGGAATGGCTTGGAAGTCGCCACTGATGACAACTAATCGCTCTCCCCAGCGATGATTCTTCTTCGCCGTGCCAACCAGCGTGCAGACATGGCTGCACAGGAAGACGACGCCCTCGCCAGTCGCCATGAAGTGGAATACCCGTCTGAAGACGGAGAGGTCGAAGGCGATCCCCTAGTCGCGCAGATAGCAGAGGAACCCCACGATCATCGCCACTCCGTTGGGGTTGATTTGGGCAGGGACTATTCCAAAGTAGCGGAGTATCTGGCAAAACTCCATCCACAACGGTAGTCGTAAGCCCACCTCAAAGTGGCAAGTAGGGAACACCCTCTCGATGGTTAAGACGGTGTTTAGTCGCTCGCCCTGGCGAGGAAGTCGAGCGACAAACCCCGGCGGGATGTACTTCGCCGAGAATGTCTCCAGATCCTTCTCGGTGGTGATCGATTTCTTGAAAGTGGTCGTCGTGAAGTTCTTGGCGTGATTCGCACGCCGAATGGTCGCCTCGTCAGTCATCTTCGAGGAAAGGAGAGAAGGGCGAGTATCGGAGAATGCGAGAAGAAGAGAAGAGGATGGAGGATACTCGCGTGTGAGCTAGAAGATCGCCAAAAGCGTAATTAATACTCACCCACCCCCTATTTATAGTAGTCATGTAGCTTGGCTTATCAAGCACGACGTCGCGATTAAGAATAAGGGGGTGGCGAGTATTAAGTCAAAATCGCCAATCCAACAGCGCGCGTCAGAAAGGTGCCGACTTCCAAAGCGCGAAGACCTACAAGAAGAAGCACTAAAGAAGTTCGGAGGCGCGTGCGACATTCAGATATTACTCGCCAAAATAAAGGAGATAAGAAATTTCTGCAGAAACTCGTCACAGAAAAAAAGGCAAGGCAAAAGACAAGTAAAAAGGGGCGAGGTTAATACTCGCCAAATAATATTACATCAGATAAAGTTAAGTGTTCAGAATTACAGGGATGCTCGCCCAAAGGCGATCAAGCGACTACAAAGAAAAAAGAGAAACGAAGACAACAGCTAGGGAAGCCCCTGGAGATTCGCCTGAGGATCCTGAGGCTGAGGATGTCGCCCGACCCAGCCCAAGCTGCAAGCTCGCTTGAAATGCTCGAAGACTACGGTCATCGCGTCCTCGCCCTGTGCAAGCTGGTCTTCAATCCTCGCCAGCCAACCAACCGAGCCCATGCTCGCGCGCATCCCTACCATCTCGTCGTGGTGCAGCTGTTGGCGATGTTCGAGCCTCGCAACTCGACGCTCCAAGTCGCTGACAGTCTGAAGGTGAGATTCCGCACCAGCCAGGCGAGTATCAAACTCTTCCAGCCGTGATACTCGCACCTCCAACTCAGTCAAGCGACGATGAGTGTCACTGCTCGCCAGGCGCTCAACCCGCGACTCCATCTCAGTCAGGCGGCGATGAGGCTCACTGACCGCCAGGCGCTCTAACTTCGCCTCCAAATCCAGGATCGTGCGAGTAGCCCTCTCCTGGTACTCGCGAGAAGGAAGCCCGATGGCGTCGATCAAGGCTCCTATGGTAGTACGAGCGCGAGCTGCAAAAAAGGTAATAATATCAGAGCTTTGACGACGAAAGGAACAGAGTGAAGACAGTGGCGACTATCGAAGACAGCGACCAAGTACCTGGCCGAGGACTGCGAGAGTGACGGCGAGGAGAGCCCCTTCCTCGCTGAGGAGACACGCTGCGATAGTGATCACCTCGCCGAGCAGAATGGGACCCAGCGGTCTGAACCCAGCTAGGAGTCGCGTTCCCTCGACCGCGACTATCCCCTGTTCGCCCTCCCCCCTTGGGGGAAAGAAGCCCGAAGGGCCCTCAGTCCCGCCACGGCGCGAGGATTCGCCCTGGTGGGTTGAGGGAGCAGTAGAAGTCGAAGGGCGCTGCTCGCCCTGAGTAGTAGCAGAAGAAGGAAAAGGAGGAGGTGGCGGAAGCCCACCCACGGGCAGCTGCGAACTGCTCGCCAGCCCCAAGGATTGAAGAGGCGGTGGTGGCGGAAGCACGCTGCCCACCAGAGGAGCTTGTTGCTCGCTCATCGGCCTCTTCTCCAGCAAAGAGCTGTGGAGAACTCGCGTCGAGCGCCCACCACCCCTAAACGAGATTATGGGCAACGATCTCAGAGGAGGTACGGCCAGAGGCTTCTCCTGAGCACCGATGGTTGACGAATCTGCGAGCCTAGAAGAGACATTTAGCATTACAAACCAAGTTGAGACTAATCAAGGATGTGGCGAGTAGGTAGCTCCCACCTCGTGCAGGAGCGAGACCCTCCGGTTGATTCTGGGCCGAGGTCCCAGGCATGCTCGCCCCCTCGGCGACATTTGGAGCAGGAGGATCAACGGCCGGCGAGTTGCCCTCGTTAGACAGCCTCATCTCGTCCAGCAACTGCTGGTGTTGGTCGCCCAAAGGGGCGGTGACACCCTCTCCAGCGGCTTTCTTCTTCTCCTGCTTCTTCTTCTTCTTCTTCGCAAGCCTCTTCCTCTTCTTGGTAGCTAGGAAGTCATCAACCTCGGGACCTAGGCGTGGAGGGATCAAGGGAACATCGAACAGGCCCACAAGACCAGCCATGGCCTTCTTAGCTTCTGCAGCATAGTCGCGCGCCATCTTGAGCGAGTTCAGAAAAGTCGTGCCACCAGAGACCCCTGCCCCTCTATTTATAGAGTTCGAGCGTCGGCCAGCAAGATGGCGAGTATAAGCCAATAGTCGCCAGTAGGGAATCTCGTCGAATGAAGGTTGGATGATTCTTTCCGAGCAACTACATTACTCGCAAAGAGCGGGGATTGTGTACAACCCTCATTCTCCGAGGGTGGACCCACCCAAGGCCACGTAGACAGAAGTCAAAGGTCAAAGGGTCAACACAGAGACCAGCAGTCCAAGACAGAAGCAGAAAAGACCCTACCGAGTATGCAGGTAATACTCGCCTATCACCAGAGGAGTTCGTCGAGCGCAGGAAAGCAGCAGAAGACCTAGGCGAGTATTGGCCCGGCGTGTGCGAGCAGCATCCAATACTCGCCAGATGGGCGACTATGGCATAAGTACTCGCCGAGTATCCCATAGTCTCCGGGTTGGGGGCTGGGCTATAAAAAGCCCCCCTACCCTTTGGTTTTCCTATAAATAAGACCTCAGGGGTACTTGGATTGGTACCTGGACTTGAGCTTTTGGATCCCGATTTCCGAACTCTCGAGCCCATCACCCTTGCTTCTAGCCAAGTCGGTACCTTCCCTGTACCAAGCTCGACCACTTTGGTTTTGGAGGGGAAGACTCTCTTGAGCTTCTGGGTACGTGGTGGGACCTCCCTGCCGCAGCACCCGGGGTCATGTTTGTTGCTCTTCTAGCTTCTTCGTCGTTGCCAGCCAAGCCATCTCGTTGGGCTGCTGGGCGAGTAGCCTCCGGCTGCATCGGTCCGAATCTTGAGGTCAGGATTTTTCTGGCGTCAACAACAGGCGTGAGGCGTTCGTCGAACGCAGGCGTGCCGTCGTTCGTCGAACGGCGGCACGCGTTCGTCGAACGCAGGAGGCACTCCTGCGTTCGACAAACGGTTGGGTCTCAGCGTTCGTCGAACGCAGGCGTGACACGTTCGTCAAACGCAGGAGACACTCCTGCGTTCGACGAACGGTTGGGTCTCAGCGTTCCTCGAACGCAGGAGTGTCGTCGTTCGTCGAACGCATGGGCCCCGCCGTTCGACGAACGGCGGCACGCGTTCGTCGAACACAGGCGTCTCAGCGGCTGGCAGTAGAGTCTCAGCGGGGGGTTGGCTCCGGGCCGGCTTGGCGGGCCGCTTTGGCGTAGTCTGTGCGGAGGCGGCCGAAGGGCGCCGTCGCGGCGGCCGAAGGCCGTCGTGGAGCAGCGAGCACGGGCGAAGCCGCTCTTTGGTGCAACATTGGGTGTTCCCAAAATACCCTTGCACCAAAGGGTGTTTTACCCTTATGCCATCGGAAAGACGGCTGGGCCGGACGGGCTCCGGGAGGGCTTTGCGGGCCGCAGCTACTACTTGGCGTAACCTCTGCGGAGGCGGCCGCAGGCCGCCGTCGAGGAGCAGCGAGCACGGGCGAAGCCCGTGCGGAGCTGCTAGTATATATATATATATATATATATATATATATGTATATATATATATACTAGTGCCCGACACGGGGCTCCGCCCCTACAGCCAAGCGCGATAGTACCCGTTCGGCGACGGTGGGCTTCGCCCATCCCCGGCGTGATGCTGTCGGGCGACCTTCGGCTGCATCCAGGCGGGCTTCGCCCGCCTCAGCACGGGCTTCGCCCGTGCTCGATGTGTCTGAGGGCTGCGCCCGCAACATATACATATGTGTACTCAAAATGACCGTAAAAAAATATACATAAATATTACAATACTTATTTTGTAAAAAAAATACGTGTACGCTTAAAAAAATTATTTTTTTTCCTCTCTTTTTCCCTCTCTCTCCCCCTCTTTATCTCTCTCACTCTCTTTCTCTTGTGAACTTTATTTTTATTTTTTTATATTAAATATTTTCAGATAAAACATGTGAAAAATCCAACGGTGAAAAATGAAAGCACGGTAAGAGCATGGAGCCGTCCGATCAAAATATATATATATATACTATATTAAAAAGAAGTATGGTGGTCTGCGAATAGCATGAGATAAAAAATCCATCAAAATATATTGACCGTCGGATATATGGCTTCAAAATATAGGAGCCGTCCGATCAAATGCAAATGGAGTGCAAATAGCCAATCTTGGATTTTTCCAAAATCATCTTCCTGAAATCCCCCGATATCAGCCCGCCAACCTTCATCTCCTCCGCCATGTCCCTTCCCCGTCGCCGCCGGAGCCACCACCGGCCTCACCGGATACCCCCGACGAGTTCGCCGGACCCTGGCGAACCTGCCGGGGTGAGTCCGACGGCGCTCCGGCAGGGCCAGGAATCGGCAGAGGAAGGGGCGGATCCTCCTGGCGCGGGTCGGGGAGCTCCTTTCATGGCAGCTCGACATCGCACAAGGGGGCTGTAGGCAGCTTCGACCGCGCGGGAGGCGGACGGCACGCCCAGGAATCGGCTGGTGCTGGCACCGTTAATGGGGGGGGGGGGGGGGGGGGGGGGGGCGGTTCCGCGATCGGTCCCCGATCGGCAGGAGCAGTGGCGGGCGGCGTTCCTGGGCGGATGATGTGGAGCTGGACCGGCTGTTGCGGGGCGGGAGCGTACTGCTGTGACATTGGAGGTAGCGGCCGATCCGGGGGCGGTGCCGCAATCAGCCCCTGTGCACGATATTAATGATGCGGTTGCTGTGCTTGGAAACGATGGTGTGCGCAAAGGTAAGTCCACCCTTGATTGTGATGTGTATGATGTGGAAATGGTTCCTGGAGATGGGCTGCAGGTTGGGGGCAATGGCCATTTACAACAAAACGCAGCAGATTTTGTTCTTGATAACTGCCTTGAAGGTGCTCGATGAAATGCCGGATCCAATTTTGATGAAGAATTGTTGCCCCCTGCTGAAACCAGTGGGCCTCGCGACGAAGCCCGCCATGTAGCGAGTGATAGGTCATCGCGATGAGCGTAATGTAGCGCGGGGGGGGGGGGGGGGGGGGGGGGGGGGGGCTCATACAGTGTCACTAGAAGATGCCGCTGGCAGCCCCGACTTCTCGACTGATGTTCCCTCAAGTGGGGGCTCACGCCGCGGTGATCGCCCGCCTGGTGTGTCGGACTGAAATCCAGCCTGCCCTCGACATGGGCGCGAAAGCGAATTGTCTCCCTGGGGGATATCCATGGGCTGGAGGAGATTGCCCCGGATGGGTCGGCCATTGTCATGATTGACGAAGTGGCGGCACGGAAGTTGGAGCATGTTCTATAAATCAATGGAAAACCCACAACTCGATCTACATGAAGTAAGTTAATCTTGATTACCCGGTTTTCTTCGTATTCCCTTTCACTGGAATCAAAATTTCAAGCTTTCAGCTCAACTTATCACTGGAATCAAGAGGTATTCTCTTTCACTATGCTCCTGTCATTATGCATTCATATTAAATGCTAAGTTTATTGGTAAGATCATAAAAAATGGATAAACATAATGGCCATTTAACATCAGAATATGAGGTTTTGTTGCATGACCCGTATAATGGAATAATAATAACATGATTTTTTTTGGTTATGTTCTGGAAGCTATAACTTTGGGGACTCTCCCTTTATAAAAAAAATGAGAGAAGAGGTTATATTAAATATTGATTTATTGCTTCTTCTTTCAACAAAGGTTTGGGTTTCAACTATATTTTAGTAGTTGTGTTGGGAAGTTTCATCGGGTTAAGGTTCCTGGTGTTATGCATATCTTTTAAAGGCTTGCTCATGGTATTCCTATATAAGTTTGATCTTTGGATCATTACTCTGACTCAACTTACTATTTTGGTGATATGGTATGCTTAATTATTCACATATTGAATAATTGAATTGGAATATCAGCGCTAATTCTCGATATCTTTGCACAGATTTGTCGCACTCTCACTTACTTTCATGGTGAAGGACCATGAAGATGCCTTGAGGTGCTAATAATAGCTTTTACCTTAAAAATGTTTCATGATGATGTTTATTTTTTGTGCTTCCTCAATGTTGCTTAGTTGTCAACTACCTTGGAGATATCAGAAGTTATCAATCAGCGATATGTTCATACTTCAAGGAGGAATGCCCCTACAATAGTTAAGGTACTTGCTCTTAACTAATAATTTGTTAAATGGCCCAAGAGCGTCTCCCTTATTGATATAAGTTCTCTTATGTGAACCTATTGATTTCAGTAGATTAATCTAATTTATTGAATTTATAGTGTGGGAACAGCAGGTGGAGGTATGGTGTAAGTTGACATGCATACCAGGGAGCCATGGGAACTCCAAGGTGTGTATATACATTTAATCATATGTTGAGATATAAACACAACTGTATTTGGGTATGTTAACATGAGTCCGAAAAATAGAGTTTATAGATATCTTCATTCTGCTACGATCTTTAATTATTTTAGTTTTTCACTTAGAATCAGGTTGCTTTTTTTTTATCAAGTAAATACTATCTTACACCTGCCTAATTCAATTGAATCAGAGAAACATGTATATATTATCAAGTAAATCATGTATTATCTTACATTTGAATGTTCGTTTTCTGTAGGTTTTTCAACTACATGATTGAAGCAGAAATATAAATAAGGCGGTGGAAGATGGAACCATCCTGGAGATGGTTAAATTTTAGTTCATCATAAAGCATGGTGCACTTCCTTACTCTAATTTGTTTATGATTTATTAGGAGTTAGATCTTTAGTGTGTTGTCAATGAGATTGACTTTGTTGCTTGATGAATGAGGTTTTTAATCTTTAGTGCCCTGTCACGGTCGTAGTTATAGATAGGGGGTGAAGCCCAGTCAAGAACATAGTTAGGTTTAGGGATGCAACCCGGTAAATAATGACATGATTAATAGGGATCGTCCATTCTTTTGTAGAGAACCAGATTATCTCTTCTTCGCATTCCCGATTTTCATTTTACCCCTGCCTTCTCTTGCCCAACACTTCTTACCTCCAAAACTCTATTACAATGATTTTTGCACTTCAAAAACATCACTAGTATCCATTACACCATTTTTTAATGTTGTCATCTCCATATAGTTTCAACTTTGGTTATATTACCATGATTAATATAAATGGGATTTACTGATCCGAAGAATTGATAGCTGAGTTCTGGTCAATTGAATCAGAGAAACAATAGATTAAACACAGTTGATAGGTGGAGGGGACCAAGTTAACTATAATTACCATGATCTTGCCCACGCGTAATGCCACACCTCACGAGAAATGCCGCCCCCATGAGAAATGCCTCCCCCCACGACAAATGTCGCCCCCCCATGACAAATGTCGCCCTCACGAAAAATGTCGCCCCCACGACAAATATCGCCCTCACGACAAATGTCGCCACCACGACAAATATCGTCTTGGATCGGGTCGGATGCCCGTGTCTGTCACTTGTATATATATATATATATATATATAAACACACACACAGGAGTGCCCGGCACGGGGCTCCGCCCCTACGACCAAGCGCGATAGTACCCGGCCGGCGACGGCAGGCTTCGCCCGCCCCCGGCGGGCTGCTGTCAAGCGGCCTTAGGCCGCGTCTAGGAGGGCTTCACCCGTGCTAGACGCGTCTGCGGGCTATGCCCGCAACATATACATATGAGTACTCGAAATAACTGTAAAAAATTATACATCAATATTACAATAATTATTTTGCGAAAAAATATATGTATATTCTTAAAAATATTTTTTTTCTATCTCTCCCTCTCTCTCCACCCCTCTCCCCCTCTCCCCCCTCTCTCTCTCACTCCCTTTCCGCCGAATTTTGACTTAGGCATAGAGGAGGAATTTTGAGAATGACTATTCGCAGATAAAATTATGATTTGATTTTGAAATATACGAATAGAATTTATGTGATAGTTTTAAAAAGCATAATTTTTAAAAGTCTTCCCATATAGATTGTATATATATATATATGTAAGCTTTACATTAAAATTAACTTCCCTGTAGACTCGGCAACCTCTCTCAGTTCTCCTCCAATATTTAAATTTTCAACTCGGTCATTTTCTAATTTAAGTTATTTATAAATTAAATGATGAGCTGGCGGTTTATTCAACCTTTGTTAAATAACAATTTTCTCAATGATTAAGAGCACGTCTTAGCATCGTAACTATGCCAAAGAGATGAGGGCCGTACTACTGTCAATACTCGTCCTCCTAACCACCGCCGGCGCTTCGGCACAGCCCGTCGGTTCCGACCCAGGAAACTCTACGGATAACAATGTCCAAATTAGCTTCCGTCCGAGCATCGCCGTCGTGATCGGAATCTTCTCGGTCATGTTCTCCCTGACTTTCCTCCTGCTCATGTACGCCAAGTTCTGCCACTCCAGCACCACCAGCCTCTTATCCACCACCGGCGCCATCTTCGCCGGCATAGGAAACGGCGGAAGCGGTCCCGAGGAAGGCCGGTCCTCCGGTATCGACAAGGCGGTGATCGAGTCCCTTCCCTTCTTCCGATTCTCCGCCCTCAAGGGGTCCCGGGAGGGTCTGGAGTGCGCCGTCTGTCTCTCCCGGTTCGATGACGCCGAGATGCTCCGCCTCCTTCCCCGCTGCAAGCACGCGTTTCACATAGACTGCATCGATCGATGGCTCGATTCCCACTCATCTTGCCCCCTCTGCCGAACTCGCGTTGACGTCGACGACATCGCCTTCTTCAAATTTTCCACCAGCTCACGCCGCCTCCACAAAGATCCATCGAGCCGGCTCACGCCCGATCCGGTGGAACAGGGAAGCGATTCTGTTCTCGAGCTCTACATCGAGCGAGATCACGGCGTCCCTGACGGCTCATCGTCAAGGAAGGTGCACAACTATAAGCACAGGGTAATCGTATCTGATGTCGTGTTTCGGAGCAGGTGGAGCGATTTCAACTCCGCTGACTTGATAAGCCTCGACTCCGAGATGCTCCGCGTGATGTCGAGCAAGAGGTTCGATCAAGGGAGCGGAAACGCCGCCGCCGATGTCAGCGGATCGATTTCGCCGGAGGGGGTTACGAGGATAAAGGAGGAGATGGAGAGGAAGAGAAGATTGGAGAGCAGGGCGGTGCAGATGCAAATTCTAGCCGAAAATTCGCCGGAGGAGCATTCGAGCGAATACGCAAACAGCGATATGAGGTCTTTGATCTCGCCGGCTAGCCGGTGTATGTCGGATATCACGGAGGTGTCTAGGTATAGGCCATCGGCGAGCTACGGGGGGAAGGAGGAGAAGGTCAGGCAGATGTGGCTGCCGATTGCGCGGCGGACGGTACAATTGTTCGCCGGAAAACAGAGGAGGTCGATGCTGTCTCCACTGGGTACACTAGACGGGAGGGAAAACGTATAGCAGGATTGCAAAATAAGATGCACACTTTTATTTGGGGAAATTTTACTGGTTAGCTGAATAAAATTTGATTGGTGGAATTTAGGCTCGCCGGTGTAAATTAATTCACAGATTTTTTTTTTATTTTATTTTTTTTACAAATTCAGTGAGCCAGTGATGGGAATATTACTACATTGTGTTTTTGTGTGAGATTTCAATTCTAGATTATTTATTTCAAACTTTCAGATTCAGATTATTGTCTTTGCATAAAAATAGACGCACACAGTTATTGAAGAAGAAAAAAAAAAGTTAATTGTTATTCGCATACCATAATGTCTATTTGTAGACCTTTTTTTGGGGCAATGTTATAAGCAGTCCTATAATCGCTAAACACGGTCCAATCAATTTAATTGTTTTTAGGACTGCGAATAATCGTTCTAAGTATTTTTAGGACTGTGAATAACCATCGTTGAACTGCTAAAAACATCGCCTTTTTTTCACTTTATTTGAGTTTACAAATTGTTATTCACAGACCAATTTTAAACTTAGCAGTCGATGTCTTCGTTCTCTAGAGTCGGGCCCGACAACGAAATAACATTTCTGATGGACCTTCTAAGCAATTCAATGTGTGCACTGATCGTGATTCATAAAATGAATGCGCGGATAGAGACCGAGTTGAGAAAAAAAGTGATTTATTCGTTGTTCATGTGATTTTGGGTTGTTTGGGAAGATTTAGATAGCTAGTTTGTTTGTGAAGATTTAGATAGTTAGGGTTTGTTTGGGAAGATTTTATTTGGGAAGATTTAGATAGCTAGAGTTGCTCTCCCTGTGATGATGAAGGCGAAAAGAAAAACCAAAGTTTTTTTTTCTTTACTAATCTGTGGATAACAAAAATATCTGTGAATAACAAATTTGTCTTCGTTTAGACAAATGTGATTTGAGAACAACAACCACCAAAAAAAGTATCTGAGTCCATGTTAACTTTAGCTTAATATAATTAATATATGTTTAATGTAAATATTTCATATGCAAGATATTACAATTAACTTAATATTAATTTTTAAATTAAATTCTTGATTAAAGAGGAGTAATGAAAATTAGAAATACTTATAAAAGGTTAGTATTCTCTTGCCTAACATCAATATAAAAAGCATAAACCGTCAATTTTCAGATTACTGAAAGTGACAAAAGACTCCTTACATATATACATATATATATATATATATATACATATATATATACACATATACATATATACACATATACATATATACACATATACATACATATCTATATACATATACATATATATATATACATACATATATATATATATATACATATATATATACATACATATATATATACATAGATTGGTGATGTTTTTTACGATTTCTCCTTAATTTTTATTTTATTTGAAAAAGTGATCAACATGAAAGTTGTAGATCTCATTGAGACGAATAACATTCATGTTGATCAGTTTTTAATTTATGGCCGTTTAGGCTCCCGATTTGGGGTGACCTTTTTCGAGGCTTAAATTGGGGCTCTAATTAAACAGCTTCAAATCAAAGAGTGATCAACATGAAAGTTATGTTGGATCTTGTGGCGCCCTTAGAGGGGGGGGGGGGGGGGGGTGAATAAGAGCCTTTTTAAAAATTATGATTTTTACTTAAGAATTTTAAAACAAATTTTACTTTTCTAAAAATTACTTATAAAAGTTTCAAGCCAATGTAATTTTTGAATTAATTCAAACACAAATTTCTAAGTTAAAGATTAAACAGTCATATTTGCAATTAAAGAAAAAGTGATAATTTTATAATCATGAAATTCACATACAAATAATATGATCTTAACAATGCTTAAGATCAAGACACAAATATGATAATAACTCTTTTACAATTTGTGTTTATCAATCCTTCTCCCAAGGATCGGAAGGCTATCACTTGTCTCTCCCTAGACCAAGCCCAAGCCTATCCTCTAGATCTTCCCAAGATCTAGACGTAGCACACAAGGCCACGATTTCCCACCAAGCCACGCAAGGACTTGGACGCTCCACACAAGGAAGCAATTTTCCCCTAAGCCACGCAAGGACTTAGACGTCACGCACAAGGAGACGATTTCCCTACCAATACAAAATGAAATGTATATAAATGAAAATACAAAATGAAAAGAACAACTCCCTAGAAATTCAGATCTCTGAAAGGAAGGTTGAAGCCTCGAGATGATCGTTGATGTAGAAGCGCGCCCGGTCTCGTCTTCAATCTCAAACCTTCTAAGCACAAATGGGAGTTGATGAGGTTCTGGAGCTCTCTGGTTCGTATGCACTCAGGAAGGGACTTGAAATTCTCAATGCTTGGAATGCACGAACAAAAGGAACCAATATATAGAAATTCACTGTCACCTGGGCGACATCAGCTGTCGGAATTTCCGACAGCGCTAAACTGCCGCTCGTAGTGCTGTCGTGCGGGCAGTTGCTGTAACCTCCGAGCCGTCGCCTGGGCGTCATCGGTGTCGGATTTCCGACAGCGCAAAACTGCCGCTCATAGTGCTGTCGTGCGGGCAGTTGCTGTAACCTCTGAGTTGTCGCCTGGGCGACATCGCTGTCGGATTTCCGACAGCTCAAAACTGTCGTTCGTCGTGTTGCCGTGGGGGAAGTTGTTGTAACTTCTCTGCTGTCGCCTGGGCGACATCAGCTGTCGGAAAATTCCGACATCAGCTGTCTCCACTGATATGTGATAAGCTCCCTTGAATCTGTAGGTATCACATTTCTCACCTCCTTCTGTTCTTGATTCGTCTCTCGTTCCATGGGCGTTCCACAAACTTGACTTAAATATGTCACCAGACTCTCCCATTCTCGATCACCATCTCTAAAGTTGGACCTTTCAGGTATGGGTAGGGTCTCATCCTGAGGGTAGTATCATTTGTGTTCTCGGAAGTGGACATCCATGCTCACGAAGCACCGTTTTTTCGACTGGACTCCAACATACGTATCCCTTCTGGGTACCAGAATTCCCCACAAAGATACATTTAATCGCCCTGTCATCGAGTTTCCCCACGCTTGTCCTGTTGTCCTTCACAAAGCAGACACACCCAAAGACCTTTAGTGGGAGCATACCTCCGTTATGCCCTTGCAGCTCCTGACACGGGGATCTCCACCCTAAGGTCTTTGATGGCATTTAATTAATTGTGTCGCCGTTAACACCGCATACCCCCACAGGTTTTGGGGAACCTTCATGTGTAGCATCATGCTCCTTGCCACTTCCATCAGATGTCTGTTCTTCCTCTCAGCGACACCATTCTGTTCGGGAGTGTATGCACAAGTAGTCTGGTGTAGTAACCCGTGAGATGACAAGTACTCAGCAAGGGTCTTGTTGATATATTCGGTCCCATTATCTGATCTAAGTACCTTGAGTATTGCACCGTATTGAGTTTGGACATGCTTGTGAAAGTTCTGGAAGCAAGTCGAGACCTCGTTCTTAGCTTTCATCAAGTAAACCCACGTGACACGTGAAGCACAGTCAATGAAGGTCACAAAATATCTATAACCATTAGAAAAATTAACAGCACACGACCCCCAAACATCTGAGTACACATTATCAAAAACAGAAGAGCTTCTGTGACCAGAGCTAACATAAGAGTTTCTTGTGAGCTTGCCTAAGTCGCAAGCGTCACATAAAAGTTTACTTTTACATGTTTTTTCAGATAGAGAAGGAAACAACCGTGCTAAAACACCAAAAGATGAATGGCCTAATCGTTGATGGTGGAGCAGTAATGTCTCATCTACATTTGTCTCTAGGTTCCCTTTCTTTGTCTCCTCACAGATAGAATAGCAGCGTCCAATCCCTGTTGATCCAGGTACCACAACCCATCACGCCAGGTCCCAGTCCCAAGTATCCGCCTCGTCTCTTTCTCCTGGAATGTCACCTTGGGAATGTCAAATGAAACAGTACATTTTAGTTGGAGTATAATAGAGCTAATAGACAAGAGGCTGACAGGAAATGAGGGAGCATGCAAGACATTGGATTGTTTTACCGAACCTGTGCAATCGACCGTACCCTTACCGACCACTGGCTGAAAAGTCCCGTCCGCTGTATGGATGCCATTTGGAGATGCAAGGCGTATGTAGGAGGTGAACATCCCTGAGTCTCCAGTCACGTGTCGGGATGCACCAGAGTCAACAATCCACTCCGACGTTTCGGAAGGATGAGCATACATGGCAGGAGATGTTCCCTCAGTGGCTTCCCCAGTTTGCCTCCTCTTGAGACCCTCCATTTTGTTCATCAGATTCAGAAGTGTCTGCTCCTCCTCAGTATAGATGACTCCAGTATTCTCTTCTCCTCCACATACTCCAAGGTTGTCCCAATAGCTACCTCTACCTCCTCTACCCCGGCCACGTCCACGAGTGCTCCCATGACCACCACCCCATCCTCTCTCCCTGGGTGGCTTAGAGCAGGCATATCTCAAATGACCTGTTTCCCCGCAGTTAAAGCACTGTCGGGTGTCCCCTGACTACCTCGGGGTGTGGGTACTGACAGTCACAAGAGCCGACTTTACAGCAGCGGACCTCCCAGTCCCTTCTTGAAGTTTGATACGAGTCTCCTCCTGGATCATTGCTGATATAGCCTCGGTGAGAGGCGGTATCCCTGAACTTGAGAGAAGTAGACCTCTTCTCTGGTTAAACTTCTCATCCAACCCCTTGAGAAGTTTCATCGTTCGTTCTTCCATGATGATCTTGGAGGCTCGGCATTCCGGGTCCTTGCAACTCATTCCCCCAGACGCATGATCATAGTCCATCCATAGGCGATCTAACTCGGAGGAATACTCCTGCACAGTCTTCTCTCCTTGTACCGTGTCATCAATCTCCCCTTTCACCTGAAAGACCCGTAGAGAATTACCTACTCCATCATATGTGCTCTTCAGCTTGTCCTAGACTTCCTTGACAGTCTCCAGTCCGTCAACAGTGGCAGCAATGGTTGGGACCACCGAATGAAGAAGCCACATGAAAACCACCATGTGGGTAGATTCCCACTCATCTCCTGCAGTCGAGTCATTCGACTTCTTTAGTTCCCCCATCAGAAACCCCCCAACCTTCTGTGCCCTGAGGGTTTTTTGAATCCGACGAGACCAGCTTAGGTAAGTGGTCGGTCCCTCTAGCTTTAGGTCAACTGGAGGAAGATCCAACTTCACAGCATGCGGGGCAGACCCCATGGACACAACTAACTTCAGTAGGGTGGCCACCTCGGAGGCATCCAGTTTGTTTAGGATGTCTTCCATCTGTATGGGAACAGAACTGCACGGCTTCACTGAAACTTAACACAACCTATCGCTGAAATCGTCGATTGCACGACTTCAATCCGTCGAGAGCTCCTTCTGATTCGTCGAGAGATCTTTCTGATTCGTCGAGAGCTCCTTTCCTTAGCTGGTTCGTCGATATCAATTTGTGATACTGATTCGTCGATACTTGCTTCCTTCCCTGTCGTCGTGGATGATACTGGTTAGTCGATATTCGCTTCCTTCCCCGTCGTCGACGATGCCCCAGGATCAACGATACTCTAGCGATCCAGACGGGTCCTTCCCCGTCGTCGACGATACTCCTTTCGCGAGATCCCCGGGAGGTCCGCAACCGACGATGATCCAGCGAGATCGACAGGTTCCACGATCGATGATGATCGTCAAGGACGGCTTGATGATCGTCAAGGACGGCTCCACCGACGATGCTCCCAGGCTTCTATGCGGAATCCGTCGCAGCCGCCCCCTGGCTCTGATACCATGTTGCGGAAGAAAAAACCAATTAGGTTATTATTTTATTCCTCCTTTACAACTAATACAACATATATATACACCAAAGTATCTAACCGCACACTATACAAATATTAAAGTCCCAACAGGGTTCCCCTAAAATTATTTCGGGTCAGGTCGGCCTTGTCGAGATCGTGGCCCCAACCGGATCGCCAAAATGGACCGTCTCGACCTAGTGAAAATGCTTGGGAGTTGGACACGCGAGGAACCCAAACCAGGCGTAACGAGCTCGCTTGAGGATTCGCGTACCAACGCATGGCAAGCACGTACACATGCATGACGCGCACGCGCCCCGTGTGCATGCGTAGAATGCACCCTCGTGCGCACGCACACGCCCCGAACGCGCCCACGCGCCCACGCGTGCTCGCAACGCTTTCAAAGCGCGCACGCAACGCTTGCCAAGTGCGCGTGCGCGGCGTGCTTACCGCGCCCAAACACGACGACAAACTCTCGTCGTCGTCGTCGTCAATCGCCACCACCGCTACCTCCGTACCGCTACCTCCGTACTCGCTGGCTTTTTTGCACAAGTGCTCACTATGCTCAAGGGCTCATTTTGCTTGCTCTCTCGCTCTCGCGCTCTCTCGCTCAAGTGTGGACTTCGCTCTCCACAGTGTCTGCTCCATTGTCTTCTCCAGTGCCCGCTCCTGCAAGCACCAAGGAGGTCGTTGCATCTTTTTTCACTTTCAAGTACTTGTAAACGGAGTGGTGGTCTGTCACCCTCCTAAAGATTCTAACACTTGTTGCCACCTACTAACTAGTGGATTTGGTTGGCACCGAACCGACCTTGTGGTTTTTTCTCATTCCAGGTTTTTCACGTAAAAGTCTTTTCGTTTCTGCTGTTGGTTCACTTTTAACTGTTTGCACGCTTGACCTACTCTGCAAGATCCGAACCCGATCGTGTATTAAATATTGTAATATATTTTGAAATATAAGAAAATAATATAATACTTACTCTACGATGAAAAGAGAAATGCAGTGCTGATTTGATGTCGCACATTTAATTTTGAAATCGAGCTTTTTCAAAGATTTTGCAACGTTTGTTTCGTTTTGTTAATTTATTTGATTGAATTTACGTCTCAAAGTACATGTGTATGTATGAGATGGTGGTGGCTCATGGGATTATTTATGTGAATAAAATTCGAATGTAATACTTGGGGTTCCAAGTGGGCCGGGTGATGGTTTGAGCTGGCTGGTTTTAATGTTATGGATTAATTGGCTACTAGCTGGTGGCAAGATTTGGGTTGGCTAGTTGTTATATTGTGCCTATTGAATTGTTAAGTCTTGATTAAGGAGGCTTATAGGAGGCGATGAACTCTTGGACTCTTTCGCTTAGGGTTCCTCCGATTTCGTTCTCCCTACTCGACAACACTCCTCCTTGATCGGCAGGGCTGTGAGAGTCCATTAGAGGCTGTGGTTTTGTTCCTCTTGTGCCTCTACTGTTGTTTCCTTCCTGTTCTGCTGGACTGGCCAACAACTTTGGGTTGAAACCCCTCCACGGTGGGCTTCTTTTCTCTGTTCCTTCTTATAGTTGCTGAAATCTGAGTTTATATGCTAGAATTTGAAACATAAGGCTGACCGACTAGGGTTCCTGATAGTGGGCTTTTCTAATTTGAGTTTTATTTTGTATTATTCTTCCTCTCCCCCTCTCTAATTCTTCTTTCTCGTCTTCTTTATATTGAAAGTACTTTGTCTTGTTGTAATGTTTTGATTTTAATTTTTTTATGATTGTTTGAGAAATTATCTTTATTGAATTTATGATTTTGTTATTGAACATTTCATATTAAGTTTTCATCTTCTAAATTGCGTGGCAAGATTCGAAAGAGGAGTTACGCTAATTTAGTGATGAATGTTCTATTCTATGCGACGAGATTCAAGAGAGGAGTTGCGTAAATTTTAAATTGAAATTTTCACCTTTATACTGTGCTGCAAGATTCGAGAGAGGGGTGTCGTAAGTGCTTCATAAATTCAATATAACGTAGAAGAGAGAGAAATTTCACCTTCTCGTTAGCAACATCAATTTGCTCACTTCATATTATTCTTTCTTTTTGCCTAAGTTAGAGATAACTAGGAGAATAAGAAATAAACGGATTTCATAGATCGAGAGATAATGAATTCTACTTTTAAATTATTGCAAGATAGTCAATCAAGCATTTCATAAAGAATCACTCTAAAACTCACCGTAATAGGCATAGGAAATCAATATACAAGAGTATTTCTCTAAATCGATAAAAAGCATTCGAAGGTAATCATAGTTTTAATTTAATTGAGTTTTTAATTGTTTTCAAAATCAAAAATCTTTTTAATTAATCTACTTAAATTTACAGAAAAGGTCGTTGAACTAATACTTGCAAGCATCAGATTAATCACATCTCTGAGGGAACGATCTTTACTCTCATTTTATTACTTGATCTGACGCGTGTCCTTGCGTATATTCATTTCCATCGTATCAGCTGCTACTGATGGCTATTGTTAGCTTTTTATTAATTGCTTTTGAGGGCTTTTGGTGAGTTGTCTTTGGTTTTTATAATGGCTGAAATTTAATGCAATTAGTGACCCTTATTGAGGTCATTATAAGTGACTCAATTTTGAGTTCATTAGTGGCTGAATTTTAAGTCTCGTGGTGGCTGAAATTTGAATTTTGACGCATTCTTTTTGAGTCACCTAGTCCTCCCTTAGGCAACTCCCATAGGTCGTAGTTGTGGCCATCTTGGGAGTCCACTCCTAACTATTTAATGGTGCAACCCTAAAGTAAATGATTTACTTGATTCTGTAGAGGATGTCGTCCGACGATAGACTCGCCGAGAATCCTATGAAGAACAAGGGCAAAAGAAAAATTGTGGTGAGTCTTTACCGCTTTGATTACGTATACATTTGAATTATTTTGAATTATGAACTTGTAGATTTACTTTACTTTGATCTACTTCCTTGCATTGACACTGAATATGAATTGAATTGAATTGAAAAAATTCGAAGATTTGAAATCACTGAAATTATGAAATCGCTAATCATTAAATATGGATTAGCAAGCGATAGAAACTCTGAGGGAAAATTTATATACTTATTCTCTATATTTTGAAATGAATATGAAAAGAATAAGAAATTGAGAGTGACATCGAAAAATTAAGGACCAGCCTTGTACGTATGTGGTAGAGCAACAGACTCCTACACCTTGTAGGGGGTAGAACTCCTACACCCAGTAGGGGTTGAACTCCTACAAAAGTTAATACTGAAATGTCTAATCTAGGAGGCGTGGAAGCTTGTTGCGTTGTTGAGCGCCCTTAAGCGGATATTGATATAATTGGCCCAGATGTTTGATTGAGAATGACTCTGTATTTCGAAAGAATGAAAAGTGATATGAAAATCCTGAATTAAATACATGAATGAATAAGAATGAAAGGCTAAGATTTTGATATTAGAAATAGTTTATTTCTGTTGTACTAGCTCACAGTACTTGCTTACTGTACTTCATGTTCTACTGAACATGTTCATATGAAAATATATAACTACATATTGATGCTGACTCTTTGTGTTTGCATGTAGTATGGTTGAAGAGGTAATTAATAACACACTTAATTTTCTAAACTAATTGGTTGTCAATCTCACTTTTTAGGATCAGACCGTCAGTGCGTCAGACCTCGTTATAAGGTTACTTGCGGAGGCAGAAAAGAAGTAAAAGAAGTATGTGATTCGAATACGGGTTAGAATTTTTGTAAATTATGCTTATTATGAAAAGTTATTTTATGTTTTCTCTTGGTACCTCTCATGTAGTATATAGTAGAATTGATGCGTTATTTAATTGTGAAAAACCGCTCAGAAGAAATAATTAAATTGTGGCGAACCTTAGGCCGTTACACACTCTCGAGCTAAGAAGATTCAATTTTCTGGATCGGGAGAGCACTAAGCGACCTACAACAAGGATGAAGTGAAAGACGAAGATTCTTGGTTGAAATGAAAATTGATTGTTGAATTAATATCTCTCAGTAGTCTGTAAGTATAAAACGAAGTCAGAACATTGTATCAAGAATTGTCCTTTATGAATGAATGGAATGAGAATCAAGTTTTTTCTTCCCTATTCTGTGCATCTCATTTTTATCTCGTTTTCTTCATGAATTCTCAACAGTGGTATCAGAGTCGTGGTTGTTTCTGCATATAAAAACCTATCGAAAAAATGTGTTCAAGCTCATCATCTACCCCACCAAGTCACTTCCACAATCCGTTGCCCCCGTTTTCAATGGGCAATCAAAATGCATACCCTTTTCAATACACATGACCTATGGGATGTTGTCGAGCAAGGACCACAACCAGCAGACAAGTCAAAAGAAGGAGAGACGACAAGAATACCCAAGGAAGAAAAGTTGAAAAACTCCTTGGCAATGTTGATCATACAACAATCAGTCTCGTCTACCATATTTCCTCGCATCACGGGCGCAAAGACAACCAATGATGTGTGGATTCTCAAGGAGACATACCATTGAAGAGAGCAGTGATCTTGAGACTCTCTTCGTTGTTGTTCTAATGGAAAAAAATTAAGGGTCAACCTTGTAGGGGTAGAGCAACAGACTCCTACACCTTGTAGGGGGTCGAATTTCGACACCAAGTAAGGGTTGAACTCCTACAAAAGTTGATACTGAAATGTCTAATCTAGGAGACGTGGAAGCTTGTTGCGTTGTTAAGCGCCCTAAAACGGATATTGATATAATTGACCCAGATGTTTGATTGAGAATGACCCTCAGTATTTTGAAAGAATGAAAAGTGATATGAAAATCCTAATTGAATACATTAACGAATAGGAATGAAGGACTAAGATTTTGATACCAGAAATTGTTTATTTTTGTTGTACTAACTCACCGTACTTGCTTATTGTACGTCATATTCTACTGAGCATGTTCATATAAAAATATATAACTACATATTGATGTTGACTCTTTGTGTTTGCATGTAGTGCAGTTGAAGAGGTAAAGAACTCACTTAGTTTTCTAAGCTAACTTGTTGTCAATCTCACTTTTTAGGATCAGATCGTCAGTGTGTCAGACCTCGTTATGAGGTTACTTGCGGAGGCAAAAAAGAAGTAAATGAAGAATGTGATTCGAATACAGGTTAAAATTTTTGTAAATTATGCTTATTATGAAAAATTATTTTATGTTTTCACTTGGTACCTCTCATGTAGTACATAGTAGAATTGTTGTGTTATTTAATTGTGAAAAACAACTCAGAAGAAAGATTAAATTGTGGCGGACTTCAGGCCGTTACACACTCTCAAGCTAAGAAGGTTCAATTTTCTGGATCGTGAGAGCGCTAAGCGACCTGCAACAAGGATGAAGCGAAAGACGAAGAAGTTGAATTTCTTGGTTGAAATAAAAATTGATTACTGAATTAATCTCTCTGTAATCTGCAAGTATAAAACGAAGTCAGAATATTGTATCAAGAATTATCCTTTATGAATGAATGGAATGAGAATCAAGTTTTTTCTTCCCTGTTCTGTGCATCTCATTTGTATCTTGTTTTCTTCATGAATTCTTAACAATGGTATCAGAGTCGTGGATGTTTCTGCATATAAAAACCTATCGAAAAAATGAGTTCAAGCTCATCATCTACCCCCACCAAGTCACTTCCACAATCCGTTGCCCCCGTTTTCAGTGGGCAATCAAAATGCATACCCTTTTCAATACACATGACCTGTGGGATATTGTCGAGCAAGGACCACAACCAGCAGACAAGTCAAAAGAAGGAGAGACGACAAGAATACCCAAGGAAGAAAAGTTGAAAAATCCTTGGCAATGTTGATCATCCAACAATCAGTCTCGTCTACCATATTTCCTCGCATCACGGGCGCAAAGACAACCAATGATGTGTGGGATATTCTCAAGGAGACATGCCATTGAAGAGAGCAGCAGTGATGTTGACACTCTCTTTGTTGTTGTTCTAATGGTAAAAATTCAATCACATGAAGAGAAACTCAAGGGTCATTCTCTTCCTCTGGATCAAGCACTTCAGATAAAAAATGAATTTGGTTGACAAAATAAAAAAGTAAAACAAATCGCAACTACCTTATAGAAATAGCCATGACCAAGAACATAGTATATACTCTGTCAATGAAGGTTGCCAAACAGACAGCCTCTCATCATATGGAGGAGTCACAGACATGGTCACTACCTTACATCATTGGCTGGGACACTTGAACTATGGCTCTATGAAGGTGCTGATCGAAGACAAGCTGGCCTCTAGAGTTCCAGATACTCAAATTCTTCATCGCCAGTGTGAAACATGTGTGCGGTTGGGAATTGAAGTCCCATCGTCAGCCATTCACGGCTTCACACAATCAAAGCAAACAAATCGATATTATATAGAAATAATTACCCGTACCTCCCATGTAAGTTAGCATAATTATTAAGAGCACCTCTCTTATTTTCGAAATTACAAAAACCTCCCCTGAACTTTTGATTTCATAACATCATGAACAAAAATTCTAGGTTTTTTTGTAATGAAATTGTATCACGGATGGGGTTTTTTTGTAATGAAATTAAAACTTCAAGGGAAGTTTTTGTAATTATGCTAACTTATAGGGGAGTTTTTTGTAATTTCGAAAATAAGAGGGGTGCTCTCAGTAATTTAGCAAAGTTAGAGGGGAGGTCCCGGTAAATGGCCCATATTATATATATCCCTCAAATATCAACTCACAGCGGATAAGCCGCGCCTCATCAATATCCGAGCTCAGGCAAGAGCATGAATGCCCGATCTGCGAACATGAATGTCGCTTCAAAATGATATTTCCACTTTTTGCTTATGTTGCATTTCAACATTTATTATAAAATTTTCTCTGCACCGGAGTCCACTCTCCGTTTCGTCCTCCCAGCGCTTGCTAGCGGAGCACTTCCGCATTACTTCTTCTACGACTCGTGCGAGCGAAAACAATGACTGTGCATCATGTGCGGACAGCTATCCAGCAGGCAGCAAACTTAAACGTTAGCCAATTGTGAGCAGACAAATACTCAGTAAATGATTATACTCAGTGATCAGACCGATTCATACCCACCAAAAAAGAAGAAGAAATCATGATGAATGAATGGCTTTAAGCATGCATGAATAAGTTTTCTTCTGCTCCAGCATTGTAAGATGATGTCTGCAAATTCTTTTCACCTGCTTCCATATGCATGCAAAGTTTACTTCAAAAGAAAAAACACTTATCAGGTATCAACGCCAATGATTCTGCCTTTCAATAAGAAAGGGATCTTCGAGTGCTGAACCGCAAAGTGTTCTGAGGCAAAGTTACGGCGTGCGTTAATTTGTTTAGCCCCAAAATCACTGTTTTGCCTTCAATTTTTGTATGTTAGAATTTGAGTTTGGTATCTGATATATTTGGACCAACTTCGTGCCAGTTTTCGGGTTCCCTCCCTAATATCATAGCTGGGTTCAACGGGGTCGGGTGCGTTCGATCATTCCCGAGAGTTTTGGGTACTTGAATGTGTTAGGAATTCATTGACGCAGAAAAGGAAAAACGAGAGGCAGAAAACAGGGAAGAAAATGAAAGACTCAAGAGTAGATTTCATTCATTGAAAAAATGTTATCTGTACGAGCTGGTTCTCATAGTCATTTTATAAGGGTGTTGATATACTCTCTTTGGCTATTTGTAAGTCCCGAAATTATAATTGTACCCAAAAATGCTATTCGTATCCCAAACGATTTCTTGGAGAAATTTTATGCCGCATGTTCGATTCAAAAGTGCGCCTTCGAAGGAAATCGAAGGTTGCGGATTATTAGTTACTATTTGGTTAGAGAATTCAGACCGCTAGTTGCGGTCGAGGCCAGACTTCGCCCGCCGCGGCAAATGCCACTCCTGCGACGGGCTTTCCTTTGATTAAAAAGGAGCGGTTACAGCGGGTTACAAGTGCAGGAAAGTAGAAGTCGGCCGGCCAGACTAGTCGCAAGACCGAAAACTCGAGGCCGCAGCTCAAACAAGCGATCTTTTGGATTCGAGTCAGTGTGTCTTGTGAACAGTGCCGCCCCCTATTTATAGGCTTGGGGGCCTGCCCGAATGGGCAGGGATAGAATAACCACCTGCCCGGGTACAGGAGAAACGGGCAGGCGGTGACGGGATGCACAAAGAAGAAAAGAAAGAAGCCGCGCGGCTTGGCGGCTTGCCCTTCCGACCCGTCTGACCTGAGGCTGAAGATGCCGTGACCAAGTCAATGATGCAGAACGAGCGGCCTCCGGCTTGAGACCGCGGTCTGCCTTCTGGACGTGACTTTGGCTGATCTTCACGATGCAACCCGGGTGGTCTCCGATCTTAGACCGCGGCTTGCTCTCCGGGCTTGAACCTTGAGTCTCTATGGCACAACCCGGGCGGTCTCCTACTTGAGACCGCGGATAGCCTTCTTGTCTTGGCTTTTGACAATCTTCAATCTTGGGGGCGGTCCGAAATGACATCAGACCACCTGGCCTGGTTTACCCTGAACTGAGAGCCACCGATCCTGGAACCCAGCGGCCTGACCTAGCAGTTCGCCCGGTCCGAGAATGATCCAACCCGAGAAGCGGTTTTCCGGGTAAACATAATCCCCGCATATTTTCAAATCTCAGGGAAATTTCGAAAATATTAGCTTTAGCCGGGAGACCGCATCCGACTTGTCCTGAATTCTATAAGAGAGCCAGAGAATTCATTCTGCAGAGTTTTTTCTGAAATCACGGGATATTACTCGCCATTTGCGGTTAGAGTTTTTAAGACCGGTAATTCTTCAACGATGGACTTCCTAGACACCATGTTAGATCGCGTGGTTCCTGCCGGTGATCAAAAGAAGGAGGAAGGCAAAAGGCGCGAATCAACGGAGAAGTCGAAGAAGGAAAAGGAAAAGCAGAACCGGAAAGACCGAAAAAAGAGGGAGCGGTCTAAGAAAACCGCGGCAGATAATTCCAAGTCCGATGTGGACTCAACAATCCCCAAGACTCCTACAGAGCCCGCAGCGGACAATTCGGGGCCTCCTCCTAGCGACTCGCTGATTCCTCTCAGAGACCTCGGCCAACAGGCCGTCAGCCCGCTGAACAAATGGGAGGCCGCCCCTTTTAGAAAAGTTGAATCCGACAGCCCTTCAAAGAAAGTCGGCGGGTCCGACTCGTTTGGCATGGAAATCACCCCATCCGGGAATCCTCACTTGTTAGTCAAAGATTTGGGGGAGGAGGCGGTTAGCTCTCCGAGGCCGGGCGACCTGAGTACCCCTCTATCCGTGGACGACTATCCCAGCCCCTCCAAAGAAGTTAGTCCAGCTTCGGGAAAGAAAGAGAAGAAGAGAAAGAAGACCGGGTCAGTGACCGACCGAATAACCAAGAAGGTTAAGAGGCTAGCCTCCAAGGAAAGGGCGGCTTTTAAGAAACCGGTCGAGTTCCGCCTCCAGACCAATCTGCGACTAAAAGAGGAGCTCGGCCTAGCGACTCCCCCATCTGCTAAGGTGAATGACTCGCCGGCTACCCCTGAAGTGAAACAGGGCGGCCTGCTTCCGGACTCGGCGAGTAGTTTATCACTTAATAGGATCTTTCAGGATATGGATGAGCTGGTGAGCCGAGATAAGCTTCTTGACAGCCCGATGGCAGTCCCTACTACAGATAACACAGCCCGACCTGAGGAGACCGCTCAGAAGGAGGTCGAAGAGCGAGAAGCTGCTACCCGGGTCGCCCTGGAGGTTGAGCAGAAAGCGAAGGAACTCGGGGAGGTGCTGAAAGCGCGGGAGGAGGTTCCCCCGGCGATAACCGGGAAGGAGATAATGATGGTGAAGAAGGAGGGGGCGAAACGGGCTTTAAACAAGCCGATGCGGCCTGATCCTTTTGCGCCAGGTAAGCGCCCCGCGGATTATAAAGCTGTCCGTTTCTTCATTCCGCGGCCTCGTCGAAATAAATTACTGAACCCGCCGCCGAGCTTTTTCCCCTTAGCGGCCTGGTCCTCTTCCGCTAGGCAGAGTAAGGAGAGACTCTGGCGTGAGCAACAACGGAGGATGGACCCGGAACGGTCTAAGCGGCCTGTGCGCCCAGGCATTGATCTTATATTTATGTCCATTTTTGTATATATATAGCGCTGCATGCTCTTGCTTTTCATAACCGCGCGGCTTCTTGCAGATAGCGAGGATCAAATTGTGAAGTCGGGCGACCTTGAGGCCAGCCTGCCTCCATTAGTTCCCCTGGTATCGACCTGTGCAACGACTTCGCGAGAAGGGCCGCAACTGTTTGAGCATCTCGAGGAAAACGTGGCAAACCTGAGGGTCCGCTTGAAGGAGGTGGAAGATCGAGAGGCCGCCACTCGGACCGCTCTGGAGGCCGAGCGAATGGCAAGGAAGAAGGCTGAAGAGGCGCTGAAGGCGCAGATGGAGACCGACAGGAAGTCCAGGACAGAGAGGGAGAACGGCCTGGAGATTCAGCTTGAGGCCGCGCGAGCTGCAGTAAAGGCCGCGCGAGCTGCAGTGGAGGTCGAGAAGAAAGCCAAGGTGGCGCAAGTCGCTACTCTGACCGCTCAGTTCGAGAAGGAGAAAAGAGTGTCTGCCAAGTTCGAGGATGACTCGAGATATTATCAGGATAAATTCCTGCGGTTAACTAGGGAAGTCGCTGCGGCCCGGCGAAGTATGAATGATGGGATGCAGGTTGCTAGCCGCCCGACTGTTGGGGCGGGCTCAAATCCTCCCCCGGTTCGAGCGGCTGATCCAATGATTAATGAGGCCACCGCAACCCCCGCATGATTACTGCTACGCGGGTTGAAAGGGATGCTGGGCGGCTTCATAGCACAATCAACCACATCCATTATCATACCAGCCAGATTTACTCCCTTCTGAACACCACCAACGACCAGGTCGCGCGACTTCATAGAGAGGATGTCTCCCCAGAACACCGCCAGCCGTGAACGGCTTTTTAGAACAATTTGTATTATGAATGCGGCTTGTTGATTCGGCCTCTGTTAGACAATGCTTCTTTCTATTTTATGTCTTTTATTTGAATAACCAGTGCTGGTTCTTGTTTAACTGCTGTATTTTGTGTTCTGTTTAGATCTTCTGTGTTTTATCCGAACTGATTACAGGTCGCACGATCTGTGATGTATGCTTGCTCCTGATTTCATGAATGCCTTTGGTTCTTTTGTTTTTCTGGTAAATTTGACCATGCAGGCTGTTAACCGCGCGGTTAGAATGTATAGCCGCGATATAATTTTACTATTTGCAAATCGTAAAAATCTATAAGTAGGGACTCTTCAAAGTCATTTTTACGATTTCCAAATGGCGCGATCTAAGAACAAGTCGCAGAGGCATATTAAGGTTAAAGTCGTCCGAGCAGATGCGGCCTTGGCCTTTCACTCGGCGGACCACCCAGAGTGTCGTCTCGCCCAGAGCGAACTAGATGAATTTATTGCGAAACACATGGCAGGGAGTAATCTGCTCGCGCGGCTTCCTTTGCGCGACGAGCGGATTAACTCTTCCAATCCGCACCAGATAGCCGTTCCGGTCGACCACTTTGAATATGGCTTCAAATTTCCGCTGCCACTTGAAGTCATAGCCATTTTCGACCATTACGGGGTTGTACCCGGCCAGCTTCCACCGAACTCCATCGCCTCCATATACAGCTTTATTTCATACCTGCGGTTCGAGCGAACCAGATTTTCCCTTGATCTATTCAGGAAATTCTTCTCGGTGCGGGCTGTCTCCGACGCGGGGACTTCAACTTTCAGGGGGCACCTCTACTTTGGCTGCCACGGACTAAAGATCGTTAACTTGGCGAACAAGGTCTCGGACTGGTCGGAGCGGTTTGTAATGCTCGAAGGCCACTTCGGACTGTTGCAAACCAACCCGCAAGTTCGGGGGGAAGAGGCTTTCCAAATCCCCCAGGTTGGAAAGATCGAGATGGACACCTTCACGTTTCTTGAGAACGAGCGGTTGGACATCAATCACTACATCCCGCTGTTCTCAGAGCTAGAGGACGTCCTCCCCGAGCATAGTAAGTTCCTCTAGACCGCCTGCGTATGACCACGCGGACTGCTTTATTTAGACTTCTGATTTTACCTTGCAACTGCCCACATTGTCCCTGCGAACAAGCCGGTTACTCCGGCCGGCCCGGTTTTGACCCAGAGAGAAAAGAGGCAACGGCGAAACAGGTCGCCATCATCAGAGGAAGAGGACCCAGCCTCTCCTGACGAATACGAACTTCTTCGTTCCTGCGGAAACCCGCCCGACCTGCAGGGCAACCCGACTGTCCTCTGGCACAGGGATGGAAACCGCATCCGGGTATCCACTGCAATTCCTTCATGGGGGAGTGAAAAAATTAACCGACATGCCCTATCCGCCGGGCCGCTATGTATGGTCGAAAGACCTTAAAGAAGTTGAAAAAAGTTCCTGAAGAAGAGCTTTCCCGGCTAGCAGCACAAGCCGGTGCATGGGGTTTTGCGGCCAATCACTTTATGGCCTTGTCGTACAGGCGGCTAATTTCCGTTCAGAAACATCTGGAAAAGAAGTATGAGGAGCAGGTCGCGGAGAATGCGCGGCTTCAAGAAGTTGTGGCGGTGAGTTTGACAAATGATGACGCGGTTTCTTTTATTCAGCCCGAGCGACCTAATTTATTTTTCCTTTTTTGCAGAAACAATATGAGATGACCAACCCGGACTTCCAAGATGAGGTGTTGCCTCATGTGGCCCAAGGGATCAACAAAGCTTTGGGTCTTATGGAAGACCGGGGCGGTCTGTGCGAAGGATTCGGGGGCACTACTTTCTCCGACCTCTTCCCTGCTTTGAAGGTCCAACTTGATGAGATCAGCCGAAGGCAGAAAGGAAAAACCAAGGTGAGCGAGGAGGCTGAAGCCGATGCGGGCAGGGAGATTGTACTTCATCAAGGGGGCGATGGAAGTGGTGGAGCCGCTGAGGAGGCCGACGCGGATGATGATGCTGGTGACGACGATGAGGACGATGAGGATGATTTGTCCTCTGGAACAACCGGCTCCGCAAGCAAGATCGGGCGGTCCAGTGACAGTGATTCATCGGATTCTTCTACGTCAAGTGAAGGCTATTCGCCCGACGTTGACGTTGATGGTGCGGACTCGAGTTACCCTGTCAAGAAGAAGAAGAAGTCGGCAGACTAGTGCCTTTATTTTAATTTTATTTTTGTGTAATCGCCGGTCTTTTTTTTGTTAGTCGGGCGGTTAATATTTTGTTAACACATATTCTGAAAGATGAATGGAAATTTTACCTATCTAATTGTCCATCTATTGTTACTTACTTGTGGTTGCTATCTTGTCTTTCTTTTTTCTTTTTTACCTCTTGCCCTTCATGATCGAGTCGTGCGGCTGTCCTGATCCGAGTATAAGTGATGATTGATGATCTCGGACGATCTATACTCAGCCCGTGCGATTACTCATTTAGATCTCAGGGTATCTGATTTTTGATAGTATAAACCATAATGGACAGACTCGTGCGACTGTAATTCAGACCGGGCGGCTTCTTATCATTCAGAGATATCTCATCCTTGCTGATATAAATAACGAATAATAACTTTGCGCGGTTTGAATTCAATCCTGGCGAGTAATCCATTGCATCTAGAGATAACTTTTGCTAAGAAATAGATCAACCTGATCGGTTAGAGCATAATCCGGGCGATCATATATTTAGATCTAGAAATATCCAACTTAATTAATTATAAAAGATAGATAGTACCCGCCCGGTTAGAATACAACCCGGGCAATATTTTCAGATCCAGAAATATCCAATTTAATAGAATTGAGAGATAGATAAACCCGCCCGGTTAGAATGCAACCCGGGCAATCATATAATTAGCTCCAGAAATATCCAACTTATAAAAGATGGATAAACCCGCCCGGTTAGAATATAACTCGGGCAACCATATAATTATCCAGAAATATCTTAACTTATATACAATCAGACCGTTCGGCTTGAAAATTCAGACCGCCCGGTCTTAATATCACAACCCTTTATTAGTGCTATGAAGTCCAGGACAGAGAGGGAGAACGGCCTGGAGATTCAGCTTGAGGCCGCGCGAGCTGCAGTAAAGGCCGCGCGAGCTGCAGTGGAGGTCGAGAAGAAAGCCAAGGTGGCGCAAGTCGCTACTCTGACCGCTCAGTTCGAGAAGGAGAAAAGAGTGTCTGCCAAGTTCGAGGATGACTCGAGATATTATCAGGATAAATTCCTGCGGTTAACTAGGGAAGTCGCTGCGGCCCGGCGAAGTATGAATGATGGGATGCAGGTTGCTAGCCGCCCGACTGTTGGGGCGGGCTCAAATCCTCCCCCGGTTCGAGCGGCTGATCCAATGATTAATGAGGCCACCGCAACCCCCGCATGATTACTGCTACGCGGGTTGAAAGGGATGCTGGGCGGCTTCATAGCACAATCAACCACATCCATTATCATACCAGCCAGATTTACTCCCTTCTGAACACCACCAACGACCAGGTCGCGCGACTTCATAGAGAGGATGTCTCCCCAGAACACCGCCAGCCGTGAACGGCTTTTTAGAACAATTTGTATTATGAATGCGGCTTGTTGATTCGGCCTCTGTTAGACAATGCTTCTTTCTATTTTATGTCTTTTATTTGAATAACCAGTGCTGGTTCTTGTTTAACTGCTGTATTTTGTGTTCTGTTTAGATCTTCTGTGTTTTATCCGAACTGATTACAGGTCGCACGATCTGTGATGTATGCTTGCTCCTGATTTCATGAATGCCTTTGGTTCTTTTGTTTTTCTGGTAAATTTGACCATGCAGGCTGTTAACCGCGCGGTTAGAATGTATAGCCGCGATATAATTTTACTATTTGCAAATCGTAAAAATCTATAAGTAGGGACTCTTCAAAGTCATTTTTACGATTTCCAAATGGCGCGATCTAAGAACAAGTCGCAGAGGCATATTAAGGTTAAAGTCGTCCGAGCAGATGCGGCCTTGGCCTTTCACTCGGCGGACCACCCAGAGTGTCGTCTCGCCCAGAGCGAACTAGATGAATTTATTGCGAAACACATGGCAGGGAGTAATCTGCTCGCGCGGCTTCCTTTGCGCGACGAGCGGATTAACTCTTCCAATCCGCACCAGATAGCCGTTCCGGTCGACCACTTTGAATATGGCTTCAAATTTCCGCTGCCACTTGAAGTCATAGCCATTTTCGACCATTACGGGGTTGTACCCGGCCAGCTTCCACCGAACTCCATCGCCTCCATATACAGCTTTATTTCATACCTGCGGTTCGAGCGAACCAGATTTTCCCTTGATCTATTCAGGAAATTCTTCTCGGTGCGGGCTGTCTCCGACGCGGGGACTTCAACTTTCAGGGGGCACCTCTACTTTGGCTGCCACGGACTAAAGATCGTTAACTTGGCGAACAAGGTCTCGGACTGGTCGGAGCGGTTTGTAATGCTCGAAGGCCACTTCGGACTGTTGCAAACCAACCCGCAAGTTCGGGGGGAAGAGGCTTTCCAAATCCCCCAGGTTGGAAAGATCGAGATGGACACCTTCACGTTTCTTGAGAACGAGCGGTTGGACATCAATCACTACATCCCGCTGTTCTCAGAGCTAGAGGACGTCCTCCCCGAGCATAGTAAGTTCCTCTAGACCGCCTGCGTATGACCACGCGGACTGCTTTATTTAGACTTCTGATTTTACCTTGCAACTGCCCACATTGTCCCTGCGAACAAGCCGGTTACTCCGGCCGGCCCGGTTTTGACCCAGAGAGAAAAGAGGCAACGGCGAAACAGGTCGCCATCATCAGAGGAAGAGGACCCAGCCTCTCCTGACGAATACGAACTTCTTCGTTCCTGCGGAAACCCGCCCGACCTGCAGGGCAACCCGACTGTCCTCTGGCACAGGGATGGAAACCGCATCCGGGTATCCACTGCAATTCCTTCATGGGGGAGTGAAAAAATTAACCGACATGCCCTATCCGCCGGGCCGCTATGTATGGTCGAAAGACCTTAAAGAAGTTGAAAAAAGTTCCTGAAGAAGAGCTTTCCCGGCTAGCAGCACAAGCCGGTGCATGGGGTTTTGCGGCCAATCACTTTATGGCCTTGTCGTACAGGCGGCTAATTTCCGTTCAGAAACATCTGGAAAAGAAGTATGAGGAGCAGGTCGCGGAGAATGCGCGGCTTCAAGAAGTTGTGGCGGTGAGTTTGACAAATGATGACGCGGTTTCTTTTATTCAGCCCGAGCGACCTAATTTATTTTTCCTTTTTTGCAGAAACAATATGAGATGACCAACCCGGACTTCCAAGATGAGGTGTTGCCTCATGTGGCCCAAGGGATCAACAAAGCTTTGGGTCTTATGGAAGACCGGGGCGGTCTGTGCGAAGGATTCGGGGGCACTACTTTCTCCGACCTCTTCCCTGCTTTGAAGGTCCAACTTGATGAGATCAGCCGAAGGCAGAAAGGAAAAACCAAGGTGAGCGAGGAGGCTGAAGCCGATGCGGGCAGGGAGATTGTACTTCATCAAGGGGGCGATGGAAGTGGTGGAGCCGCTGAGGAGGCCGACGCGGATGATGATGCTGGTGACGACGATGAGGACGATGAGGATGATTTGTCCTCTGGAACAACCGGCTCCGCAAGCAAGATCGGGCGGTCCAGTGACAGTGATTCATCGGATTCTTCTACGTCAAGTGAAGGCTATTCGCCCGACGTTGACGTTGATGGTGCGGACTCGAGTTACCCTGTCAAGAAGAAGAAGAAGTCGGCAGACTAGTGCCTTTATTTTAATTTTATTTTTGTGTAATCGCCGGTCTTTTTTTTGTTAGTCGGGCGGTTAATATTTTGTTAACACATATTCTGAAAGATGAATGGAAATTTTACCTATCTAATTGTCCATCTATTGTTACTTACTTGTGGTTGCTATCTTGTCTTTCTTTTTTCTTTTTTACCTCTTGCCCTTCATGATCGAGTCGTGCGGCTGTCCTGATCCGAGTATAAGTGATGATTGATGATCTCGGACGATCTATACTCAGCCCGTGCGATTACTCATTTAGATCTCAGGGTATCTGATTTTTGATAGTATAAACCATAATGGACAGACTCGTGCGACTGTAATTCAGACCGGGCGGCTTCTTATCATTCAGAGATATCTCATCCTTGCTGATATAAATAACGAATAATAACTTTGCGCGGTTTGAATTCAATCCTGGCGAGTAATCCATTGCATCTAGAGATAACTTTTGCTAAGAAATAGATCAACCTGATCGGTTAGAGCATAATCCGGGCGATCATATATTTAGATCTAGAAATATCCAACTTAATTAATTATAAAAGATAGATAGTACCCGCCCGGTTAGAATACAACCCGGGCAATATTTTCAGATCCAGAAATATCCAATTTAATAGAATGGAGAGATAGATAAACCCGCCCGGTTAGAATGCAACCCGGGCAATCATATAATTAGCTCCAGAAATATCCAACTTATAAAAGATGGATAAACCCGCCCGGTTAGAATATAACTCGGGCAACCATATAATTATCCAGAAATATCTTAACTTATATACAATCAGACCGTTCGGCTTGAAAATTCAGACCGCCCGGTCTTAATATCACAACCCTTTATTAGGGTAGACGAACACCTGCACCTGTTTTAATAATATCTTCCTCGAATGGTTTATACAAGAAACCACAAGAGGTGAATGCCTTCATGTAGGGAAGAAGGATAATCTACAGGCTCAGATGACCAAGTGGGCAGGTGGGCCTCGGCGGCGAACATTGCTTTCCTCAAGTGGTCATAAGAGTTGTATGAAAAAGAAAAAAACATGTACACACTCAGATGACCAAGTGGGCAGGTGGGCCTCGGCGGCGAACATTGCTTTCCTCAAGTGGTCATAAGAGCTGTAAGCGACTCATCTGCTCTCTTGCCTAGGGTTACAAGCCGAGTTGATCAATTGGGCAGGTGGGCCTCGGCGGCGAACATTGCTTTCCTCAGAGAGATCAACTCAGTTGTGGGCCCAACTAGGCTCCGTTTCGAAAGTATCTAAGAGTATTCGATGGTCACAGGCTATGATGATCAGTTGGGCAGGTGGGCCTCGGTGGCGAACATTGCTTTCCTCAGAAAGATCATCAAAGCTGTAACTATATCCCTTTCGGGGCATGATAGAGCTGACAATCACCTAGACCTCCCTTGATGCAGGGGTGTGTCAGATATCGGTCGGGATCCAAAGTTCTGAAGACCACCGCACCGAAATTGGCAAGCTACCACTACATGTGTGCGAAAACTCCCCGCATCACATGGTCTTGGTGGGTTTTACGCTATGACTACAATCTGAGGGGGTTCGAGCAGAATTTGGCGATATCTCAGAGGTTCAGGGAGTGAGATATGTATATATATATATTCATAATGTAGAGCATCATTGGACAAGGAGAAGTGTCAGTATAGAGCTTTTTATTTAATATCAAGAAACATAAAGAATGAAAGAGATATTTTAAGGATAGAATCGTTTAAGATCGTCACCGCTCCAGGTGCGTGAGATATCTTCTCCTTCGCTGGTTTGGAGACGGTAGGCCCCATGCTTTAATACCTCTTTGATAATAAAAGGCCCTGCCCAGTTGGGATTCAGCTTTCCAACATTGCCAGACCTGGCCGCAGCATCTACCTTCTTTAATACCAAATCCCCAACTGCAAACTGCTTTACCCTGATATTTTTGTCAAAATATTTTGTCATCCTCCTCTTAACTTCTTCCTGTCTGATCGTTGCCTCGTCCTGAAGCTCTTCGATCAGATCCAGACTATACTTGATAGCCTCGTCATTGTCTTCTACCCATGCTTCTCCTCCCTCTTTTGCATACACAACTCTTGGAGTGACCACCTCAAACTCTACAGGAACAACAGCCTCCGAGCCATGAGATAATTTGAATGGTGTCTCCCCTGTAGCTGAAGATGGGGTAGTACGAAGAGTCCAAAGGATGGAGGGAAGTTGGTCTGCCCAATTTCCTTTCTGATTCAAAACTCTTTTCATCAGGAGCTGCTGGATTTGCCTGTTTGCTGCTTCTACTTGATCATTGGTCCTTGGATGATGTACCGAGGAAAACCGAAGATCAATTCCAACCTGATCGCAAAAGTTTATCATCTCGGGATTATTGAACTGTGGACCATTATCAGTGACAATTGCCAGCGGAATTCCGTGTCGGCAGACTATTTCTCCCCAGATGAAGTTTCTGATAATCTGGGTAGTAGTTTTTGCCAATGCTTTTGCCTCAATCCACTTACTGAAGTAGTCGATCATTACTATGATAAAGCGGCGCTGACCGCTAGCCATTGGAAAGGGTCCGACAAGATCCATCCCCAAACCGTGAAGGGTCAGGGTGCAGTTATTGACCTAAGCGATTGAGCGGGCAGATGTTGAAGAGGAGCAAATTTCTGACATTGTACACAACGCTTGGCAAATGCTTCAGCATCCTTTCTCATAGTCGGCCAAAAATATCCTTGTCGCAGGATCCTTTTCTCTAAGGTTTTTGCCCCTGAATGGCTACCGCATTCCCCAGAATGAACTTTCTGAAGTATGATCGGGATCTCTTCTTCTGAAACACACCGTGCTGAGGGAGAAATCAAAGTCTTCCTATACAAGACTCCTGCTATTAAGTAGTAGTAGGCCGCCTTTCTTCTAAATCTATTTCTGTCCTTGATTGATTGATGAAACTCCCCTTTTGACAGAAATAATTCATAAGGGTCCTTCCAGGAAGGATTCTGATCGATCTGCATGAGCTCCTCTTTCTCTGTGGCCGGATGAAAAAGTTCCGAGGTCACCCCTCCTGATGGAAGACCAAACTTTGACAACTCGTCTGCCTCTTCATTTTGTGTCCTTGGAATGTGCTTGATGATGAAGGATTTGAATTTCCCGATCTCTTCCTTAGCTAGCAATAGATACTTTCTCAGCATCGGTTCTCTTGTTTCGTAGTTCCCTAGAACTTGTGAAGCCATTACAAGAGAATCAGTTTTTACATGAACATGCTCTATCACAAGCTCTTTTGCGAGTCTTAGGCCGGCCAAGAGTGCTTCGTATTCGGCCTGGTTGTTCGTTACTGGGAAAAAGAATTTGATTGCCTGCTCAAGTTTGATGTCGTTTGGACTGAGAAGAACTACTCCGGCTCCCACGGAGTTTCTCCCTGAAGCTCCATCTACATAGATGACCCAGGCATAAGGAGATTCCTCCACCTGTTCAGGATTAGACTCCATCGTGTCTACCAAGAAGTCCGCCAGTACTTGTGCCTTTATTGCTGTTCTGGGAATGTACAATATTTCAAACTCGCTCAGCTCGATTGCCCATTTGGCCAATCTTCCTGAATGATCTGGCTTCTCCAGGATACTTCTTAGTGGATGATCCGAAACCACCTGAATAGGGTGAGCCTGAAAATAGGGGCGGAGCCTTCGTGATGACATCACTAAGGCCAAGGCTAACTTTTCCAGAATGAATATCTAGTTTCCGCATCTTTGAGGACATGGCTGACATAATATATTGGGAATTGATTCTTCTTCTCCTCCCGGACAAGGACAGAGCTTATGGCATCTGGACCCACCCCCAAGTACAAGAATAATGTTTCCCCTTCGCGAGGGCTTTGAAGAAGAGGGGTTGAGGTTAACTGCTTTTTCAACTGTTCGAAAGCATTATCGCACTCTTCATTCCATTCAAACTTAGATCCTCCCCTAAGTGTCTTGAAGAATGGAGCGCTTTTATCTCCTGATTTGGAAATGAATCGGCTCAATCCTGCTAGCCTCCCCCCAAGTTGTTGCACCTCTTTCTGATTACGAGGAGGGGTCATATCTAGGATGGCCTTTACTTTATCTGGATTTGGTGCGAGGCCATCAGGGGTGAGAAGATGTCCAAGAAATTTCCCTTTGTTTGCCCCGAACACGCATTTCAGTGGATTTAGTTTTAATTTGAACCTCCGTAGAGTAGCGAACGTCTCTACGAGGTCTTTCAGATGGATTGAAAAAGTTTTACTTTTCAGAAGAAGATCATCAATGTATACTTCAAGATTTCTTCCTTTCTGCTTTTCGAAAACCGTGTCCATCATTCTTTGATATGTCGCACCCGCGTTTTTGAGTCTGAAAGGCATGACAAGATAACAATAACACCCATCATTGGTAATGAAGGATATATGCGGGATATCAGGTTTATGCATCTTAATCTGGTGGTAACCAGAAAATGCATCTAGAAAGCTCATGAAATTATATCCCACCGCGGAATCTACTAAAACATCTATCCGAGGCAAGGGATAACAATCTTTGGGGCACGCTTTATTAAGTTTTGTGAAATCTACACACATGCGCCATTTCCCCCCAGATTTTTTCACCATTACTACATTTGACATCCAAGTGGGGTATTGGATTTCAGAAATGAAATTGGCTTTAAGAAGCTTTGCAACTTCTTCTTTGATGGGTACCGCCAGCTTGGTTGCTACCTCCCTCTTCTTTTGTTGGATCGGCTTAAATTCAGGGGAGATGTTGAGGTGATGGCACACAACATCTGGATCTACTCCAGGCATATCTTCCGCCGACCAGGCGAAGATGTCTAGATTCTCCAACAGGCAGGAGATCAACTGAACCTTCTCCTCTTCTGATAGCTCGGCGTTGATGATCAGCTTCTTCCCTTCCCCTTCAGCAATGGGGATCTCTTGGGTCTCCTGGGCAGGTTCCAGGTAAGTCCCTTTCCGCTCTGCGCTTTCCTCGGCCTCCTCAAGGAGTTTGGACACCTCATGGATGTTATTCTGAACCTTGGGAAGTGGTGCCTCGGTGATCACATTAACTGTTTTTACATAACATTCACGAGCAACCTTTGGATCGCTTCGGATCCGATATTGATGCCCCTCGGCAGCGAACTTTAAGGCCAAATGGAAAGTGGACATTATCGCTTTGTAAGCGTTCAGGATTGGTCTTCCGAAGATTGCACAGTAGCTGCTCGGGGCTTCCACCACTACGAAGTTTATCAGCTTCGTTATGCCCCCCAGCGACACCAAAAGCTTCACGCACCCCTCCACTTCTTTCTTTTCTCCCGAGAAGCCGTAGAGGGGCCCTTCCGTGGAGAGCAGAGACTTTC
This sequence comes from Dactylorhiza incarnata, assembly GCA_033032865.1. Lineage (NCBI taxonomy): Eukaryota > Viridiplantae > Streptophyta > Magnoliopsida > Asparagales > Orchidaceae > Dactylorhiza > Dactylorhiza incarnata. The sequence goes on from JAWHQI010000265.1 coordinate 2,845,993, forward strand.
CAGTCTTAAGGGCTTCAAATGTTTGGCAGAAAATGAGATTAACCGAGCTACCGGTATCAATCAGAATTTTATGTACGGTGTAGTTCTCGATGACTGCCTTTATCACTACTGCATCATCGAAAAGGTTTGCATTTGGGGGAAGATCTTCTTGGCCGAAAGTAACGACCGACCTTTCTGGAGCAGAAGTGGAGGCGGCTGCCACTTCCTGCTTGGAGACTCTCCCGATGCTGGATTTCCGAGAGGATTCTGGCCCTGCTCCTCCATGGATACAATAGATGTTGCCAAGGGGGCCAACATTATTTACTTCTATACATTCGGTGGCAGGGTGTAAATCCCCATAACAACCTGCCTCTTCTACGTCAGCACATTCCCAGGTCACTTCGACCGCTTCCTTCTTCTTCTCGGGTCGTGGTTCAACCGGGGTTTCTTGCCGGATCAATCCTCGGAGCTTCCCTTCTTTCAGGAGTTTTTTTATCAACCACCGGAGGGCCCGACAATCTTCAGTCTGATGCCCCTCCTCTTTGTGATACTCACAATAGAAGTTCGGATTTCGATTGCGAACTTCCGATTTCAAAGGTGGGGGCCTCTTGAAGTCAGGCCTCTTTTGAAGAATCTGAACAACCTCGTTCATGCTGACGTTAAGAGAGGTGAATGACTCCTGTGATTCATCATATCGGATGGACGGAATAGTTGGGGATGGCTGTGCGATGTATTGCGGTAGATATACCGGCATTATTTGTGGAACCCCAAGGGGTTGAGCGGGTGCGATGGCCAACGGCGGTTTCTGATCTTGAAACCGTTGATGGCCAAGAAATGGTTGCTTAGGCTTAAGATTTCTTCCCCTCTGAGCCCGAGGTTCGAAGTCAGGCCGAGATGGATGATTGTAACGTGGCTGATGGGTTGATGCGGAATTAAACTGATCATTGTCGCTGGGCAACTTGGCAACATAACCAGGATTAGTCTTTTCCCTTCTGATAAACTTATTAGCCAGACTAATCATCTCTTGATAGGTCTTTGGTTTCCTGATTTGAGCTTCAAATTTCAACGGCCCCTCCCTAAGGTCATGCATCAAAGCGACCCTGTATAATTTCGGATCGACGTTCTGCACCTCCATTATCTCCCTTTGGAAACGGTCGACGAAGCGGGCCCACGTTTCGTTTTCTTGCTGTCGTATCTCAAATAGGGTTGCCGGACCATTCTTCCTCTTTTTAGAGGTAGAGAATCGAAGCAGGAATTCTCTACGCAATTCCGCAAAACATCTGATGGATCGAGGGTGCAATCCATAAAACCATTCTCGGGCTTGTCCATCAAAGGACGTCACCAGGAGCTTATACTTAGTTGCATCGGTGATGGTCCTCAGAGCAACAGCCGATTCAAACGCTTGGAGATGAATTGCCGGATCGGACTCCCCATTATATGTTGACAGGCGTGGTTCTCGAAAGTTATTTGGGGCCGGCTCTCCTCGGATTTCGTCCGTGAAGGGAGAACTCTCCTCGGTATCCTCGTACATAGGGAAAGCAGGGTGGTAAGTCATCTCTGCTGCGGTCATTTGCGGATAGGCCGCCTGATAAGAGCGGGCAGGGGCTCCAGCCGGGTAGCCTTGGTAAGCGGCGACCTCAGGCGGGTAGGAAAAGTGAGCAGCCTGAGAAGCCGCCCCTTGGAAGTCGAGGACTCGAGCCGGCATACAGTGCGCGGCCTCTTGGTAGAAGTTCTGCCGAGCCGCAGAACCTTCTTGTGGTGGCTGGGAATGAGCGACTTGTGGTAGTGGGAATGGAGGTGGAGGAGGTAGAACAGGAGTTACTGCCTGTTTAACCGCGGCCTGCTGGGGGACTTACCGCTCGGTTAACAGAGTTAAAGCCTGACTGATCACGTCCAGACGCTGATCAGTTGCTTTCTGAGCCCGGTCGGCTTCTCTTTTTGATTGCTCCAGAGCTTCCCATAAAGAACTTCGCTATGGCCGGAGCGGTCTCTTGGAGGGAACTGGTGGTCTGACATTCTGAACCAAAAATTTCGCTGACAGTCCGCGATCTGCAGGTCGCGTGTTTCTGTTCGATTCAAAAGTGCGCCTTCGAAGGAAATCGAAGGTTGCGGATTATTAGTTACTATTTGGTTAGAGAATTCAGACCGCTAGTTGCGGTCGAGGCCAGACTTCGCCCGCCGCGGCAAATGCCACTCCTGCGACGGGTTTTCCTTTGATTAAAAAGAAGCGGTTACAGCGGGTTACAAGTGCAGGAAAGTAGAAGCCGGCCGGCCAGACTAGTCGCAAGACCGAAAACTCGAGGCCGCAACTCAAACAAGCGAGCTTTTGGATTCGAGTCAGTGTGTCTTGTGAACAGTGCCGCCCCCTATTTATAGGCTTGGGGGCCTGCCCGAATGGGCAGGGATAGAATAACCACCTGCCCGGGTACAGGAGAAACGGGCAGGCGGTGACGGGATGCACAAAGAAGAAAAGAAAGAAGCCGCGCGGCTTGGCGGCTTGCCCTTCCGACCCGTCTGACCTGAGGCTGAAGATGTCGTGACCAAGTCAATGATGCAGAACGAGCGGCCTCCGGCTTGAGACCGCGGCCTGCCTTCTGGACGTGACTTTGGCTGATCTTCACGATGCAACCCGGGTGGTCTCCGATCTGAGACCGCGGCTTGCTCTCCGGGCTTGAACCTTGAGTCTCTATGGCACAACCCGGGCGGTCTCCTACTTGAGACCGCGGATAGCCTTCTTGTCTTGGCTTTTGACAATCTTCAATCTTGGGGGCGGTCCAAAATGACATCAGACCACCTGGCCTGGTTTACCCTGAACTGAGAGCCACCGATCCTGGAACCCAGCGGCCTGACCTAGCAGTTCCCCCGGTCCGAGAATGATCCAACCCGAGAAGCGGTTTTCCGGGTAAACACCGCACTTTTTTCCCTGCCGTGATGGAGAAAGGTACAAATGAAAACCCTTTTTGTTCTCTCATGGGTGCATGTACCAAAGCATAAAAACGCTTTTCAGTTGGCGCCTATTCCAATGTTTCTATGCTTCCTTGTCCACCGCCCAATCCGCAGGTCCCAGTTGGCAAGCAAGGGGCGGACAAGTATCAGAGTTTTATGCGCCACCGCCCAGCTCCGTGTCTTGCCAATCCGGCGAGAGAAGAGCGCGACGCTTTTCTTTTCCCGCTCCGGGTGGTTTTCAGGAAAAGATAAGGGGCACATTTAGAGTTTTTTTTAGGGTTAAAAAACTATTTTAAATTTTGAATTAAAGGAGTAAGAATAGTCATATTGGGTCTATCAATATCAATCACCTTTTATAATTGCAAGTTACATAGGGAGATTAATTAAATAATCAATTTTGTCTTCAATCGAGCAGCCCGTCGTCTTCATCTTCCTCGCCTGCTTCGTCTTGCGCTGCAATAAGAACAGTAGTTGTGCGGTTTAATTTCAAGGAACAATACGGGTCTGGTTCATTTGCTGGAGCCACCGGTTCATTATTTGACAACATGGACCGCGAAGACCGAGAATTTTCGAGAATAGGTGATCGGATTATCGTGACGGCTTCACGTGGTTTAATTATATATTTTTGTACCAACAATGGTACTTATGTATGAGTCTACATCTACTAATGGCATTGGTGAAACCTAGTAAAACTTAATTTTTCTTCAATGGCTCAAAAAATTCGAATTTAAAAGTTGCGTTGGACTTGTACCTAAAAAAATACACGAGTTAGACTCTTCAATCGAATATTTTCATGAAAATTTGATATGATTACAAATTTTGTTCGACTGACATTATAGACTTAAATGTCATAAATCTGTTAATTAGATCATATAATTATCATCATCGTTAGACTCATGAAAATTAGTCGAACATTCCCTAAAAATTTGTCCCGATCAAGAATTTTTTTTACAATATGGTTGCAGCTACCATCGTATTTTTTGGGTGGAGGAATGCAAGGTAAAGAGGGCTTCTAATGCACTATGGACTCTAATTTTACACTTTTATCTCCTACAAAGAGGAGAAAACAAAATTGAGTTTAGCAGGAGGCAGTGGCTGAACAAGGATTTTGACTCTTAGCATAGATCAGTTGGGGGTGTGCGTGAAAAATCGAAAACCGCTCAAATTGGTCGAATCGTCAAAATCAAACCGCTGAAACCAAACCGAAATCCACACCAAACGGCTCGATTTGGAGTAAGTGAGGTTTTTCATTTAGGATAACCATCCATCTTTCTATTCAAATCGAGAAAAACACACCGAAAACCGAGAAAAATTAATAACACAAACATATTATACAGTCTACACTCTAATCTTCCATGCATAGAAATCGTTATAGCTTTGTGGATTTGTTTAATTATATGCGAAGATATATAGAGTAGTATTCTCACTCTCTGTTTCATGTTCTATTGCATGTTTCCTTTGCTCTTAAAATATTCAACTTCTTAGAGTTTGTGAATTTAATGGTCCGAAGTTTTATAAATTAGAGACCCCCCGCACATGCGCTCAGGCCCACGCGCGTGCTCAGGCCCGGCGCAAGAGCGCGCGCTCAGGCCGCGCGGCATGCTCCCCCGACGTGCTTTCCGGCCATCCGCCGCAACCATACGCCAGTGCCGCCCGCCGTGGCAATCGTCCACTATCGTCGTCATTCACCATCGCCAGTTCAAATTTCAAGACAGCGCAATTACCAATGCATCACTCAGAAAAACTAAAAAAATGCTCATAGGTCTTCATTTGAGGAGAAGCAACCAAGAGGCAAAAAGAGAGCTCTGAAGTTCTCCGGCGAGAAACCTCTCAGAGATCTCCTTCGGAGTTTGAGGACCTCTTCAATTCTCAAGTCCTCCTTCAAGAGCGACTGCGAGATCTCCTTCAGAGTACATGCCTTCTCAAGGGCCCTCTCAAGTGCATTCTCAAGGGCATTCTCAAGTGTCATCTCAAGTATCTCCTCGAGAGCCTGCCCTTGAAGCTCTCCTGCAAGCGGCAAGAAAAACTTTACATCATTTTACTTTCAAGTACTTGTAATCAGAGCGGTGATCTGTAACTCTCTTGAATATTCTAATATTTGTAACCTCAATTAAACTAGTGGTATTGGTCGGCACTTAACCGACCCCTTGGTTTTTTTTTTCTTTCTGGGTTTTTCCACATAAAAAAGTCGTGCTGTCTCTGATATTGGTTCTCTTTTATCTGTTTGTGCGCTTGAATCACTTTCGAGCTAACACGGTTCAATTATCTGATCTGGGAGAGCACTAAACGACCCCCCAACAACGCTCTAAGGATAATCGGAGTATTAGAGCAGTGTCAAACATTCCTGACCACAACATGTCTCATGGTACGGAGGCCGGAGAGAACCACTACTTGTCCGCATAAAGGGTGGATGTTAAGGTTGTGGAATAGTACCGTTGTTTTTTAATTTTGGCTCTATTTGGTTCCACGTTTTTGGAGTGGCGTGTCGTGTTTTTCCCACCGTCCCGCCAAACAGTAAAAATTGGTGCAATAGTGGGAGAAGCCCCCGCCGGCGGAAAGCCAAAATCGCGCGTTTTTTAGTCGTGAAAATATTTCACGACTCAAAAAATGCGGAGCAATCCCGATCGGCTTCTCCTTCCCCAAACCATTGCTATGGTTCCTCTCCTTCAGTTTCCCCATCATCGGCGTCACCTAAGAAGGCGGAGTCATCCTCGGGGCCGATTCTAGGACCAGCTCTGGCGTCACCAACGATGGTGACATCGTCCTCGCCTCCTTCCTACCGATCCAGACCTCGGAACTCTTCTTCTTCCACTGGTTTGCTCTTCTCGACGAAACTCCAGGAAAATCATATATATTAGGTAACAGTGTTGGAAATTTTTCGTTCAGTGGACTCAATTCATCGTGACATCTCAATAAAGTTGTGCGCAAAGGGTCCATTCGGACTCCTACGAGTGTGTGTTAATTCAGTCGCGCGAACGATCGAAACATGTGATAGGTGGGTTAGACCGTCTCGTAAATTCAGGATCTGAACCTGGTCTCACCCTTGGCATATGAAAAGACATGATATTTAGATCTCAATTAATTTTATGGGATTTAATTTATTTGATTTTAAATTGAGAGTTATGGGGATTAATAATTTAATACACCCAATTTTGTAACTCCTATTAGGGTCTTACCTATTAAAGCCTAAATCAAATTCTTCATGTAATTAATTAATACAGATGAACAAGGGCTGATAGGTGGTTCTTTTTTATTTTATTTTTTTGTGTGATCGTCCCCTTTTCCCATTCTCTCCCGGCCGTGATCTAGGTTTTGATTTGAGATCGATTTCTCATCTAGATCTGGACATCGTGTCAGACCAAGGCTAAGAGGTCAACGAACCTATAGACTGCAGGTCTTGTCAATTCTTCATTAGAGAGAGAGTGCATGAAGGATATACTTTATGTTAGTGCGGTAGGCAGCTTGATGTATGCTCAGTCTATTCTAAATTGGACATTGCCTTCGCAGTAGGACTTCTAGCAGATATCAGTCGAACCCAGGACCAGCTCATTGGGTGGCTGTCAAAAAGGTCTTAAGGTATTTGAAAGGAACAAAAGATTTTAAGTTGGTCTACTAAAGTTCAAAATCTCGAATTGTTAGGGTATACAGACTCTGACTTTGGCGGATGTAAGGATGATAGGGAGTCTACTTCGGGTTATATTTTTAAGTTTGCTGGTCGGGCCGTTTTGTGGAAGAGTGTCAAACAGACACTCATTACTTCATCCACTATGCACGCAAAGTTTGTAGCTCTCTTTTGAGCTTCTACTCACGCTGTGTGGATTAAGAACTTCATTACAGAGTTGATGGTTGTCAATTCTATAGGTGTACTCATTCAGTTGTACTGTGATAATATTTTTGTAGTTATGTTCTCGATGAACAATAAAAGTATCACAAGGTCCAAATACATGGAAATTAAGTTCTTATCCGTTAAAGAATTGGTTAAGAAAGGTAACATTATAGTGGAGCATATATGAACAGATGATATGGTAGTTGATCCTCTCACTAAAGGGTTTCACCCCAATATATTTCAAAAGCATGCCTACAGTATGAGGCTCATGTAGTAAATTGATATGCTAGATTAGTAAGAGGCTACATAAAGCTTCAAATTCATTCATCTATTATTTATTTTTGCACTTTGTTTAAATTCATGAATAGTATTTTGAAATCAAGTATTAAGTGAATATTCATGTTGAATATCATTAAGATTAGATATTCATAAAGTTTATGTGATATATCACAGTTCAATTAAATGACTCGGACGAGTGTCAGCCTGGGCATAAGGCTTAGGGCACTTCATTTCATTACGTAAAGCTTTGGTATGTCTATTTGACACATTAATTAAAATCTTAAGATAATGACATACATGTTCCTTCGAACACTTAAAGATTTCTCGTAGCATGATTTAATGCATTTATTAGAGAAATCGGTTGACCACCAAATAAAAACAACAACTATGTGCACATATTTCATTATGTTGTTCTATATAATAACCGCGTTTTGTCCATGTCGATTGAATCTATAAGCTACTGTGACCATGAAAGGTTCTGTGTCGCTCAATGATGCGGATGCCGCCATGATTCGGAGTACTGAAGGATTTGGTTGGACCGAATTGATGTGAGAGTAGACTCTTAATATCACGTTCACTAATGGTACCCTTAAGTTTAGTGAAGATTTTATACAGAACGTCATAAGTTATGATGAATATATAAGTCCAAGTGGGAGAATGTTGGAAATTTTTCGTTTAGTGGACTTAATTCATCGAAACGTCCCAATAATGTCGTACGCGAAAATTACAGTCAATTCAGACTCCTACGAGTGTGTGTTAAGTCAGTCGCGCGAACGATCGAAACCTGTGATAGGTGGGTTAGACCGTCTCGTAAACTCGGGATGCTTAAAATTAAATGGGAAGACACCTTTAAAATATCACACACACACACAGCGATGACGACAGTATCCCGATAGTGTTATACATTATTTTTTTATCATTATTCATATATTATTAATTTTTTATAATTATTTTTATAAATTAAATTAATTAATTTTTATCATTACTTTTCAAATCAATTTTAATAAAGTTGATATACCTAACGATAGACTACCATAGTAGTACTAGTAGGTATAGAAACTCTAATGAAACTTTTTAAATTTATGAATTTTCGTTATTAATTTAAATTTAAAAATAAAATATAATTACTTAAATAAACATTATATATATATATATACATAGAGAGAGAGAGAGAGTTGGGTGGCGGGGGCTATTGTGTACTTTCCCAATGATTCGGTATGATGAGTAGATAGATATATATATGGAGGAGGGACGCTTTTTTTATTTTGGAAGTATTTGTGGTTGTGGCAGCCTTGGATGGCTTTAGGGGGTATGATGATGGATGGATGGCTGATGATGATGATGATTTGCCTGCGGCCAGCCATCTTCTCATTATTATTATTATTTGTTAGTTATTATTATTTATTATTATTTATTTATTATTATTATTATTATTATTATTATTTATTATTATTATTATTATTTATAGTATATAGAGAGTCGAAAAAGAGGGCTTCCGATCTTCTCTGGCTGCGCAGAGAGCATACAATACATGCCAATGCAATCATTTTACGTCCCATCGCCTGAACATTTATGATAAGCCTCTCCCGGCTGGAAAAATTCTGCTCGTGCTTTTTATTTTTATTTTTATTTATTATTGTTATTAATTTTATGTGTTGGAGAAACAAATATATACATCTTACTATATCTTAGTGTTAATGTAATATTGGAGATTTTATTGTGCATGGGTCCAACCACAATACATGATTTGCTTGTCCAGGTTTGCCGCGTAAAGAACGCTTGTATTTTCGTGTACAAAAATTTGTGGCTCGTATACAAAAATCTGGGGCCGTATTGGGGCATGTTGAGAACTCTATCGATTTATCTTCGCTCAATATTACTATATTTTACTCTTTTCAAGCATATTATTTTAGTATTTTTTTTTCTATCAAATAGAAGAGCAATTAAATTTTTTTATCAATGTATTGATTCGCTCTAAAAAAGCAAGAGCGGGAAATGATCTTACAATTTAGTCATCATTAGCCCTTATTGCTTATCGTGTCTCTTTCTTTGTTACATCAAGAAATTAAGTTTTTTACTTTTTTTATTAATATAAAATTTAATTGTTTTAATTTCAAAGATAGAGACAACTCTTTAAAATGATATATATTGTGATTATCTTTTTTTAACCTCTAATTTATTTTTATGAGAAAACATGCTTCTAATTAAATTTTTAAGAAGGGAAAGGAGAGAAATTTTTGCTTGGGTGCGATTATCTCATGCCTCTAGTATATAGAAAAAGTGTTGTTAATAGCAATTCCTATTTAAATAAATTATGAAAATAATAAGCTATCCCAATCTCTTTACTATTTTGAATTTAATACAGTGTTAATTATTTAGTAAGAAATATACAATTATATTTTGTAACATTATATATTAGTTAAATTAATTAAATAAAATATTAAAATTAATAAATTATAAAGCACGAGGCATCGCTTGGATAAACGCGGCAAAATCTTATACTTGAGGAGGTTTACATTGGTCGCTCTTGGAGGTTGCGACATACAGGAGACCATGGCTACAAAAACAATCATCACTGGCTAAGGATGTTCTAGAGATTCTAAAAGCAGACGTGGCAACCACTCATTTACTGACAGGTGTACATGCCCAGAGGAGATGATCGGATTCCAGCGAGTTTTCGTGTTTGGCGCAAACGAATTGATTTCGCATGCACGCGGCGGTGGCCCCCACCCAATCACCTGCCTCCAGGGATGATGTGCTGTCCGTACGCCCCCACCAATGGCACGCCCCCGTAGAGCGGCGCGGATTCGCGTGCGCTGCCCGCGTGCGCCGATGCCGCTTCATGCACCCTCCGCCGCCGCCCAACCTCAACCTCCCCGCCGCCCCCGGGAGCCTATACGCCGCGCGCACGCCGATGAGGTCTCCGCCGCCACTGGCTGCGGGCCGCCGGCGGCCCGCTCCAGCACGCCTCATTTCCGTTTTTTCTCCTTTGGATGCTTGCTGGATTCAGGGCATGTTTGGTGGAGTTTGGGGGAGCCGGGTGGGCCCGTCATCATCAGTTCTCTGTCCCGCTGTCACTTTTATCCAATATCACAGATTCATGGCAGGACCAGCCGGCCATGCCCCTCCATGTCTGTGCATGCTTGCTCTGTCTCTTTCTCTCTCTTCCTCTGTTCGTTCCTCCCTATAATGATTCTGGCTTGACTCAAACACTTCTCCAGCTAGCTTGGATGTTTGCTGTCCGTGTCTTTATTTAAGGGGACGCCGATGGAGAGCCGTGGGAGAGAAAATGGACAGGCGAGGGAGAATTCATAGCAAAGAGAAGGCAGCGGGTACGTGTACCTTTCTTCGGACATGCTCTGTTTTTTCTTCTTCTTTGAGCTGAAACAGAGGTAACGGGGCCGCCGACGGACGTCTAAATTCTTTATATTGATCTTTTGCAGCCATGGAAGCGCGCGGATTGGATGGGCGCGGGAAGGAGCGGAGGAGGAGCGTTCTGTCTTCGAACGGCGGGCCGCGCTCTGCTTTCCACCACGATGATCCCGCCGCCATGGTTGCTGAAGTTTCTTCGCGGAGCAAGTCTGATGTTGATGGGAGTGAGGGGGAGGAGGAGGCGGCGGCGTTCAGCGAGGAGGGAGTGAAGAAGAAGATGGGGGTGCTGGCGAGGATGGTGGGCATGGAGGCGTGCGGGCAGCCGGGGGTGGTGCTCACGGAGGTTGTTCGGGTGCTCAAGGAGTTGGACGGCAGAGCTCGCGGGGTTTGCAGCTCGCGTAAGTGATAGGATTAGGGCGGAGGAAGAAGGTGATGCGTAGGAAGGAAAGCAGGCAGGCAGGCAGGCAGGCAGGCAGGCAGGCAGCAAGGAAGGAAGCAGGGCTTCAGGGAGATATATAGAATTAATTAATGGTGTTTAATTGATATTTTGCCTCTGAATTGAATACGGTTGAAGATCCTGTTTGGCTGAGTGTTCTTTTCCTGCATCGCTTAATTCGTCGATCTCGCTTTCTGCTTGCTTAGTTTTGTCGCTCTCCACTTGTTCCAATTCTCTCAAGTATTTCGGTCATATGCTTCTTTAATTCAATAATTAACCATTGTTTTCTTTTCGGATGCTTGGATCTTGACTCTGGAGAGTTGGGCTTCGTTTGGCACTGCGGCGGCCGTCACCAATGCGGTGGAACTTCCGACCTCATCTAAGTAACTTTATCTCCTTTTATGTTCATGTCTAATTAAATGTAGCTTTAATCCATGATCAGAAAATATTAACTATTCACTCACCCGCTGATCAAAAGCAAGAATATTCCTTCGAAATCAGCTCACAAGAAAATGATTACAAATACATATCTATTACTAATTAAAAGAATTATAGATTACAACAAAAATAGACTAGCTTAATGAGATATTCGCTCAATCTTCATCGTTTGATTTCAAATCAAACAAACAATCAGGATGGTATGTGAATATCTATTATGGTTGAACCCTCCTCCCTCCCTCCCCCAAAATCCTGAGCCCCCTAAAGCCTCATATACACGCCTCCCATTTTTGGGCTACCGCCGGCTAGCCGGAGATCTGGGCCTCATGGATAGGGCCACCGCCGGACTACCCTTAGCAGGTTCACCAGAGTTCGGTCGGGCTCACGCTGGCGGCAGCGGGTTTGTTTTGTTTTTGTTTTTTGTTTTATTTCGTGTAATTTAAAAAAAAAATATTATATTATTTATATATATATCTACATAGTTAAAGGTTAAATAATATTAAGATAATGTTTTTTCATATATATTATTAAGAGTTAAATAAAGATAATTCAAAAATATCTACTCCCGCCGGCGGCGGGCAGGCCCGCCGTGAGCGGGCAGGCCTGTCGGGCGAGACCCACCGATTGCACTCAAATAGGATCTGAGACAAATAAACAAACTTATAGGCTGTGTTCGTTTCACGGATTTTACACTGAGGGTTTTGGTTTTGGTCAAAAACCAAAATTTTGTAGGTTTTAGTTTTGGTCAAAAACAAAATTTTTTGTTCGTTTGCACCCATGATTTTGTATGAAGGTTTTGAAAAATAAATTTTGAAAAAAAAAAATTGCGGATAATCATTACTAGGGTCCAAAACATAATCATTACTAGGGTCCAAAATAAATTTGTCTTTACATGAAGGAAAACTCACCAAATTTGGTAGGTTTTGGGCGTAGGCAGATTTCTAAAGCTTCAAAACCTATGAGTTTTGGGCAAAAGCCAATCCCGTCCATAAAAAGGTCCAAACGAACAGCATAATTGGTTTTGCTTCAAAACCTTTCTCCCAAAACCGATATGATCAATTCCATCCTCAAAACACACGAAACGAACACAAATATTGGTTTTGATATACCCAAAACCAATTCCTTTCTCTCAAAACCCGCGAAACGAACAGAGCCATATGGTTCTGATCCCTTGCCCAATATACTTTATTGCCGCTTCAAATATAAAAAAACAACCAAAATTATTTGGTGATGACATTGTGAGTTGTTGAAAATTTTATAATAAAATTAAAAAGTGTAAAATCAAGAAAATGAAAGTTTTATTCAAGAATATTTTTTGGTTATATAATAATATAAATATATAAGTTATAAATTTATAATGTTATTATTCTGATATTTGCCTGCCCAATAGGCCAATATAATATGATTGTAAACAAAAGAAATAATTGTTAAAGTAATGGTGAACAAAAAAATCGGGTCTGACGGGCCGGCCCGGTCAAGCTCGACCCGATTCAGGCCCGAACCGGACCGAGCCCTTACCTGGGGCCCTGAAAAGGCCCCTTACCCGGCCCGGTACCCGGTCCGGGCCGGGTAAAGCCCGAATATCGGGCTAGCCCGAGACCGGGCCGGCCATAGCCCGATCCGGTCTTGGGCTAGGCTCATGGCAGCATGGCCACGTGGCAGCCATGCTACCATGAGAGCAGCCAACAGCTCTCTCAAGAGAGCCGTTGGCTGCTCTCTTATTTTTAATTATTTTTTATTTTTTATTTAATTATTTTTTTATTAATAATAAATAAAAAACCAAAAAAAATTCTATAAATACCCCACTCCCCTCTCTCTTTTCTCACACCCCACCTCTCTCTCTCTCTCTCTCTCTCTCTCTTAGCTCTCCAAATGGCGTCGTCCTCCACAACTCCAGCGTCGTCTTCCCAAAGTACGACTTCGGTGGTGGAGCACAACCGTAGAGCGAGTATTTGGGAGCATTTCGAGATGGTCCTAGTCGGGACCGAAAGAAAAGCACGCTGCAAGATGTGCTCGAAGTTGCTATCCATCAGCGGCAACTCGACGCTCGTTAGACACCAGAAGTCTTGCGAGTCGAAACAAGCTCCTCCCGAATCATAGCCTTCGTAGGTTTGTATTTTCAATTTTGTATTTTGTACAATTGTATGACTTAAATTTTGTAATTTTTTAAATTTTTTGTTCCAAATTTTCAATATTAATAAAATTTTTTGTTCAAATTTTCCGTTCCAATTGTTCAATATTAATACAATCTAATTCTAACCTTAAATTTTTTCAAATTTTTTAAATTTTTGGTTCAAATTTTCAATATTTAATAATTTATAAAAATAAAAATTTAAAAATATAAACTATAAATAAAAAAATAAAAAAATCGGGCCGGCCCGGATCGGGCCCGAGACCGGCCCGGTCCTGCCCGGCCCGGCCTGAAGGGCCGGAGCAGGCAGCACATAAGTGATGCCTGCCCAGCCCGGCCCGGCCCGCCCCGATTCCAGGGGAGGACCGGGCCGGCCCGGCCCGATGTAGGAAAAAGCCCGATCGGGCCCGGTCCATGCCGGCCCGATCGGGCTTTATGTTCACGGCTATGTTAAACACACGACATACCATCGTTCTGAATCACAACTAATGAGTGATTCACTAATTTATAAGAATTTTGGGCTGCTGATAGCTAAGAATATATTCACTTAAGGGTGTGCAAAAATATCCGAAGAATTGAAAATCGGACCGAAATCGAACCGAATCGGGCGTTTTGGGTCGGTTCCTAGTTCGGTCGGTTCGGGTATGATTCCTAAAAAAATAGAACCGGTAGTTTGGTTGGGTTCTCGGTTACGACAGTCGGGTACCCGAGAACTGACCAGTACCGAATATATATGTTTATTTATTAATTATAAATATAATTTCATAACTTAGCGTGGTTCGTTATTTGTTACCCGTATATGATTTTATAGCCTTGAAATTATAATTTTATAGCCTTAATTTTCTCATATATTACAATATTTATAACTTATAATTTTACAAGTTAATAACTTGTATTACTTTATTAGTGAGTTCAGCTTTCTCATTTTGTGTAGTAAACTAAGTATCTTCGAGTGAATTATTGTATCTGCGTCATACTAGTTTAGATATTAAATTATCTATATTCAACTTATTTAACGATGACATACTTATTGCTTCAAACCGAGAACCGAACCGAACGGTTCGATTCCGGTTCCATACTATAGGACCGTGGGTCGGTTCCAGTTACAAAAATTTTGAACCGAACATATATGAGTCGGTTCTTGGTTTTGGATAGGACCGAACCGAACCGATCCAAGTTGCACCCCTAAATTCACCTCTTTAGTGGAGGTGAGTGGGGTTCACCAAAGTCAACATGCTAACCCCACTCACGTCACGATCGCATGAACGTGAGCAACGACGCACTACGACAACCGCCGACAGCGAACCACCACCACCACCGGTGCCACTCGGACTGCCGCCAGACCGCGCGCGTGTGTGACCGCGGCCACCCGCACTGCTACATGCGTCGTCGCCGCGAGCGGTCCCTTGGCCACGCGGTCGCAGGCCACTGTCGCGCTACCGCAAGGTCGCGCCCACCCATGCGCGCTGTAGCGCACGACCGATCACTGTTGTTGTGCGGCCGCATGACCATGCGCGCCCATGCACGCGGACGCACGACCGTGTGCGCGGCTGCTCGCTGCCTCCGCACGTTCGTGCGAGCCCGCATGCGAGACGCTTCTCGCCGCCCCCGCACGACCGTGCGGCCGCGGGCGCCCATAAGCGCGGTCGCGCGCCGCGCCGTCGCAAGGCCGCATTGCCCCTTGGCCGCGTCGTTGCGCACGTCGCTGGGAGGCCTCCTTTGCCGCACAGACCCCCCCCCCCCCCCCCCCCCCCCCCCCCCCCCGACCTTCTAGACCGCGGGCAACCCCCCGGTAAGCCCCTTTTGTCGCTCAGTCGGCCGCCCAATGGACCTCCATGGACGCACAACTGGCCACCAGGTCGGCCTCCTAAGCCGCACTCCCGTCCGACCTCCACGGGTCGGCCCCTCGGACGACGCCCAACTTCTGCCGCCCACCATGCAACTTCCATGTAACCACCCATTATGGGATGTGCGTATAACCGAATCCCCATAATGAGTGTGCACATAGCCAGTTACATTAATGTGAATATGCACTTAGTAAAATGAATAATAACGGGGTGCGAATAGCGGAAATTCACATGGCTGTGTGCGTATAGCGGAACTTCGCATAACGATGTGCGTACAATAAATTATTTGGTTATGGTGTGCGCATAACCATATAATATATCACAGGTGTGCACATAACTGGTCACGTAATTGTACGCATTTGTAAAATAAAAGATATTGGGGTGCGCATAACAAAAATGCGCATAACGTCCTGCATATAACAAATAATATGGTTATGGTGTGCGCATTACCATATTCGTAATGGGTGTGCGTATAGTAAATAAATTGGTTACGGTACGAATATAGCCATAAAACTGCACACAATGGGTGTACGCATAGTACATAAATTGGTTACAGTGTACAAATGACCGAACACTCAAACCACTTATTTTTGGAAATGCCACCCTCAAAACCTATAAAAGGGGCCTCATGCCCTCCTTTCATTCCACCTTGCCTTCTAAGCCTGAGAGAGGCCTTTGAAGAATCTTTCGAAGATCTCCCTGTGCACTCAAAAGAATCCTCGAAGATCTTCGAAAACCTTCAAAGATCTCTTGAAGATCTCCCAGAAGCCTTCAAATACCCTTTGGGGATTTCACCGGGCACATTGCACCACGGGCACATTGCTCCCGGGGAGCATTGCACCCCAGGCACATTGTGTAACATCCTGACTTTTAATGGACCACTAGACCCTAGTGAGTCCAATAAAAGTAGGCCCGAGAAGTAGAAAACTACCATTTTAAGTAATGTTGCGCGCCGCAACTAAGTCATTGGGGGTATAGTGACCAAATGAACCCC
The DNA here is from genome assembly GCA_033032865.1 of Dactylorhiza incarnata. Taxonomy (NCBI): domain Eukaryota; kingdom Viridiplantae; phylum Streptophyta; class Magnoliopsida; order Asparagales; family Orchidaceae; genus Dactylorhiza; species Dactylorhiza incarnata. Next base: position 2,862,241 of record JAWHQI010000265.1, read on the forward strand.
GAATTGACTTCCGTCAGTTCTGTTAGACTCGTATGAACAATACGAGCGCAACGGAATTCGTTGCACTTCGATCCGAGGTCGTTTGGAGAAAACGATCATTTTGGGTGTCACAGCGCGCCACTACCTCATTATTATGAATAGTGATCGTACGACCCCTGAATTGACTTCCGTCAGTTTCGTTAGACTCGTATGAACAATACGAGCGCAACGGAATTTGTTGCACTTCGATCCGAGGTCGTTTGGAGAAAACGACCATTTCGGGTGTCGTAGCGCGTCACTACCTCATTATTATGAATAGTGACCGTACAAACCCCGAATTGACTTCCGTCAGTTCCGTTAGACTCGTATGAACAATACGAGCGCAACGGAATTCGTTGCACTTCGATCCGAGGTCGTTTGGAGAAAACGACTATTTCGGGTGTCGTAGCACGCCACTACCTCATTATTATGAATAGTGACTGTACGAACCCCGAATTGACTTCCGTCGGTTCCGTTACTCGTATGAACAATACGAGCGCAACGGAATTCGTTGCACTTCGATCCGAGGTCGTTTGGAGAAAACGACCATTTCGGGTGTCGTAACGCGCCACTACCTCATTATTATGAATAGTGACCGTATGAACCCCGAATTGACTTCCGTCTGTTCCGTTAGACTCGTATGAGTAATACGAGCGCAACAGAATTCGTTGCGCCTCGATTCAAGGTCGTATGGAGAGTATGCCATTTTAGGGCTATGTAGACCACATCAGTGCAACGCACGAAATATAAAGCGCACGAACCCGGTATCAGCCCCGGCAGATCATAATGGACCCCGGGACCATGAAAGACCCCGTCCTAGGTTGACCTCGGTCAAACTCCGCCCCCCCCCCCCCCCCCCCCCCCCCCCCGCCACCTGGAAATTATTGGAAAATGAAAAGAAAAGGGGGGGGGGAGGAGAGAGAAGCCCCTCCCCAAAGGAGGGGGCTGCCCATAAATAGGCAGCCCCCCTGGCCTATTGGGTCAAGGGGGCAGGTCAGAGGGAAGGGAGGGGAGGGGGAGAAAATATCTCCCCCCACTCACCCTCCCTTAACCCCACGTGGGGAAAGGAGGAGAGGGGGGGGGGGGGGGGAGGTCCTTCCCCCCTCCCTATATAAAGGGAGGCTCGCCCCCCCCCCCCCCCCCCCCCCCCTGATGCACAACCCCCTCTCAACCCCTCCTCCTCCTTCACCCCTGCCAGCAGCCCAGCCACCTCCTCCACCCTGCCGGAGCCAGCCCAGCCAGCCCGGCCACCGCCCCTCCACTTCTCAAGCTCCACCACAGGTAGAACCTCCCCCCTCCTCCTTCCTATCTCCCGTAGGAGGCCACCCCTCTCCCCGTCGCCGGAGCGCCGCCCCGAGCCTTGCAAGGCTCGGGGAGGAAGCTGGCCGTGGAAGCCCTCTCCCCCAGCGCTGGTGGTGGCGCTGGGGGAGGTAGGTCCCCTCCCAGGGGCCTCGACGCCGACGCAGGGGAGGCGGTCGGGCCGCCAGAGGGCGTAGCCCCGGCGGCACCCGTGGCCTCCCCCTCTTCCTTTTCCTGTAAGGGTTGAAACCCCTCCCCCGGCGGCGGCCGGCGGCGCCAGGCCGTCGGACCCCCGCCGGAGGTCTGCCCCCTCCCCGGCGCCCCGACCAGGGGCGGCAGGGAGGTCCCTCCCCGAGGAGACGGTGGCGCGGCCAGCTGCATGGCCCATGCAGGCTGCGCCGCGCCTCCCCCTCCCCTCTTGCTCAAGTTCCTGATGGGGTCCGGCGGCGCCAGGCCGCCGGACCGCCACCGGAGTGGCCGCCGACCCCCGGCGCACCGACCGGGGGTGGCGCCGGTGCCCTCCCAGCGGAGGCGGCGCAGCGGGCCTGCATGGCCCATGCAGGCCGCGCCCCCGCCTCCCGCCTCCTTATTCGCCCTCCCCCGGCGGTGGCCGGCGGCACTAGGCCGCCGGACCACCCCCGGAGGAGTCGCCGGCCCCCAGCGCACCGACCGGGGGCGGCGCCGGCCCCTCCGACCGCTGCCCGGCGACAGCTGGGGCCGCCTTCTGGCGGGGATGGCGGGAGCCGTCCGATCTCCCCAGGAGATCGGGCGGCCTCCCGCACCTTATTTCCCGCCCCCCCCTGCCTCAGCATATGTGCCCCCCACAGCGGATCCGCCGCAGATCCGCTGTGGGGGCCGCGGGAGGGCGCAGGGTGCAAAACCCCTGCGCCTCTTCCCTGCCCCTATCCGCACCCCAAAAACCCCCTGCCCTTCCCCATTTTTCTAATGAAAAATGGGGCCATTTCAGAAAAAGCTTCCTAAATGAAAAGTGTGCCTCACCCTAAGGGGCACCCCCTGTATTTTTGTGGAATTTTTAGGAGATGATTTACTATTTTTAAATCCCTTTATAAAGTTCATTTTAAGGAATAAAATGCCCGAATGAGTTCGTAAAAATCCCCAAAAATTATGGGTTCTAATAAAAGGTATTTTTCAACTACTACTAAAGTTGGGAGGTGTGACCTCTTATTTTGGTCCTCCAAAAGCTTTTACAAGTGAAAATAAACGCCCGAAAAAGAGCGAAATTCATCAAAATGAATCGGCGTCCCCTCGACGCATATTTTATTTTAAGGAATAAAATGCCCGAATGAGTTCGTAAAAATCCCCAAAAATTATGGGTTCTAATAAAAGGTATTTTTCAACTACTACTAAAGTTGGGAGGTGTGACCTCTTATTTTGGTCCTCCAAAAGCTTTTACAAGCGAAAATAAACGCCCGAAAAAGAGCGAAATTTATCAAAATGAATCGGCGTCTCCTCGACGCATATTTTTAAAACGCTTAATAAAGATTACGCGTATCGATCTAAAGAATCGACTAAGTTCGGAATATCAACGCAAAATCGGAATGAAATCGCGGCGCGGCGCTGGAACTCGATACCGCCGCGGCAATAATAAAGGAACGAACTCGCGACAAAAGAATAAGTGCAGAAACCTTATGAAACGTAAATAAACTCCAGAAATGGAGTAGAACCCCTATGAACGGGGAGAAGAGCAGGATTTCCTCCTACGAACGGAGTCGACGAATGAAGCCTCCTCTTATGGAGTAAATGGACTACTAGCCCTTTTTATATGCTTACTGCTTTCTGTACTTGCGTTTAAATCCAGTCTCGCACTGGTCTCCCGCATTTACATTCAGTACTTTCCTTTAAATCCAGTCTCGCACTGGTCCCCCGCATTTACATTCAGTACTTTCCTTTAAATCCAGTCTCGCACTGGTCCCCCGCATTTACATTCTGTACTTTCATTTAAATCCAGTCTCGCACTGGTCCTGTCATTATGGCCTCTACTTTCGGCCTACTTTTCTGCTTACTATTATGGTCTCTGCTTTCGGCCTACTTTTCTGCTTACTATTATGGCCTCTGCTTTCGGCCTACTTTTCTGCTTATCATTATGGCCTCTGCTTTCGGCCTACTTTTCTGCTTACTATTATGGCCTCTGCTTTCGGCCTACTTCTCTGCTTAGTATTATGGCCCCCTGCTTCCGGCCTAATTTACTTGTTAAATGCAGCGCTGACGTGGCTATAATACGGTGCTTATCCTCCCTTCTGCGAGGCCTTAGTTGGGGAGAACCCGGAGTCGAGTCCCTCCTCCCAGGTTAGCCCCAAGCAAGGAGCCCTCATACCGCTAAGCCTCCCGGTCAGAGGTTGTGGGACCGGTCGAGTAATCTGCCACGTACTTTAAGCGCTTGTTTTATAATTAAGCGGGTGAAGATTGATTGGAAGTGGCGGGTTGGTCACGCGCGCAGACCGTTCGTACCGGTGCGGGTGGGTTGACGACTCATGGCGACAGGGAGATGTGCACAGCGGGTTATCACCACTCCGAACCTGCAATTTTACCTCCGCTGGTCGGCCTACAAATCAGTTTGCCGGATTTCGCTCACATCCAGTTGGTACACCAAGTTGTACAGGAGGGCCTGAGTGATACGGTACGACTACATTCAGAAGTGGCAAGACTGGCCACTGTCACCGACGGCCACATCGGTGAGGCCCGCGGGGTTAGCTCCCCTGCTTGAATAAAAGCGGTCTAAACTGTGTCGACACAGGGTCTTTTTGTGTGCGTACAGGTTTGAATACCTGGGTGTGTGTATGCGCGAAATAGTGTTGCGTATTTACCATACGGCGCGATTACGGATATTAGGGCGGAAGGCCCTATTTATATATATATATATATATGTAGGTATATATATATATATATGTTTACCTGCTGCTAACCCTCTTCCTTGCTTCGGCTATTTTATTTCTGTCCTTTAGTCGCCCCCTGGATATGGATCCGGGGAGGGGATGTATTTTCTACTTAGCTCTGTGACTAACGGTTATTTCTTATAACCAATCACAGGAGATGGGACAGCGAGGAGCCCCCGCACCACGGGATGATATACCAGCCTTGGAGATGGCCCGTTCGATTACCCCAGCCTCGCCCCCTATCTTCCGCGACGTGAGTCCTAGATTATAGGACTAGACTAGGATCTTTTGTTTCGTCGATGTATCCCCCGAGGCAATAGTTGTAAACATTAGGCTTCGGCCCTGTTCCAATATGTGAATATAAGCTGTGTGCTTATTTTTCTGTCTTTTGATTGCTTCCGCTATGCGTTTTGATGTGATGTTATGATTCTTGTGCCTGACAAGGAGACCGCTCGGTGCTTGAAAAGGGTGGGACGTTGCCACCCGGAAAGCGCTAAGTGGTCATCCTTGGGCAGTAAGATCCCCCCTCCCTGAACTAGGTTCAGTTTGGGGAGGGGGGTCTTACAAATGGATCAGAGCTTCCACGATCCGACCACATGGGGCAGTCTTTCGATCCTCCCGTTCCCGGTTCCGTTTCTTGGTTCGGGACGAACCACGCAGCGGAAGCCTGGTAGTCCCTTTAGGTTTAAGGTTAAGGATTCGAGACTGCACGGTAGTACACCCGCACGCTTTCCGCTTTCATTTCGTTTCAGTCCTGCAAAATTCCCTTATTTTTGCAAGTACTGATGTTCGTTTTGTTACTTCTCCAGATACCCGAGTCGAGTAACGGGAGATCCTCCTCCAGGGATCAGTACCACCCTACCACTCCACCACCAGCCTCGGCCACTCCAATCGCAGTTCCGTTTGGGGATACAGAGCTAGGACGGACCCTGATAGCATTGTTAGCCGCTTTCCAGACAGCCACCCTACGACCACCCCAGCAGGCCACCGTACCCACCGATCTTCTGACGACATTCCGTGGGCTAAGGCCCCCAGCTTCCGAGGTACCGAGTCAGCCATTCAAGCCGAAGAGTGGGTGGAGAGGGTAGAGGAACTCCTAGTCGGGATGATGTGCCCCGTCATAGCCGCTGTGTCCTTGGTGGTGACCATGCTAGAGGGCTATGCCCGAGATTGGTGGAGGGCCGCCAGCCGCTCTACCTTCAGAGGGCGACCACTCAGCACGATCCTCTGGGGGGAGTTCTCAGAGGCCTTCTTAGAGCACTTCATTTCGGATGCGGACCGGATGGCACTCCAGGAGCGGTTCCTGCAGATCCGGCAGGGAGATAGGACGGTTCCAGACTACCAGAGAGAGTTTATCCACCTGGCCCGCTTCGCCGGGACCTTAGCAGGTACGGATAAGGACAGGGCGGCCAGATTTTACCGGGGATTACGAGACGATCTCCGTCAGGCCCTGATCATGATTTCCCTGGCATCCTTCCACACGATTGCCTCACATGCCACCGCTTTAGAGATGGATCAGCGGATGGTGGCCCAGCAGCGGAGGGGATACGTGGGTGTTCCCCGGACTCAGGGCCGGGAGAGAGGAGTAGGCCCACGTAGACAGGATCAGGCCAGGAGACAGCGTCAGCGTCATCAGCCATATAGACAGGATCAGGCCAGGAGACAGCGTCAGCGTCATCCCGAGCTCCATACCGAATGGCCCCGCGAGAACTAGCCGAGCTCAAAATTCAACTACAAGAGCTAGTTGACGCCGGTTTTGTTCGCCCAAGTACCTCGCCCTGGGGAGCCCCAGTGCTGTTCGTTAAAAAGAAAGATGGATCCCTGCGTCTCTGTGTGGACTACAGGGAACTAAATAAGCTCACTGTTCGGAATACTTATCCTCTGCCCCGAATAGATGAACTGTTTGATCAATTACAAGGCGCGTCCGTCTTTTCCAAGATGGATTTAAGATCCGGCTATTATCAACTCAGAGTACGAGAAGAAGATATTCCCAAGACCGCTTTCAGCTCCCGCTATGGACTCTACGAATTTATGGTGATGCCGTTTGGGTTGACCAATGCTCCCTCCGCCTTCATGGCTTTAATGAATACGGTGTTTAAACCCTTCCTAGATCACTTCGTGATAGTCTTTATAGATGACATACTCATCTACTCGAAGAGCAAAGCTGATCATTCCCGGCATCTCCAAATGGTACTGCTCAAGCTGAGGGAGCACTCACTCTTCGCGATGTTCAGCAAATGTGAGTTCTGGATGGAAGAAGTCGGCTTCCTTGGACACACAGTTAACACGAACGGAGTAGTAGTGGACCAAGCTAAGGTACCAACGGTACGAGACTGGCCGCCACTTAAGTCAGCAGCAGACATCATGAGTTTTCTAGGCCTCGTCGGCTACTACCGAAAGTTTGTGGAAGGATTCTCCAAGATTGCATTACCTCTTATCGCCCTAACCAAAAAGGACGTGGCGTTCCAGTGGTCTCTGAATGCGAAGCAGCGTTCATAGAGCTAAAAAGCCGACTGATATCAGCCCCGATTCTGACACTTCCCTCGGGTACAGAGGGCTTCCAGATCTACGTCGACGCATCACTGAAGGGATTGGGAGCCGTACTGATGCAACACGGCAAAGTAATCGCATACGCCTCCCGACAGCTGAAGCCTCACGAACTAAACTACGCCACCCATGATCTAGAACTGGGTGCGGTAGTTTTCGCATTAAAAGTTTGGAGGCACTACCTCTACGGAGTGCGATGCGAGATCTTCTCCGATCATAAAAGCCTCAAATACATCTTCACCCAGAAGGAGCTAAATCTTCGATAGCGCCGGTGGCTGGAGTTCTTATGCGATTACGACTTCGCTCTCCAATATCATCCCGGCAAGGCCAATAAGGTTGCAGATGCTTTAAGTAGGCAAACTTCGATGGCCAGCAGCTGGCTGGAGATGATACCAGAGGAGTTGATCAAGTCCTTGGCAGACTTGGATATCATCCTCGTTACCCGCAGGAACCCGATGGAATACCAGGCCCACCTCTATTGGATGGAGATGCAGTGTGACATCAGGGATAGAATACGAGAAGCCCAGAAGATCGATGTAGAAGCAGCCCCGATCATTCAAGCCTTGCAACACGGTGCGCAAGAAGACTACAATTTGTATGATGGCATCCTGCAGTACAGACACCGCATATTCATTCCCGCTGCAGAGGGAATCCGGGAAGAGATCCTCCGTGAAGCACACCAAACCAGGTACTCCATACACCCGGGGGTAGTGAAGATGTACACGGACCTGCGAAGGACACTGTACTGGCCAGGAATGAAGAAGGACGTCACCGAATATGTAACGCACTGCCAGACCTGCCAAATGGTCAAGGCAGAATGTTGTAGCCCAGGAGGTTTGCTACAACCCCTGCCATACCAGAATGGAAATTCGAGGATATCTCCATGGACTTCGTCCATGGCTTACCCCGATCTCGTGCAGGGAACGACTCAATATGGGTCGTAGTAGATCGCCTCACCAAAGTGGCTCATTTTATCCCGAACAGACAAGGTGACGGTGTCAACATATTAGCCCAGCTATTTATAGAGCAAGTGGTCCGATTTCACGGGGTACCCAAGTCAATCGTGTCTGACCGCGATGGACGCTTCACGTCAAAAGAATGGAGGCGAGTGCAAGCTTATCTGGGAACCAGATTAGCTTTCAGTACCGCCTTCCATCCCCAGACCGACGGGCAAACAGAAAGGACGAACCGGACGATGGAAGACCTCCTCCGATTATGCATAGTGGAACACAACGAGCCTTGGGAGCAGTTACTGCCCTTAGTGAAGTTCTCATACAATAACAGCTTCCAGGCGAGCATCAAAATGACACCTTACGAAGCCCTTTACGGAAGATGTTGTCGAACACCACTATCATGGGCACGGGACGAGGACCCCGAAGCTTTGGGAGTCACCTATATCGATGATACCACGGCAGCTATAAGGTTGATTCAAGAACGTATGATGGAGGCACAGAGTCGTCAAGCCAAATATTATGATGCACGTCATCGGATGGTGGAATTCAACGTGGGAGACATGATTTTCTTAAAAATTAAACCTATGCACGGGGTATCTCGAACAAAGAAGCAGAAAAAGCTAGATCCACGCTATCTAGGCCCATATCAAGTCACTGAAAGGATTGGTCCCGTCGCTTATAGGTTAGCTCTGCCAGCTGAACTGGGAAACCTTCACGACGTATTTCATGTCTCCTCGCTAAGACGTGTTCTACGCCAACCGGAGCAGCATCTACCCACACCACCAACATCAGTACAATCCAACCGATCCGTCCAACTCGAACCAGTAAAGATAGTGGACTCCAAGATCAAAGAACTGCAGAACAAAACCATCACGATGGTCAAGATCTTGTGGTCAAACTGTGGACGCGAAGAGTTTACTTGGGAACCAGAGACGCTCGTTCGAGAAAAATACATGGCACTCTTCCCCCAGGTATATCCTTTAAACCCCTACTTTAGCCAATATTCGGGGACGAAAATCTCTTATTTTTATTGGATTGTAACATCCCGACTTTTATTGGGCCACTAGACCCTAGTGAGCCCAATAAAAGTAGGCCCGAGCAGTAGAAAACTACCATTTTAAGTAATGTTGCGCGCCGCAACTAAGTCATTGGGGTATAGTGACCAAATGAACCCCGAATTAACTTCCGTCAGTTCCGTTAGACTCGTATGAACAATATGAGCGCAACGGAATTCGTTGCACTTCGATCCGAGGTCGTTTGGAGAAAACGACCATTTCGGGTGTCGTAGCGCGCCACTACCTCATTATTATGAATAGTGACCGTACGAACCCCGAATTGACTTCCGTCCTTTCCGTTAGACTCGTATGAACAATACGAGCGCAACGAAATTCGTTGCACTTCGATCCGAGGTCGTTTGGAGAAAACGACCATTTCGGGTGTCGTAGCGCGCCACTACAAATCAGTTCGTCGGATGTCGCTCACATCCAGTTGGTACACCAAGTTGTACAGGAGGGCCTGAGTGATACGGTACGACTACATTCAGAAGTGGCAAGACTGGCCACTGTCACTGACGGCCACATCGGTGAGGCCCGCGGGGTTAGCTCCCCTGCTTGAATAAAAGCGGTCTAAACTGTGTCGACACAGGGTATTTTTGTGTGCGTACAGGTTTGAATACCCGGGTGTGTGTATACGCGAAATAGTGTTGCGTATTTACCATACGGCGCGATTACGGATATTAGGGCGGAAGGCCCTATTTATATATATATGTAGATATATATATATATATATATATGTTTACCTGCTGCTAACCCTCTTCCTTGCTTCGGCTATTTTATTTCTGTCCTTTAGCCGCCCCCTGGATATGGATCCGGGGAGGGGATGTATTTTTTACTTAGCTCTGTGACTAACGGTTATTTCTTATAACCAATCACAGGAGATGGGACAGCGAGGAGCCCCCGCACCACAGGATGATATACCAGCCTTGGAGATGGCCCGTTCGATTATCCCAGCCTCGCCCCTATCTTCCGCGACGTGAGTCCTAGATTATAGGACTAGACTAGGATCTTTTGTTTCGTCGATGTAGCCCCCTAGGCAATAGTTGTAAACATTAGGCTTCGGCCCTGTTCCAATATGTGAATATAAGCTGTGTGCTTGTTTTTCTGTCTTTCGATTGCTTCCGCTATGCGTTCTGATGTGATGTTATGATTCTTGTGCCTGACAGGAGACCGCTCGGTGCTTGAAAAGGGTGGGACGTTGCCACCCGGAAAGCGCTAAGTGGTCATCCTTGGGCAGTAAGATCCCCCTCCCTGAACCAGGTTCAGTTTGGGGAGGGGGGTCTTACACATTGCACCCCACGCACATTGCGCCCCCCGCACATTGCACCCCGCGCACATTGCACCCCGTGCACATTTCACCCGACGCACATTGCACCGCGCACCTCTTACCCTGCACATTGCAATGAGCACATCGCTCCAAACTCCTTCACTCGCAACTGGAGACGAGTCACATACTCCAGATCGTGCCGAGCGCACGGCTCCTGCTTCCAAGCATCAGTTGAAGACTTCAAAGTGAAAAGAGCGCATTGCTCCTCACAGATCTGACCCCGAGGTTTTTTCCCCTTTCTGGGATTTTTCCACGTAAAAAACTCTTTTGCCAACCGTCAGCTTTTTCGGCGACTATTTGCGCGCTCGACCGCTCCCGAGCTAGGGTGGTTCGTTTTCGACCGGTTCAAGAGCGTTTCGATTGACCCGCAACTACCACCAAAATGAATATATATAAGATGGGATGTATAACTTAATTCGTGGTCTTTTTAATAGCGCCAGTCGACTTGAGCTGACTCAGGAGGCCCACTTCACCACGGGCACAAAGACTCAGGAGGGACGTGTCGAAGGCCCCCAAACCCCACAGATCTGTCAATTGTCTCATGCAGAAGTGTCTGATCCTTGCGGACAAGGGTTATATTATAACTCCGATGAATAGTATACTCACGAAAATCATCACACCACATGAATATACGTAGTGAATGGATGGTCCTTTTTTTGATATCGAAATATGTATCGCTAATAGTGATCCTCATAAACATGCTAAATCCCGTTGAAAACTATGATATGAGGGTAGAGTTTTTGACCCCGAATATGTGTGTACTATTTTTTTAGTTTGTTGCGGGTCGCTCGACGATCTCGTTAGACCGGTCGTATTTAACCGTCTCAGCTTTAGAGTGAGCCGAGCGCGCAATCAGTAAAGTAAAGTGAAACAGCTGGAAAGAAGACTTTTTACGTGGAAAACTCGAAAAGGGTAAAAAGCCACGAGGCCGGATCGGTGCCGACCAAATTCCACTATATCTTTCGGTGTTACAAGTTGAAGAATGCAAGAGATTGACAGGTCACCGCTCGTTGCTAAGGATGCAGAGAAGATTGAGAAAGAGGAAAATCTCTAAGGAAATGGGAGATCTTCTAGAGCCTAAATGAGATCTTCAAGTTACCTTCGAAGGAGAAGGAGATCTTCGAAGGCTGAAGGAGAAGTCAGGTAGGTGAACTCCTCTTTATGGTTTGGAGAGGGAGTTTGTTGGGATCCAGCCCCTAAAGACGAGTCTCAGTGACTTGGGAGAAAAATCATATCAAGAATTCAAGTTCTGTTGTATATCGTCAAGAAGGTACATTAATGTTTTTCGACTAGAAGGCTGGAGCCTTGTCGACTAGAAGTTGGCTGGATGTCGACTTAAAGGGCTGATGCATATCGTTGAGACCATGGCAGTATATCGTCTAGATGGGTTGGACCATGTCGACAAGATATGGTCCATATCGGCGAGACTGAGTCCCGATATCGGCGTGACTAGGTCCCGATATCTGCGGGGCGGGTTATGGATTGTATAATCCGGTTCTTGTAAGCAGTTGGATCCTAATTAGCTCAATCAGGTGGTTGCGAGAGGTGCGTCTATATGACTTAATGGGGAGGCCTATTTAAGTGAAAAGTGGATTAAATCGATAACCCTAATCTAATTGAAGCCGTCAGAGACAGAAATCGCGAAAAATCGCACGTCTGTCGCCATTGTCGCGATACCTGCAGAGGTCGATCACTGAGTTCTTTGGGAGAGAAGAACTGGAGATTCGTAGGCATTGTTTTCGTCTTCGCCGTGAAAGATCTTCAATCTCGCCTTCGCCGCCGGAGTGCTTGGAGAGAGTTTTTTGAGGTATTACCTTTCTTTGAAGAGATTGTTTCAAGTGGGCTGTGAGGAGTGATTCAAATTGTTGAATCCAAGGGGATTTCTAGGTTGGGCAAACCTAGAGTTCATTTCTTTGTAATCCTTATTTTTGATATATTGGATTTTGTGCCCTGTCCCGTGGTTTTATCCCTCATTGCTTTAGAGAATATTTGTCACGTAAGATTTTGGTGTTCTCTGTGGTGTTGCATTATTATCTTCTTGTGTGCCTGGAATTATGAGTTGGTCAATTCCTAACAAATGATGTTCCTATTTCTTGCACAAAAACGAAGATGAAGTTCCTACATCCTACACACACAAAAGTGAGCTAGAGTTATGACCTAATCTGCTACAGGCTAGCACCCTATCTCCGCACGATTGAATCGGGTTACTCTGACGTCTCTAAAAGCACAAATGCCTACTTCCAATAATCTGGTGCTGGGTCGGTTCTCCGGTACCCGATCATAAGGACCGAGAACCGAACCTAACTACCCGATTCAAATATTTCTAGATATGGAACCTTGTCTAGACACACGAGAAACGACCAGAACATCCAAGTTCGATTCTCAGTTCTTCGGTTCCTTTTGCACACCCGCCAGTTTACATTTTTTCCCTCTCCCCAAACTCTTCCTCTGATTTTTATGGTGAGAATCATCAGTTTTTTGATGCATTGATTTTGAAGTTTTCGATGAACCGGCGAGTCGGTGTGACCAAAAGATTACAATGTCGACCTCTTTTTTCGAACATCGATCGACATGTAACAATTGGGGCATGGTGCTCACAGTCGTGTCCAAATATAACAAGTTGTCACTGCTAGAAATATGTACACCATCGGCCAGAAATCACTTCGACTTCACGAATGCAAAACATTTCAAACAACTGTATGTTCTCATTCATCACATTCTTTACCCTTCGGATTTAATTATGCACTATTATTAAAGTCCTCCAACAAAATCATCCGCTTAGATTGCTTTGGATCCTAACACACTGTTCACGGAGGAATTTTTGCGTCCGAGCACCGTTCCGAAATCGTTGTCTGAGAGCTACGCCTGCATGCCGCGTGGAAGATCTAAGGGAGGTGATAAAAACTAAAAAATAATTGGGATTAGTGAACCCGTTCAGATATTCGATCAAGATTAAATCGGAGTCCAAGCATCAGACGAAAAATGAACAGAGAGCAACTTAGGTGGCTCTGATGAAAAATAATACTCCGGTTAAAATGGAGTTCCTATTACACCAAACTTCAAAAATAAAATTTATGCAAACACTTTCATTTGAAACCGACGTTTTTGTCCCAAAAAGTTTGGACAAAAACGGTACAATCATGAGGTATACGTTTGGCATGACAACGGTTATGACCGTTGTCAAGAAAAGAAAAATTGAACATAAAAACGGACGGAGGTACTAACGTGAGGACGGGCATTGACGAACGACAGTTCATAACTACAATGTTTAAGACTGCCACTGACGTGACCATAAGTCTTTCTAAGTTAGGTAGAGAGACACATGCAGCGACTACACTTATTTAAATAATTCCATTTTCAAAGTAAATGATACTAACTCCTCGCCATAGCCATGGCCATGTCTCTCTCGTTTTTCATCGAATTCTTGTTCGCAGCATATTTTTTCCAAACAAAATTAAGGTGTCATTTGGCGCAGTGGTGGCGGTCATGAACTCTTGTTCGTGGACGCCCGACCTCACCTAAAAAAATTCATGCATAAACGTAACCTTTGTCATGCCAAAATATACATTCTATGATAATTGATGTGCACCCGTAAAGATGATACGTGATGTGGTCTCACAAAACGTTCAGGCAGTGCATTCGGGCAGTGCGCTAATGAACATCACTCGCCTCATTTGGTGGAGGAAATGAGGTTGACCAAGATAAACCCCACTATCCCCGTAACCACCCATCATGGGGTGCAAATAGTAAAAATCCCCCATCATGGGGTGCAAATAGTAAAAATCCTCCATCATGGGGTGCAAATAGTAAAATCTCACATCATGGGGTGCAAATAGTAAAATCCCACATCAAAAACTATAAATAGAACCACAAGGCTTCTCTTTTTTCCATCTTCTCCTCCTCCATCTCTCCCCTCTTTTGAGACTTTCTCTCTCTCCGGCCGGGAAAATCCTCCTACGAATTTTCTCTCTCCTCCTTCTTCCTTGCGCGCTCCCAAGCGCGCGTCCTCCTTGCGCGCTCCCAAGCGCGCGTCCTCCTTGCGCGCTTCCTCCTTGCGCGCTCCCAAGCGCACGTCCTCCTTGCGCGATCACAAGCGCGCCTCCTCCTTGTGCGCTCACAAGCGCGCCTCCTCCTTGCGCGCTCACTAGCGCCTCCTCCTTGCGCGCTTCCGTGCGCTCCGCTCCAAGCGCACCTTCGTGCGCTCCACTTCAAGCCCGCCTCCGTGCACTCCGCTCCAAGCGCGCCTCTGTGCGCTCCGCTCCAAGCGCACCTTCGTGCGCTCCACTTCAAGCCCGCCTCTGTGCGCTCAAGAACAAGCACGCCTCTGTGCGCTCAAGAACAAACGTGTCAGCCACCGTCAAGTCCAGCACTCCAAACTCCTCTCGTGCAGCAGGAGACAAGCCACAGAGACAAAGACACACAGAGCGCATCGATCCAACCTTCGAGCAGCATTCAAAGCCTCAAAAGCACTTAGAGCACAGCATTCCCCTCTGTAGCAGGCGGAAGACTTAGCTCTGTGAGCGGTGGTCTGTCACCCTCCGAACACATCTCTCTCTCTCTCAATAATTGTAACGAGAGGCGATCTGTTGCCCTCGAGTTCTTCAAAAAAGCTCTGTACAACCAACAAATAGTGGAAGTTTTGGTCGGCATCAGGCCCGACCGCGTGGTTTTTCACCCAGTTGACGGGTTTTCCACGTTAAAAAAATTGTCTTGTCAGCTTTCCCTTTTCTGTGATTGTGTGCACGCTCGAACGCTCCCGGGCTAAGACGGTTCAATTTAGTCTGATCTACCGGAGCCTTGAGTGGACCGCAACAGTTTGGCGTCGTCTGTGGGAACGGAGATCCCCCAAAACTTGAAGAAGATTCTGAAGACAGTACCCACTGCACGACGGTACTCGTGACTAGAGATCATGGCAGGAAAAGCCGTCCGCACAAGTGAAGGATCAATCCCCGGGGGGGGGGGGGGGAGGGCAGGCTGATCTAGCTCCCCTCCACTCGCTTATCAGCAAACCCGAAGGAGAACTCACCAGTACGAGTGTCCACGACCGCGGGGCCCATCCTAACGGAGGACCTGAAGCTCAGTATCACTGCGACCGCCCTGAAGCAGCATACCGTGAACCCGTAAACGTAAGGCTCACGCATGAAGAAGTTCGTGACATAATTTTCAAAGAGCACAAACGAGCAAGGCAGCGTGCCTCTTTGGCCCCTCGCCCTCTTCATCGTCGCTCACCGTTCGCACCAGAGGTTCTGGCACATCCAATTCCCATTGGCTTCAAGCTCCCAAAGATTGAGATGTACAACGGAGCGAGCGACCCATCGGAGCACGTCAGGCACTTCGCAATCACGATGCAACTCTGTAATGCCCCAGATCCATTATTATGTCAGGCATTCCCGGCGACTTTGAAAGGATAGGCTCGCACCTAGTTCCTTTCCCTGAAGGACGGAGAAATCAAGGATTTCGCAGAGCTGACTCAACAATTCACGGACCAGTTCATCCCTAGCCGCAGGATAGTCAAAGATCCTTCCCACCTGTCCGGGATCCGTCAAGGCGAAAGGGAAACCCTTAAAGATTTCTTCTGTCGTTTCACCACTGAGGCACGACAAATCCCTGGGATAAGACCGGAGCTCCTGCGAGGTTTTATCCTCGGAGGGCTCCGCCCTGGTGGCTTCCACTCTGCACTGATGCCGGAAACCGTGCCCAGCAATCCCGATCTCGTTCGACGGATTGACGCCCAGATCGTCGCCGACGAAGCAATTGAAGCGCATCAACAACAGTTTGATAGAGGCGTGAAAAGGAAAAGGGAGCAAAAGGCTTCATCAGTCCTCAGGAGGAACAATGAATGCCATAGCAATCCACAACCTCGGCAGCACCAAAGAAACACGCCCCTCAATACCTCCAGAACCAACATTGTTGACGCCAGGAAAATCCTGACCTCAAGATTCGGACCGATGCAGCCGGAGGCTACTCGCCCAGCAGCCCAACGAGATGGCTTGGCTGGCAACGACGAAGAAGCTAGAAGAGCAACAAACAGGACCCCAGGTGCTGCGGCAGGGAGGTCCCACCACGTACCCAGAAGCTCCGAAGAGACTTCCCCTCCAAGACCAAAGAACGGCCGAGCAGGGTACGAGGAAGGCACCGACTTGGCTAGTACCGGGAGTAGCGGCCAAGTGCGACAGGTTCCAGAATGCAAGAGCAGGGTTTCGAAAGCTCAAGTCCAGGTGTCAATCCAAGTACCCCTGGGGTCCTATTTATAGGAAAACCAAGGGGTAGGGGGGGGGGGGGTTTATAGTCCAGCCCCCAACCCGGCGACTATGGGTTACTCGGCGAGTATCATGCCATAGTCGCCCATCTGGCGAGTATTGGGTGCTGCTCGCACACGCCGGGCCAATAGTCGTCAGGTCTTCTATTCCATACTCGCCAACCTGGCGAGTATTGCCTGCATACTCGCCGAGGTCTTCTCTTCTCTGCCTTGAACTGCCGGGCTCTGCGTTGACCTCTTTGACTTTGACTTCTGCCTACGTGGCCTTGGGGGGGTCCACCCTCGGAGAATGAGGGTTGTACACAATCCCCGCTCTTTGCGAGTAACGTAGTTGCTCAGAAAGAATCATCCAACCCTTATTCGACGAGCTGTCTTTCTGGCGAGTATTTGGCCTATACTCGCCATCTCGCTGGCCGACGCTCGAGCTCTATAAATAGAGGGGCAGGGGTCTCTGATGGCACGTCTTTTCTGAACTCGCTCAAGATGGTGCGCGACTATGCTGCCGAGGCTAAGGCGGCCATGGCTGGTCTTGTCGGCCTTTTTGATGGCTCTTCGCTCCCTCCTCGCCTGGATCCCGCATCTGGCGACCTTCCATCTTCCAAGAAGAGGAAGAGGCTCGCCCAGAAGAAGAAGAAGAAGGAGAAGAAGAAAGCCGCCGAGGAAGAGGTCGCTGCTCCTTTGGGCGACCAACACCAGCAGCTGCTGGACGACCTGGGGCTCTCTAATGAGGGCGACTCGCCGGCCGCTGATCCTCCTGCTCCAAATGTCGCCGAGGGGGCGAGCGTTCCTGAGATCGTGGCCCAGAATCCGTTGGAGAATCTCGCTTCTGTGCGAGGTGCGATTTAATCTACTCGCCACCTTTTTTAACTGACCTCGACTTGGTCCGGGTTGCTGAATATCTCTTCTATGCTCGCAGATTCTTCCACCATTGGTGCTCAGGAGGAGCCTTTAGTTGTACCTCCTCTGAGATCGTCGCCCATGATCTCGCCTAGGGGTGGAGGTCGCTCAGGGCGAGTTCTTCACAGCTCCTCGCTGGAGAAGAGGCTGATGAGCGAGCAACGTGCTCCTTTGGCGGGCATCGTGCTTCCGCCTCCACCACCACCACCTCTTCAGTATGTGGGGACAGCGAGTAGCTCGCAACTGCCCGTAGGCGGGCTTCCGCCACCTCCTCCGTTCCCTCCTTCCGAAATTCTTCAGGGCGACCAGCGTCCTTCGACCTCTACTGCGCCTTCTACTCATCAGGGCGAGTCCTCGCGCCGTGGCGGGACTGGGGGCTCCTCGGGCTTCTTTCCTCCAAGGGGAGGAGGACGACCAGGCGATAGTCGCGGTCGTGGGAACGCGCCTCCTAGACGGGATCAGACGGCTGGATCCCATCCTGCTCGGCGAGGCGATCATCATCACAGCACGTCTCCCCAGCGAGGCAGGGGCTCTCCTCGCCATCGCTCTCGTAGTCCTCGGCCAGGTATTTGGTCGCCATTCATGATAGTCGCCACTATTTTCACTTGGTTCCTTCAGTCGTCAAAGCTCTGATATTTTTACCCTCTTTGCAGCTCGTGCTCGTACTCCCATAGGAGCCTTGATCGACGCGGTCGGGCTTCCTTCTCGCGAGTACCAGGAGAGGGCTACTCGCGCAATCCTAGAGCTGGAATCCAAGCTGGAGCGCTTAGCGATCTGCGAGCCTCATCGCCGCCTGACTGATGTCGAATCGCGGGTTGAGCGCTTGGCGAGCATTGATGCTCATCGTCGTTTGACTGAAGTGGAGTCGCGCATAGAGCGTCTGGCGAGCAGCGATGCTCATCGTCGCCTGGCTGAGTTGGAGGCGCGGGTTTCTCGACTGGAAGAGTTCGATACTCGGTTGGTCGCTACGGAATCTCTCCTTCAGTCGGTCAACGAGCTTGAGCGCAGACTTGGGAGGCTCGAACATCGCCAACAACTGCACCATGATGAGCTGGTGGGGATGCGCGCGAGCATGGGCTCGGTTGGTCGGCTGGCGAGGATCGAAGACCAGCTACGTCAGGGCGAGGACGCGATGTCTGTGGCCTCCGAGCACTTCAGGCGAGCTCGCGGCTTGGGATGGGTCGGGCGACAACCTCAACAGCCAGACACTCAGGCGAACCTTCAAGCTCCTCCGTAGATGTTGCTTTTTCTTTATTTTTCTTCTTTCTAGGTCATGTCGCCTTTTGGCGAGTATCCCTGTACTGCTGAACTATTTTTTTAATATTTATTCGGCGAGTATTAGAAACTCGCCTTTTATTACTTGCTTTTTGCTTTCTTCTTCTGCGATGGTTTTCTTGATTTTTTCTATCTTCTTTTACCTTGGCGAGTATTGTCTGCGCGTCGCCTTAGGCATGGCGAGCTTGTTGATATTGGCGATTATAACTTGATACTCGCCACCCCCTTATTCCCGATCGCGCCGTCGTGCTCGATACGCCAAGCTACCCGACCACTATAAATAGGGGGGGTGGGTGAGTCTTAATTACGCTTTGGCGATTTCCTAACTCTTGCGCGAGTATCCTCCGTCTCACTTTCCCCTTCTCTTCTTTGATACTCGCCTTTCTTTCCTTCCTTTCAAAGATGACTGACGAGGCGACCATCCGGCGTGCCAATCATGCCAAGAATTTTGCGGCGACCATCTTCAAGAAGGCAGTCACGAATGAGAAAGATTTGGAGGTCGTCAGGGCGAAGTACCTCCCTCCAGGGTATGTCGCGAGGCTTCCTCGCCAGAGCGAGCGACTAAACACCTTTTTGACTAATGAGCGGGTGATCCCTATTCGCCACTTCGAGGTGGGCTTGCGACTACCATTGTGGACGGAGTTCTCCCAGATACTCTGCTACTTTGGGATAGTCCCTGCCCAGATCAACCCCAATGGGGTCGCGATGATCGTGGGCTTCCTCTGCTACCTGCGCGACCAGGGAATAGCCTTCGACCTGTCGGTCTTTAGGCGAGTATTCCATTTCATGGTGACTGGCGAGGGCGTCGTCTTCCTCTGCAGCCACGTCTGCATGCTGGCCGGCACCGCTAACAAGTATCATCGCTGGGGAGAGCGAATAGTCGTCATCGCTGGCGACTTTCAAGCCGTCCCTGACAAGTCCTTCCAGCCACCGGAGAGCGTCTTCGGGGTTTCCTTCCTAAGCGAGGGTGGCGAGAAGCTGCTCGAGGCTTTCAAAGGTCGCCGCCTTGATGTGGTATACTGGAGGAGGCGAGTAGATGAACTCGCTGAGGTTTTCGCAGGCGAAGGTAATCCACCGCGCGAGTATTCGCAATACTCGCTCTTCGTCTTCATCTTGGCGACTAACTGGACTTATTACTCTTCTTGCTGCAGCAGTCCATGTCCTGCCGCGCGAGCTTCTTCCTGCGGTGGTGAAGGCGACGACTTCCACACCAGGAGGTGCGGGGACTTCTGTTCGCGGGGAAGGGGTCTACTCGCCCATAGACTTGTCGCCGGGAGGCGATGAGCCCTTGATCATCGGCGAAGGATCTGGGCCTTCGAAGAAGCGGAAGGAGAGGGGCGAGCCCTCCGAGCCCTCGAGGAAGAAGAAGGAGGTCGCTCACCGGGACCTTGGCAAGAAGGCGGACCCTTCTGAGGCCGGCGAGCCCTATACCCACCCTAATTTCAACTTGGGTGTTCGTGGCGAGGATCTTTATGGTCGCCCCTTGGTGACCTGGTCGGAGGGCGACCATGTGGTGTCTCTGAGCTCCAACCTCCCCCCCTGGTCGGAGGACTGGGAGGATAAGGGCGAGGCCTTTGACGTGCTCCACGCCGTCTATGGTCGTGAGGACGCTGAGAGGCTGCGAGAGGAGCCTGCCGAGTACTTGGCACACCAGACCTCGCGATCTCTGCTGCGCTCCGCCGAGTTGGCGCACATGACGACGAGGAGGTTGCTGGAGTACGAGGAGGTGATCCGGATCAGCACAAAGAAAATGATCGCCATGGGGCTCAAGGCGAAGGAGCATGAGGTACTCGCTTCTCTATGATATTCGCCTCCGGGATATTCACCATTTTGCCGAATAACTTGCTGACTTTGTGTGTCTTCTTGCTTTTGAAGATCGCCGAGGTGGAGATGGCGACAAAGATGTCCCGGCTGGAGAAAGAGCTGGATGACACTCGGCTGGCTTTGGAGGCCGCCCAAGTTCGCATTGCTGAGCTGGAAACTCGGCCTGCCGAGCAACAGCCATCGGTGGCGGGCCCCTCTAGGGTCGGCAAGCAGATCCGGATGCATGGCGACGATATGCCACGCGTTCGTCGAGAGATCGCACGAGCTACTGGGACCGTCATCCTGAGTCAGCTGAAGGCGGACGATCTCCTGAAGCCGGCGACAATGGAGTTGACAGTGGAGGACATCATCCCGGCGCTGCTCGCCGAGGAGTCCACCTCCCCCTTGCGAGCACCCTCAGAGGATGACGATTCCGGGGACGAGGATGACGATGATGATGATGACGGCGATGATGATGTTGATGACGACGATGGTGGCGGCGAGCCAGATGTAGATATTGATGGCGAGAATGTCGCCTAGTCGCCTGGGCGCCCTTTTTTGCTCGCCCGACGACCTTTTGTAAACACCTTGAAGATTCTTTTGTTTATAGACATCAAATATTTACATATGAAAAAGTCAAAACTTTTGCTCGCCTGTTTCCTTGATGTTTGCTTTATTGTCTGAATGCCGCTTAAGCTCCTAGGCTTGAGGCGAGAGTGAGTGCTCGCTAGGCTCTTAGGATCGCGGCGAGATGGAGCATTTCTTCATTCTCGCACCTGTATACTCGCATATCATGCTCGCTCCTGTATACTCGCCTAGATACTTGCGCACGTATGCTCGCCTAGGTACTCGCGCATGTATGCTCGCCTAGGTACTCGCGCATGTATGCTCGCCTAGGTACTCGCGCATGTATGCTCGCCTAGGTACTCGCGCATGTATGCTCGCCTAGGTACTCGCGCATGTATGCTCGCCTAGGTACTCGCGCATGTATACTCGCACTCTTCAACATCTCCCTTGGTGGAGTCGAGCTGTGGAGGCGACTTGGAGGGTTCCGAAGGACACATGCTCTCAAGGCCTCGCCTGGCACCTGGTGAAGAGTTCATTAGACCCGTTCGATAATAATGGATTTTAAGGGGAAAGAGATAGGGAACGGCAGTCGGGGAGGCCTGGAGGGACATATCTTCCCGAGGCCCCCATCCTACTCGGATGCCGGATGTCTCTATTCTTTGGTCGTTCAAATCGGTCTTTCCCTTTCCCTTGTTGGAACGTCGGCTTCCAGACTCTCCCCTGGTAATCTTTACAGTCGGACGAGAAATGCAGTCGGTGGGAACCGCGGCCAACATGCAAGGGGGGAGCTGATCTCGGCCGTCATTGCAGAGGCTTGGTCTTAAGGGAACGCACACCCGAGGCACTGTCCCATCATCCGTTCTGAGTTTTTACGAGGGTCAAGTCGGAGGCTCGTCTTCCAACCTGCGGCGGTGAATGTTGATGTAGGACGACGTCAAGCACGGAGTGGCAGTCGGGGAGGTCCAAGGGGACATACCATCCCGAGGCCTCCATCCTACTTGGCTGCTGGATGTGGATCGGACCTGCTTCCTGTTGCTCGATGAGTTTAGCAGGGAGTTAAGCACACTTTAGGCACAATAACTCATATGATCTGACACAATAATTTCGAAAATGAAATGCTTTGCTGCGAGCTTTTTAGCTCTCGAGGGTACATGACGCCTTTTTTCAAGGGTCCCCTGAGCTAGTGAAATCAATCATCCCTTCGCCGAATCAGAAGGTCGGCGTCCAGACTTCTTCCTGGTAATCTCTACAGTCGGACGAGAAATGCAGTCGGTAGGAACCGCGGCCAACATGCAAGGGGGGAGCTGATCTCGGCCGTCATTGCAGAGGCTTGGTCTTAAGGGAACGCACACCCGAGGCACTGTCCCATCATCCGTTCTGAGTTTTTACGAGGGTTAAGTCGGAGGCTCATTTCCCAACCTAGCGTGGAGATCGACTTTGCCTGCTTTTCCTCTTTTTCGTGAAAACACATATCTGAGAGTGACAAAAGACTCACCATTTCTCATGTTTCAGGGAGGTGATTATTTTATTTATGGATAATACATTTACAGGGGTGAGATGTGTACATACTCCCGCCTTTTCAGGCTATCGCCCTTCCGGGTGTTTCCTAACAGCTCCCCTTCACGATGAAGGGTTCTTCCCGTCTTGGAATGAGCTTCCCGACGACGGCTGTTTTTCATGTCGCGTCCGCCTTCTTTCGCTTACCTGAGAAATCAAAAAGGGGAGTCATCCAGGATCGTCATCCAGGATCGTCATCCTTCTCGCCTTGATCTCCAGGTCGTCAAACGTCTTCGTGAGAATGACGTAAAGATGACACGGACAGATCCCCCGTTGCATTCCAGGATTCGGTTGACGGTGAAGTCTTCGACGATCGCATCAATCACATGGGCCTCATGGAAGGGATTCTCATCCCTTAACATGCCCTCCTCCGAGAAGGTGATTTCCTCTAGCGGGGGTGGTGCTTGAGAGGTCGGAGCGACATTCTGGCGGTAGGCTTGGTGGAAATTCGTTTTGCGGAAAGATCTGAGCTCCGCTTCTCCAAAACTCACTCCTACTTCCCCGGCCTTGATACTTTTTTGACATCCTTGGCTGACCCGATCCCTATTCCTCCTCCAGCTATTCCTCCGGTTACGTCTCTTCCCTCGACGGATAGGGTCGTCTCTCCCCGAGCAATAATTCATCGTGGGATCTATGAATCCTTCTGGCGCCGGTGCGGCAATGATCTCCTCGCAGAAGGGGCTCCTCCCTCCTACTCGGCGACGATCCTTCACCTGGCGAGTATCACCACCATCACTACAAGAAAAACCCTTATTAGCTAGGGGAAGAATCCCTTGCTAAATCATAAAATTCGTTGCTAATTTATATTAGCAAGGGATTTAGCAACAAAACATTTTCCTTTCTAAATTGAGCCTAGCTAAATTTAGCAAGGATGCTTTTCCTTGCTGTTTTGCAAGGGAATTTTAGCAAGGAATATATTGCTTTCTAATTTAGCAAGGCATAATACCAACAAAAAATTCGTTGCTAATCACCATCAAATATTTTTGATCCTAAAATTAGCTAGCATTAAAATTGTTGCAAATTTTGATGCTAATAAATGTCAAACATTAAAAATAAAAACAATAATAATATATTATTTTATGGATAAATTGATGACAAATTATTTATTTTGAATTAATTTGCAATAAAAAAATATAGTGTTAATTTTGTTTTAATAGTAACATTATATAACACATAATTTTAAATTAATTTTATTTTTAATTATGCAAGATTGAAAAATTAATTACTAACGATACTATTTTCATCAAAACAACGCACGTAATTTTCTAATAGCATACACTATAATTAAAAGATATACATGATCAAATATATATAATACATACCCAATATCAAGATATAACCAAACTTTCATATATACATTAACAAACTTTCACACATCATAAAAGTTGTTTTCATATATATATCAACAAACAAATTATATATATCATCAAACTTCCATATATATATCATCATCAACCGTCCATATATACATCATCAAACTTCCATATATACATCATGACCGAAGTTTAATATATAACCAAAACATCAATACATAACAAAAAATTGATATAAGCAAAATTAAAATGATCTAATATAGAATTGAAACCCAAAATAACACATAAATATAACAAAATCAGCCACTACGCTTGAGTAATTTGTGGATCTGAAGATTGACGATTTTCAAAAGGTTGGCGTTGAGTGGGAGAATGAGCTTGGCTTTCAACTTGATATTGAGTGTGGGGATGATGACTTGGTACTCGAAAATAGCCCTGAGAAGTATAGTAGCTAGGAGTTGCAACTGAAAAATATCCAGGACCTGGAGCAGAGAAAGGACCTGAAGAACCATATGATCCTGGAGACGGAAATTGTCCGGAAGAAAATGGATGACCTTGATAAATACCGTGCATCTCTAGAGCAGTAGAAACAGCATTCTTAACAATATTTTGAACAACCTCATCAACTCTTCGCTCAAAATTATTATTCATCTCCGTTTGTTGATGCTCTAAATCCTTGATACGATCCTTGTACTTGTCATTTTCAACTTGTAAGCCACTAGTTGAGCTAGTACTAGAGAAAGTCATATTTTCACTATATGAATTACCAAAGCCATAACAACGACCATTTTTTGGACCACCTGATGCCTCAACCCACAATTCAGGATAATATATGCATGAACCTTGAGTAGAAGATAAATTGCTCTGAGATTGCTTCTCATTTAGCTTTGAGGTATAAATCTCCTATAAAATAAATTGAAATATAATTAATAACATCAATTAATTGCAATGTCTTCAAAAAATAATAAATAAAAACTTACATATGCTTTCTTTGATTTAGTATCTACAAAAGGCCCTTTCCCTTTATTTGTTCTATGCGTGCGAGTAAACACTTTTTCATGAGGCACCGGTATCCCTCCATTATCCTTGGCCTATAATGCAAAAGAAAAATACTTAACAATTTTGCATGTCAATTATAAGCAGCGAACTGTGCGCCTGGTTTGGTGAAAAGCAGCGAACTGTGCGCCCGCTGAAAAGCAGCGAACTGTGCACCCGGTTCGCTGAAAAGCAGCGAACCGGGCACCCGGTTTGCTGTTTTTCAGCGAACTGGGCGCCCGGTTCGCTGTTTTTCAGCAAACCGGGCGCCCGGTTCGCTGAAAAACAGCGAACCGGGCGCCCGGTTCGCTGAAAAACAGCGAACTGGGCACAATTTGAGGAGTTCCGGGCGTGGGTGTCACCTACGAATGCAGTTTTCAGCGAACAATAAATAAACAATGAACTAAATAAGTAAAACTGAGCAAGTTTAAGGTTTCACTTTAGACAACAATTATGATATGTTGCCTTTTAAAAAAACAATTTACAATGTAAGTAGAAATGATTCTTTTATGCTAAATTCTTGAGGCTAACTTGGAAGAGAGCTAACTTGAAGGATGTTCATTATTGTGGTTAGCAATGTTGCGTGCAGTAATGCAGTTAGTTTTGATTCACATGATTTCTCATGGAACCTCATTTGTAAACCTTTTTTTATCCTTTTCATAGCATCTCATTTGAAGTTGATTCATTTTGTAGGCTTCTTTTACATTTTTAGTTATCTGGACATGCTCATAAATTTTTATACATAATTTGTAATTTTGTCGGCTTTACTAATGACTCCTGTCCATCTGAATGTAGAGAGTTATATATCTTGTTTAACCGATTATTATACACCAATTATAGAGCGCATCAAAATGTATGTATGTTCCTTTACACATGATTTTTATTTTATATCAAGTAATAGACTATAGATAGAATTTCACCTAATAATATTTGTAGAAGGCTTTAAATATTATCTGAACTCAATTTGATTTGGATTGAAGTTTAGTTCAAAGTTATTCATTATTTCATGTTGAGTTGAGTTAATGATGACAATTGTTGGCACGATTTGACCTTAAGTTGAGCTATATTTATTCAGGCCTAATTTGCAAAGCCGATGGCAGATTAAAGAAGCATATGGAACTTAAGATGAGAGGTAAAGTGAAATAATTTCTAATCGTTGTATTGAAAATATTTGGGCAAATAAAATTGACAGATTGCTTGTTTATGATCTCCCTTATATTAGTTTGGACATAATAAATTTTAATTTGACCCAATTAAATACTTGGTGCCCAAGTTTTTTTTAGTTAAGCTCAAGGTTTTGAGAGCCAACCCATATGAAGTTCAAAGGTGCAGACATCACACGAGCTGTTTGAAGCTCTTCTCAGAGTAGGCAATCACCACTCATTCCTTGTGTGCTTTTCGTGCGATATCTTAGCTAAAACACATTCTACTATGCTATGTCAACAGATTGGATGGAGTTACTGGTCAAAGCTTGGATGTCATGAAATGTGGAGCTTGGATGTCTTCATTGATACCCTTCTCTTGCAGCAGGAGATGGATGCCATTTCCTCCAGTTCATAAGCTCTCAATAGAATTTTGCGTTTATTATTTTATTATCATTGTAGAATCATAAAATATAGTGTAATTCATGATTAAGATAAGAAAGATAACAACAAGTTAAAGGATGGTGGTAGAAAATTAATGGAAAATAAAATTATTGGGATGTCCACTAATAACAGTTTTCATGTTTGACCTTAATTCAAACAATTGTTTTCTCACTGGTATATTTGCATATATTTTACCAAGTTGCTTGTTTAATACACCTATGGAACATGTTTTTTGACTAAATAAGCTTACTAAATACTTGATGTAATTTGGAACTCACACTGCTGAAATTAACATTACTCAATACTATTTTTGTACAGTTGGACAACTAAAATTGCATTCTATGGAAAACATTAACTGGATGGTGAATTTGATCGGAGATTGGAACTACATATCTTACCCGGTAATTAATTATGTTTATTCTCTTGATCTTCTTCTAAAGGACATATTTATGATCATGAGTCTCAATCTTTTTTGAAGGCGCTTTTAAGAAGCTTAGTGTTAAATGAGCATTTGAAATAATGTATGGTAGATATTAATTTGAAATATTGGATTGTAGATATTAATTTGATATATTGAATTGTAGATTCTCTCTTGTTTCTATTTATGTTTTTTTTTCTTTGGACAATGTAGTTGGTGCATGTGCTGTAGCTTTTTGGCATTGTAGTTGATGTAAGTATGTGATAAACATTCAATATCTATTTATCAAGACTAGTCCCTGAATTTACATATTTAAGTATGTGATTACTAATGAATAAGACACTAGCTCATCTGCAACTGATCCTACCTATGAACAGTTAAACTACACTCAATTTATGCAAATATTTATCTAAACTTCCCAACCTCACAAAAAAACATCACCTAGAAAAAATAGAACATCATGCGTAGCATTATTAGACGCATGTAACAAGGACAAACAAAAAATAAGAATTGATATGATAAAGATGCTTACCATCCTATGAGCATGATGATGAATGGAAATGGTTCCACTTGTGCTTTTAACTACACCAAGGCCACCTCTATCGGAGAGTCTATTTTTGCGATTAATTTCTTGGAAATCTTTATATTTACGTGCTTCCCATATGTCCCATAATCCTTCAAAAATTTCTTGTCGCATCCATGTCGGTGGAGGTGCAGACCTTGACTTTGCTGCTTTTCGGATGCGCCTCATTTCTGAAGCCATTGCTCTGCTAAAATAACTCTTCCAAATTTTATACACTTGTTGCTCCGTCGATGGAGCACGCCAACTATATTTTGCCTACAATTACAAAAAAAAAGTAAGAAATAATCATTGTATTGTATACGCATCATTGTAACATAAAAACTAAGAAATAATTAAAGTATTTTTTACCTTGAACATATTGAACAAATACTGTTTTACATCATTTGGAATTGCACTAAATGTGGGCCAAACTCCATTGAACCAACCTCTCAAGCAATTCAACATGGAACGAGGTGCAGAAGTACTAATGAAGCTGCAAACATGTTATAAAACAATATAATTAAACAACATAAGAAAATAAATTAAAAAAAAAACTAAAATTTAAAGGGACAATATTACCATTTTCCTGAGATGATGAGTATCTCCCGCCCTTCTTCATCACGCACAATCTCATCTTTGCTATCTGAATTTTTTGGCTCATGTTTCTCTACATCTGAAGGCGTCTCAATATCAAGAGGCGAGCAATCATGAGCATTCACGTCATCGGACATCTCATGCTCCTCATCTGTATCACAATGCGAGTCAGAATTTGTGCTTGATTGATGATTCATATCTTCCATTAAGAGTCTCAAGAAAGTATCATCTCGATTTTTGTTAGATAATAATCTACCACCACGTCCCCTGGTCCGCATAGTAACTGCAAATCATGTTAATATATTACTAATTTAAACATATTAAAAACACACATTTACATCAAAGAAAAAAAATGCATGTACAATAATAAGTGTAACTAACGCGAGAGTTATATTCTCAAGCTTACACAAACATAAAAGTTATAGAGCATGTCTATCATTTAAAGTGATGTCATCTTCTTCCCCCGATGAATCCACATCATCGAATTCATCATCATCTGATTCTGTTGATCCTTTTTCGAACTCATCAGACTCAATATTGTGTTCGAGTTCCCTTTCTAGTGGTTGTAATTCCTCAGGATTTACTTCTTCCGCTTGACAATGAATATCAACTAGAACAGTGTCATCATCTGGTACAACACGAGATTGATTCATAGTTGAAGTCTCTTGGTAAAATTCTTCGAATGGAATATGGCTTATCTCATATGTGCTTCTGGCTTTAACTTTAAAAACCGCACGCCAACGACGATCAAGAGCTTTTTTTCTCCAAGGATATGATGTGTAGTACACTTGATGACATTGAGAAGCCATCACAAAAGGATTATCTTCAGCCATACTACGATCATTATTAATATCAACAATTTTATATCTTGGATGAACTTTCGTTCCTCGTTTCCCATTATCGAACCATTTACATTTGAACATCACTACAGTATTTGTGATGGGACCTAAAAAACTCAACTCAAGAATTTCTAATAATTCACCATAGTAGTCTTCACTAGAATCATTATAATAACTCCCATTGACACAAACTCCACTATTCATTGTAGATTTCCCTTCTCCATACTCAAGTGTGTGGAATCTATAACCATTCACAAAATATCCATTCCAACGTTTAACAATGCTACTAAATCCACATGCAAATTGTTTGATATCATTGTCTGTTACTTGGTTGGCTGGATTTTCAACCTATTAACATAAAAATAAAATTATTGTTAGTAATATATATTATATAATCATATACTTATTAATAAAATATTAACTTACATAATTTCTAAACCACGTGGAAAACTCTTTATCACGCATAACACCTAATGTTATGGGAGTCAAATTTGATAGTTCAGCTTGTTTCTCAGCATCATAAAACCTACAAAACATATCTTCTCAATACTTAAATAATTAATATTACTTACAATTATTAACAATAATGATAGTTAAGAAATATTAGCTATAATATTACTTACTCAACATATTTAGAGATCTCGGGACAGTTCAACAAAATATATATCGTGCATGCATCCTTCTCAAGTGGAGTTAAAATGCGCATGGGATCTTTTGGGCTAAATGGTCGACCTTTACAATTGAACACAGATATACCACTAGAAGGTTCAACT
Source organism: Dactylorhiza incarnata (assembly GCA_033032865.1). NCBI lineage: Eukaryota > Viridiplantae > Streptophyta > Magnoliopsida > Asparagales > Orchidaceae > Dactylorhiza > Dactylorhiza incarnata. The sequence continues at coordinate 2,891,812 of JAWHQI010000265.1, forward strand.
TGAATTACATTCTCATTGCGCCCTGTACTTGTAGACCTTGTTTCCACATGAGAAGCAAAGAAATGAGAGCAAAAAGTTGATGTCTCTTCAATCAAGTAAGCTTCAATTATCGATCCTTCTACACGTGCCTTGTTCTTTACTTTACGTTTCAATGTGTTCAAAAACCTATAAACATCAAAGTTAATATATATATATATATAACATGCAATAAGAAAGTAATTTTCAAGAGATAATTACCTCTCAAAGGGATACATCCAACGATATTGAACAGGCCCACCAACCCTTGCTTCGTATGCCAAATGTATTGGCAAATGCTCCATGGAATCAAAAAAGGCTGGAGGAAATATTTTCTCAAGTTTGCATAATATTACAACTATGTTCTCCTCCATTTTTTTCATATCTGACTCGTAGAGAGTTGTTGAACATAAGTCTCTAAAAAATTGACTTAATTCAGTTAAGCCATTCCACACAACTTCGGGTAATAAATCTCGAAATGCAAGAGGAAACAATCTCTCCATAAAAATATGACAATCATGACTCTTCATTCCATGCATACTATGGTCCTCCAAATTAACACATCTACCCAAATTGGATGCATACCCATCTGGAAGTCTCAAATTTTTTACCCACTTCAGTACAATCTCTTGTTCATCCTTAGATAATGTATAACTTGCCTTGGGTTTAAGAAGTTTCCCATTCACCTCCTTGAGCTCAAGATCACGGCGCTTACATATGCTTTGAAGGTCCAAACGGGCTTTTACATTATCCTTAGTCTTACTTTTTACATCCATAATAGTGTTAAATGCATTATCAAACATATTTTTTTCAATGTGCATCACATCTAGGTTATGTCGAATCAAATTTGTTTTCCAATATGGCAACTCCCAAAAGATACTTCTTTTTAACCAATTATGACACTCACCAAACCCTTCTATTTTTTCCTTGTCCTTAGTCTTACCAAAGTCAACCTTTGGTAATAATGCAACTACAGCTTCGAGCTCATGACCAGTTAACTGAATAGGCGGCGCATCTGTTTCAATTCTTCCCTTTGTGAAGTTGTCTTTTTGATATCTATATGGATGATCTAACGGTAAAAATTTGCGATGACAATCAAAGAAACATGGTTTTTGACCATGTTTAAGTCTAAAAGTCTTGATATTAGACATGCAATATGGACACGCCAACTTACCATGTGTACTCCAACCCGACAACATTCCATATGCAGGGAAGTCACTGATAGTCCACATTAATGCTGCCCTCATCTGAAAATTTTGCTTTTTTGACACATCATATGTCTCAACTCCAACATTCCATAATATCTTCAACTCATCTATTAAAGGTTGTAAATACACATCCAAGCTCCTACCCGGACTCTTTGGACCTGGCACAAGAACTGAGAGAAACATATAAGGTCGATCCATGCACATCCAAGGAGGTAAATTATACGGTGTAACAATAACTGGCCAACAAGAGTATGGTCTAGATCCTTGATTATGTGGATTAAATCCATCGGTGGAAAGAGCAAGTCTAACATTTCTTGGCTCGGCTGCAAAGGTAGGTTGAGCCCTATCAAAGTGCTTCCAAGCTTCACCGTCCCGTGGATGGCATAATTTTCCCTCATCACCGATATTTTCCTTATGCCATCTCATATGTTCCGCAGTGGTTTTGGACATATACAACCTTTGCAATCTCGGTGTAAGCGGTAAGTAACTCAAATGTTTAAATGGTATGTCTTTCTGCTTTTTATTCGCCCTTCGATTTCTAGGCTTAAATCTCGGGTGTCGACAAATCTTACATTCTTGCAACTCTTCGTCATATTTCCAATACAACATGCAGTCCTTTTCGCAAGCATCAATCTTCTGAAGCCCAAGGCCAAGTGGACCAACCACCTTCTTGCTTGAATAAAAGCTATCAGGTAACTTATGTCCCTTCGGGAGCATCCGACCAAATGCCTTTAAAAACCGATTAAAATGTTTCTCACTCAAGTTTGATTCAGACTTGATGTTTAAAAGTTCTGACAATGCTGATAACTCTGAATATTCCTCACAACCAGGCCAAAGAGGTCTATCTGCAGCGTTCTTCAGTTCAAAGAATTTTTTAGCAGTTACATTAGGGTCTTCTGGCTCATGATCTCTAGTATTCCAATCAAAATCAGGACCAGCAACATCAATAATCATATCAATCAAAGAATTATGTTGTTCTTCAATGACTCTCTGCTCAGACACTATTTGATCTTGCATATGACTGGCATGTGCTTTAGTGGGTGGTTCATCCCAATGCGGTTCACCTTGCCTTACCCAATTAATATAACCACGCTCAAAACCTCTTGAAATGAGGTGAAAATTGACCATATCAGGCATAAGAAATCTCAAGCTTCTACAATCGCAACATGGACACCGAATTTTTTCTCGGTCCATATAACTTGGATACTGATGACACAATTCTATGAAACCTTTCACCCCCATTTGATACTCATCTGTAATGCCATATCCACCTGGGCAAACACGATTATTGATCCAACTTCTATCTGGATGCATGATTGTTTCTGTAAATAAAACATACCAAATGATTACAATTGTAGTCGAGGAGTTTAAATCATATATTCAAAAAAACTTTGTACTGCACATAGGTGATTGTAGTTGAATGAGCCAAAAAGTGCAAACCTACCAGCATATATTCCTTTTACCATCAATGTATTCACTTTTCTTTTCTCTTATGTGTGTTTATATTATGGTGCTTTTATTGGCATGCAGCAAACTTCCTAAAAAAATTCTAAAACATAAGAAAGGAATTGAAACTTTTAAAAGAGATATTTGAAATCTTAAGGAGGGAGACATAATTAGCAATGCAGAATAGTTTGCTAAAGTTCACATATATTAGTTCACTTATTGTGATTATCCCTCAAATCATCCCCCAGCTGGAACCTCTCTAAGTCAATGCCCAACCCCCTTTCTTGCAGTTGTCCCCATTTTACACAGAAATTCAGAAAACTGTAATCCCACGTCAACTCCAAGCCTTGTCAATTGCAGCCCACTCCAAAATTTTCATGAACTACTCTAACTAGCCCCTTCCAGCTTCCTGTTTTAATTTCTACACCACAATCCCACACCCCTTTCTACACCCGGTCCCTGCTTAGCCCCCTTTCTTGCAGTGATAAGCCCTGATAATTTGCATTTGTTACAATTAAAATCCTTCTTGCAGTGATAAGTCCCTGCTCTATTTTGTTTTTCATGACAAGGGTATTGGTGAGACATCAGCCTACAAAGTGGATAAAATATAATAATCTAGTATGATTAGATACCAAGAGAATACAGTGTTTGTAGGATTTCTTGTAGTTTCTTCTGCTTCCAGATTTTCCCCTCTGCACTTAAATACAATGGTTGTAGTGTCAATTCTCATTCTGTTTAACATAACCTCTTGATGCTGCCAAATTTATTACTGCAGGAGTACCAAAAGAGTAAGGAATATCCTTACAAACTGTTCTGGAACTTGGCCCTACTATTCCAATTTTTGGAGTTTGTATGGGCTTGCAGTGCATTGGGGAGGCTTTTGGAGGTCTGGATGGTTTTACATTTTAATGCAAGTTCCAACACTTATAACTTATAGCGCAGCATGGAATCTTGATCATTAGGAAAAGTTGTGCGATCTCCCTACGGTATTGTGCATGGTAAAAGTGCACTTATTTATTACAAAGAGAAGCTTAAAGATACAGGCTTTGACCGCATATTTTCATGATTCCTCAGCTAACTTCTAATTTGACCGAATTATAAGTTTTGTAATATACAGGCTTTGAAGTCTGGCTTTGTATTATTGTCCTCAAATAAATTTTGTTGCTTTGTCCTCAAATAATTATTGTTGCTTTGTATTATTTTGTATTAGAGCCTTAGAGGTTATGTTTTGTAATTTCTGGGTTGTGTAAATTTACAGGTTTTGTTTGTAATATATAGGTTCTGTTGTTTGCTTATTTACAGTTTTCTTCTGTAACCAAAATCTGCCAAATTTTTTAAAAATAAAAATTCAAATTTTTGCGGCGCATTTTATACAAACGCCGCCTTAGATTTAAATATCCAACGACGTTTTTCTGTAGGTAAAACGCCGCCACAAAGGTTTTTTATTTTTAATATGTAGTTGAATCCGCGGCGTTTGCATAGTGTAAAACGCCACTGAAAGCTTGAATACGGCGGCGCTTTTGTAAAAAACGCCACGGAATGTTTCGCAGCATTTGTTTCACATTCCGCGGTGATTTTTACAAAAACGACGCGGAGTTTTCCGCGGCGCTTCTTACCGTGGCGATTTAGCGGCGCCTGGAGAAGCGCCGCTGTAGGTACAACGGCGTTTTAAAAGCGTCGCTTAAGGTGTTAGAAAACGCCACGGTAGACCGAATTTGTTGTAGTGACTCTAAACTCTAATCTGAAATGAAAAAGCAATTACACAGATTCCAAACAAAGTAGGATTTTGATTCTAAGCTTTCAGATTTTCTATATTTTAGGACTAGGCCAAGCCTTATGTTCTGGGTACATTTTGATTCTAAACAAAGTAGGATTTTGATTCTAAACAAAGTAGGATTTTGATTCCAAACGCACAAGAAGGCTAGGCCAAGCCTTATGTTCTGGGTTCATTTATGTTCCAAGGTTATCTTCCATTGCATTAGAGGACGTACTCTATCAATTCCAGATCTTTCAAAGGTGTTTTTGTTCGAGTCCTACCAATTCTGAATTGTTTGGATCATCTTCCTTTCAAGCCTGATATGGAAGAATTATGCACGTGCAGATTTTGCTTTGATTATCTGCTGCTACAAAATTCTAGATACATTTTTTCTTCCAATGTGACAATTAGACAGAGGTAATGACTTCCAAAATTATATTATAGGTTTGTTATTGGTAATAACTTTCATTCTGTTTGCAGAAACTCTGCCTGTCCCTTATTACACAGTTGGCAACACTGGTTTCCCTCCTGAATCATATTCTATTTATCTTATGTTAAGATACAACAATAGAAACATGTGCAAATCCCTTCATGAGACAATACTGAACATATTAGTTCAAGCAGGTCTAGATGCTTATATATAGTTACGAAGGTATTGTGAAATCAATAAATAGGAAAGTTTCAATATAACCAAAATGCTACCGGGCCATTGAATGGTAAATCACCAAAAGGGTGTGAAATCATAAACATCGGCAAAATCAAGCGTCTTGTTCAGCTCGCCGCACGGTCTTTTCATCAAAATTTCGTCTCATTCTCCATCAAGCGTTTTAGAATTAAGAGGCAAAAAATTAAGAGGCTAAAATGTCATCTAAGTCTCATTCTTCATCAAAGTTTTAAGAGGCTAAAATATCATACGAGTACCTAATTAAGAGGCAAAAAATTTCATTTGAGCATTTCATCGAATATATCATATGCATAAACCAAATTGAAAGTAGAGGAACTAGTTGGAAGGGGAAAAATCAGTTCCCTGTGCATGCGTGGATGAGCAGTAGGTGTGAAGATGGAATAAATTAAAATTAAAATTAAAATGACCCCTCAATGAAGGATTTGGTTCTAAAATTTCAGCCCGCGCTCAGTCAATGAAACGGAGGGGAGGAATATTACCTTGCCGCTCTCTGTTGCTTGGGATGGGAAGGACGATACCTAGCTGCTCTGAATGGGAATGATGAACCCCGACGAGTTCGGAAATCGCTGAATGGGGAAGACGGAGACGCAGAGCTTGGCGGGGTCACGCGGGACGCCGATTCACCGGGACTGGGAGGAAGGAATCTGAATAGGAGACAGGGTCACGCCGGAGCAGGGCGGGGAGATCGCGGGAGTGTGAGGAGCTCGGCGCGCGGGAGATCTGGCGGGAGTGTGAGGAGCTGGCTTGGGGAAAATCGGGTTGGAAACTTGGAATGGCAGCCCTAAATTAAGAACTTTTATATATATTAAAAAGGAAATAAAAAAATTTGGAGGGAAATGAAATTTTCCCTCCATGAACATTTTAATCTAAAATATTTAGAATGGAAAGTTTGAAAGGAATTATTTCGTTCCTATTTAGCAACAACTATTTAGCAACAAAATAATTTGTTGCTATTTTTGCAACAAAAATTTCCGTTGCTATTTTTGTAGGTAAAAGCAAATCTCATATACCTAGCTAAATTCGATGGTAATTAGCAACAAATTTTTTACCCTTCCTGATTTTCGTTGCTAAATGATGTTTTTCTTGTAGTGCATACTCGCCATATGGGCGAGTATCCTGGTATCTCGCCTGCTCCTTCGTTTCGCGGAAGCGGATCCTTTGCGAGGTCTGCTGGTAGAGTTGCGATCTCCTTGGTCGCTCGGTTTCATCCTCCACGTGCTCCTTTCCTGCTCGCCGAGGGGGACTCCTTCCCTTGGTCAGAACCGGGCGATGTGGCGAGGTCGCCGTGACCTCGGCGCGTGGCTGAAGCGCTGCTCGCATGGCTCCCTCCATGCGCTGCGCGAAGGCTTCGAAAACCTCCAGCGTCACGAACCTGCCAGTTCCCGTCGAGTTGCCGACCTCCTCCTCATGGTCGCCACCTACGACCATCTCGCCTTCTTGCCGAACTTTCCTTCTCTGACTGCGGTCCACGCTCACCGCACCAAAGTGTTGACGCCAAGAAAATCCTGACCTCAAGATTCGGACCGATACAGCCGGAGGCTACTCGCCCAGCAGCCCAACGAGATGGCTTGGCTGGCAACGACGAAGAAGCTAGAAGAGCAACAAACAGGACCCCAGGTGCTGCGGCAGGGAGGTCCCACCACGTACCCAGAAGCTCCGAAGAGACTTCCCCTCCAAGACCAAAGAACGGCCGAGCAGGGTACGAGGAAGGCACCGACTTGGCTAGTACCGGGAGTAGCGGCCAAGTGCGACAGGTTCCAGAATGCAAGAGCAGGGTTTCGAAAGCTCAAGTCCAGGTGCCAATCCAAGTACCCCTGGGGTCCTATTTATAGGAAAACCAAGGGGTAGGGGGTTTTATAGTCCAGCCCCCAACCCGGCGACTATGGGTTACTCGGCGAGTATCATGCCATAGTCGCCCATCTGGCGAGTATTGGGTGCTGCTCGCACACGCCAGGCCAATAGTCGCCAGGTCTTCTATTCCATACTCGCCAACCTGGCGAGTATTGCCTGCATACTCGCCGAGGTCTTCTCTTCTCTGCCTTGAACTGCCGGGCTCTGCGTTGACCTCTTTGACTTTGACTTCTGCCTACGTGGCCTTGGGGGGGGGGGGGGGGTCCACCCTCGGAGAATGAGGGTTGTACAAACATATTTTACGCAATCAAAGGCAACGAAGCGCTCCGCAAGCCCAGACCTCTCGCTAAAATCACGGGAGACCAGACAAAATATTGTGAGTTCCACCGTGGACAATGACATGACACGGAAAACTGCTCCAAGCTTAAGGATGAAATCGAGCGACTCATCCAACAAGGTCTACTGAGGAAATTCCTACGAGGCTAGGCACCGATTCAGCCATCAGGAGATCAACAAACGCCTCACCAAGAAGTACTGGGAGGCATGTCATCCCACACGCTATCGAAATTACGTATTCACTTCGCCCAAAGGAAAGGACGTCTATTTGAATGAATAACACCTGCCTTCGGGCAGTGCGCTAATGAACAGCACCTGCCTTCGGGCAGTGCGCTAATGAACAGCACCTGTCTGCGGGCAGTGCGCTAATGAACAGTACCTGCCTGCGGGCAGTGCGCTAATGAAGAGCATCTGCCTGCGGGCAGAGCGCTAATGAACAGCACCTGCCTCCGGGCAGTGCGCTAATGAACAGCACCTGCCTCCGGGCAGTGCTCTAATGAACAGCACCTGCCTCCGGGCAGTGCGCTAATGAACATCACCTGCCTCCGGGCAGTGCGCTAATGAACAGCACCTGCCACCGGGCAGTGCGCTAATGAACAGCACCTGCCTCCGGGCAGTGCGCTAATGAACAGCACCTGCCTCCGGGCAGTGCGCTAATGAACAGCACCTGCCTCCGGGCAGCGCGCTCACAACAACCTCTCACTGCCGTTGATTGAAGGTTCGCCCTTCTCCACCGCAGTAAGGTCCCGACGTCGTAAGTGTTTGCCCCTCCTACGTTTGTACACGGTTTGAATACATACGCTCTTCACCGACCAAACCTATCTTCTATCATATAAAAAGTCGCGAGCTCAGACTCGCGCAAACTTTATCTTTTACTATATAAAAGGCCGTGAGCTCAGACTCGCGCAAATCTATCTTCTACTATGTAAAAAGCCGTGAGCTCAGACTCGCGTAAATCTATCTTCTACTATGTAAAAAATCGCGAGCTCAGACTCGCGCAAACTTATATTCTATTATGCAAAAAGCCGTGAGCTCAGACTCACGCAAACTTATCTTCTATTATGTGAAAAATTGCACACTCAACCTTCAATAGCAATTCCTACCCAAGGCGCCACGAGGATAGCAATGATCGAAGCCGCCGCAGAAAAAATCAAAACCTTCGAATTCCTCCGCATAGTAATTCGGACGCCGAAGGTTTGGGGGGCTTATGATGTGCACCCGTAAAGATGATACGTGATTTGGTCTCACAAAATGTTCAGGCAGTGCATTCGGGCAGTGCGCTAATGAACATCACTCGGCTCATTTGGTGGAGGAAATGAGGTTGGCCAAGATAAACCCCACTATCCCCGTAACCACCCATCATGGGGTGCAAATAGTAAAAATCCCCCATCATGTGGTGCAAATAGTAAAATCTCGTATCATGGGTTGCAAATAGTAAAATCCCCCATCATGAGGTGCAAATAGTAAAATCTCACATCATGGGGTGCAAATAGTAAAATCCCCCATCATGGAGTGCAAATAGTAAAATCCTCCAACATGTTGGTGCAAATAGTTAAATCCCACATCATGGGGGTGCAAATAGTAAAATCCCTCATCATGAGGTGCAAATAGTAAAATCCTCCAACATATGAGTGTAAATAGTAAAATCCTCAACATGTGGGTGTAAATAATAAAATCCTCTAACATTAATGACGTTTTTTGCTCAAACTCACCGGAGCAAATAAGTCGTGTCAAACGAAGCCTTAAGACTATGTTTGACAGGACGGTGGCGGTCGTCAAAGCTGTTGTTATGAACTTCGTGAACACCCAATCTCACGTCAAACGGACCCTTAGCTCGGTTTGTTTGACTTTTTTCCGTTCCGTTTTACCCCTAATTCTAACTGTAAGGGAAATGAAATAGCGGCATTAAAAAGCACTATTTTTTAATCTCCATTTTCAACCGCCGCCATTCACCCAAACATCCAATTAGGCCTAAATCGCGTTTATTTCTTTGCTGATTTACTGCTGCTAACGTAAACTTTATTATGCTCCACGGTTACGTCTTGAAAATAAACCGTCCAAATTCCCAATCAGACGACCGTTATTCACCCGCCGAGCACTTTCCGGCAAATACCGCCTCCGCAAGGCACCTCTCTCCATTTTCCGATCCCGCGCCAAAAGGCAAAAGCAAGGAATATCTCCCCCCAACAAAAGCACTACAGTTTGATGTAAAGAAGCTCAAGAACATCCAATGGCCTGCGTTAATGGCCTCCTCAGCTGCAGCTACGCCCACCACTCCGCCGGAGGCTACATCCTCATGGCGCTCACGGTCGTCGCCGTCATCTTCGGCCTCCGATTCCTCGCCTACATCATCTCTCAATGCATGCTTCGCCGGCGGCGGGAGCCCGAGTCCAGAGAGGAGGCGGATCGTGAGTTCGAAATGCGTTTGGCGAGCGCCGCACTCGCCGTGCACCGGCATCAGCGGCAGTGGAGAAGTCCGGCGGCGGAGGAGACGGATTTGCATGCGCCGCCTGCTGGGGAGTGGCAGAGCAAGCTTGTCATCGCCGCAGGCTGCGACCGTCCGTCGTATATAGCTCACCCTCGCCCTTTCCCGGCGACCGAGAGTCCTAGTTAATTAATTATGGCGATTGTTATAAGCACTTCAGTTTGAAATTATGCATTTTCTTTTCCTCTCAATTAGATATAACCGCAAAGCACTGTTTTCGCCTTCCGCCTCTTCGGTTTCGTCTCATCGCAAGCCAATCGGTCTTGTTCTTCGTCTTCCTCCTACTCCATCTCCCCCTCTCTCCACTCTTCATCCACATATCTCCAAATCGCCGGCGGAGATCTGCGACATGCATAACCAGTCCGTCCCCTAGAGATCCGTGAGCTTCTGACCGGAGAACCTCAGCCGAAACGCCATCCACCTCATCAACAACCTCTGTACCGCCTGCGCCACATCCGAAATCAACATTTTCTGTAACGATGGGCCGGTCGAATGCTCCGACGTGGAGATCTTTCAAACCATGACGCGCACACCTATCGAGATGTTCCACAACATATATTTCTATCATATCGGAAAATCAGTGCGCGGATGAGATGATGGTGTTTCCTGCGACAGGGCCTGGCGATTCCTCCCTAAGGAGGCGATGAAAAGTAGAAGTAAAGCTTTGCGTATAACATTTTGATTTGTGGATATGAATTTATCAAAAACTGGTTTGCGGATTGTCAAAACTGAAGTGCTTATAACAATCGCCTTAATTTTTTAGAGTTCTTTTTTTCTTTTTAATTAGTCATAATTCACCGAGATCTGATGTAAATAGGTGGAATTTGCTGTTATAAAAATATGAGTCCGTTATGTGCAGTATACTTTTGACTGTGTAAATTCCGGTTAAGTGTAAAGGAGCGGTCTGCACATAATTTTTTTTTCCAAATTACGGTTTGGACATACCCAAAACGGATTTTGCACATTATTTTTTTTCTAAAAATATTGAAATGAGAGAATATCTATCCGCAAGAAACACATCAAGGAGATATTTATATTTTATTTAACGATTTTATTTCCAATAGTCTGATGCAGATTTCTAATGGTTGCGAACAGTGCACACCCTAAAGTAAATCATATACATAGTAAACAATATTCATCTATTTTTCTTCAATTTTACAGTTGAATAAACTATTTCTTAATACGGATTTGCTCCATCAAGATGAAAATCAAACTCAACGAGACTAACAACAAGAGTAACTAGGGGTGTGAAAAAAGAACCGAAGAATCAAGAATAAGACTGAAATTGACCTGAATTGGACGGTTCGGGTTTGTTCTCACGTGTCACGGCTCAATTCTAGTTCCACAAAAATTAGAACTTGAGTACGCCGCAATTTAAATACTTTCATATGTAGAATATTAAAAGATTTTTGATATGTTGGTCAACCGTACCTGCAACATTTCTTGTGCTAGCATTTTTCATCCCGACACGTACTCTTATGCCGCTCTATCACTTGGGACATAACTATAATAATTTTAAGCCACAACTCATACTTATCTTCCCGCAACATCATATTTCCCTCCTCTAATAGTCTGCTAGTAACATCTCGCTCATTGACCTAAAATGATAATGGTTAAAACTCATCAGTCTCACAGATTAAGTAAATTCTCACTTCTTTAACGGTTTACATACAATTCAAGGAGATTAATATCAAAAGTGTAGGTAAAAGAATTAAAATGCATAATACATGATAAAAGAGCTGCTGATTGTAATAAACACTGAGTAATAAGAATGAAAGAAAGACTAAAATGATTCATAAATAAACGCTGGAATATACTAAAAAGTAATGCATAATCCTTTTTTAATTAATTTGCTTCTTAATTTTCGCGTCAACTATTAGTTCTTTTATAAATTATCTTTAAATTTAAATTCTAAATTTACTTTCAATTTGAGCATTTACTTATTTACCTTAATTTTCTTCTTTAGACGTTAAGATTAAATGTAAATTATTTTTCTTTTCTTTTTTCATATTGGGCACAATTCATGCAGAATATCTTACTAGGGCTACTAGCTATTGTCAACCTTTGGACATCTATTGTATGGCCAACATCATCTTGGAGTCCTCAAGAAACTCCTCTCTCATAAATGTTGGTAGGCGATTCGCCCCTCCTCCTAAGATTTACTCTTAATTTTATTGTAGTGCATGCATATCTAACTTTTTTTTGTGGACATTTATTTAGCCAAATTATATTCTTAGATGTGTGAAATTATTATTTAACTCCCTTTAGATTTACCTTTTAGTATCGCCAACAGTTAAATTCTTAATCGGACAATAAAGATGATTTCACTGTACCATTAGTATGTATATGTTTCACATTGCTGCGAGTCGCTTAAGGCTCTTGGTAGACCGGTTTACTTGAACCACCTTAGCTCGGGAGCGAACCAAGCGCGCAAACAGTCAATTTGAGATTCGTTGACTACACTTGGACTTTTTAGCGTGGAAAAACCCAGAAAGGGTAAAAAACCACGAGGCCGGAGCTGTGAAGTCGAGCGCGACAGGCCGCTGCTCGTTACAATATCAGAGAGAGAGAGAGAGAAAGAGAGAGAGAGAACGTTCCGAGGGCGACAGGCCACCTCTCGGAAAAAACAAAGTCTTTTCCTTCTGAGAACGGTAGAGAACGAAAGTGAGAATGTCTTGTCCGCTTTCGTGAGGACGAAAGTGAGAAAGCATTGTCCGCTTTCGTGGAGTCGAAAGTGAGAAAGCCTTGTCCGCTTTCGTGAAGACGGAAAACTTCAAGTCCACGAAGGAGATCTTCAAGCGCCGAAGGAGAAATCCGTGGAAATCTTCAAGGAGCTCTCTCTGGCCACCAAGGCGGGATCCCCTCAAATGAAGCCTAGGGAGTCCTTTTATAGCTTTGGCCGGGGGTAGTCCGGTAATTTTGCCGTTGTAACCACCATAACCACCTGGGAGGACGAATCATATTGTCCGGTTCAGAGCCCACGGATCACCATTTTTCGTAAATGACCATGCTGCCCTTCGAGGAAAGGCGACAAGCTGTTCCTGAAAAGTGAGAAACTGAAAAGACAAAAAGTGAGCGAGCCGAGTCGGAAAAGTGAGAAGTCAGAAGAGATAAAAAGTGAGATAAGCGTGCTCAGAAGCGTTCTGAGCACGCAACGAACGGGGAATTACTCCGAACGGAGCCCGGAGCCCGAAAAGCGGGCGGCGAGCCGGAGGAGGGGGGACTCACCCCAATCTTACTACGGGGGAGAGCGGTTCGACCGCCCCTGAAGGCGGGCGCGGCGCGGCCGCGCCCGAGGGAGGAGGGCGACTCATCTCGGTCGCACCCCCAAAAAAGGGGGGTGCGGCTAGGCCGCACCCCAAAGTGGGGTGCGGCTAGGCCGCACCCCTCATGGGGTGCGGCTCGGCCGCACCCCTCATGGGTGCGGCTCGGCGCTGCCGCACCCCAATAGGGGCTCGGCGCTGCCGCGCGCGCTACCGCGCGGTAGCGCCGGGCGGTAGCGCCGCGCTTGCCGCGGGCGCTACCGTGCGCGGCCCACTCGCCGGCGGGAGGGGACAGCGTCGTCGTGCACGTTACAGTTGGCGGCGGTTTCGTCTTTAACCTCCCACTCTCTCCCACTAAAGTAATGGGGAGAGTGGTTTATGGGAGTAACCGCCATCTGGTTCTCTCATAAATGAGAGCTCATGATGAATCCCCATCATAAGCCCCCCAAATCTTCGGAGTCCGACCCTCCGTGTGAAGGAGTGTGAAGGTTTCATTCTTCTTGCTTTGACTCTGATCATCATTATTGTTGGCGTGCGGCGCGTTGAACCATGGTGGAGGTAAGCTCGTTATTTTCGTTTTTTGCAAAGAAAGGAGGAGATGGCGGAGCGCGCCCGCGAGGGTGGTTTCGACCGAGGTGGCAAGGAGTCGGGAGGGTGCGCGCCCGCGCGTGGGCGGCGCCGACCGTGGGAGTGAGCCCGTGCGCGGGTGCTGCCGGCCGCGGGATCGAGCCGCCGGCGTCCGGCGGGCGCGCGCGGCCCGCGTGCGGGCGCAGCCGGCCGCGGGAGCGGTCCACCGGCGCCCTTCGCGTCCCGCGCGCGCGGTGCTACCGGCCGCAGGATCGGGGCGCCGGCGGCCTCCGCAGCCCTGACGCGCCGCCGGTCGGCGGGGGGAGCGCACGCGCCCCCACGCGCGTGGCGGTTGGCCGTGCGCGCACCCCGACGCGCGCGTGCGGTGGTTGGACGCGCGTGCACGGCGGTTTGCCGTGCGCGCGCGGCAGTTTGCCGTGCGTGCACGTGGCGATTGGCCGCGCGCGTCCCCCCGCGTGTGCGTGCGCGGTGTTTTTCCGCGTGCTTCTTTGCGGCTTTTTTCCGCGCGCGTCCCCCGCGTGCGGCGGTTAACTGAGCACGCGGAGTGCCGGGTGCGCGCGTCTCGTTGCTCGTGTGGTTTGTCGCGCGCGAATTGCGTTGCGCGCATGAATCGTTGCTTTCATGCAGTTGGTTGGCACAATTGTGCGCGGGCGGGTTGAATTCACTTGACGCGCGTTTTTCAGGGTCTTTATGCACTTATTTTGTTGGATATATGCGCTGACGTGCGCGGATTTTCTTTTGCAGGCTTCGAAACGAAGCAGCCAGTCGAGGCTGATGCGCATGTGCTCTACTCTTGACGGCGCGCGAATTGACATATGGCGGAAGCGGTTCGGGTTGCCCCCGGATGTTGAGGTGAGGATCCCAGGGGCGGAAGAGCGCACCCAAAATCCGCCGACCGGTTTCATGGCCCTTTCGGAGAGCTGCTTGAAGTCCGGGTTTCGCATTCCTCCGCCCGAGGAGGTCGTTGAGATATTCCGGTTCTGCGGTGTTCCGATTACCCAGTTCACGCCAGCGGGGATGACGAATATTATGGGGCTGGTGGTATTCTTTCGGGAACATAGCAAGCGCTTTTCGCTCGATATTTTCAAAGATTGGTGCGAGGTTTCTACTGACCCGGGCGGTCGTATCGAAGTTCGGAGCAACAAAAGCTGGTTTCACTTTGGAGCGAAGGCTGATTACCGCCATGGGAATACTCTTTATGGGTATGTCCGGAATCGATGGGAGCTACCGGAGTTATGGAGATCGCTTCCTGGGCGCTGTCGCCGGCAGACTGGTCGGGAAGATGAGTTTCTTCCTATCCCTGGTTTTCCTGATCGAGAGGGGCTGTCGAAGGCCTTGCTTTCCATTTCTGGTTGCGTGGATGAACGTCGACTGCACTCGGTGGGGCTTTCCTGGGATCCCGAGCGGGAGGCTGTTGTTCCCTTAGATCGTGGGAAAAAGAGGAAGATCGTTATTAAGAACGGCCCTTCCGGTCCGCGCCCTATTCCACCGGCGCCTACGAGGCAAGATTGCGAGGCCGGCCCGAGCCGTCCTAGGAGTGAGCCAGTTTCATCCGATTCGGAGGTGGAGATTTTGGCATCTCCTATTGCCGACAGGGTCCCGCCGGAGGATTTGCCGCCACCACCTCCCCTCATGCCGGCGAAGCGAGTTTCTTCTTCACTTCAAGCGATGGATTGTGCGGTAAGTGAAGCTCTTCTTTCTTGATCTCAGCGTTTACTCTCCGTTCTTATTTACGCTTGCTAACCGTTCGACTTTTGCTTGCAGGCAGAGGCTTTGACTAGCGTTGCGCTCACATTGAACGATCATTATGTGAGCCTCAAGGACAACTACTTCGCTCTTCAGGAGGAGTTACGCGTGTCGAGGTGTGACATGTCCATTTTGCATAGGAAGAGGGACCGTCAGCTCATATCAAGCAGTTGGAGGGTGAAGTAGAGAAGCTGCGAGCGGAGTGCGGCGGTGATAAGGTGCTCGCCCAGGATGCCCTTCGTCAACTATCGGACGCACAGGGGGAGATGTTTCGCCTGGAGGGGGAGTTGGGCTTCCTACGGAGCGAGGTGGGCCGGCTGTCGTCGATCGAGCAGAGTCTTGAGGAGGCCAAGGCGACTGGAGTGGCCAAGTACAAGGATTCCCTCACTTTTGCGGAAGAGCGTTTCCAGATGGTGGAAGAGATTCGCGCCGAGGTGATGACGAAGGAGGCAGAGCCCTTGATAGCGGACGAGTGCGAAGTCTCTTTTCAGAGAGGCGTTCAGAAAACTCTCCGTATGATGGGGAGGAATTTCGGGTGCGACACCGCTGGCCTCGGAGCCGGAGATCTTTCTGGGGATGACTACTCCGATGTGGCCGAGGACTGATGTTGTTTATCTTTTATTTTTTCGCTTTCAGCTTTGTTGTTTGTTTGTATATTTGTCGGATGTGGTTGTATTTCCTTTATTGCATACGTTGTACTTGTTTTCCTGCATGATATTGTCAATCTGGTTGTTAGCACCTGCACAGTTTGATTGTTTTCAAAATTACAGATGAGTTTGCGCGGGTCTGAGCTCGTGGCTTTTATACCAGTTTGCGCGAGTCTGCGCTCGCGGTTTATATATATATAATTAATTTGCATGAGTCTATGCTCGCGGCTTTTACATAAAAAATTGTTTGCGCAAGTCTGTGTTTGCGGCTTTCGCACGAGTCTGGCTCGCGGCTTGGCCGGTGAATAGCAGGTGTATTCAAACCGAGGGTGAACGTAAGGGGGGCAGGCCCCTACGGCACCGGGACTCGACGGCGGAGGAGAAGGGCGAACCTTCAATCGACGGCGGTGCAAAGTCCCCGGGGAAGGGCCCCAAAGTGGCCGGTGAATAGCTGGTGTATTCAAACCGGGGGTGAACGTAAGGGGGGCAGGCCCCTACGACACCGGGACTCGACGGCGGAGGAGAAGGGCGAACCTTCAATCGACGGCAGTGCAAAGTCCTCGGGGCAGGGCCCCGAAGTGGCCGGTGAATAGCTGGTGTATTCAAACCGAGGGTGAACGTAAGGGGGCAGGCCCCTACGATACCGGGACTCGACGGCGGAGGAGAAGGGCAAACCTTCAATCGACGGCGGTGCAAAGTCCCCGAGGCAGGGCCCCGAAGTGGCCGGTGAATAGCTGGTGTATTCAAACCGAGGGTGAACGTAAGGGGGGCAGGCCCCTACGACACCGGGACTCGACGACGGAGGAGAAGGGCGAACCTTCAATCGACGGCGGTGCAAAGTCCCCGGGGCAGGGCCCCGAAGTGGTTCCTGTAGTAGAACAGTTTAGAACAGACAGAATATAACTAGAAAACATTGATACATGCGCAAGTGCAGTCTTGCGGCCTTTGAGCCAGTAAGTTTTCTGATACATATTTTATGAGAGAGGAGGTAACGTCGGGCTCCCGTTGTGCTGCCCTTGCTCGAGCTTTTTAGGTCATTCAGCATGGTGGGCGGTGGTGACCCGGCGACTGATCTTTGGTGGCATCCCTTTGTGCCTTTTCACGGAAAGCTTCCAGGTGCCCTAACTGGATGAGGCGTTCAATTTCTTCTTTCAGTCTTGCGCAGTGTTCCGTTCGGTGCCCTCGGCCTTTGTGGAAGTGGCAGAATTGGGCTTGATCTCCCCTGTGCAGGGAGAGCCGTTTGGGCCAGTTGATAATCTTGCTATTGTTGATTACATACAATATGCGCTCGCGGGGGGTATTCAGCGGGGTGAAGCTCTGGGTGCCTTGATTTGCTAGACCTTGGGAGCGGTCTGCTCGGTTCTGAGTGAGCAGTTCTGCCTTCCCAAACTGCTGCCGCTGCCCCTTTCTCTTGCGGCATGTATCAAACTGCGGCGGATTTGCTGATGCCTGATATTTGGCTTTTTCAGCCAACGTGGGAGTTGTGCGATCCTTCCGCGCGCCTTGCTTCTCAGACTTCGGTTTTGGTGACGGATCATTGTTGATCCAAGGGAGCTTGGAGGCGGGTGTGTCGAAACCGTGGATTGCATTCCTGAGGATACTCCCTTTGTTGGTCATGCGTCCGGACATGGAAACGTCGTGGTCCATGGCGTCCAGTAAGAGGCTCCCAAATATTGCGTCGTAGGGGGAGTCTGCCTCGGCGACGACGAACTGAACGTCGTACTGGACCGGTTCAGCGTGCATCCCCACTTGGACGGGGAGGGTAATGATTCCTACGGTGGGTACCGTAGTTCCGTCTGGGAGCTCCGCCTCGCTGGCCCTGAGTTTGGGGTTCCCGCTTAGGAGTTCGAGCCGTATTACGGCAGTTAGGAATATGATGTTGAAGGAGATGCGGTGAGTTATCAACGCTCTCCTTAGCTCACAGGGTGGACTGCTTATGCTTGCGTCCAAGGTGAAGTCCATCCATGCGCAAGGACGCTCCTGGTGAAAATTTGTGCGGATCTTCTGTTGTTGCGTGCTCCACTCCGCCTCCCTTAGGTGGGGCGGTTCGTTCGTGCCGGGCTTTTCTTGCTCTTCTTACTGGATCCTTGGCGCGCGCGCTTCATGCCATTCAACGAACAGCTGGGACAACTCGGTGAAGTTGTGAATCGCTTCGTTTGGCAGGGATTGATACCAGCGGAGGGCGCTCCTGCGCAGTGTCCTGGTGAAGATTTTGCAGCTGATTTGGTCGGGAAGTCCGAACGTCCGTACCGTCATCAAGAAGTGATTAACGTGCACGTACAGGTCTTCTGTTCCGTGGAACTCCTTGATGTGCAAGAGCTTTAGCCACGACGGGACTGGGTATGCCGAAATTGACTATGACATGGGGGATTGCCTTTGCTGGTGCGCGATGTCACTCGGATCCTGCCCCGCTGTGAGAGGGGCCGGCTTGCTAGTCGGTCCATCCCATTGGGGCTGGATTGATGCAGCGATGAGCGCTCTTTTCGTTGGGCCTTCAGGGATTGAAGAACTGCATGCGTCAGATAGTTCGGGGGAAGTGTCAACCCTTGCTGGTTCCGTGAACCCAGGCGAAGCGGGCATTGCGTTCGGAAATCCTTTGTTCGTTAGTTGGGAATCCCTTCTGTGGGTCGCTTAGGGCTCTTGGTAGACCGGTTTACTTGAACCACCTTAGCTCGGGAGCGAACCAAGCGCGCAAACAGTCAATTTGAGATTCGTTGACTACACTTGGACTTTTTAGCGTGGAAAAACCCGAAAAGGGTAAAAAACCGCGTGGCCGGAGCTGTGCCGACCAAACTTCCACTATCTTCTGGGGGGTTACAATTAGAGATTTAGAAGTCGAGCGCGACAGGCCGCTGCTCGTTACAATATCAGAGAGAGAAAGAGAGAGAGAGAGAACGTTCCGAGGGCGACAGACCACCTCTCGGAAAAAACTAAGTCTTTTCCTTCTGAGAACGGTAGAGAACGAAAGTGAGAATGCCTTGTTCGTTTTCGTGAGGACGAAAGTGAGAAAGCGTTGTCCGCTTTCGTGGAGTCGAAAGTGAGAAAACCTTATCCGCTTTCGTGAAGACGGAAAACTTCAAGTCCACGAAGGAGATCTTCAAGCGCCGAAGGAGAAATTCGTGGAAATCTTCAAGGAGCTAGGACGCACCCCAAAGGGGGGTGCGGCTTGGCCGCACCCCAAGAGGGGCTCGGCGCTACCGGGCGGTAGCGCCGCGCTTGCCGCGAGCGCTACCGTGCGCGGCCTGCTCGCCGGCGGGAGGGGACGGCGTCGCCGTGCACGTTGCTGTTGGCGCCGGTTTCAGCTTTAACCTCCCATTCTCTCCCACTAAAGTAATGGGGAGAGTGGTTTATGGGAGTAACCACCATCCGGTTCTCTCATAAATGAGAGCTCATGATGAATCCCCATCACCCATCATCCATACTTGTAAATCATGAAATAAAAACCCACTTCGTATAAAGCTGAAATATGAATATTTAAAACACATTGAGTGCAATGCCGAAAAATATTCTTAAACATGTGTACTTATCGTGCATGAAATAGTTATTTATCATATTCAAATCTTTATCTATGGTAACTAATCAAGAAATAAATTTTGAAATGAAACATAAATTAAGAAAATAAGAACTCACATTTAGTTTTTTCTTTACCCTTATTCCTCTTCGGGTTGAACATTCTCTATAGGCTATCTCAAACGTATAAGATTTTTGAGCGAGACTCTATAAAACAACAATTCATATTATTCTTTGAGGGACACTTAACTTTTACAAGAGTTGCAACACGAGAAAAATATTATCTCCTGTCCGAGTGGACCTTACAAATTTAAATAATGAAATCGGAAAACTAGAATCATTAATTAAATCAATATGATGAGAGCGCGAGTGGCGCGGGGTTGGTGTCGAAGACGTGCGCAAGTGCAGTTGGCCTCGACAACGATTTCTCTCTGGTGGTGATGTGGTTGGACGTCGTAAATTGACGTCAAAGGTTCTCGGTAACCTTATGCGTTCGCTAGGCAGATTACAACCTAGATTTTAGATTCTCCCGTGGATCGTTCGTGTCCGATGCTTCCACAGTGTGCTCAGGGACGGTCATTTCTTCTCTCACTCTTGTACTTGTATGCATTTATACTTTCATATAAACTGTATGTTGTTATTATTATCGATGTATTTGCGGATTTGTGCTATTGTTTGTGTTTTTGTTTACTTGATATCGTAGCTGCGCCTATGACTGTCGTACCCCCGCCCTTTACCATAAGCCCACTAAATAAATTTCTACTACCATACCCCAAAGTACTCCCTCCAATTTTAATTAAGAGGAAGAGCCTGAAGTCAACACATAGCTCACTAAAGGACTAAATTGACATTACCTTGTAAACTTTGAGATTGAAATTATTTTTGTGCTAAAAAGAAATTGTTATCCGCACTACAGTTTTGGCTATCCGCACTTTTTTGTATGAATTATTACGCGTCTTTTGAAAATATGTCTTGTACATGCATTTTTAGGAAAAATGCATGTACAAGGTGTATTTTCAAAAATTCGCTATAGTTACGAGCATGTTTCAATCAGGGCGGCAATACGTCTTGTGCGTGCATTTTTAGGAAAAGTGTTCTACACGAAAGTTGTAGATCTAGACGTGATCTACAACTTTCGTGTTGATCACTTTTCCTAAAAATACATGTACAAGGCGTATTTCCAAAAGGCGCATAATAACTCATACAAAAAGAGTGCGGATAGCCAAAACTGTAGTGCGGATAACAATCACCCTCGTATATAAGGAGATATAAGTAATAACACACTGCTGGTCAACGCAACAAAATCAGAAATATCCCGAAATATAATACCCTAGTGTTGCTGCAATTCGGGCAACGAGGTACACGAGATGGTCCGCGACATCGAGAAGATGATCGGCGTGGGTCTCGTCTGGGGCGCCACCAACTCCCTCATGCGCCGCGGAGCCCTGCTCAGCGAGCAGAAGCTCGGATCCGCCCCGCTGGCTCCAAACAATCGCCGGGGAGTCATCGGCCAGGCCCGGAAGTGGCTCGATCTTCTCCTTCTGTGGCAGTACTCCATTCCTTTCTTCGTCAACCTCTCTGCATCCGCTGCGTTCTTCTACATTCTCGGCGACTCCCCCATCTCCGTCGCCGTACCTGTGACAAACGCCACCACATTTGCTGCCACCGCCTTCTCAGCCTTTCTTCTCGGGGAGGAGATGCGGGTCGGCTCTGCTCTTCTCGGAACTGCCCTCATTGTTCTCGGCATTTCGATATGCATCACGTAAGTGCATCTATCTGTACTTTCTTTGCACAGATAACTACGAATTTGATGTAATATTCCGAATGAAAACTTAATTTTCCAATCTGCTTTTCTCCATTTGACCACGGTCTCCCAATCGATAGCTGCTGGAGATTCTTCTTCATAATGCTCTTTTGGGTCTTCACATAAGGATTTGCTTTGCTGCTGCTAGCGCTCTAGAGAGAAGCACTTGAAGCTATAAATACAATTAGTAAATTAGGTTAAAAAACAAACAAATAAGTTCTGCTTAAACTCTAATCAAATCCAGCAATCAACACTTTGAATTAAAGTTTCTACTGAACACACTGAGTACTCGAGCAAACTTCAGCCTTCAAATTTCAAGTAGAATTGAAAGCAGAAGGTTTAATTTCATAAATTTGCTACCGGATGCTCCGTAGAACTTCAACCGTCACCATTTTCTTGGTTTGGAAGTGGAGAAGGTGAAGAGCGGGTTTCTTGTCTCTCAAAAGGGCTATGCCGAGAAGATCGTGGAGCGATTTGGCATAAAAGAGAGTAAGTTTTGTTCTACTCCACTTGATATTAATGTAAAACTTCGTCGTGATGATGGAAGGGCTCTTTTGGATCCTACACCATATCGTGCATTAGTGGGGAGTCATATTTAGTTGACTATCACGAGGCCACGAAAATCTCATTAGTCGGTACATGCAAGAGCCACGAAAACCTCATTTGGATGCGGCGAAAAGGATTTTAAGTATGTTGGCTCAACCCTTGACTTTGGGTTGTCGTGCGAAAGGGACGCAAATCTTGTTCTACAGGGTTTACGGATGCCGACCTTGGAGATGATTTAGACAATCGCCGCTCTACCTCGGGTTATGGATTCATGTGCGGATCGGCCGGTATTTCTTGGTGTAGTAAGAAGAAGGATTCAGTGTCTCTCTACCACTGAAGCGGAGTACAAAGCATCATCCTTGGTGGCTCAAGAATGTGTCTGGTTGTTGCAGTTGGTAGAGGATATTTATGGTAAAGTTAACAAATCAACAACTATATTTGGTGACAACGAAAGTGCTTTGAAACTTGTTACAAATCCGGTGTATCATGCGAGAACCAAGCATATCGAGATTGAACGTCATTTTATTCGGGAGAAGGTGCTTGATGGTTCTCTTGCTGTGGAGTTTGTGCAGATAATGTTGCCGACATCTTCACGAAGTCTCTATCTAAAACACCGTTTGAGCTTCTTCGCGGATTTCTCGGACTTTTTTCAGGTTGCACTTTAAGGGGGAGTGTTAAATGTTAAAGTGCTCTCCACCACAAGTGAAGCAGCGCCTCCATTCAGAATTAAAAAAAAACTGCCATCTCTCTCCTTTTATCCCTGCGTCTCTCTCCTCTCTTTAGTTTTTATTTTATTCGCTAGTTTCTGGTTCGCAAGGTAGCAGCTCACTTGTGAAGGAGGTTGTATTTTGGATCTACAGAGAGGAGGTTATTTTACTTCAAGTCGTCTCTATATTTTCATGTATGTTTGTTGTTGTATGAGGGGTTTGTAGTGGACCTTGTTTATTTCTCTTTAAAGCATTCCCTGCGCTTCATATTTTGGTGTTCTTATTCAAGTGGTTGTGTTGTGCATCCTTGGGTGTGTTTTCTTAACACCTTCAACTATTTCTCTCCAAGGAGCGTCAACCAACTAGACTCAGTTAGATTACGAACTCAAGCCATGCTTGAATTTGCCTTCATTTCTGCAGCATCACCCACATTACTGCATTCCTAAGGTAATGGTCATCATGCCCGATTGACAAATCTAACTTTAAAGTTTTCTAGTCACTCCACTGCAAACGAACCATTTTAGATAGACTTCTCATACATAAATCATAGGATAAGTACCTCCCACATTGTCCCTATTATCTGATAAATTTTACTGTACTTATCCCTCTTCATGAGCACAGTGTACCTGCGTATTACCGTAAGAACTCTACATCTTGCTGAATTACCACAATTTTTAAGTCTAGGCCTCTGTTTGGCACGGCGGTGGCGCTCATGAACGTGGTGATTATGAACCATCGTTCGTTGACGCGATCTCACCTAAGGAACTTCATCCGCTTTTATGTTCAAAGCTAGTTTTTATTTTTTTGTTGGTCGTAACCGTTGTCATGCCAAATATGCATTCTATGATGTTGGTGTTTTTGTCAAAACTCACCGGAGCAAAAACACCGTGCCAAACAGAGTCTAATTTGTCCAATTGATGAGATTTTTGTACACTTTCAGTACATACCGTTACCTTGTTTGCACACTATGTTACCGTGTTTCTTAATATCTATTATTCATTCATGAACCAAGTAATCACACAAGCGAATAATATCAGTCCTCTTCTTCAAAGAACAATAACTTGTGCATTTGAACAAATGTCGTGAACTATAAGAATCCATTCCCAACCAGGACTAGCATCATACCATACCCTCAAAATCATTCCTTTCTTCTCATGTTGCACACCATTCCTTATTTGCAAACTACTTATCCTTTGTTAATGTCGATCAAAGTTGTACTTCTCTATATCTATCATCAAAATACCATCCTCTTTCACCCACCATCATTGATTGCTGACAAAAGCAATAGTTTTCAACTATTGATGCGATAAAACGACGCAATGATTTATCGAGCTTAACCACGTCCTTCACATACAAAAGCGCAGTCACAATTTGCTCATACGAAGATGAAAGCAATGTAAGAAAAGCAATTATGCGTTGTTTACTTCCTCAACTTGTACACCAATAATATGAAGTTTAGTTCAAACGTCCATTGAGCAAGTTCCAAGTTTCTATTAGGTTTTCTTTCATCCTCAGCCCATATAGCTTTTGCTTCAAATAGAGCCTTACCATGAAAATTTTTGACATGTATAGCCTCCCCAATTTTTCCTAAAGTGCTACTACGATTTATTCCTCTATGATGTTGAAAAGAACCTTTTCAGTTACACAAAACATGCTGAAAATCGTAGCCCGCAGCTTTTAGCTTCTCATTTACCTTTTCTTATCGCACTTGACCTCAAAAATCTGTGTAGGTCTTGTTGCACGAATAGGTCTTGAACTCTTCTCTGTCACAGTCCAAAGTTTTCTTAGCAAGCAAGCTTCTCCACCTCAATCCAAGCATTGTCGTAGACCTCACCCCATTGCTGGTCTTCTGGATCATCATAAAAGCTCTTATATTATTTATATTGGGAGATGCCTTAGAGAAACGATTCCTCTAAGAATCGTGCGTGTGTGACAAAGAAAATCACATATAAAAGTAAGAGATGGATTACAGCTGCGATGAAACTATATTTGATGATTGCCAACTTCTTTGACCACCTCTGCATGACGTGGACATAGGATGAGATTGTTGAATATTTTAATATTATATCCGCGCGTGTCGGAACCGACTCGGTAGCCTTAACGGGTTTCGTGTCTTTCTAGGGCTCCGCTCTAAGCTGAAGATACTATATAAACCTATTCCAAACTTGATAGGGTTACATTGAATATCTTGAGCGAGAGCAGCCCCAACCTACACCACATGGAGAACAACAACTGCCATCACACACTACCACACTTTACTAACAAATCGGGTTTAAACACGTCACTTTCTGCGCCATGGGTGGCCTCATGTTTTCACACATCGATTTTTGTTATTGATTCTACATGTAGCTATGTGTGTTTTCCTCTTGTAATAATAGCTCCCCGACCGATCATCATATGTTCTTTTGTATTGTTGTTTGTATTTTTAAAACCATTCATCATATGGTTGATGCTTCAGGTTTCTTGATTAAAATGGCGGTGCCTATTTTATTCTATTTTCATTTCTAATAAATCTGAAATTATAATCATCATCATATTCATCATCCTTGACATTATCCCAACTATTTGGAGCTCAGCTTAATGAACCTCTACACTCCGTTTTAGTTTCTTTTGAAATGTGCTGTCTGGAATAGAGGTGCAAATAAAGCTCGAGCCAAAAAATCCGGTCTGGTTCTTCCCGATATTTGCCTGGTTAGGCCCGGGCTTCACCTTGCTCCCTTTTCTTGCTAGGGGACTGATCAGCTGTAAAGCTTGGTAGGCGCCCCAACATTTAAAGTTGGGGCGGAATACTATTGTTGTTCACACTGGCTTGGTTGAACCTGAAGCACTCGTTGGATATTGACTCGCCGGAGAAACATATCAAGCGAGTTTCGGAGCACTTTAGATTGGCATCGGTGGTTGGGAGTGTCAACGGGCTTTGTTGCTTCGACTTTATCGATATCAATCGTCTGTGGAGATTGGTAAGTGACAAGCAGCCAGACGAGAGCTATAGGGAATGAGAGTAGAACTATGGAGAGACAGTAGGAGAAATATTTCATTCATTTCATATCCTAATTGATACTATTAAGGCACTATTTGTAGTCGTAAGCACCTATTGCCCTCTTAGACACTTTCTCTCTTTATTATCAGTGTTGCACATGCAGTCTTTGGAATATCTAAAAATTTTCCAAGATAAAACTTCCAGCTTGTATAAATTGCGATGAAACATCATCCTTAGGTAAACCACCAAATTGAACGAACCAAGCGAAAAGTTTCGTCATCGTAGTTTTGATGGCGTTTGGTTTCCCGGTGGTGGGAAACATGCTTCTGTCAAAAAGATATTTTCGAAACTTTTTGGAAGCCCTGTGAACTCTCCAACTTTTAGAAAAGCTAAGAATTTTCCTTATTTTCAATTTTCACACTTCTCTTCTCATAGCGTTGCATTTTCATTTTCCTCGTACTGGTTTCTCTACCGCTACTTTTTCTGACTGCTCAAATTCCACCACTGGTTTCCCACCATTGCTTTTCTTGCCGCCACAGCCGTCCCAGACAAAGCCTAAGAGCCCGAGAAAGATTACACACAAGTTTACATCAAAACTTACCAAGGGCTATACGAATGAATGTTTATATTCTTCAAACTTGCAACAAACTAAAAATTTCCATGCAACTATCGAATTACATTCTTCGACCATTCATTATAATCTATTATCATCCACCCATACGACGTGCTCATTAATAACCGAGCATGTGAAGAACTTATTGGCCAAATTTGAAAGGTAGTTGAATGATTGCAATGACACCAACTACATTTGAACTTGCAAAACATGACTTAAAAAAAGCAATTTTACAAAACTTAGGGTTCAAAGTCCGCAATAACGTTTCATTGCGTCGAAGCCCACCTCTTCAAAATAGTTCAAAATTTAAGGAATGATGAAAATATGCTCTACTCAAGATGGGATTAACTACTGCCCATTGAGGATGAAGTATTGCTTATCATATGGGCAAGAAATGATATACAATGATTGCATCACATGGTACTAGTGGTGCAAGATGAGTTGAGTCTCACTCGTGAGCTTGATGAGTCTGCTCGGAAAAAAACTCGATTCGAGCTCGAGTATGTTGAGCTCAAGCTCGATTGCAATCCGAGCTCGAGCTCACATGCTCTTGTTCATGAGCCCGCGAGCCGGCTCAGGAGCAGAAAAATACATTAGCAGCTTGACCTCGAGCTCAATATATTGGTCTTGAGCTCAGTCATGCAAAATGAGATCGTTGAGCTAGACTTTGAAATGATTAGCTCGAGCTTGTGAATTTTGGCAAGCTCGAGTCGAGCTCAACTCGTACATTAGTAAATCATTTGCTAAACATTGTGATCATTTTTAAAAAGTTGGCGAAGTTCTCTGCTCCTCGACATATTTTAGGCATCGAAAAACCATACAAGTTACGCCA
This sequence comes from Dactylorhiza incarnata, assembly GCA_033032865.1. NCBI lineage: Eukaryota > Viridiplantae > Streptophyta > Magnoliopsida > Asparagales > Orchidaceae > Dactylorhiza > Dactylorhiza incarnata. The sequence continues at coordinate 2,918,830 of JAWHQI010000265.1, forward strand.
GCAAATTACTCGAATGCAAAAGCCTGGGGATGCAAATAATATGTTAGAGTTGACTACTTGCCGATGATAAATAACCAAAGATTATGAAAAGCTATTGTGCATAGAAAGTCAATGTCAAAAATGTACAAAGTTATCTAAACTTGGCAATAAAAGTATGTGAACAGAGAATCTCACTTGAGAATCTTCAATTCGAATATAATTTCATGCTTCAAGTATATAAGAATCAAATTATATATACGAGTACAGTGCACAGGTGCCCCCGTCTAGCCACGACAGCACCCTAACCACGACAATATCTTCGCTCGTGCCCGCCTTCTCTCAGATGCATGAGTTTCGCCCGACGACACTCCCGCCGCTAGCAGCATTTCGAGCGCATTAAAAAATTGAGCGGCAGACGGAGTAATGCGCTCGGGCGGAGCCATGGTGTATAACTACTTTTTGCATTAATTAATTGATAGTGTGTTAATTTTAAGTTGCATTAATTAAGTGATAGGGGTAGAGCCTCATGCTGTCACGGTCGAGGTACTGTCATGATTTGCCGTAGGGGCGAATCCCTGTGTCTGTCATTCGTGAATTCATGATCATGTAACTATGTAAGAGAAAAATACTCTTCGGTGAATCATTAGTCTTTTCAATTTTACATCTTCTTTATTTTAATTTTACATCTTCTTTATTTCAATTTTACATCTTTATTTCAATTTCACCATTTTTTATAATTGAGCCCAATTTGTATACATTTTTTTTTTATTTTAATTTAGAAATATTTTTATTTGTTAGTAAGTTCTGTATTAACTAGGTAAATTTTTTTTAAAGAGATAACAAATGACAAGCATTTTATCATCCTGACCGTGGGCATAAAATTGGGCCGGGCCCCCGGCCTCAGTCCGGCCCGAAAAAAAGCCAGGCGAGGCCCGGTCCCGGGCTAGCCCGCCCCGGGCCAGGCCGGGTTGTGGGGCCCTAACAAGGCCCTCGTTTCAAGCACTTGCCCGGGACGGGCTGGGCAAAGCCTGGTTTTTTGGCCCATGCCAAGCCCGGACCCAGGCAAAGCCCGACCCACTACTAGCAGGCGGCAGCAGCCCAACGACTCTTAGAGCAGGTTGGATCAACGGCTCTTAGAGCCATTGTTGGAAGAGCCATTGTTCCAACGACTCTAATGTCATTGTGCAACACTAGTAGGATGCCATAATAGCAGCCTAATAGCCGACAGCCTAAGCCTAATAATATATATTAAAAAAAACAAAATAAAAACTATACCCCCCAACCGACCACCTCCCTCTCTCTGATTCTTACTCTCTCACACGCTCACTATACCCACTCCCCCCCCCCCCCCCCCCCCAACCGACCCCATCCCTCTCTCTAATTCTCTCTCTCTCTCTCTACTATACCCCCCAACCGACCACCTCCCTCTCTCTGATTCTCACTCTCTCACACACTCACTATACCCACTCCCCCCCAACCGATCTAATTCGCTCTCTCTCTCTCTCTCTCTCTCACTCTCTCTCACACACAGACACACACAAACACACACAGACACACACACAGACACACACAGACACACACACAGACACACACAGACACACACAGACACACACAGACACAGACACATACACATACACAGACACAGACACAGACACAGACACAGACACACACACGCACGCACACACACACACACACACACACACTCTCTCTCTCTCTCTCTCTCTCTCTCTCTCTCTCTCACACACACACACACACACACACACCTCTCTCTCTCTCTCTCTCTCTCACACACACACACACACCCACGCACCCACGCACGCACGCACGCACGCACTCACGCACGCACGCACGCACGCACGCACGCACACACGCACGCACGCACGCACGCACGCACGCACGCACACACACACACGCACACACACACACACGCGCACGCACGCACGCACGCACGCACACACGCACACACACACACGTGCGCGCATGAAGTGGTGGAGCACAAACATAACTTCAGTTTGGCAGCATTTCGAAAAAGTAAAAGTCGGCACCGAATACAAGACGAAGTGTAAATTATGCTCGAAGTTGTTGACCCTCAGCGACAACTCAACACTAGCAAAACACATCCAGTCTTGCATTTTGAAACAAGCTCCCGAGTTCAGTCAAGGACAAAAATTGGGGGTCGGGCAAATTTGGACGCACGATCAAGGTCGGCAACGAGAGCTGCAAATGAAGAACATCATCAGACGTGGATTGACGTTCAGTCACTACGACTACGAGGAAGAGACTGAATACATACATTAAGAACTTCAACCAAAATATCAGAAGGTCAGTAGATCCTCGCTTAGGCGTGACGCGCTCAAATTTTATTTGGAATCAAAATAATCTTTAATAAATTATTTTGATAATTTCGAAGGACGTGCAAATTTGATGAGTGACTTTGAACAAGTAGCATACAATTGTCCCCCACATAGGTCAAGCCATACAAATTTGACGAGCGACTTAATCGTATATTTGTATAACTTGTCATTGGGTCGATCCCGTTTCATGGGATCTAAATAAATGTATAATATATTTTGAAAGTTTCGAAGTCCCCCACACAGGTCAAGCCATATATCAAATAATTATAAAATGTCTGTGAGAATTTAAAATTAAAGATAAAATGATGAGTATTTAATTCGATAACGCCACTAATAATACCGTCGCAATTAGGTGGTTAAAACGCGATTTAAAACAAATGTTTAACGATGTGTTTTTTCATACTCGGCGCGTCTGTCACGTTTTAAATTTAGTTGTACAATTTTTTTTTATCTTTTATGGAACTCTATATTAATAAAATTCGTCTTATTTACAATTTATCTATAGTTCTAGACAACGAATACAAGATTTTAAAAATTTATAAACGACCAATGTCAAAGAGAGCGTTGTGACAAAAACCACTTATTATGGAATACTATACTATGCTAAATATTCATGATTTGAACGATAATGATTAAGATGTAGTAGAAATTATATTAATTTATTAAAATATTTTTATAGGACGATAATTTATTTATCTGCTGTGTATTATCTCACTGGATCCTCTCTTTAAATTTCAAATTTTATTTTATTTCTTTTCATTTGTTGAATTTCTGCCCACAGCTTAAACCAGTGAGGGGAAAGCTTGGTATCCTAATTGCTGCTTAAATGCAAGAAGGCATGTTGTCACGGCGACCGCCTCCTGGTTCACCCGAGGGGCGCGAGGACGACGGCGCCAAGACGCGGAAGCCCGCCTCCCATCTTGTCAGATTCACAGCTAGACTCTTTAACTTCCGATCGGAAGACCACTCTCTGTGGCACCCTCTCGCCATCTCCCTTCTCCTTCTTCTCCTCATCGTCGCCTTCCTTCTCATCTTAGATTTGTCCCGCTCAGCAGTCTGCATCTCGTCCGTCAGCCATACCTCTCTCTTTTCCGCCGGCGTCGATGGCCTCGCCTCCAATTTCGGATCCCTCGGCGTGCCTTGGTGTAAAATTTTTGTTGCCCTTTTGATTCCTAGAAATGCTTGCGTGAAATTGTTCGATTTAAGTTTATTTAAGAAATTTTAGTTTCTACAAGTTTGAAATCGACTTTACGCGTATAATTCCTCCAGATATATGAGTTATCTTATTCTCTTTGGTTCGAATCTTTCAATCTTCAAAATAACGATCCAAATCGAAAATTTCATTCGATTTTACGTATTACTAGTAGCATCTCTAGAACCACTTTTACACTTGATAATCAAAATTATTGACGCGGTACATTGATGATTTGATTCGTGCTTATGTACTGTCACGCTCTTTGATCTTTTAATCCTTTTATAGGCAGATCGAAGCAAGGAAAGACTGTCGACTGGACAATCAAGGATTTGCTTAAAGGCTTGGAAGAATTTGTGCCAATCTATGAGACAAGACCGATTAAGAACAATATCCACGGAATGGGTTTCGATCACAGCTTTGGACTCTGGTTCATGGCGCGCTGGCTCAAACCAGATCTGATGATCGAGAGTGGTGCGTTCAAGGGGCATTCTACATGGGTATTGCGGCAGGCCATGCCTAATAAGCCGATCATCTCTCTCTCACCTCGCCACCCAGAGAAGTATCTGAAGAAAGAGCCAGCCTATGTTGATGGAAACTGCACTTACTTCGCCGGGAAGAACTTTGTAGATTTTGGAAGTGTTGAATGGGATAATGTACTCAGAAAGCAAGGAATTCTGAATTTTAACCGTGTTCTCGTCTTCTTTGATGATCACCAGAGCGAACTAAAGAGGTATATAATCTAATGATAGTTTATAATGGCTTTCTCTTGGTAAATCTGTGGCAGTATGGAACTTTTTCAAAATTAGAGTATAGATATGATTATATACTGTATTTTTTTAAATATATTTTGAATATTTAGGTTTCCTTGTATTGTTTCAAAGGAATTGAGGCAGTTTTGTTAATGAATTTCTTAGAAGGATGATAATGGTTGCACTCATGATTGTTGGTAGCACTGGAAATTATACTAAGCAGATTGAGGGATACAAATCGGTATGCTCCCGCTACTGTACTTGGAGGTTGGGTCCTCCTAAGAACTCCTGCCCTAGAGAGTTTACAAGATTTCCGTAGGCATATCCCTGAGACTCATCCACACTCCCTTATAATTCCTAAATTTACAAATGTCATTTAAAAGACAAGTTACATAAAGACACGGTACAAAGAGATGACTTTGAGTCTTCAGGAGTCATGAGGGGATTGTTCGACAATGTGTACTCGTATCAATTGTGTTCTCTCTTGTTTTTGTTTTTCTAAATTACTACTTTGTAAATGTAGATTGAGGCAGGCCTTAAAGGCTGGGTTTCACCATCTTATATTTGAGGATAACTATGACACTGGTACTGGAGATCACTATTCATTAAGGCAGATCTGTGATCAAGCCTATATTAGAGGTATGTTGTGAATATGTTTTGGTGTATATGTTATCTTTAAACTCCCAAACCCTTATTTGTAATGCTTAGCTTAGAGCGCGGTTTAAAGTTCATGCTGTTAATCTGCATGCAAACTGGCTTTGGTTATGAATAAAACAACCAATTGCCAAGCTAGATAATAATTTTAAGTGCAAACCATACCTATGTCATAGCCACCTTGCTGGAGACATGATCATTAATATGATATCCTTTTTTTTCTTAATGCAAGAGATACCTATTTTTCGTATTTCAATAATCATTAATATTCATTTGATTGTTGAATAAAGCTGGAATACTTCTATAAGAAGAAATGATAACAATGATTGATTAAGAATTAGTTTATTGTATACAGTATACCCCATTATGTATTTTAAAATGGCACGAAAATGACAGGACAACGGCTTTTGAGAACTCAGTACACATAATCACGATATTTGGAAGATAACACAAAAAAGAGTACGTTAAACAAACATTGACCGAGAAGGCATCCATCCCTAAAGGGTCTAGTTGCGAGGCCCTTCTCGCAGATCCCTTCCTGGTAACCCAGACAATCTCTCTTGAGGATCCTCATCCCTGGAAGGTGCCCCCAATAAGATCAATTCGACAACGCCCCTCTAAGGTGGGTGGTTATTATGAATACATGACTATGGGGACCAACCACTCCTTCTCAGGAGGTACAAACAATGTAAGAGGGCCATGCGGCTAATACAACACAGACGGAGCGCACTCGGTAGGTGATTGTGATTACGCTGTCCCGACCAATGATATCGTTAGAGGGCCCTCCCTCCTAAGGCAGGCCCAAGCCTTCTATCACACCTAGGCACTATATATACATGTAAATTCTTAAGAATAAGATTTCAAACCATGTGCACCCAATCATTCTCTCCTTGTAACCCTAGCTTGTATATTATGGTTCTTGGAGGAGGAGCTCAACAATCTAAAAGATGTTATCTTAGACAATTGGTTGCTAGAATAAAGAAAATGTTGTTATAGTTGAAACAAGGAATGAACACGAGCGGTCCAACGATCTAGTCGAGAGTGTGGCCACAAGTTGTGGCCTCCATCAACATAGAGTCAATATAACGGTTTGTCAACCTTCCGGTCGAGTTCGTAGAATCTTTAATGAGTTCGACAGAAAGCTACTGACACACCTCACCAACACTAGAATAAGAAAGAAAATTCCCACGATCTTCAACCTCGCATAGGGCTAGCGAGAGACCCTGAGGATGTTCAGTCGTTCATAGGATGCTTCGAGAGGGAAATGGAAGAAACATATGATGTTGATGTTAAGTCGTCCAGGGTAGCTCTGCTCCGAGGGCACAAGAGGGGTCAACTTCAGTACAAACTCAACACCTGCCCATAACACTTACTATGGTACCCTTGACATGACATATGTACATACCAATGTGGAGGAACACGACATGGTGGAGAAGAAGAGAGATCCTTAGCCTCGAGGGGAGCTCACACCATAGATTAGGGGGATTGAGAGCACATAATGATTCCACCAGGTAATTAGCACCAGTTCACGATTTTTGTGAAAGATGCCTAAGTTATCTAGCTGATAAAGGAAGGGGATGCCATCATGAAGTCTCCAGACAATGCCCTTGCGAATGATATGCTCTTGCAGCGAACACTGCTCAACACTCCAATGCTAGGGATAATGTAAGTTATGCAGGATAAGCCCTTCTTCAAAGGGCCACTGTTTGCAGGCATCTCTCTGAAGCACAAAGAGTATCGGTTCTGCTGTAAGTATCACGGGGACACGACCACGACACTGAGAATTGTAGAGTACAATGGGAGCTCATCAAGGCTAGCAAACTCAAATAGTTTTTCGTTGTTGCGCTGTAAGGTGAGCATGTGAAAGGAAATGAGGTGGCGATGACACAAGGAGAGACCACCTTGCAAGGATCCACCACTTGAACAAAGGTGATTTTCTTTGTACTATATTATTCCTTTTCATCAATGTGATCATACTCCCTCGCTCACATATTTGTTTCCTGTGCAGGATAAACACTTAGGTAAAACGAAGCCTAGGTGGATGACTTGATCTCCCTTGCGGATAGAAGCCCAGGTGGATAGTATGGTCTCTCTTGCGGAAAGAAAGACACAAGAGACGGACTTCGTCTCCCTTGCGGATAAAAACCCGAGTGGACAACTTGGTCAAAAAACAGGCTTTTTCACAAACCAATTTATCTTTTGAACTCCACTAGTGAATTTCTTATCAGCAATATATATGTTACGGCTGCGCATGCCGACGACACACCGGGGGAGAGTCTACTCTCGGAGGAAGGCGCCGACCCCTAGCCCATTTGGATTGGAAGAGTCCGCGGTAACCATCTTCTTTTAAATATTTACGTTTGAATGTTATTTCTGTTTTTGCTATGCGCACATACCGGAACTCTAGCTATCCGCACCCCACTGTTATAAAGGGTGTTGTATGTCTCATTAGGGTTTTTCATGCTTGGATGAATGTGTTTTTGGGTTGCTCCCTAAATTCTCCTATTTTCTTCCTCCTTTCTTCTCCCTCACCACCGCCGACCCTCCCCTTACCGGATTCTTCTATCAGAGTTGGTATTATTTGGTCCAACCTGCCTCACCGCCCGCCATTCAGCCGCCGGTGCATGCGACAGATTCGTTCCCACCAGTCGTTTCTACGCCGGATCCTGCTCCCGTCCCTGGCGCTTGCGTGAGCCCTGCGTGTGTCGTTTCCGCCAAATCCGCTCGTCCGCGCCTTCCAATTCCGCCTGGATTACAACCCGCCAAGCCGATACGCCTGTATCGTCAATCGATCCCGCATGCATCAACCCGCCAAGCCATTTCCGCCGACCTGGTCTCTCGTTTCCGCCTGCATCGACGTTGCACGACCTCCACTGACTGCATCGGTCGATCCCCGCCTAGATCCGTCGGCAAAAACCTCTGTTCCCGTGTCCAGCGCACAGATTCGCCGACTCCAGCCACCGTCTTTGAGGCCCCCATTTAGACCCCACATACTTCTGTATCTAAGCTATAATCATAACATTTGTCCCAGGCTGAAGTACGGCTAGTGAATACAAAATAAAAACACATAATAAGAAATTTACTCTCATACCTTGAATTATGCATCCCGTATCTTTTCTGTCCTACCATAAGCAGTTCATTTGGTTTCTCATATCCAAAGTCACGTGAGTTACCAATACAAATTGACGACGGACTTAGTCATAAAAATATGACTAAGTGAGGATATACCTCTTTCATTGTTGTATACAATTAGGAAAACTTACACATAGCATAATATATTTTTCATACTAACCATTTTTCTGTAGCAGTAGTAACCTTATGAAGCATATAACTGTATGAACATGTTAGTAGCAATAAACCAGTAGAGGCAGCGATAGGATTATAACAGTATCTATATCATAAAGACAATGTAAGTAAGAAAGCTATGCAACCTTTCTATCCGTATACCAGTACCAGTAAGCAAACTATAACCCAGTTATCATATCAGGATTTATAGTAATGAAGCAAGATAGCATGGTATGCAATAAATCAGTGTATCGTATTTCTATATCATCCTCATCTTGGGTTTCAGTTTTCATCTTTCAGTTAGGTTATGTTAAGGGTAACTGTTGTAATATCATATTCATTTTCAGTATTTCAGTCCTTGGGCCCGACCCCTCGGGGTCATCAGTATCCAAAACCAGTACGTTCAACACGCGTCTGTCTTTCGACCGACTGGTTTGGCAATCATAATCATTTCATTCATGCGCATTTACAATCAGTCATACCCTTAACATAGTCATGCATCGATGCATTTTCATTTATGTTAACCATATACGATTCTTAATTAGACTTAGGAGTTGTTTATTTATTAATCCCCTCAGAAATGATTCGCCTGTTTGCCTTTGACAAGGCCATACATTATAGCGATATGAAATATCAGTGATATCAACTATGCATTTTATATTCTGTATAATAAGAGTGCATATAATGAAAGAAACTAAAGCAATAAAGCTTAAATAAAATAGGTAGCTCTCACCATCAATCTTTCTTTTCTTTTATAGTCATTCATGTCGTTGCCATGCCTATTTTGAGATGCCATCCATCACGATATCTGTTAGAAATCGTATCATATAGGGTCATTTATATCGGGGTTGCACCTCGCTATAGTTGCAACTTTAATTATATAATGACATCATTTAGAAGCTACTTAACTAGCCTTCTAGTTTGCATAATTCTATAAGAGGCAAGTTCATATCGATGATAAAACTCAGTCCACACTACTACTTTTAAAGCAACTAACGCCTAATAACCATATCCGATTAGAAATCGAAGCCATGTTCAAAACAGTATATAGAAATAGAATACTTGACCCAAATGGTAAGGATAGCCGGCCAATTAAAGTAAAACCATATAGCTTCTCTAGGAAAATAGCCGATCAGAATTTAAAGCAAAGCCCAATCTCCAAAGCAACAATTATACCTTATAGCTTCTAATTAGCATCAACCGGCCAACAATAACCCACAATAGCCCTTATGGATAAATAAACTTGCTGGTCCTGTTTTGTCTATCTATATCCAAATCAATATGCAGGAGAGAGCCCAAACCCACCCCAACAATACAACAACAACAACAACAACAGAACCCATATAGTCCCTAATCATTGGGGGTATGGGCGGGGGAAGATTGGAAACAGACCTAACCTTTGGCCCTATGCCCAAAGTGGCTTCTCTCAGAGGAGAAAGACCGAACCTTTGACAATAGATGCACAAAGTGGCTGCTCACAGATTACCACTGAAATAGTGGCCCCCTATAAAACCCACCCCAACAATAGCATACTAAAATCAATTAACAGTAAGAAGCATTCCCTTCATTGAAGATGGTAGCAGCACAACAGGAACCCCCATAAGAAAGATGATAGCAGTTATTGGTAACAGAAATCCCCCATAGATGACTGTGAATGAAAAGGATTTGGCCCGGCAAATATAACATGAAAGAGGAGCAGCAACTCCCGTGTACAACAACACAACTCCCCCCATCATAGTACTGAGTTCATGAAAGACAAACAATCAAAAGCCTTAACAGCCACCATCAGAAAACCCGGCCAGGAGACATATGTAAATCAAATAGCAATAAAACCATAACCCTAAACTCATCCAATAGCCCCATCTAAATTCTTCCAGAATTTTCAAGCTCCAAACCATAAGTGTAAGAGGACCTGAAGGACTTACAGAGGAAAAGAGAGGAGAGCTTACAGTGAGGGATACACACAAATCCTTTCTTCGTCTGCCGGCCTAGGGTAGAGAGCTATATGCATAACCTTCAACCCGCCGGCTAGGGTAAAGAACCAACACAACTGGAGGGCTTTCTCCCGCCGAATTCCATTTCAGAATGAGGAAGATCGGTAAGGTAAAAGAGGAGGAATCGAGCTCCTTCTGCGAGCCCTAGGCGAGAGCTGGAGGAAGGCCGAGCGCTGAGTGTGGGAATGTTAGAATAGGATGCTCGATTTTTGCTTTAAGCCGATCCACTCCCTTACCACCGCTCAACACCACCGCTCAAACTAATTGGGCTTAATTTCTTTTCATACAACCAGGTTCCTTATTGGCACACCAAGCTGCTTATTAGCACACCAACTACATCAAATGCCTCTATTAGCAGCCAACATATTTTTGTATGAAATATCACCGTCAAAAGCCATCTTCATCAAAAATTATTATACAATATTTATACCAATATAAACATGACGAGATACATATTCCCGCAAGACGAATAAGAGCTCGAACACATTTTTAGCGACACCGAGTCGACTCTGATTTGTCTTTTCATCATAGGGGACGAACTTTTATTTCATTTTATTATCAATTGGGTCACTTCACGATTTGGGCCGTTACAAACTCTTCCCCTCTTATAGGAAGTTTCGTCCTCGAAAATAGGACACAATAACAATTCCCAAGTATATTTGATATTACTAACTTTTCCATTTATTCAAACCTTTGTTCGCTTTCCCTGTTCCGAACTCCGAAAATTTTAGCGATTGACAAACCGCCACAATTAACAATAAAAAAAATTAGTGTTCCGTGAAGCCGTTATCACATTTCCTCATGTTGTCTCAGTTGTCATTGTTATTTCATATTCTCTTTGTTTTTGTTCTTTCTTTTATCTGATACCATTTTATAAGGTATAGTGAAGATTATGAGTTGTCTTCCATATCATTGCTTTCGCAGTTGCAAGGCACCCTTGAACGGTTTGATTTTTAAACATACTTGATTGCCAACATTAAACTCTACACGACGGTGTCGTGCATTATAATATGGTTGTGAATGTCCTTGTACAATTTTGATGAATCAATACTTCTGGTACTGATATCATACGAAACACCAATCATGTTGATGTCTACACTTCATTTGGCAGTGTTAAGCGGTAAACTAACTTGCTAAAACAACAATCAAACAAAATATTATAGATATCTCGAAGTTAACTCTTCAACCCTTTACCATTTTTGTGAACCAAGGGTTACCTTTTTACCTTGCAATTCTTTACCTCGTATCTTTTCCTTTATATTTCTTTATCTTTTTTTATTATTTTTGTAACACCTCTTTCAAAATCATATAACGTATCAAAGATTCGTCCGAAATCCAAGATATACTATATAGAGTGAATGCGGAATTACAATTCATTATAGTCTTTGGCATATTCATTTCTTTCAATGTTGCATACCCATCATAACATTCTCCTTTTATTCTTAGCAGTAAGTTTCTTCATAGCTTTGACAGCGAATGTAGTTATTTAAATTTACTACGCATATTTTGCAGTGCTTGCATTGAAAGCAATCGTGTATTTTAGGATGTTAGAGACCTTTTATCTGTGCACTTTTCGTTAATTGTTCAACTTTCATATATTATTCTTCCTTTACTATGATGAAACATAAATATAAGGCTATTTTCATATGGTCTGTCGACCATTCTAAATTGCATAACTATAATTACCCATTGATTTTATGCTTCATTATTCATAAGCACATCATTCTTCATTCTTGGTTTTGCTTCAAATCGCAATCCTTATGAATATTGTTTTAATCAAATAATTTGCCACCGTTGGTCATCATATATTAGAAAGGAGAGAGTTTCCATCTCTGATACACTTCATGTGCCTTCGCTATCAAGATTATATATTTATCTGAGTGAAAATATATTTTATGTTCATTTGAAGTTTCGCGTTAAACATTACACATATTTTCTTTTTATCGCAAACACTATATTAGTAGCTCCATATTATGGGTCGGATGATTCTTCTCTATCATACATACGTCTTAGATGATACCACATGGACATCAACTATTAGTAGTTTTTCCTTCAACAACATTTCTATCTAGTTCTTAATTATATGTTGACATTTGTCATTCCATCTAAACATAACATCTTTTCTCATTTATTGACTTCTCATTTATTGACTTATCATTATTAAACCCACAAATTTCTTGTTTCATTCACTGTCATATGTTTATAAAACTTATTGGCCTACTTCTCCCTTCATACAACGATATCTTCTTTTTATCCTCCCTTTTAGGTGTCAAGGTCAATACATGTTTTTTTTTCAAGATTTCGTGTCTTCTTTATCCGTACTAGTCAATATATATATACAAAGTCTAATGACCATCGCCTTCATTGTTCAATCTTAACATGCCACATTTTATGCACAGTCTTACAAGTTTGATTTGTGAATACACATATAAATAAATCTTGTCGATAAATTTTATACTTGTCTACTTTGTATAAATAATCATTCTTGATATACAAATAGGCCATATATAGAACTTATAACGATAATGTCCTTTTTGATTCCCACTATAACACCATAAACTAGAAATGATAGTTTTACCCAGTCCATTTCCACTACTTTGAGTCCTGAAAGTACAATTGTTATATGTATTCATTTTATCGTTATGATATTCGTAGCTTTGTAACATTACTTTCATCCTTGTTTGAATACAATGTCACGTATGAAGAATTTGTTTCTTACCTACAATTACTCTAAGGGTACAATTAGGGGCATAATCATATATCTCTTATCTTTTTCATTAAACTTAATCAGTTTATGGTTCAATCGAATTAGACAACTCAGCAAGTTCTTCGCATATTCTTTCAAAACGACCTACAATACATCTAGTGCCAGTAGACTGTCTTTTCCGTAGTATCGTATTTTCATCTTTACATTGTTATCATTTGCAGCTTCCTTTTATCGTTCTTTACCTCAATCTCAGTTTCATTTATAGCTTATAACGCATCACTTATTTTCACATGAAGTCATGACATAGTATTAATACAACGTACAATTATAGCTTATAGTTGTAACCATATTCCGTTTTCTTATTACATGTTTGTATAACACGTTTCAAAATTATGTATGTCATATAAGATGAATGTAGACTTACAATGCATATTCATTTCATTCACTATTGTTTTTTTTGTTCACTTTAATTAGTATCAAAGCCTTGACAGTGCATATCATTATTTACTTTGCTAGGGATGTTTAACAATGTCTCCATGAAAATTTGTCACACCCTTCGTTTTGTGTTCAACCATGTTACATATCTTAGTCTTCCCAATATAAAAATACAACGATGTACATATGATTTTTTTCTTCCATTTTTATTCACATTCCTTTTTCAACTATCCATGATTATCATATTCATCTATCTAACGCAAACAATACAAAGACATTTCTCTTTGAAAACATTTGGGTTGACTCGTGCAATAGGAACAATATCAATTTCTACTTGAATTCATTTCGCTCTGTGTTCGTGTTTCATCCTTTCATCAATTCTTTCAAAACCCTTCGACGTAATTTCTATAAGCGCTCGTCTCACCGACATATCATGTGTACTTATTCAGTACTCACTCCAACCGAACTTCTTCGAAACCTGGCTCTGATACCAAATTGTGAGACCCCTATTTAAACCCCACATACTTCTGTATCTAAGCTATAATCATAACATTTGTCCCAGGCTGAAGTACGGCTAGTGAATATAAAATAAAAGCACATAATAAGAAATTTACTCTCATACCTTGAATTATGCGTCCCGTATCTTTTCTGTCCTACAATAAGCAGTTCATTTGGTTTCTCGTATCCAAAGTCACGTGAGTTACCAACACAAATTGACGACGGGCTTAGTCATAAAAATATGACTAAGTGAGGATATACCTCTTTCATTGTTGTATACAATTAGGAAAACTTACACATAGCATAATATATTTTTCATACTAACCCTTTTTCTATAGCAGTAGTAACCTTATGAAACATATAACTGTATGAACATGTTAGTAGCAATAAACCAGTAGAGGCAGCGATATGATTATAACAATATCTATATCATAAAGACAGTGTAAGTAAGAAAGCTATGCAACCTTTCTATCCGTATACCAGTACCAGTAAGCACACTATAACCCAGTTATCATATCAGGATTTATAGTAATGAAGCAAGATAGCATGGTATGCAATAAATCAGTGTATCGGTATTTCTATATCATCCTCATCTTGGGTTTCAGTTTTCATCTTTCAGTTAGGTTATGTTAAGGGTAACTGTTGTAATATCATATTCATTTTCAGTATTTCAGTCCTTGGGCCCGACCCCTCGGGGTCATCAGTATCCAAAATCAGTACGTTCAACACGCGTCTATGTCTTTCGGCCGACTGGTTTGGCAATCATAATCATTTCATTCATGCGCATTTACAATCAGTCATACCCTTAACATAGCCATGCATCGATGCATTTTCATTTATGTTAACCATATACGGTTCTTAATTAGACTTAGGAGTTGTTTATTTATTAATCCCCTCAGAAATGATCGCCTGTTTGCCTTTGTCAAGGCCATACATTATAGCGATATGAAATATCAGTGATATCAACTATGCATTTTATATTCTTTATAATAAGAGTGCATATAATGAAAGAAACTAAAGCAATAAAGCTTAAATAAAATAGGTAGCTCTCACCATCAGTCGTTCTTTTCTTTTATAGTCATTCATGTCGTTGCCATGCCTATTTTGAGATGTCATCCATCACGATATCTGTTAGAAATCGTATCATATAGGGTCATTTATGTCGGGGTTGTACCTCGCTATAGTTACAACTTTAATTATATAATGACATCATTTGGAAGCTACTTAACTAGCCTTCTAGTTTGCATAATTCTATAAGAGGCAAGTTCATATCGATGATTAAACTCAGTCCACATTACTACTTTTAAAGCAACTAACACCTAATAACCATATCCGATTAGAAATCGAAGCCATGTTCAAAACAGTATATAGAAATAGAAATACTTGACCAAAATGGTAAGGATAGTCGACCAATTAAAGTAAAACCATATAGCTTCTCTAGGAAAATAGCCGATCAGAATTTAAAGCAAAGCCCAATCTCCAAAGCAACAATTATACCTTATAGCTTCTAATTAGCATCAACCGGCCAACAATAACCCACAATAGCCCTTATGGATAAATAAACTTGCTGGTCCTGTTTTGTCTATCTATATCCAAATCAATATGCAGGAGAGAGTCCAAACCCACCCCAACAATAGCATACTAAAATCAATTAACAGTAAGAAGCATTCCCTTCATTGAAGATGGTAGCAGCACAACAGGAACCCCCATAAGAAAGATGATAACAGTTATTGCTAAAAGAAATCCCCCGTAAATGACTGTGAATGAAAAGGATTTGGCCCGGAAATATAACATGAAAGAGGAGCAGCAGCTGCCAGGTACAACCACAGAACTCCCCCCATCATAGTACTGAGTTCATGAAAGACAAAACAATCAAAAGCCTTAACAGCCACCATCAGAAAACCCGGCCAGGAGACATATGTAAATCAAATAGCAATAAAACCATAACCCTAAACTCATCCAATAACCCCATCTAAATTCTTCCAGAATTTTCAAGCTCCAAACCATAAGTGTAAGAGGACCTGAAGGACTTACAGAGGAAAAGAGAGGAGAGCTTACAGTGATGGATACACGCAAATCCTTTCTTCGTCTGCCGGCCTAGGGTAGAGAACTATATGCATAACCTTCAACCCGCCGGCTAGGGTAAAGAACCAACACAACTGGAGGGCTTTCTCCCGCCGAATTCCATTTCAGAATGAGGAAGATCGGTAAGGTAAAAGAGGAGGAATCGAGCGCCTTCTGCGAGCCCTAGGCGAGAGCTGGAGGAAGGTCGAGCGGTGAGTGTGGGAATGTTAGAATAAGATGCTCGATTTTTGCTTTAAGCCTGTCCACTCCCTTGCCACCGCTCAACACCACCGCTCAAACTAATTGGGCTAAATTTCTTTTCATACAGCCAGGTTCCTTATTGGCACACCAAGCTGCTTATTAGCACACCAACTACATCAAATGCCTCTTTTAGCAGTCAACATATTTTTGTATGAAATACGAGCTCGAACACATTTTTAGCGACACCGAGTCGACACTGATTTGTCTTTTCATCATAGGGGACGAAATTTTATTTCATTTTATTATCAATTGGGTCACTTCACGATTTGGGCCGTTACACCGTCTGCCCCCTCCAGCCCCATGGCTCCCAACACACGTTCCTCCGATGACTCCGCCCCCGATAAATCCTCCGACGCCCTCAGCCGTCGCGTCGAAGCTCAAGATCAGCTCATTTCCTCCATGCATGCCTCGCTCTTCGCCCTCCATTCCAAGATCAACTCCCTACATGCACCGACCACCCCCTCCGGCTCGGCCGCAGACAAGCTCCCTCCTCGGCGCAATACCAATGAGACCACCTGAGCCGCAAATCCACACGGCTCCAGACCGGTCTGCCATCTCACTCGAGATTCCGTCCTTCGTCGGCATCAACCCGATTGGTGGGATAGGTAAGGCGGAACAATACTTCAACCTCAACTTCACGCCGGAACAGGACAAGGTGTCCACCGGTCTTGTTGGTTTGGACAGCTCTGCACTCCATTGGGCCCGGTAGTTCCGCCAATCGAACCAATCCCTCTCCTGGCCCGAGCTCAAGCACGAGATGATTCGGTGGTATGACGCCCGCTACTTCGGCTCCTCAGCTATCTAGCGCCTTTGCGGCATCCTCCTGACGGCTGGCCTTGACGACTATATTGATGAGTTTGTCGCCTTGGTTACCCACGTTCCCGGCCTACCTCCCGAGCATTACCTGGGCTTCTTCATGCAGGGTCTGCTGCCACATATCCGCCCCGTCTCCGCACGCACCACCCCCGGACGGTCTCCGACGCCCTGGACATGGCGCGTCTGGTGGAGGCTGACCTGTCCCCTCGGTCACCTGCTCCTGCAGCCAGCCTACACCATCCTCAACCACCTTGGCGACCACCCACCACGACTACTCTGCCACGCCCGCCGCCTAGGGGTCACCGTCCGGGCCGTCCACTGACCCCTCATCGACTCTCGAACAGTGATTACAATGTGCTTCACAACAAGGGCCTATGTTTTCGGTGCCGCCAACCCTACTCTCCCATCCATGAGTGTGACGTGAAGGAGTTCGACACCATCATTGGCGACGTCGAACCTGAGGTTACCCTGGCTTACTTGGAGGCCCTGGAGATTTCAACGGAGGATATCTCCGTCAACACTACCATGTCTACATTCCACCGCCTGGAGTTATCCCGTGCCTTAGAGGGCGGGATCTCCGAGCCGCAGACCATGAAGCTCTCAGGTACGATTCGTGATCTCCAGATCATCGTCATGGTGGACAGCGACGCGAGCCACAACCTCATCTCCGAGCACCTGGTGCAGCAGCTCTGACTTCCCTCGGTCCCATCCCCAGATTTATCGGTCCGCCTTGGCGATGGACGACGCCGACCGACTCCGGGCCGTTGCCTGTCGTGACTCTCTCCGTGGGGTCCTGTTCCGTAACCACAGAATTCTACGCGTTCGTCCTCGGCAGTATCGATGGCATTTTGGGGGTGGCTTGGCTCCGCACACTTGGTGATGTGCGCGTCAATTGGGAGACTATGACCATGCAGTTCCTCCACGGGGGCCGACCGTGTCGCCTCGACAGTGACTCCACTCTCCTCCGCTCTTCGATCTCCCTCGACGCGATCCAACGGACTATTGACATCGCCTTCCCCGCGGGGCTTTGGCCCCTCTCGGGGACGTTCGTCGTGCCTCCCTCTCACCCGATGGCCTTTCCGGAGCTTCTCACCGCGTTCGCCGACTACCGCCTTGAGGACAAGACACATTTTCTTGGCGGCGACATTGTTACGGTCGCGCATGCCGACGACACACCGGGGGAGACACTCTCGGAGGAAGGCGAAGGCCCGTAGCCCAGCTGGATTGGAAGAGTCCGCGGGAACCATCTTCTTTTAAATATTTATGTTTGAATGTTATTTCTGTTTTTGCTATGTGCACACCAAAACTCTAGCTATACACACCCCACTGTTATAAAGGGTGTTGTATGTCTCATTAGGGTTTTTCATGCTTGGATGAATGTGTTTTAGGACCGCTTCCTAAATTCTCCTCTTTTCTTCCTCCTCCCTCACCACTGCCGGCCCTCCCTTTGTCGGATTCTTCTAGTAGAGTTGGTATTAATATATATATATATATTTTTTCTATTGTAAGTACCTTTGGTAATTTTTATATAAGGGAAAAACTCCCTTTGGTAAAACATTCATCTTTCTAATTTTATCCTTTATTTATTTCAAATTTTATAACTTTTTTTAATTTTATTTTATTTATTTATTTATTATTTTATTATAGAAAGTACGTCCTTTATCTGTTCAATTTTTATTAAGGTTTGCGTTTGGCGTGTCAAAAAAGATTATGGGGATAACGAATGACAATTGCACTGTCGCACCGTGACATGGGGGAACCTGTGCACGACTGCTTGTACGTGTATATATATATATACACACACACTTGCTACCATGTTCAATCTGGAAGTACAGATGTTTATATTTTTTCTTCTGTTTGAAGGAAACCCTCGACTAGCTTTTATTTACAATATAAACTCATATGTAATATGTTAATTGCTGAAGATTCATGTTGAGAATGTTGATGTTTGTTGAATTAAAGCTGGTTTTTTCGTGTAAAATATTTCTTCTCTTCGAACACCCAAATTTCAAACTTTAAAACATGAAGCAAATCCCCCATCAACTAAATTTTCTTTTCCAAGCCTCCATCAGTAAAATTTGGATCAACTTGCTTCTCTGTTTGATGTGTTTTGTGCAAATGAATTGCAGCATATTGATGCTGATTGTTGACTGAAATTAGAGGCATTCCTATTTTCTTTAACGCTTTAAAAGGTCATCTTTTGTGCCGATTTTTTTAGTAAATTGAAATTTGGCATTCCACTTTTGTGGATCATTTTATTTGGTCATTTGCTGAGACTTCCTCTCCAACTTTGCATAATTACAGGAAGCTGCCGTCTATCTTCTAAAATTATCAACACCTCATCTACATTGTTAACATATATGTATTGAAATAAAAACCTGGAGGGGAGACTTTTGTAATTTGAAAGAGAGATGGGAAGTCCTGTAATTATGCAATGATGGAGAAGAGTTTTTCGTAATTTTTCCTCATTTTATTTCTCTGTTGTAGGTGGTGGACATAGTTGCGTTAGAGATGGCGATGAAGCGAGAATAAGGAAGAAAAGGAATATGTTTTGGGAGAAAGCTGTGGACATAGATGACTTATGTGGCAAAGGAGAAGCCTGGTGGGGTGTTCGTGGAGAAATGCGAGATGATTTTAACCATAGCAACAAGGCAATCACTTATGACGAACATTTTCAGAACGGTGGATTTATCGAGTCTGTGTTAGATGTATATTGGGAGCTTCCACCAATAGCTGGCCCCTCCTTAACCCACCAAACAAGATACGATCCTGGCCGTGCACCTGATCCGATTATCGAAGATGGAAGTTTTGGTCTGTTTCAAAGGTTAGGTCTATCTAAGCTTGATACCTCAGTGTTCAATGGGTACACACAGATGGCATATGTTCAAATATTTGCTAATTCCTAGTTGTAGAAAAAAATTGACAGCTAATTATGTTTTGTTGTTGATTTTAAAGAATTTCTATGCCTCCAAACTCAAGAAACACACCTAGATGTGGTAGTTGCCAATTTCATGGGAATATATGACCAATTCCGAATCTTGGGTATCGTGCACTCCTCGTCCACACCGTGGATGTTGGATCATCCATATCTTATGTTTATTCTAGGTTTAGTAATGATAGTTATTCTCAAAATAAATGTGTACATAGAATGAGAAAACTATACAAATGAATAAGAGTTCCATTGCAATTGAGGAAAGTCCATCCAACAATCACAGGCAGAATCAAGTCCTGTCCTAGCTACTTGATCCTTAAAACTCCTCAATGGCATGTTTTTGTTAACATATCCCCAATCATTAATTCAATAGTAAGGTGCTTAACGACCGCTTTGTTCTCCTTCAACAGATTCTCTTGTGGCTAAATACTTGATGCTATTGGTTTGTTCCAATTATAAATCTTGTTGTTTTAGCTATAAAAATTGCAAGCCAATTGTCACAACATATATTTAATGACAGAGAAATTGCATCTACAATCCTAAGCCTATTTATGAAACTCTTTAACAATGCACCATCTAGGTCGTCTCAAACAACACTTGAAATCAATCTTCATACTAGAAGTAGCAGTCAAAGACTTCTTTACACTCTTTGAGACCCAACTTCGCCAACATGCATAGATAGATATCCAAATATTAGTTTTCATGAATCAACATAGCCAATGAAGTTTGAATAGAGAGATTTTCATTGAGGACTACTATGAATCTGAGTGCTAGGTGAATAGGTCAATATACTGTCATGAGAGAATCTGAGTCAAATTTCTTCGAGCTTGATATTACTAGGAATATGAGTGTTCATCTTGTACTCAATGTAGAGGATTTGACTCTAGATGTGGAGCCACCTCATTTGGACCTTCAACCTTCCCTCTTTGCCTCAGTTTCCACCATCACTATAGCCTCTCATGTACCTTCAGCCTCCACTACAACAATATTCACCATTGTATCCATGCCCTTCACCCCACGACGGCTTGCGCGGTGCTTGGGACCCTCATGGACTTCAACGTTATGATGACCTCATGCGGAGACACTTCCTACCAAGAGTGGCAGAGAGTCTTGTATGCCTTGCTTCGAGAGCATGTAGTCTTCATTCACCGATGAATGCTTCTAAGACGGAGAGATTGATGGAGATCGTTCACGCATCATGTGAGGAATTATTTAGTCGACACTTTTTGGATCGGCAGATTGACGATCAGAGCCCGTGTTCGCGACCTACTCGATTTTTAGTATTTTATGTATTTTTCTGAGCTGTATTTTGAGATTTAGGTTAAGATATTTGATCGCGCGTTTAGGACCGTCGAATGACCTCCCCCCCCCCCCCCCCCCCCCTTATGATGCGTGCAGCCGGTTAGGGCAAGGAGGTCGAGAGTCACGGTTTCTGAACAAAACTGCTCGGTCTACGGGCGCTGAAGCTCGATCTTTGATTGGTGTCGACTCCAGGAGGGTCGTGCACCTGCGCCACTGCCAGACTCGACGTCTCCAGCCTCCGACGACCTCGTCAGTACCCTGTCCAGCCACCGACGCCTTTTTTTGAGCCGCTGCCGCTTTTTCTGCAGCCGGTTAGGGCAAGGAGGTCGAGAGTCACAGTTTCTGAACAAAACTGTTCGGTCTACGGGCGCTGAAGCTCGATCTTTGATTGGTGTCGACTCCAGGAGGGTCGTGCACCTGCGCCACTGCCAGACTCGACGTCTCCAGCCTCCGGCGACCTCGTGAGTACCCTGTCCAGCCACCGACACCTTTTTTTGAGCCGCTGCCGCTTTTTCTGTCCTCCCCGATCCCTCTGGCAGATGAATCCCGCCCCATTTCTACCTCTTCAAGCTTTCACCGACTTCCACCGCCCCTGTACTCCCCTACTAGTCTTTTCCCATCCTTGCTTGCCTCATTTGAGCCCCATGTTGACGGATTCCAGCCTCTATCAGCCCCCTGCCGTCGGATTCCAGCCTCCACTAACCCTCCTCCCCCATTTCCATGGCAACACCCCTCCGTATATCCACTCCAACACTTACCCAACAACACCTTGCCTGCCTATTTCCTTCTTTCAAGAGTCCTCCCAGCTAATTCCATCCCGCCAAATAGCCACCATCCCTCTCTGATAGCCCCTACACAGCGACATCTACACCCTTAGACAACCACCATCACCTTCGCATCTTCCCCACCACCACCGACATCAACTACTCTGTGAGCTTCTATTTCCAGCTTTCATTTCTTCGCATTGTACGAATATCTTGTATTGCTAGTAATGTTTTTCTTAAGCTAATTTGATTATTTCTCTTTTCAAATGAGTGTATTTCTTATTTATCGTGCACTTCGAATTTTGATGCACTCTCAATTTATTCCTCAATAGTCGTCTAGTTATTAATCTTGGATGTTTGTGCTTAATTGAGGTTAAATGCACGAGAATTTAAAAATTAACATTATTTAATTAGTTGTGTGTCAGGAAAAATACTTGCATGATTGAATCATTGCATGTGCATCGCATTAGAGTTATCATTCGTTAGTTTATTGGATTATGTGCATGCTTTCATCTGCTTCTTCATTTTAGGATTCGTCATTGGTTCATTTACATTCACGTGGAAAAATATTCTCTGCATATGTTGGGTTCTCGCCCGTTTCTCGTCCTCTGCCATCTCCACAACTGAGCCAGCCCACACGCCTTTTTTATAGGCACGCCAGATACCAATATACTCGTTGCTCCTTCCCTCACAACAACCTCCTGGACCCGCTGATGCCTCTGCACACAGGACTCGCCTCTTCCCGCGCCACTGGATCTGTTGCTTATCTCGCATCGCTTGCGACTTCTGTGTTTCCCTGATCAACTGTGATTTCTCCCTGCATCAATTGAATTCGCAGATGCCCGCACCTAGAGCTCGTAGCTTCTTTCAACGACCTCTTGGAGCTTGCTTAGACCAGGCTCGCCGACGCACGTACCCGGAGCTCGCCGCTATTTGCTTCCAACACTCGCCGTCTTGAGTTCTCCTGCCGCTGGACCCACTGCTCCTCTCCCACGACTTGGCGACTTCTGTTTGCCCACGTGATCGCAGCAGCTCGTCTCTTATACTCGCATACAATGTGGCTCTGACCTGTGAGAGCTCAAGGCCTCTGACTCGCGGCTCCATTCCTCCTGTACTCGCAGCTTTCGTCCTTGTGGTCGTCTCCTGAGCTCGCAACATCTCCTTGCCTTACTCCTCCTCCAAAGCTCGCAAACCTCCTCCTAGGCTGCTTCCTCCATAGCCCGCAACCCTCCCCCCCCCCCCCCCCCCCCCCCCTCCAGGCTGCTTCCTTCAAAGCTCGCAAACCCTCCACCTCCTGTCGGCTACTCCCAACAATGTCTAATCACATGGGAATGGATGTTGTGTCTGCTTCTTCTACCCTTCCCGCACTCATTTCGTCCCCTCTCCTTAACATCTGGGACGAACTCCACATTACAACTATCTCTCTCACTGGGAATAAAAATTGTGTTGAGTGGGTATACCTCGTGCGCTGAGTCTTCCAGACCAAATGTCTTCTTTATCATGTCACTCGTGACACCCCTGTTGAGTTTACTGAGCCAATGGCTCCAGGATGATGGTCGTGTACAGTTATGGATTCTCAAATCCATGGAAAGTGAATCATATCGCATGACTATGCATCACGAGACCACAAATGCTATATGGGATGAACTGAAGTCCTTGTACTCTGAAATCATATCGCATGACTATGACCATATCTCAAAGGCTATATGGTGAATCATATCGCATGACTATGCATCACGAGACCACAAAGGCTATGTGGGATGAATTGAAGTCCTTGTACTCTGAGATGGACAACATTCAACATCTGTTCGATTTCTTTCGGGTCCTTCAGATCGTTGAACCTGATTTGGATGGTGACCTGACATCCTTTGTGGCCCATACAAGACACTCATCGAGGCCCGGATTCAGCACTGTACAACCCTCATATTTGTCGAGCTGGTGTGACCCGACGCAGGTGAGATCACAATAGTGAAATTAGCTGTGGCACAACGAATCAACCTGTTGAAGGAGTCCGAAGCCACCCAAGGCAAAAGGAGGGGGAGGTAGACGAATCGGTCTGCAACCCCGCAATCCGAAGGTAAGGGTGGCGAGTGGACTGACTGGTCCTCTCGCCCAAAGCCCGCCCAGGCCTAGGGGGAGATTGGTCCACTCGCCCAGGCCTAGGGGCGAGTGAACCCTTGGTCCACTCGCCCGCCCCCCCTAAGCGAGGTGGGGGGGGGGGGGTGAGTGGACCGCATGGTCCACTCGTCTGCTCCCTATGCTAAGGGTGGGGCGGACTGTTCGGCCAGGTAAGAATTGGCTCGCGAGTGGTATTTTTAGGCAGCGAAAGTCGGCTA
Source organism: Dactylorhiza incarnata (assembly GCA_033032865.1). Taxonomy (NCBI): domain Eukaryota; kingdom Viridiplantae; phylum Streptophyta; class Magnoliopsida; order Asparagales; family Orchidaceae; genus Dactylorhiza; species Dactylorhiza incarnata. The sequence continues at coordinate 2,943,155 of JAWHQI010000265.1, forward strand.
TTGGCAGACCGTTTTGGCTATCCGCATCCCATTTTCAAGAAGTCTATAAATAGACCCCCATGGGCACCTTGGGAGGGGTTGGTCTCCCCTCTCCCTTGCGTGTGTCTTGTGAGCAAGCACTCCACCCCCCTGCAGTGAAGGTTGACGGCGAGGTGACTCTTAGTGCCCTCCAAGGTGCCCAGACTCAGCATTGGCTTGGGAGGGGAATCTCTCTTTGAACTTCCGAGTGTGTGGTGGGACCTCCTCGCTGCAGCTTAAGGAGTTCGTTTTAAGTTCCAAGGTTTCGTAGGTGTGAGGTCCTTCGGTTTTCAGCAATTAGTCAAGGTTCTAGCTCAGGTCAAGTAAGGGTCAGCTGCATTCCCGTTGCGAACGTCGAGACCGGTTCTCTGGTTTCAACATTCTAGTGCGGTGAGCGTGGAAGCAGCTAGTTCGGAAAGCTCTGAGCAAGTCTCATGGCTGGAAGTGATGAGCTGGGGGACTCACCCCCTACCAGCAAGTACGTGAAGAAAGGTGAATTCGAAGAGTTCAGGAAGTCGATCCTGGAACTCTTGCGGGTCGCACTCCCCCCTCAGGGCGAGTGCTCGACACCACCAACACCCGTGCTTGCCTCGCTGTCTTTGATGGAGACAGAGCAAGCACATCGGCAAGGGAAGGGGCCAGCCTCGGAGGAAGTCTTATGCCTCCAAGCGCGAGTGCTCTTCAACAGCTCGCCTGGGACCATCTGCCCCGGTGAGGAGGTAGGGAGAATGCCTCTGTCTCACCAGGAAGGATGGGGGAGTCCCTTCTGCGAGTTGATTACCTCAGCTCCCGTTCCAGACAGGTTCAGCGAACTTGCCACGTCTTACTACACTGGCAAAGATGACCCTCTCCAGCATCTCCAGTGGTTTGAAAGTATGGTCTCGATCAGACAGATGACGGACGCCTCCAAGTGCAGGCTCTTCGCCATCACTTTCAAGGGAGGCAAAAGACGGTTCCACCAGCTCCCATCAGGTACCATCTACAACTTCAAGGACCTGCGCCAGAGCTTCTTGTTGAGGTTCTCCACCTCGAAGAAGAGGAGGAAGGGGGCGAAGGCCCTGTTCTTGATTCAACAGAAGCAGGGGGAGACGCTGGGAAGCTACGCGGATCGGTTTCAGGAACAAGTCCTCCACCTCCAGGTTGACCAGAGAAGCAGGAGGGACCATGATAAAGAGAAGGAATAAGAAGACGAAGAAAGTAGAGAAGGTGATGGAAGAGATGGTCGAGATGCATATGGCCGAGTAGGCGCAAGAAGGGGCGTTGTGATAGATATGTAACCTACCTGTAATGAATGAAAAAGGGTTTAGAGTTGGCACTTTAGGTAAGTCCTCGACTGGAGACCACTCGCCCGGGCTTGTTGATGTCGGTCGCTGGGAGGCTCGTCGGGTGGATTCATTTTAGGTTAAGTCCTCGACTGGAGACCACTCGCTCGGGCTTGTTGATGTCGGTTGCTGGGAGGCTCGTCAGGTAGATTTGTTTTAGGCCGAATCCTCGACTGGAGACCACTCGCCCGGGCTTGTTGATGTCGGTCGCTGGGAGGCTCGTCGGGTAGATTTGTTTTAGGCCGAGTCCTCGAACTGGAGACCACTCGCCCGGGCTTGTTGATGTCGGTCACTGGGAGGCTCGTCGGGTAGATTTGTTTTAGGCCGAGTCCTCGACTGGAGACCACTCGCCCGGGCTTGTTGATGTCGGTCTCTGGGAGGCTCGTCGGGTAGATTTGTTTTAGGTCGAGTCCTCGACTGGAGACCACTCGCCCGGGCTTGTTGATGTCGGCCGCTGGGAGGCTCGTCGAGTAGACTTGTTTGGGTAGTTAAGACTTCAGGAAGAGAAACCGGCTTGGGGAACGGGAAGGTGTTGAGTTCCTCCGCCTCCAGGTGAGCTGAGCTTAGGATGTGTTGAAGTTCTCCGCCCCCAGTTGGTTTGGGAAGGTGTTGAGTTCCTCCGCCTCCAGGTGAGCTGAGCTCCTAGGACGTGTTGAAGTTCTCCACCCCCAGTTGGTTTGGGAAGGTGTTGAGTTGTCCGCCTCCAGTTGAGCTCAGCTCCTAGGACGTGTTGAAGTTCTCCGCCCCCAGTTGGTTTGGGAAGGTGTTGAGTTCCTCCGCCTCCAGGTGAGCTAAGCTCCTAGGACGTGCCGAAGTTCTCCACTCCAAGTTAGTTTGGGAAGGTGTTGAGTTCCTCCGCCTCCAGGTGAGCTAAGCTCCTAGGACGTGTCGAAGTTCTCCACCCCCAGTTAGTTTCAGAAGGTGTTGAGTTCCTCCGCCTCCAAGTGAGCTAAACTCCTAGGACGTGTCGAAGTTCTTCACCTCCAGTTAGTTTGGAAAGGTGTTGAGTTCCTCCGCCTCCAGGTGAGCTAAGCTCCTAGGACGTGTCGAAGTTCTCCACCCCAGTTAGTTTATGAAGGTGTTGAGTTCCTCCGCCTCCAGGTGAGCTAAGCTCCTAGGACGTGTCGAAGTTCTACACCCCCGATTAGTTTGGGAAGGTGTTGAGTTCCTCCGCCTCCATGTGAGCTAAGCTCCTAGGACGTGTTGAAGTTCTCCACCCTCGGTTAGTTTGGGAAGGTGTTGAGTTCCTCCGCCTTCAGGTGAGCTAAGCTCCTAGGACGTGTTGAAGTTCTCCACCCCCAGGTAGTTGGGGAAAGTGTTGAGCTCTCCACCCTCAGTAGTTCCGAGGCAGTGCTCAGTTCCCTCCATCTCAGGCTGAGTTCGACTCGACCAGAAATGTTGAGTTCCCTCCATCTCATGTTGAGTTCGGCTCGACCAGAGATGTTGAGTTCCCTTCATCTCAGGTTGAGTTCGGCTCGACCAGAGATGCTGAGTTTCCTCCATCTCAGGTTGAGTTCGGCTCAACCAGAGATGTTGAGTTCCCTCCATCCCAGGTTGAGTTCGACTCGACCAGAGATGTTGAGTTCCCTCCATCTCAGGTTGAGTTCGGCTAGACCAGAGATGTTGAGTTCCCTCCATCTCAGGTTGAGTTCGGCTCGACTAGAGATGTTGAGTTCCCTCCATCTCAGGTTGAGTTCGGCTCAACCAGAGATGTTGAGTTCCCTCCATCTCAGGTTGAGTTCGGCTCGACCAAAGATGTTGAGTTCCCTCCATCTCAGGTTGAGTTCGGCTCAACCAGAGATGTTGAGTTCCCTCCATCCCAGGTTGAGTTCGGCTCGACCAGAGATGTTGAGTTCCCTCCATCTCAGGTTGAGTTCGGCTCGACCAGAGATGTTGAGTTCCCTCCATCTCAGGTTGAGTTCGGCTCGACCAGAGATGTTGAGTTTCCTCCATCTCAGGTTGAGTTCGGCTCGACCAGAGATGTTGAGTTCCCTCCATCTCAGGTTGAGTTCGGCTCGACCAGAGATGTTGAGTTCCCTCCATCCCAGGTTGAGTTCGACTCGACCAGAGATGTTGAGTTCCCTCCATCTCAGGTTGAGTTCGGCTCGACCAGAGATGTTGAGTTCCCTCCATCTCAGGTTGAGTTCGGCTCGACCAGAGATGTTGAGTTCCCTCTATCTCAGGTTGAGTTCGGCTCGACCAGAGATGTTGAGTTCCCTCCATCCCAGGTTGAGTTCGACTCGACTAGAGATGTTGAGTTCCTTCCACCTCAGGTCGAGTTCAGCTCGACTAGAGGTGTTGAGTTTTCCTCCACCTCAGGTCGAGTTTAGATCGACCAGAGGTGTTGAGCTTTCTCCACCTCCAGTTGAGCTCGGCTCACGGGACGGTCGTTAAGTGGAGAAAGGTTCGCCTTCCACCTCAGGTCGAGGTCAGCTCGACTAGAGGTGTTGAGTTTTCCTCCACCTCAGGTCGATTTTAGCTCGATCAGAGGTATTGAGCTTTCTCCACCTCCAGTTGAGCTCGGCTTACGGGAGGGTCTTTAAGTGGAGAAAGGTTCGCCTTCCACCTCATGTCGAGTTCAGCTCGACTAGAGGTGTTGAGTTTTCCTTCACCTCATGTCGAGTTTAGCTCGACCAGAGTTGTTGAGCTTTCTCCACCCCCAGTTGAGCTCGGCTCACAGGAGGGTCGTTAAGCGGAGAGAGGTTCGCCTTCCGCCTCAGGTCGAGTCCAGCTGGAGAGTTCGACTAGAGTAACCGATCGGCGGGGCCCTCCGGGGTTTCCTCTAAAGCCCCACCTACTCGTCAAATAGGTGGGTTGGACTTTCTTTCCGAGCTTGAGAAAAGCTCGAAAAGAGCAGGGATTGTGCACAACCCTCATATTTGCCGAGCTGGTGTGACCCGGCGCAGGTGAGATCGCAATAGTGAAAGTAGTCGTGGCACAACGAATCAACCTGTTGAAGGAGTCCGAAGCCACCCAAGGCAAAAGGAGGGGGAGGTAAACGAATCGGTCCACTCCCCCGCAATCCGAAGGTAAGGGTGGCGAGTGGACTGACTGGTCCACTCGCCCAAAGCCCGCGCAGGCCTAGGGGGCGATTGGTCCACTCGCCCAGGCCTAGGGGCGAGTGAACCCTTGGTCCACTCACCCGCCCCCCTAAGCGGGGGGGGGGGGGGGGTGAGTGGACCGCATGGTCCACTCGTCTGCACCCTATGCTAAGGGTGGGGCGGATTGTTCGGCCAGGTAAGAATTGGGTCGCGGGTGGTATTTTTAGGCAGCGGAAGTCGGCTATTGGCAGACTGTTTTGGCTATCCGCAGCCCATTTTCAAGAAGTCTATAAATAGACCCCCATGGGCACCTTGGGAGGGGTTGGTCTCCCCTCTCCCTTGCGTGTGTCTTGTGAGCAAGCACTCCACCCACCTGCCAGTGAAGGTTGACGGCGAGGTGACTCTTAGTGCCCTCCGAGGTGCCCAGACTCAGCATTGGCTTGGGATGGGAAGCTCTCTTTGAACTTCCGGGTGTGTGGTGGGACCTCCTCATTGCAGCTTAAGGGGTTCGTTTTAAGTTCCAAGTGTTCGTAGGTGCGAGGTCCTTCGGTTCTCAGCAACTAGTTAAAGTTCTAGCTCAGGTCAAGGGCCAGCTGCATACCCGTTGCGAACGTCGGGACCGGTTCTCTGGTTTCAACAAGCACCAGCGTCCGACGTTGGATCTTGCTGCCAACGGGCTCAGAAGGAGTCTGTCGGCATAGCTCTGATGATGACACTGCTCCCACCTCATCTATATAGTATCTGTGCGAACATCTTATCCTCTCCCACTATCCTGTCTCTCTTAAATGTGTGCTCCATGATCTTGAAGGTGACTCCGCCCGTCGATGTCCCGTTGACCCCCTCTCCTTCCCTACTCCAACACTCTCCCGACACTCGCCCTCCACACAATGGGCACCGTAGATGTCGCCATGGATCTCGGGGCGGTGGGCGTGATGATCGCACTCACTCCAAGGGGCAAAACACTTGTCTGTGTACTCATTTTGGTCGAACAAATCATACTGAGGCGACCTGTTACCGAAAATATGGATTCCCACCGCATCCCCCCAACTCTCAGCACCATGCAAAATGAGCTTGTCACCACTTCATTTTTCGGGTGATGATTCAAAATGAGCTTGTCACCATCCAAGTGCATGGATGCTGCACTCGGTGAACTTTCATATGAAATCTCTTTTAAACCTTGCTAATGTAGGCTTCTTGAGATATACACAATCGACATGTTTTTAATTTTTGATGTCAATGACAAAGTGCCTTACCTATATCCAACGTATCAAAATTTGTAAAGAGAAATTATTTCAACTCAAATAAGAACCCTATCATCCACGCATATAATTACATTAATGAAAGTTGTTTTCACATCAATTTGATAAAGTTTCAATTCAATTTGGCCAACTAATGTCATAATAATACAAAAATAATCATTCTTAGATACAGAAGAAAAAGTCTTTGTATAATCAAAATTCTTTCCCCTTGAGTCAATCCCTCTCCCTTGACAAAAATCTTCATTTTATATCTTTCAATTATGCATAATGAGTCCATTTTATTTTGAAGGTTCATTTGCACCCTATGACTTTACATCATTAGACAACTTAATAAGATCACAAACCTTATTAATTATCATAAAATTCATCTCATATTTCATCAATGCAATTACTGAACAATTGAATCTATTAGATTATCATCAACTACCTATGAAACTTTAACGATTGATTGTATAACGCTAATGGGCCTTATGGATGACAATCGACCCGTCGCTTGGAATGAGAGCTTGAATGTCATATTGTTCCTTAAAATTAAATTTCTTAGATTAACAAATCCTATTGTTCAAGTCATTTTCAAGAAATTTCAAGTTATTTCAACCACAGATCTTGTTTTATGAGATGAACAATAAAATTTGTACTTTTTGAAATTTTGAGAGCATCCAATGAAATACTCGTTAATAGTCCATGGGCCAGGTTTTGTTTCTTTTCGATTATAAGCTCTCACTTGATACGAGCATTCTCAAACACGCATCTATCGCAAACCCAATTTTGAACAATTGAATAACCCAGAAGGCATTTTTGTAGCAGATTTGGTCGGAACTTGATTTGAATATTCGTTGTTTTAACTTTTAAGAGCATCGGTCATTAAAACTTCAAGGAACTTAGAGCTGCTAAGCAGACCCTCACCATCTTAGATATCTTCTTTATGTCACGCCATTTTGATCTTGGAACCCAATGTTCATGACATGCTAACAAGATTTGGATTTGAAAACCTAAAACAAGCTACTACATCAATGAGTGCATCACTAAAATTAGGAAAAGATGAAGCTGATGTTTCTATTGATCAAACTTTATATAGAGATTGATATGATCATTATTATACTTGAGTGCCTCTAGACCCGATATTATGTTTGTCGTTTGTTTATGTGCTTGATTTCAAGCTAATCCAAAAGAATCTCATTTAAAAGCAGTTAAACGATAAATGCTTCAAGAATCTCTCAGAGGCAAGTTCTAGTCGCCAAGTAAAATAACTTATTCATAATAGATCTAGAATACATTCTAAAAACTAATAACCCACTACTACACAATTCACGAACATCATTATCATATAATAAAAAAAATGAGAGAAATAAACATCTTAAACACTAAAAGATAAAATCATACATTGAGGATTTAGAAAGCTTAACTAAGTTTTCAAAGTGAACAAATTAAAGAATAAGGTCATTAAGAATTTAAGGAGCTTAGAGCTGCTAAGCAGATCTGCACCATCTTAGATTTCTTCTTTCTGCAATGCCATTTTGTTCATGGAACCCCAGTGCTCAGACGACATGTTTTCAAATATCTGGCAGTGATCCTTAAGTTGTAGACAAAAAAGCCAACAACGCGTATTTTTGCTTCCGCTGAATTTGAAGAGATTGTTACAATCTTTGCAACATTTTCTGATTGTTTTAACCTTTTTTTTATAAGAATGTACGTACTCTCTTATGTTGGTTTAATTTCGCTAGAGTTTTATTTATAATTGAAAGACCTTGTTTGCTCCCCAGCTTTGCTTGTTATTGTGCTGTCATTCTAGTTTAGGACTATAAAACCCGCATATAATCTGATGAGCCCATTATTTCCTTCTGTATTCATGTGATATTTATGGCAATTTTTTCATTGAGGTGAATAGTGATTTTCTTCTTACAAATGTGTACTTGTTTTCCTGTTCATTCAACCTCCAGAAATTTTTTTGATGTTCTGGAGACACCTTATCTGGCGTTTGTAACTATTAGATTTGATCATATCTGAACTGTTAAGCCCACGAACAAGAACGATTTTTATGTAGGGCAACGTCCCATCCTTTTCCTGTGCGGAGAATCACAGACAATCCACCCAAAAATAACATAAATAAAATACAAAAAAACAGATCATGATGTACGAACTACAAAGCGTGATGCATGGTCTGGATTTTCCCCGCAGGAAAAAAAATTTCCATCAACAAAGGCCATATCTTCAAGAGAGCAACCTAAACAGGCCCCATATTAATGTTAGGCTTGGCCTTGGCCTGAGCTCGATGAGGCCTAGGCTCCGTTTGGCACGGTTTTTTTTGCTCCGGTAAGTTTGGACAAAAACGTCAGAGCTAGAATATATGTTTGGCATGACAGTGGTTATGACAGCCATTAAAAAATAAAACTAGTTTTGAACATGAAAGTAAATGAAGTTTCTTAGGTGAGGTCGAGCGTTCACGAACGACGGTTCATAACTACCACGTTCGTGAGCGTCACCGCTGTGCCAAACGGAGCCCGAGTTGAACGGGGCCCAACTTCTTTGGCCGGCGCGCAACTCCGAGTTAAATGGCCCGCTATTATGTCGAGTATTTAATGCCCAACATGGCCTGCTCGGGACGATCTATGGCCTGATCCTGCCGATCCTCTCAGGACATGCCATTACTACTCATTCTTCAAGGTAGAGATGGTTGGGATATAAAGAATATTCTATTAAATTTATACGTTGATTTAAGTTCTGATGAGAGAAGTTCATGTTTAAGGCTCCGCTTGGGACAACATATGCGGATGAAAAAGCTACTTATCTAATAGAGTTGATTGAATATAGTTGTTATAAAAGCAGTGATGAATAATCTGCAGTCTGTTTGAACAGTTTGTACATAAGTGATGATCGAAAAGATTTTTATTTATTTATGTTGTTAACTGATATCTTGCGATGCTAGCCCTTCGACGGGATGAGAGGAAAGGAGGAATCGCGAGGGCCAGCGGCGGGTTTCAGCGAGCGCTAGAGATTTTTTAAGAGATATGCGCTTATGGGAAACCATAAGTTGGGCCCGGACAGCTGATGAAAAAAAAGTATCGGCTATTTCAAAATAAGTGATTTTCTAACCGCTGCACAAACAAACAATTGTAAAATTGCGTTTGCGTTTTGAATAGAGATTTTTCATCAACGTAAGCTGTCCCAAACAGAGCCTAAGGCTTCCTTTGGCGCGGCTTATTTGCTCTGGTGAGTTTGGTCAAAAATGTCATTATCATAGAATGTATGTTTGGCAAGACAAATTATGACCGCTATCAAGAAAATAAACTAGTTTTGAGCATAAAATGCTTAAATCTTTTTAGGTGAGGTCGGTGTTCACGAACGACGGTTCATGACCACGGCATCGTTCTTTATTTGCCCAACAAATCTCAACTTATACACTTCTATATTCAATTTGGCATCGCGGCGGCGGTTGTGAATGCGCTTGTTATGAACCGTCGTTCTTGAATGTCAGATCTCACAAGGAACTTCATCCACTTTTATGTTTGAAACTACTTTTCTTTTCTTGGTGGCGGTCATAACCATTGTCATGCAAAGCATATACATTCTTTAATTGTCTATAATTGTGGTGTTTTTGTCCAAACTCAGGAGAAAAATTGATGTGTTTGACACGATGGTGGCGGTCATGAACGCGGTGGTTATCAACTGTCGTTTGTGAACGCATGACCTCACCTATGGAACTTCATCCATTTTTATGTAAAAAAATAATTTTCTTTTCTCGGTGACGGTCATAACTGCTGTAATGCAAAAATACTGCGCCAAATTGAGCCTTTGAAAGCATCGTTCTTAAACGTGCACACTCAATCATTTAGCCTAAACGTGCACTCCACCCATAGAGGAGTTAACAGCAAGGTGGAGGTTCATCTTCTTTTGAGCATTGCTTTAGCTATGATTTACAAGGAGTAATGTTATAAGTAACCCGATTTTTGCAATTCGCAGTCCATTAATATCTGCAATCCAAAAATATATTCATATTTCAAATATTGGTATTCTAAAAGCAGAGCCTTTGTTTCATGAATCAAGCTCTGTCGTAATACAAAAATATTCATCCTGAGACCCCAACATCGTGGAGAGCTACCCATGATCGAAGATAAGAAGAGAAATCATAGACTCGGGTAGAAGAACACACAAAGATTGCAAGAAATACTCGAAAACTTTACCTGTACAAGTAGATTGACACGAGCAGAAGAAACTCACATTTTTTGGGGGGAAATCGAGTTCTCCCGGAGGATGATTCACCAAAAAGTGTGATTTTTGGCGGTAGAGACTAAAGGTTACGCGAGAGAGATGAATAGAATGTGTGAAGAAATGAACAGGAAACGATAATAAAGGCAGTGTTCATAAATTTGAACAAGGGTGTTTTCGAACCTGCGCGATCTGAGAGGAGTACTATAGTGGAGGTGTTGAAGATTCCGGCACTAGTTCTCTCGGGCCATGCAAAAAGAATTCTAATCATTGTTTTTCATATTTTTTAAAACTGCGAATTAAATGAGAGATTATAAATATTTTTCTGGGTGTGAATAGCGGTTTTTTGGACTGCTTATAGCATTGCTCTTTACAACACTCACAGACCACGTGAGATTTCAACCGAGTGATCGACTTTAGTACCACTTATTTGGAAGTATGAATCAAAGTGAGATTGGAGTTTGACTGGATTCTCCAGCTTATCTTAAAAGTTCAACTTAACAATTTAAGTATACTTCAACGTGTCGGATTGCTCTTCATATTACTGTCAGTTCTAATGGCGGTGGTGTTTTTGTTCAAACTCAACGGAGCAAAAGCGTAGTGCAAAAGCGTATTTTGTCCTTCGGGAAAATTTTGTTTGGTTGGTCGTTGATAGCACCCATACTGAGTTTGCCGAACTTGTTCATGCAGACTTAGATGACATGCTGCAGTTTTTTTTATTTTTGATTTTTAATTCTTGCTATATTCGTCTTTTCAAAAAAAAAAAGAGCCTTGGATCGCACCAAATTTGAACAATAAAAAATTACTCATATTTCTAATCATATGAAAACAGAGTTTACAATAATATCTTGAATTAGGCTCTGTTTGGGAGCAAACGACAACGGCAGGTTGGACTGTGTTGGATTTGTGACACCTCACTAATCTGTGTGCTCGGATCGTTGAGATCATGCCACCTCATCGATTCATGGGAGGCCATTGTTTCCTATTGAGAGGAGTCCTATTATAGGAATATTAATTAGGGGGGATTCTAAATCTCCTTATTTAGCCGGGTGGCCTTTCCTATTTGGCCGAGCCTAATTATGGCACTCCCCTAATTAAATTGATATCTCCTTTAATGGGGTTGATATCTTCTGCCTATATATATGGGGATTGCCCCATCCGGTTTATCACACGCCAAGCAAATTCCGCAGGAGGGAGGAGGCAGTTGAGAGAGGTGAGCGGCAGCAGCGGCGCCAGTAGCTCGGCGGCAAGGAGGCGGCGGCTCTGTCCAGCGGCGACAGGCGGCCTCAGGCCAAGGGAGCTTTTCGGGCTGTTTCAGGTGGAAGCAGCGGGCGGCGGCAGCGGTGGCTCCAGGAGTTCTTCAACAGCGCCGGAGGCCCTCAGTGTGATCCAGGCCGGCGACAGCCGCGGAACAAAGCTGCAAGACATTTGCAACAAAGTCTTGCAAATTCCAATAGTTTATTTTTTGGTGGCAAAGTATTTCATGTTAGATGTTGTGCTCACATACTAAATATTCTCGTGCAAGATGGTTTAAAAGAGATTTCTTCATTGGTTAGTATTGTTAGAGAAGCTGTGGGATATATAAGGAAGTCACCATCACGTCTTAAATGTTTTGCTGAATCAGCCAGATTATTGGGAATTTGTACATCACGTGGTCTTTCTTCAGATGTGAAAACAAGGTGGAATAGTACTTATTACATGCTTGATAGTGCATTTTATTATAGATATGTCATTCATGACTTCTTTAGAAAAGATAAAGGTTTGTTGTGGGACTTTTCTGATGAAACTTGGCAGCAGTATGATAAGATTAAGAACATCTTGGAAGCCTTTGAATCTGCAACAAAATTGTTTTCAGGAACTTCTTATCCAACATGCAATTTGTTTATGCCTGCATTGGTTGCTATTAAGGAAGTATTGGACAAAGCTTCAACATCTCAGAATGAGTTTGTACGTGGTATGGTCAAACAGATGAAAACCAAATTTGACAAATATTGGAGTGATTGCCACTTGCTCATGTCTCTTGCCATTATTCTTGATCCTCGACGAAAATTGTTGTTCATTACTTATGCTTTTAATAAATTGTACAACAATTATGATGCAGTCCAAAAAGTGAATGCGGTAAAAGATAGTCTCTTTGAGCTTTTTTCCATTTATTGTGATAACAATGTCACAAAGCATAATACTTCAATCATCAGTTCTGAATCATCTTCTTCAACTCGAGCGGGAGTCATGGGACATTCAAGTACAAACACTCAACCACAACTTATCACAAATTCGGTTCTTCTTGGGTTTGATGACTTTTTGAGTTCTAATTCTTCCACACAACCTCTTAAAAATGAACTTGAAGTATATCTAGAGGAAGCACCAGTACAAGTTCCTCTTGAAAATAGAGATAAATTTGATGTCTTAGAATGGTGGAAAATATGTTCAATGAAATATGTGAAGCTCTCTAAGATGGCAAAAGATATCCTCACAATACCCATCACAACCGTGGCTTCCGAATCAGCTTTTAGTGCTGGAGGAAGAGTACTTGATGATTATAGAAGTGCTCTCAATCCCAAAACAGTGAATGCTCTTGTGTGTTCATCAAATTGGATTCGGTCTCAACATAAGCATTGTGCTAATGTAAGTACTTTTATTTATTTATTCATAAATGGTTTCATTTGTATGCTCTGTATTATTTGACGTGTGTTTTATAATTACAGCTTGATGTGGATGACTTAACAAGTCTTATACCAAATGAGATCGTCGGGACTTCAACTAATGACTAATGAATAGTAAGCATTGTTTTCAGTTTGTATCTAATTTATAATCTTCTAGCCATCCAGGTACTTGTTAGAGCCAATTACTGATAGTATAAATCACAGTGCATTTAATCCATCCAATGCCACAGTGCACACTGTAGTGAACTGTAGTGCAGTGAGTAATTACTGCTTTAACCACTTCATAAAAAATTATGCAGAAGTAGTTTAGTATATTTATTTGTATGCAAATGGTATATGCTTTGATACCATCTTCACAATCATTAAATTTTGACAAGTTCTTTTGATATTTGCATAATTGAATGATGTAATATTAGTGTTAAAATTGTTTCTAATGCTTTTTGCTGGGTGTGCAGGACAGCAGGAACCCAAGCAACACCCAGAAAGACTGAAGGAGGGTTGGTGCTGCTTCCGCTTCTACTGTTGCATTTTGAAGATTATGATGTGTTGTCATCTTTTGTTTTGTCGCAGTTCCTTGCGCCTAACTTGGGATTTTGAGTTTCCCTCCAATCATAACGTGTGATTATGTTTAATCTTGTGCGAGTAATGTTTGTCGGGAATGGATAATTGCTCTATGCCTCTATCTGGATGCTCTGTTATGTTTGTAGGGATTAGGGAATGGATAATTTGCTATGCTTGTTGTTATGCCTCTATCTGGTTTTGTTCTTTAAAGTAAGAAGTTTAATCTTGTGAGAGTAAGTTGAGATTACTGTATAAAGTATAAACCTGAAAATAATTATTTTTTAATTATATGTATCATAAATTAATTCATAGTTAAAAAGTATTTTTATTTAATTTCATTTGGAAACAAACAAACAATTTTTATTTTAAAATATATTATTTTACCTCTAATTTGTAATAATTTAATTTCTAAAGAATACTAATTTCGAGCCGAATCGAAATTGATTCGAGTTGGCTCGAAATCGAGTCGATTTCGAGTCGAGCCGGCTCGACTCGAAATCGATTTCGATTTCGAGTCGACTTCGAGCCGACTTCGAGTCGAAAATTTCGATTTCGAGCCGAGCCAAAATCGACCGAACTCGACTCGATATCACCCTTACAGGGAACTCATGATCACTCAGGAGAAGATGGAGTCGCACAGTGAGAGGTTGAGTGCGAGTCGTCTTGCAAAAGACTCGGTCTATAGGGCAAGGGCGAAGCTCGTCGGAGTGCGCCACCGGGAGTTGAGGGAGTTCGGTAGAGGTAGAGGCAGGAAGTTGCGGGAGATATCCTAGAGGGATATTAGTACGGACTTGCGAGGAAGTCCAGTGACTGGAGTCAAGTTCAAGAGCGGTCTTGACTTGACTCATTCTGATGCGCGTTGATCGTGGTCAGACCCCAGGGAGAGGGGGTTCGTAGTCGCCGGTAGGGGAGATCCAAGGTGGAGGTGGAGTTACGTTCGGGTGAGGTGTCAAGGTGGAGTTTGTTGGATTTGTGACACCTCACTAATCTGTGTGCTCGGATCGTTGAGATCATGCCACCTCATCGATCCATGGGAGGCCATTGTTTCCTATTGAGAGGAGTCCTATTATAGGAATATTAATTAGGGGGGATTCTAAATCTCCTTATTTAGCCGGGTGGCCTTTCCTATTTGGCCGAGCCTCTAATTATGACACTCCCCTAATTAAATTGATATCTCCTTTAATGGGGTTGATATCTTCTGCCTATATATATGGGGATTGCCCTATCCGGTTTATCACACGCCAAGCAAATTCCGCAGGAGGGAGGAGGCAGTTGAGAGAGGTGAGCGGCAGCAGCGGCGCCAGTAGCTCGGCGGCAAGGAGGCGGCGGCTCTGTCCAGCGGCGACAGGCGGCCTCAGGCCAAGGGAGCTTTTCGGGCTGTTTCAGGTGGAAGCAGCGGGCGGCGGCAGCGGTGGCTCCAGGAGTTCTTCAACAGCGCCGGAGGCCCTCGGTGTGATCCAGGCCGGCGACACCCGCGGAACTTGGTTCCGGTGAGAGCGGCGGCAGTAGGGCGGTGGTCCAGGCGAGCGGAAGCAGCGACGGCGGGTTTTGGGCCCGGTGGCAGTGCGAGATATCGCTCGGCGATATCGGTATCGCTCGCGATTGCTACCAGTGCAGTTTGGGGGCAGATTTTACTGGACGCACCACGTTATATCTTTTGTCTCACTATTGTAGCTTGTAACTCTCATATTTATAGTGGATCTTTCGGCGCGCTCTCCCCGTGGAGTAGGAGTCTCATACTCCGAACCACGTAATCTTTTGTGTCGTCTGTGTATGCTAGAATTTCGTTCCGTATTTTATTTTGCGCGACACTGGCTCTTGCTCATTCGTGAAATTCCGTTGCGCTACCGCGGCTTAACTCGATCCGATTTCACAACAGGACTGGAGGGAGGGGGCCGGGTCTGTGAACGGAGAGATATCTCCGCTTTGCTCGAAAAAATGGCTGCAAACGCCACCGGTGGCGGAAAAAAATGCCCTGCTCTGCCCCGCTTGTGGCATTTGCTCCCTCACCTGAAGGCCGCCGGCCTCCCAAACAGAGACTTAAGGCCCCGTCGTTTGGCGTGGCGTTTTGGCTCCGGTGAGTTCGGACAAGAACGTCATCATTATAGGCTATGTTTGTTTCGACGGTGACGTTTTGGAGCGTTGGGAATGAAGCAGTGGGAATAGAGGGAGGGGCTGAGATGTCGTTGGAGGCTAAAAATGACATTTTTGAAGCGTTTGGAGCGAAGAATGGAGGTTTGACAAGACATAGAATGCATGTTTGACAAGACAATTGCTATGACTGTTACAACTAAAATGAATTTTAAAAATTGTAGATCTCGTCGAGATCTACAACTTTCGTGTTGAACACTTTTCCTAAAAATGCATGTACACGGCGTATTTTCAAAAATTCGCTATAGTTACGATCAGTTTTGAAAATACGTCTTGTGCGTGCATTTTTAGGAAAAGTGTTCAACACGAAAGTTGTAGATCTCGACGAGATCTACAATTTTCGTGTTGAACACTTTTCCTAAAAATGCATGTACAAAGCGTATTTTCAAAAGGCGCGTAATAACTCATAGAAATTGGTTTGCCAATAGCCAATTCTGGTTTGCCTTTAACAGCGCCCTTTTAAACATAAAAGGGAATGAGGTTCACGTTCAAGACCGTCACCCTGCCAAAAGTAGCCTTTTAAGTATATTCATGTATTAGCTTTACTTAATTATATAAATAATTTCTATAAAAAAAAAAGATTTGCATCAATATTTCTTTTCCCACCAACTCCCTCCTTGCATTCTAAGCAGGGAAATTCACCATGCTTACAAAACATAGCAAGAAAACCCTCCTCCCCCGACTTCCTCCCGAACACCGAAAATGCCCTGCCTAATTCCTCTGATCTTCTTATTTCTCCCCGTCCTCCTCCCTCCATCCCTTTCCCTTCCACCGGCGCCGCCTATCCACTGCAACACCACTGCCGGCCATTGCACCATCTCCAACGCCTACGGCGCCTGGGGCGACCGCCGCAACTGCATCGCCCCATCCGTCGTCTACCCCTCCACCGAACAAGAACTCCTTGCCGCCGTCGCGGAATCCCGCCGCCTTAACCTCAAGGTCAAAGTCGCGAGCGGCTTCGGCCACTCCATTCCCAAGCTCGTCTGCCCGCCGCCCGCCGATTCGCTCATTATTAGCACCGCCAAGTACAGCGCCGGCGTGGCGGTTAATGAAGCGCGCCGCACGGTGACCGTTGATGCCGGGGTTGGGCTTCGCGACCTCGTCGACGCGGTGGAGGCGGCAGGGCTCAGCTTACCGGCGGCGCCTTACTGGGAGGGAGTCAGCATCGCGGGCTTGCTTAGCACGGGAGGGCATGGGAGCTCGTGGTGGGGGAAGGGCGGAGCGGTGCACGAGTATGTGGTTGCGATGCGCCTCGTCGTGCCGGCGGCCGCAGATGAGGGGTTCGCGAAGGTGATCGAGATCGACGGGAGTAAGCCGGATCTCTTTAATGCCGCTAGGGTTTCAATTGGGCTCCTCGGAGTGATCTCAAAGGTTTAGTATAAATTAAACCGAGTTCTGATTTCCTTCTTTAGGGTTCGCGAGTTTTGATTAATTAAGAGATTACGATTGTTTATGGCCTTTGCCGGTATATACTATCTACAGCACACGAACACATAATTATACAAGATAATTGTTATTTGCAGATCAAAAGTGTTATCAGCACACCAATTTTTTTTACTTTAAGAACATCTCCGACGACTTTCGGAGCACTTCACTATGTGCACGGATCATGATTCATAAAAGAAATGCACAGATAGAGAACGAGTTGAGGAAGAAAGATAGAGAACGAGTTGAGGAAGAACGACGATTTCTTCGTTAGTCAGGCAATTTTGGTTTGTTTGGGAAGATTTAAATAGCTAGGTTTTTTTTTGGGAATATTTGGATAGCTAGAGTTACTGTTTCCCTGTGGTGAGGAAGAGGAAGAGGACGACCCTAGTTCTTTTTCTTATTAATATGTGAATAACAAAATATCTGTGAATAACAAATTTGACTTTCTTTAGAGCTGCGAATAGACAAACGTGATTTACGAATAACAACGGATTTGTATAATTATACATGATCTACACCATTAATCAAGATACTCTTTTCGATCGACAAAACCTTGCAGGTAACACTGTCGCTGGATCCTGCATTCAAGAGAAGCGTGACCTATGACTACAGAGCTGACGATAGGTTTCAGGATGAGTTTACAGAGATGGCAAAGCTGCATGAGTTCTTTGACATCACATGGTATCCTTCCCAGCGTGCGGTTGCATACAGACTCGACGGCAGAGTTCCGGCGAACTCTTCCGGCGATGGAGTGAATGATTTCATTGGTTTCCAGTCTAACCCCACGCTAACCTCCATGGTTGTGAGAGCTACAGGTATGTACGCTTGGCCCTGGTTTCAAAACATGATTGAGAGGGAGTGTAAGAACTATTTTGTTTTACTTCACTCCGTATTATTCCGTTTAAGTCGTTACTTGAGATTTAACGTGGGCATAAAAATCCTGTCTGGCCCAGAAAAAGCTCGGCTAGGCCCAGTCCCGAGCTAGCCCGCACCGGGCCCAGGCCGGGCTGTCGAGACCTAACAAGTCCCCAGTTTGGGGCAATTGCTCAGCCCGGAGCCTGGGCCGGGCAAAGCCTAGGCACGGGCCAATCTTAGGCCCAAGAAAAAGCTTGATTTTAATTGATGGCTGCCAGCCATCAATTGATGGTTGTCGGTCATCGATTGGCCCCATTTTTTTTTATGGCTGTCAGCCATCAATTTTTTTAAAATAAACCTTTTTATTTTTTTAACAAAAATACGTTGAAGAGATGTACGTATCTGATGTGAAGCCTTGAAAAATAATTTTCACTTTGAAGAAAAGAAATCTTTCCAACACTTCGATCATGGGAACTATTTATAATGAAAAGATAAGATTGTACAAGGAATTAAATGGTAACACTCCTATCCAATTTCTGTATAAGTGTATTAGAGATGCGGAGTACACAAGTTATAATCATGTCGATCATGTTAGTTATGCTTTGGACAGCTTATTTTTCGCTCATCTAAACTTCGATTCTGCTCAGCAATATATTTTCAGATGTTTTATTATGGATTGCACATATAAAACTAATCATTACAGATTATCTTTGTTTTCCATAGTTGGTCTCACCTCTACAAATTTGATATTTTTCTCTGCATTTGCATTTATATCAAGTGAAATGAAGGCAGCTACAAATGAGATTGGATTGTTTTAGAAGTATGATAAATTCAATTTCTTTGTCAAGTGTATTGATAGTTGACATGAAGATGGATGCTATAAAAGTGGTATTTTCTCAAGCAAGAGTTATATTATGTCAAGTTCACATTAGCCGTAGTATATTAGCGCATTGCAAAAATTATTTCAAAAATGAGAAAAAATGTGAAGGTTTTTGTTCGAATGACAAAATTTAGTAAACTCGCCTACAATTCATGAGTAATGAAAAGTTATATTAGTCCATTGCAAGAGAAATGAAAAGTTATGAGTTTTTGTACAACGCCCTGTTTGGTAATGTGTCACGTGCAGAACTACTATCATCATTGGATTGTACTGCAGTACCAGCTCCCCTGGACAAAGGGATGACAATGTCGAACATGGGATTAGTGATCGCATCTTGTTATAATGTGACAGTTGTTCATTATTCAAAGTTCCAGTCTTTTACATTTGTACTTTTACATTATGCGCCTCCTGCGAGTCGAAAGACTTTATTTATTTGATTTGTTAATAATAATCACTTCATTAGATTGTTGATGCGTGGGAATTTTCCCCTACCTCCAATAGTCACTACGTGGCGAAGTTGTTGGACCCGGAAACCACGGTTCAACGAGGAGTTCGGACTAAGGGTGTAGCTTTCACTTAATTCTCCTGAGTTGAGTTATTAGGTCAGACTCTCCGGACAAAGAATCTCACTCTTTTGGATGGAAAAACTAGAATAGACCCTCGAGCTGCAGCAAGGAGGTCCCACCACACACCCAGAAAATCCTAGAGAGCTTCCCTTCCTAAGCCAAAAGCTGAGTCGGACACCTTGGAGAGTGCTAGAGAGTTCCTTTCCACACAACCAGAAACCACAGTGAGTAGTAAGCTAGAACTTTCTAACCAACCAAAGCTAGTCAAAGGAGAGAGAAACCTCCTCTCCAAAGGTGCTCTTGGGGGTCTATTTATATTTTTCTAAAAACGGCATGTGGATAGCGAGATCCCGCCTTTTGGTCTTTCTAAATGCACCCCCAATTGGTCTGCCAGTAGGATTGACTTAGCTATAGGCGAGAGGAGGCAGTTCTTCTCAGTTCACCCGATGTGGCGAGTACCCCGTGGGGTGAGCGACTCGCCTCTCACCCATGACCGTAGGGCGAGTGCTGGTTGCGTGACCCATCCTGCGGGTCTCGCCACTCGTCCCGGGCATCGAGCGAGTGTTGGCATGAAATGACCCACTCGCCAAGTCGCCCATTCACGTCTTATCTTGGTCATTCGACCATTCGAAAAATATGGGGTTACACATAAGATATCATGCAATCATTGCAGAAGTATGGGACTTGAATTACAGTTCAAGAATTAGAGAAGTCGGTAGCAAAACACAAGTAGAAGAAATAATTAATTTAACAGATCCATGACAAAGTATGCTTAATTTTCTATTATTAGACATACACAGTTATGTTGCTAATTGTGATTACTAATTGTCATATTATTATTTTTGGTGCAGATACGTGAACATTAAAGGTTTAATGGATAATTGTCTTTAATATTTATCATCAAATCATATTTAGGGAAAAACTTATATTTTTAATATTTTATTCCATATTGTACATAATCTTATGTTTTATAATTTCATTTTATTGCATGATGAGAGGATTGACGTAAGAATTGAGTTTTGAAGATCTTCTAAGTCTTGTAGATTTAAAAAAAAATAGATTTGACTACACTCACAAACTCATTTTGAACTTGTTTAAGAACTTTGATTACTGGTGTTTTTGACACTTTTTTTTCTTGTATGGGAATGTTTAACATAATATATTTGTTATGCCAAAAGACTTCTTTTGAAATTTCTTATTTTTCTAGTTAAATAAACTATTTTTAATAATCGGTGTGTTCATAGCCTGTTGGTGTGTACATAGCTGAATTTGATTGTACATAAATTTTAGTTGTTCATAGCCAAAATTGGTGTGCCCGTAACATCACTCACATTTTTTCTCTCAAAATTATCATCTCATGTCTAAACCAAAATTTTCCCTCATATTAAATTTTGCCACGCAGAGAAGGCTCTGGATGAATCAAAGAACGCAAAGGGTAAATGCGCCCTGGCCGCCACCATCTTCGCCGCGAAAAAACTCGCCGCAAATGGTCTCAAGAACAACAACTTTATCTTCACCGGATACCCCGTCGTCGGCCGACAAAGCAGAATCCAGACCTCAGGCTCCTGCCTCCACTCATCCCCTTCAAACCCATTCGCCATGTGCGCGTGGGACCCCAGAATCAAGGGCCTCTTCTTCTACGAAACCACCGCCATTTTCTCCCCTTCCAACTTCAGAAACTTCGTCCTCGATGTCAAGAAACTGAGAGATCTCAGCCCCCAAAACTTCTGCGGAGTCGATGTGTACAACGGCTTCCTCGTCAGATTCATCAAGGCTTCGACCGCGTACCTAGGCCAAGCAGAGGACTCTGTCGTCGTCGACTTCAACTACTACAGGGCCGACGAGCCTTCTTCTCCGAGGCTGAACCAGGACGTGTGGGAGGAGGTGGAGCAGATGGCGTTCTTCAAGCACGGAGCGAGGCCGCATTGGGCGAAGAACAGGAAGGCTGCTTTCTTCGGTGTGCGGAGGAAGTACTCCGACATGAAGAAGTTCGATGCGGTGAAGAAGAAGTTGGATCCTGCGGGGATGTTCAGCAGCGAGTGGTCGGACGAGATAATTTCGGGGGAGGGGAGGTCGAATGGAGATGGGTGTGCTTTGGAAGGAGAGTGTATTTGTTCCGAAGATCGGCATTGCAGTCCGGGTGATGGCTATTTCTGCGCGTCTGGGATTGTTTATAAAGAGGCGAAGGTTTGCAGGTTTTCTAATTCGTCCGCGTCATGAAGTACAGGTTACCTACAATGTTAACAGATTTGTAAGATAATTAAAGAAATATTATAGAGATCATGCAAAATAATCTAGTATTTTATTTTTCATGTAAGTGATTTTAAATGAATTTTATAGTTCAATTCTTACGAGTGAAAACCTCTTCGGTCGGAGAACGCATTAGATATTTACCTAAACCAGTGGGTCCTTGGGCGGATCCCATGTTAGCCCCAAGACGTTGGTCTCTCACTAGAAAAGTGAATGCTTGAGCTTGAGAAGCTTCTGGCTCAGTGGGTCCGTAAAACTCACTACGATAAGCGGTATTATTGAACCAGACGAAACAACAAGCGATGGAATCAAAGACAGATAAAGCACCTAAACTATAAGACAAGTAAGCCTCTCCAGACCATACAAATGCACGGCGAGCCCATGCAAAAGGTTTGGTTAACGTATCGTGCGGGAGAACATGTGATCGTCCACTCGTCGCGATTCATCGAAAATCCGCCCATCTTTTTTTTGCAGAATCTGCACCGTAGGATTGCGAATCTTACGATCAAATTTAATCTCGGACGATAGATCAGGTTGTGTTACCTGCACCGAAATTTTCTCTGTTATTGTGATGCGTTTAATAGGAGTTGTGGCTTGGTGAAAAATTCTCCTATGATTTCTAAAATAAAAAAGGGGAAACCAGGAGAAAAAAAGGAGTTAATGAACTTTCAACATAAGAGAACAACTTGAAATGAGATGACACCTAGAAAGGTTAACATATAATGCTCCAATACAGAGATGTTATTCTCCATTCAACGAGTAAAATTTGGATCGGGATTCTTTTCATTTGAAAACCTTAAGTTTGGTCTATTTAATGGTCGAGATGCATTCTTCATTTATCTAAAGGTGCAAAAGAATTTGAATATAGGAAAACTAAAGAAGATTGAGATTCTTTAACCCGTCGGATGAGACAAGAAATAATCTCCACAGTGAAATAAATGCTATTCATTTGATCCAAATGGAGAGGATCTTTTTCCTTAAAATTTATGGGGTTGGATTGATGAAGGCTCAAAAATAGAGTGATGCCCTAAAGGCTGAAGACACTCGTTGGATTAAAAGGGCTCCCGAGTCCTGATGCACCTTCAATTAATTAAAAAAAAAGGATCTTTAGGTATTATTCGCTTTGACTTGGTCATGGCATTATAAATTGAGTCTCACAATTTTAACTTGTATATGTTAGTCCGAGAAATGCTTTTCAATTAGGTAATCAAATAGGGATGATCACGCGAGGGAGACGAGCTAGCATTTCCGTGAAGTTTAAATAGAGTTGGGGTTTAGAATTAAGGGATATTATGCATCATTTCATCTAGTAAAGTAGGTCAACACAATCAAGCCTAAATAGAGCTAAAACATCCACTTAAACAGTACATAAGTTCAGTGCCTGTTCGCATGAGAAATAGGGAGAGTTGGAGCAGTGAGAATGAGAGTGAGAATGAGAGTGTTGGCAATAGAGCATTGGGCAATGAAAGGAAGTGGCTGCGTTCTAAAAAAAAAAAAGAAGGTTTTGTAGCGGTGACGGGGACAAGTGGAGGGTTACCAAATAAGTTTTTTTTAGCTGTCATTTTTCCTCAATGAAAATAGAGCAAAAACACTGAAACAAACATACCCTAAGTCTTAGTGTCCAAAGATGACACATCAGTGCACGAAAAACTCAGATTAGGATTCATTTGAGATCATAAAAAATACGGCTAATCACAAATTTAATTTGGTCATGTCTATTAGATACGGATATAAAAATTTGCATAATCAACCTGTACTATTACAAAGTAAAAAAGAGCACCTCAAAAATAAGAGCTATGTATATGATTTTTTTTTTGACAAAACACATAATTTGTCCCTGTACTTCTATTAAAGCTTGTAATAGGTCATTGATTTTTTTTTTTTTTTGCATTGGTCTTAAAACTGTTTTTTCTTGAAATAAATAAATAATATTCTTTGGTTAAGTATTTAAATTTAGATGGCATGACGTTTGCGGAGAATTCTGCATTTTCTTTTTTACTAAGTCTCTATTTTTAGAATCAGAATCCTCTTTTTTTCCGATGAAATGAATACTATTTATTTCATGGTGTATATGTATTGGTGGTTGATTCGACGAGTTGAGTAATCCTATATTTTAATTATTTTAATCAAAAAAATCGGCACCACTAGATTGTCTCGTCCATTAGACAGAGATATATATATTATCTATTTCGTCAGAAATGGAGTGGATCCGGTTCCTTTTTTGGACCTCTATGGAGATTGACTGCGACCATGTAAAAATATAGTTGTAAACACTTGTGTTTGATAGTTTCGTGACATATTTGATGGCAAATTACACTCTTTTTTTAGAGAAATGTTATAAGCACACCAGTTTTGGCTATTCGCACACCAGTTTCTATGAGTTATTACGCGTCTTTTGAAAATACGCAGTGTATATGCATTTTTAGGAAAAGTGTTCAGCACGAAAATCTACAATTTTCGTGTTGAACACTTTTCCTAAAAATGCACGCACAAGGCGTAGTGTCGCCCTGATCGTAACTATAGCAAATTTTTGAAAATAAGCCTTGTACATGCATTTTTAGGAAAAATGTTCAACACGGAAGTTGTAGATCTCGATGAGATCTACAATTTTTGTGTTGAACACTTTTCCTAAAAATGCATGTACAAGACGTATTTTCAAAAGGCTCGTAATAACTCATAGAAATTGGTGTGCGAATAGCCAAAACTGGTGTGCTTATAACATTGCTTTTTTTTTTTTTTTTTACTTTTGGATGTTGATAACCGCTGAAGATGATCATACATAACTGAGGTGACATTTCAACATAAAATGACATTAAAAAAAAATATTATTCAAATGTTATCACGTTTTTCAAAACTAGCTCAAGGTGGTCACGACATTGAATGCAAATAGAGCGTAGGAAATCAGGTGAGCTGCACTCAATACAGCCCATTTGAAGACGAATTATGACCTCCGAATCAAAAGGACCGTTATGTAGATGGAGCCCGACCTCCGAATTCAAATTTTCCGTTGATTTCCGATTAAAAAACTAATAATAATCCTTGCTTTTTTTTAATTATCTTGTACGAATATCCATCCATCTCCTCGACCGTTGCGGCTCTTTCGTTCTCTTCACTTTCCTCTTCCCTGCCGAAGCTTTATTCCTCGGTGGTGCTCTCTGCTTTATTCCGTTGCCCACATTGTAGCCATCATGCAAGAAATGCCGAAGAGAAGGCAAGAAGAACCACAGCAAGAAGCTGCCGTAGTCCGCATGGCCAGTAGCTCATCCGCGAAAGAAAATGACCGCAGCGTCACCGCCGCCTCCGCCGCCGGAGGTGGAGGCGAAGGACAAGTCAAAAAGACGGATAGATCCGAGGTGGGAGACCACCCCTATGACTTCCATATTTCCGGTCCCCGTAACCTCTCCTCTCCCAACTGGAGAGACCTTATACGCTCAAGCTGGTTTGCTCTCCCTCCTCCCTGTTTTTCTTTTCATTTCTTCATTTCCCTCAAGCTGTCGTTTTACTCTGTTTCTTGACGAAAATGGAAACTGCAGATTTTCTCGGGATTCTTACGACGATTCTTTAATTCTAGTTTTATTTTTTCCTTTTAGGCTTCGTAATCTAATAATCCAGGCTTCCAACTACATCTGTTCATGTTTCTGAGTTGCGAAGTACTAAAAAAAACAATATTTACATATATGAAAACCTCAACCTCTGAACTGAATATATTTCCTTCTTCGCCCTTTCAAAATTAAACGCAATTTACAGGCGGGATTCCAATTACAAAAGAATGGTGATCGCCTGCTTCATCCAATCAGTCTACCTACTGGAGCTCGATCGGCAGGAAAAGCGCACCGAAGAGAACGGACTTGCCCCAAAATGGTGGAAGCCGTTCAAGTACAAGGTAACAGAGACTCTGATCGACGACAGGGACGGATCCATCTATGGCTGCATCCTTGAGTGGGATCGCTCCGCTGCTTTCTCCGACTTCATCGTCGTCAGACCGAGCGGCGCCCCGAGAGCTGTGCTCGCTCTCAGGGGCACGCTTCTGAAGAGCCCAACGATTCGAAGAGACTTGGAAGACGATCTCCGTTTCCTCGCCTGGGAAAGCCTGAAGGGTTCCGTTAGGTTCGCCGGAGCCCTGGCGGCGCTGAGGTCAGCCGTCGAGCGGTTTGGGAGCAGCAACGTTTGCGTCGGCGGCCATTCGCTGGGCGCTGGGTTTGCTCTCCAGGTTGGCAAAGCGTTGGCCAGAGAGGGAGTTCTCGTGGAGTGCCATTTGTTCAACCCCCCGTCCGTTTCACTTGCGATGAGCTTGAGGAACATCGGAGAGATGGCCGGATCCCTCTGGACCAGAGTCAGGGCGGCGCTGCCGTCCAGACGCCCCGAAGCTGTCCTCATGACCGAGAAGAACGGCGAGGATGGAGCTGTGAAGATGCGGTGCAGTGAGATCAGCAAGTGGGCGCCCCATTTGTATGTGAACAACAGCGACTATATCTGCTGCTACTACACCGATCCTTCTGGGGCTGAGGTTGCCGGAGGCAGTGGCGGTCCGAGTAAGGCGACAGTGGGCGGAGCGGCCGCCGCAAAGCTGTTTGTAATGTCGAACGGACCGAAGAAGTTCCTCGAAGCTCACGGGCTGCAACAATGGTGGTCTGATGACATGGAGCTTAAACTTGCGCTCAACCACAGTAATCTCATAAACAGGCAACTGAGGTCGCTATATACCATTCCAGCCGCAGCATCAAAGGCGCCGCCGCCATAGGGCTGCTGTTCTGATTTGTTACTCTGTTTCCTGCTGAATCTAATTACCAGGAGATTCTGCGAGTGTTAATGAAAGATGAATTATTTTAATACTGAAGGCTGCAGCTCTCTGCATCAAGCCTTCCACGACATGCAATTTTTTACAGTTTGGTTTAGGGTTTGATTTTTGTTAATTGATTGGGAACATTATCTTCATTCTATTTCTTATGATTGAATCTTTTCTACCTATATTTTTTTTCCGAGCTATAATCTTTGAAGGAATTATAATAAAACAGAAAATATTGCATAGAAGAAAGGGGGAGGTATCCATTCTTGTATATGAATTAGAGAATGCAAGATAAAAAGCCTTTCTTTACTCTCAGTAACATAAAATTATTTCATATTTCTTTCATTTCTCCACTGGTTGTGTTGAGAA
Source organism: Dactylorhiza incarnata (assembly GCA_033032865.1). Taxonomy (NCBI): domain Eukaryota; kingdom Viridiplantae; phylum Streptophyta; class Magnoliopsida; order Asparagales; family Orchidaceae; genus Dactylorhiza; species Dactylorhiza incarnata. Next base: position 2,969,510 of record JAWHQI010000265.1, read on the forward strand.
AATCAAAACTAGGGCTTCTAGGATTTATTAGCATTATTTTTATAGAAGGGAGCCTTGGAGCACCGGTCGAGGTGTTGTCGTGGGTCGAGTCTTGGAAGCAGTCTCTTACAAAAATGTAGGGTAAGGTTTGCATACATTTCACCCTTGTGGGGGGATCCTTCCCCGGACCCTCACGCAGGAATGCTTTCTGCTTCCGGCTGCCGTTTATTATGAGTATTATTATTAATCGATCGACCACATTAAGTGCATGTGACATATATGCCTATCAAACCATACAATATGCGTTATCGGGGTCCATTTGGCACAGCGGAGGTAGTCGTGAATGTGGTGGTTACGAACTGTTACTCGTGAATGCCTGACCTCCCATAAAGAACTTCATTCACTTTTATTTTCAAAATTAATTATTTTTCTTCGTGCCGGCTTTGACCATTTTTCTGCCAAACACATATTTGGTGGCATTAACATTTGTACCAAAGTCACCGAAGCAAATACATCGCGTCAAACAAACCTTGGGTTGTCAATTGCATTAGCATTGTTGAAGCAAAGTGTGCAAAGGAGGAGTTGGAGTTGGGCGAGTGGAGCCTGGGCGAGTGGAGCGGGCGAGTAGGTGCTGGGCGAGTGGAAGTGAGAGGGGGTGGCGAGTGGAAGCAGGAGGGGAGGCTGGCGAGTGGGACTTTGGAGGGGGCGAGTCCATCAGCTGAGCGAGTGGAATGGTGGTCGGTGAGTCCATCATTGGGGGGGGGGGGGAGTGGGTTGGCCGAGTGGAGCTTTTGAGGTTGGTGTGTGCACCCCTTACCCCCCCCCCCCCAGTGTATGTTGATGCGAATTGAGTTGAGTGAGAGATCAACTAGTGAGTGAGAGTGAGAGTGTGCCTACACCCCAAGAGAGTCCAACCCCAACCCGCACCTCAGCGAGAGGTGGAGAGCGCAGAGTGCAGAGTTGCGTGCGTTGTGAAGTGGAGAGTGCGTTGACAAGCTCAACGGCACTGAGTGGAGAAGCGGACCTTGTCCGCGACAAGTTTATTTTTTTTATATATCTCAGCTGATGTGATTCAAGGTGCATGCACCTTTTAGTCAGCTTGTCTTTGTAATTCATTGCCTTATTATAAAGATTACTTCGTCTTTGTTCATCGTTGGTTCCCTTGCATGGTGGTAGCATAAAATCTAACATGGTATCAGAGCTAGGTTGGTGAAGCGGAGTGTACTATCAAGGTTCAAGGTTGACCACCAAGATGGACGGCGGAGGAGGTTATGCGAGAGGACTAGACATTGAGTTGCTCACCCAGACCAACTACAAGAAGTGGAAGTCATGCATGGAGAGCTACCTTCTGGGAGAGGACCTATGGGAGGTCGTTGGAGGAGCTGAGCAAGAGGAAGTTGTAGCTGCCGGAGACAGTGGTACAGCAATGAGGGCGTGGAGGAAGACCAACGCCAAAGCTGAGTTCACCTTAAAAAGGGCTATCTCACCTGACTTGTTCGACCACATCCTGGGGTGCAAGTCAGCGTCAGAAATCTGGAGTGCCCTTGATGAGTTATTCAACAAGAAGAACGAAGCGCGGCTACAGTTCCTGGAGAATGAGTTGACGCGGTCCACTCAGGGAGAGTTGTCGATATCCACCTTCTTCTTGAAGGTGAAGAACCTGTGTGCGGAGATCTCGGCCTTGGATCCTGACGAGCCGATCTCAGAGGCGAAGATGAAGAGGCACATACTCAGAGGCCTACGGAAGGAGTATGTTCTGTTTGTCACCTCTGTGCAAGGATGGGCTACTCAACCTACCTTACTGGAGCTAGAGAACCTGTTGTCGTCACAGGAGAGCTTGACAAAGCAGATGGCTGGAGTGTCTATCTTAGGGGGGAGATAGCGAGGCGTTGTTCTCAGGCAAGAGAAAGCATTGAGACAAGAAGAAGAAGAACTTCGGAGATGAACCCTCAACTTCCTCTCAGCGAGTTAGGGAGAACTTTCTCCCTCCATATGACCAGAGGGGGAGACCCCTCTGCTTTTCCTGCAAGAAGTACGGGCACATGGCAAAAGAGAGCCGGTCAAATCTCAAGGTCGGTCATGTTGCTGAGAGAGAGGGAGACCGTCGGAGAGGTGGAGACCATCAGATAGGTGGAGGAAGAGGTGGAGGGCACTAGGGTGGTGAAGGCAGAGACAACTGCTTCAGAGCTGAGATGACGACAACGTCAGTCGACGCTTTAGCCTCCGTCAACTTCGAGAATGACTGGATAATGGACTCCGGTTGCGAGCACCATCTCACTGGATATGTGTCTAAGTTTGCCTCCTTGAAGGCATATGGTGGAACTGATGCTATCATCACGGCGGATGATACGGTGCATCCAGTTGAGCAGGAAGGGATGGTATCCCTGGGAAGTGAAGAGATGCCCGTGACACTGAAGAGTGTGTATCACATGTCGGGCATGAAGAAGAACCTCTTCTCGGTTGCGAATGCAGTGGATGCAGGATACCACGTGTTGTTCAGACCGAAGGAGGTGAAGTTCCTGAAGAACATATCTTTAGTTGATGCTGATCTCACGCTCACCGGGAGAAGGGTAAAGGACTTGTATGTTTTGTCTGCAAGTGTCTACGTGGATAAGCTGAAGACTAACGACAACGCAGCGATCTAACATGAGAGGCTAAGTCATGTGGGGATGGATAAGCTAAAGATTATAGCGACGAAGGGTCTGGTGTCTGTCCTGCCTAACCTATCCTCTTACGGCGACGACCATGTGTGCGAGGGCTGTCAATTTGGAAAGTCACATCGACTTCCATTTGATAAGTCGGAGACCAGGTGTAGGACACCTCTTGAGTGCGTACACGCTGATGTGAGGAGGTCGTGCGCCACCCTGACTTATGGAAGAAACAAGTATGCGCTGGTGTTGGTGGATGACTACACCCGCTACACGTGGGTTTACTTCATGAGGGAGAAGGCAGAGGTGTTTGAGAAGTTCCAGGAGTGGAAGGAACTAGTGGAGGGAAGGCTGAACATGAGGGCGAAGAAGTTAAGAAGTGATAATGGGGGGAGTTTAACTCTAACGCTTTTAACTCTTTCTGCAGGAAATGTGAAATCCAGCGAGAGCTCTCCTGCGCCCACACCCCTCAACAAAATGGGGTCGCAAAGAGAAAGATCCGCCATCTGGTGGAGACTACCAGGAGTTGGCTACATGCCAAGGGGATTCCCAAAGCCTTATGGGCGGAGGGAATGACATGTGTTACCCCTGTGATCAACCGGCTACCTCTGAGTCCCAATAGGATGGTGTCTCCACACCAACTCATGTTCGGGGAGAAGCCATATGTGAGTCACATGAGGGTGTTTGACTCTACCTGTTTCGTGCACGTTCCAAAGGCTGAGAGAACCAAGTTGGAGCCGAAAGCGAGGAAGTGTGTCTTCATCGGCTACGACGAGCGGAAGAAGGGGTGGAAGTGCATGAACCCGCAAACCCACAAGTTCGTCGTCTCGCGCGACGTAGTGTTTGACGAACTGATCTCGTATCATGGAGTCTCCTCTGTGGTGCTGCCGGAGGGTGGAGAATCAAGCAGGGGAGAAGAGAGAGTCATTGAGGACTCTATGCTGGAGTTGGAGGTATCTCCAAGTGCCCCATCGCCATCTGGCTCAGGGGGAGCTTCTGGCTCAGGGGGAGCTCTGTAACAACCCTTAAAGTATAAACTTAATAATAATGATAATAATAATAAGGTTATAAAATTTTCCCCCTCCCTTATTATTATTAAGCCCAGCCGTTCTCCCGTAAATCGAAACCCGCAAGCCGCTGCTAGGGCTATCGTCTCCCGTTCCCGATTTCGCTCTCGCACGCGTCTCCCGCTCGACTCGACGACGCCGCCTGCGCCTCCTGCTCCCCTCCTCGTCGGCGCCGCCCCCTTCTTCCCCTCCTCTGGACGCCGGCAGCAGCAAGGGTTCCTTCTCCCCCTCTTCTGGACGCCGGCAGCAGCAAGGCCTCCTCATTTCCTCCGGCAGGCTGTGCCTCCTCCTTCTCTAGGGCCGGCAGTGGCTCCTCCTCCTCCAAAGAGGTCGACAGCCCTCCTCCTCTTCGTTGGGCCGAGTTTTTGCGTGGGGAACGTCTAGGTTTTTCTCGGATCCGCCTCTCCGTGGATTTTTGGGCTCCGATCCGGCCTCCTTGGGTAAAAACTCCTCCAATCTCATTGTTTCAGATTTGCCCTAATTTGTTTGTGGTGATTTTCGCTCTCCGATCGACGTAATGTCGTCGGTCCGCCTTGCGTTTGTCGTATATCCACCTAATCCCAACGTTTGTTTGTGTTTCCGGTGCCGCACATCAAATCAGGTGGTGGAATCGCTTTGAACCCTCCCCAATTTAGGGTTTCCGTCGCCTCAAAGCCGCCAAACTCCGGATCCCTGTGGTAACTTCTTCTCCCCTCACCTTGAGGGAGGTAAATTGCTAACCTGCTCTTGAGTTAGTTTTGCAAATTAACCGCCTTGCTAGCGTAGGGTTTTCTGTTGTCACGTATCAAATATCGTCTGCGATTATCCCTGAACAGGTTCAATAGAGCCTTGTCCTTGCTTGCGCCGTATAGCAGTTGCTGGTAGTTGCGGCTTCACCTTAAGGCAAGTGGAGAAATTCCCTCTCGCTTGCAAACAAGAAAATAATAGAAAACAACCTGTAATTTTAAGTACATGCAGAAATTAATCTAAAGTACCAATTAACTCTTGAAACAGGCTAGTGAATCAGGCAGGTAACTGAAACAAGCTGAAACTATCTAGAAATATTAGCCTACTCCGGAGTATAGCCTAAACAAGTATTTTGCAACAACATAAGCTGTTATCTATGAAATGCGTAGGTGTTTATAGTGGGCACACATGGTTCACACTCAAGTCCAAGTGTAAGGCTTACTAGAATGAGGGTATTTCATGCTCACCGTGATCATGCAATCAAGACGTTGCACCACCTAAAACCTAGTTTCCACGATTCGCTTATGACACTCAAGACCTAAGGGTTTCATGTTTTTTCCGAGGAGATTCCTATCACAACGCGTCATGCTCACGAGTGATAGTTCTTATGCTATCAGATATTGATAATAATTTAGATTACCAGTAAAAGGAAATTAAATTCTTGTTTGCAAGCGAGAGGGAATTTCTCCACTTGCCTTAAGGTGAAGCCGCAACTACCAGCAACTGCTATACGGCGCAAGCAAGGACAAGGCTCTATTGAACCTGTTCAGGGATAATCGCAGACGATATTTGATACGTGACAACAGAAAACCCTACGCTAGCAAGGCGTTTAATTTGCAAAACTAACTCAAGAGCAGGTTATCAATTTACCTCCCTCAAGGTGAGGGGAGAAGAAGTTACCACAGGGATCCGGAGTTTGGCGGCTTTGAGGCGACGGAAACCCTAAATTGGGGAGGGTTCAAAGCGATTCCACCACCTGATTTGATGTGCGGCACCGGAAACACAAACAAACGTTGGGATTAGGTGGATATACGACAAACGCAAGGCGGACCGACGACATTACGTCGATCGGAGAGCGAAAATCACCACAAACAAATTAGGGCAAATCTGAAACAATGAGATTGGAGGAGTTTTTACCCAAGGAGGCCGGATCGGAGCCCAAAAATCCACGGAGAGGCGGATCCGAGAAAAACCTAGACGTTCCCCACGCAAAAACTCGGCCCAACGGAGAGGAGGAGGGCTGTCGACCTCTTTGGAGGAGGAGGAGCCACTGCCGGCCCTAGAGAAGGAGGAGGCACAGCCTGCCGGAGGAAATGAGGAGGCCTTGCTGCTGCCGGCTTCCAGAAGAGGGGGAGAAGGAACCCTTGCTGCTGCCGGCGTCCAGAGGAGGGGAAGAAGGGGGCGGCGCCGACGAGGAGGGGAGCAGGAGGCGCAGGCGGCGGCGTCGAGTCGAGCGGGAGATGCGTGCAGGAGCGAAATTAGGAACGGGAGACGATAGCCCTAACAGCGGCTTGCGGGTTTCGATTTACAGGAGAACGACTGGGCTTAATAATAATAAGGGAGGGGGGAAATTTTATAACCTTATTGTTATTATTATCATTATTATTAAGTTTATACTTTAAGGGTTGTTACAAGCTCCAAGCTCTCGAAGCAGGGGGAGCGCTGCTTCAAGAGAAGTTGAAAGAGGAGCTGGAGAGGAGGAGTCTACCAGGCCTGATATCGAGTCGAGTTCGGTTGATTTCAGCTCAGCTCGAAATCGAAATTTTCGACTCGAAATCGACTCGAACTCGAAATCATTTTCGAGTCGAGCCGGCTCGAATCGAAATCGATTCGATTTCGAGCCAGCTCGACTCAATTTCGAGTCGGCTCGATTTTTTTTATTTAATAAATAAATTAAATAATTTTGAAAAATATGAAACCACTTCAAGCGTTAAATTATTTTTTAAATTTAACTATGATGAGCATCATTCAAGTCTTTCGAGATACTTTTTTTTAAATCACAATTGTTGACGCCAGGAAAATCCTGACCTCAAAATTCGGACCTTTGCAGCCGGAGGCTACTTGCCCAGCTGTCTGACGAGATGGACAAGCTGCCGACTATGAGGAAGCTAGGAGAGCAACAACAACAGGACCCCAGATGCTGCGGCAGGGAGGTCCCACCACGTACCCGGAAGCTCAAAGGAGTCTTCCCCTCCACAACCAAGAATGACCGAGCAGGGTACGAGGAAGGCACCGGCTTGGCTAGCAAGCAGGGGTGGCTCGAGAATTCGGAAATCGGAATCCAGAAGCTCAAGCACAGATGCCAATCCAAGTACCCCTGGGGTCCTATTTATAGGCAACCAAGGGGTAGGGGGGGTTTATAGCCCAGCCCTAACCTGGCGACATATGGGATACTCGGCATGTATCTCTGACCATAGTCGCCCATCTGGCGAGTATTAGTTGCTGCTCGCACAAGCCGGGCCAATACTCGCGCAGGTCTTCTGTGGCTTGCCGGACACTTGGGGCGACATACGGGATACTCGGCACGTACCTTCGACCATAGTCGCCCCTTGGGCGAGTATTTAGCCAATACTCGTCAAGCCTTCTTTGGCTCCTGCTGGCTGATTTGTCTGCCTCTTTGACTTTGACCTCTGCCTACGTGGCCTTGAGTGAGTCCCATCCTCGGAGAATAAGGGTTGTACAACAATAAATGTATTAAACCATGACAATGATCGAGTTGTTGATAACTCTACAGTATATAAAGCAGGCCGAATACAGGAAGAAGGCAAAAAGGAACACTACAACAAACTGCACCTGTTGTAAGGACAGAAATATAACTGAAACACAGTTTGTTACTAATAGTTATATTTAGTAACAAATTTTTGTTGTTGTTACAAAAAAATACTTTTTTGTAACGAATATTTTAAATTTTGTTATAATATTAATTAATTCGTTACTATAACTGTAAGTATTTGTAACAACACTAATGTTACGTTACAAATAAAAAACTTTTCTCACAATAAGTATCAATTGTAACCACATCATGAAAGTTTTTTGTGACAAAAATATTGTCCTTACTAATAGTAATATTTTATTATTAAAGTTTTGTTACAAAAAATATATCATATTTTATTTTCAATTTTTGACAACCAAACACACAAACATCTATTTGCGAGCTATAACAATGTCTTTCACGTACGGCCGCCGCCGTTGTCTCCCCTCTCTTCGACGGTCGTCGTCGCCATCACCTCTCTCTTCCACGGTCGCCGCCATCGTTGTTCTCTTTCTCGGCCGTCGCCGCGCGCCGTACTCTTCCTCTAGTTTATTAAGTTTTGTCTATTTCCTTCCCTCTCACATTAATGAAATATATGGAGGGAAATTTCCCTCCATAAAATTTTGCACAAATCAAATCAAAAAATTTAAAACATATTAATATAATTTTTGAATAAAAATAACGATCGCGCACTGACCCCGCATGCACGCATATTTTTTCATTGTGCGCAGGGGTGAAATAATTGTACCCTTCGAGCGCCCATTTTTCGCTCGAGCACGCGCTTTTCACTCGGATGCGCGTTTTATTTCCCGAGCACACGTTTTTTTTTTCAGTTGCGCGCATCATTGAACTAGCTCTATCTTTTTTGCTCGGGAGCATAAATAAATTTGTCAGCGCACACATTTTTTGCTCGGGAGCTAGCATTTTAATGAAAATATATGTCATATATATATAGGCAATTGTTAACCGCACCCCAGTTTTGGCTATTCGCAACCCATTTATATGAATTATTACGCGTTTTTTTAAAAATACGCCTTGTACAAGCATTTTTAGGAAAAGTGTTCAACACAGAAGTTGTAGATATCGTCGAGATCTACAACTTTCGTGTTGAACACTTTTGCTAAAAATGCACGCACAGGACGTATTGCCGGCCGAATTGAAAAATAGGCGTAAGTATGACGATTTTTTGGAAATACGCATTGTGCATGCATTTTTAGGAAAAATGTTCAACACGAAAGTTGCAGATCTCGACGATATCTACAACTTTCGTGTTGAACACTTTTCCTAAAAATGCTTGTACAAGGCGTATTTCCAAAAAATGCATAATAATTCATATAAATGGGCTGCGGATAGCTAAAAATGGGGTGCGGTTAACAATTGCCTATATATATATTGATTGATAGATGACACATGCTTTAATTTAATGAATGCCAATTTGTAATGAAATTCATAAATACATGTCAAATCAATTCATAAATACAACGTATTGTTCAATAAAATTTACTTTTTAAATAAGATTCAGCGTCCGTGCTTGCTGGCTCTTAGCGGGCTGCTCCCGCATTCGAGCGGGTTGCGCCCACATTCTACAGTACCCAGCCGGAGACGACGGGCTATGCCCGCCCCCGGCGGGCGAACAACATATACATATGAGTACTCAAAATGACCGTAAAAAAATATACATCAAAATTTTATAATTATTTTTTTCAAAAACATTTATATTTTAACAAAAAATCTTTTTAAAGTTTCTTTATATATAGTTGTAGTTAAAGATATATAAAGTTATATAAAGTTTTTATAAAACTTTAAAAACCTATTTATAAAAGTTTTTCTTCCTCTCCCCCTCTCTCTTACATGAATGAAATATATTGAGGAAAATTTTTCTCCATAAAATTTTGAAAAAAAAATTTCAAAAATAAAAAACATTAAATTTAAAAATGAATGCCAATTTGACATTAATTTATTAAGATAAATTTTAGAATAAAAATAACTATCGCGCACGGGCCTCGCACGCACGCAAAGACACTCCCGTGCACACACACGTGCGACCACCTCCGAGCACATGCGCACGCACGACGCGGGCTCGGGAGAGCATTTTTGGCCCGAGAGAGTATTTTTTTCGGCCGGGCACGTACATGTTTTTCACTCGGGCGGGCGTTTTTTGCCCTAGCGCACATTTTATGCCCAGTCACGCGTTTTGCACTTGCATGCATTTTTGACCGGGCGCATTGTCTCCCAAGCGCGCATTTTCGCTTTGGAGCGCGTTTTTACACTGACACGCAATTTCGAATCATCGGTACTCATTTTCTCCAAGGTGCATTTTAGCCCAGTCACGCATTTTTGTGGACGTGCATTTTTCAGCCAGGGCGCGCTTTTTTCTTACAGGCGCGCGCGAGATGACTAATAAATATCATAACATTTTTGACTATGATAGGTTATCATTAGACCTAGTTTATTATTAGACCTATATTAAAATATTTTTTTTTTAAAATATAAATATTTTTGAAAAAAAATATTATAAAATATTAATTTAAATTTTATGCGGTCATTTTGAGTGGACCGATATTAACTTTTATAGTTTTTTGGGAGAAATGCACATTTTTCATACGGGCGCGCGAGAGATGACCCTCGTGTACTGTCGCAAAAAAATCAAATTTAAAAACATATAAATTTAAAGTATATAAACACATGTCATATCAATTGCTAGAAGATACAAACATAGACACACACACAGACATTGACACAGACATAAACACAGACACACACACAGCTACAGATCACATATACACAGACACACGCTCACACAGAGACAGACACATACAAACACAGACAGACACAGACACACATAGCTAGAGATCATATAGGCAAACACAGACACACAAACACAGACACAAACACACAGACACAGATACAGACACGAACATACACATATACGCAAACACAGACAAAGACACATAGACACAGACAAAAACACAAACACAGACACATACATAGATCGACACAGACACATACAATCACATACACACACGCACAGTCACAGACACACAGACATAGAGACAAACAGACACAGACAGGCATAAGCAGACAGACACAAGCACACAGACACAGACACACACACATTGACACAAGCATAGACACAGACACAGACACAAACACAGACACACACATGCACATAGATAAAGATCACACAGACACAGACACACGCTCACACAGAGACAGACATAGATACAGACACACGCTTACACAGAGACAGACACAGACACACATAGCTAGAGATCACACAGACAGACACAGACACACAAACATAAACACACAGACACAGAAAGACACATACACACAAACACAGACATAGACACAGACACATAGACACAGACACAAACACAGACACATACATAGATTGACATAGACACATACAATTACATACACAAACACACACACAGTCACATACACACACACAGTCACACACAGACACAGACACAAATACACACACACAATCACACACACATAGACACACATAGACACAGACACACACACAACCATAAACACACACAAACACAGACATACATAGACACACAGACACAGACACACATAGACATAGACACACATAGGCACAAACATAGACACAAACACAAACACAGCCACAGACAGACACACAGACACATGATAGACACGAACACGCAAACACAGACACACAGACACGGACACAAACACAGACACAGACATAAATCGACACACACACAATATTCGGCGAGCGGTAACATTTGGCGGGCGACATCATTTGGCGGGGAGTATCATTTGGCGGGTGACAACAATCAATCAACAGACGATATTATTCGGCGGACGACATCAATCAATTGGCATGTGAATCGAGAGCGGATTAAAAACATCGTAAAGTATAAAAGTTACATTGGAAATGAAATATTTAACTAATATATATTTTAATATATTTTTAAAAATAGAAATTTATTATTAATAAAATCTATTACTTTTAATATTTCACATGAAATGAGATATCGGGGGGAAAATTCCCTCCATAATTTTTGGCACATAAACCCAAAAATCATTCATTCTGCTTCTCGATGAGAGAATAATTGCAAAGCCCCTTTTCAATTCATTCATTCTGCTTCTCGCTCCCCTTCCAGCCGATGAAACCCTTTCGACTCCTTCCATTTCCTCGCCGCGCTGCTCCCACATCCCTGTTCTCAGGAATCCTTTTTCGCGGAGGCCTCCATTTTGCCGGCCAAGGATGTCGACGCCAAGGATGCGCGTTCAGCGAGCTTCTTGGTCATGCCCTATTCTGCCCACCGACTCCGACTCCCTCAAAAAATTGAAGGGCTGGCGATGGGGAAGAAGGCCCGAGACTGTCCAATGAGAGCTTTACAGGGGCGGAGCTGCGGTCCTTCGGAGGGCTTTGCTTCCCGCTAGGTTATTTTTTCCTCTGACTCTTTTTTTTATTTCATGGCCTTTATCTTCTGCTGATTCTTCGACTAAGGCTGCTGGTCTTGCTCATCTATGCACAGGTTATTGATGCCCAGCTTCACCGACTCCTCATCCGCCGCCGCCGGTAATCACCGCAACTCCCGCCTCCTCTTTCTTCTTCGTCCTTTTTCTCCTCTTCCTCTTCGCGACTTCCTCTCCTGCTCTTTCCGTGACTTCCTCTTTCACCCCTGCCCCCCTTTTCTTCGTCGTCTTCTTCCTCCTCTTTATCTCTTTTTGATTTTTATTCATCTTCTTCCTTTTTCCTTTTATTCCACTTCTTCTTCTAAGAAATTTTGCCCCTTTTTATTTTCCTCTCATTTTTTTATCAAATACCTAGCTCTAGATTTTTATTTAGAATCATCAATATGTTAGCCGTATCTAATGTCAGTTCCACAAACATCTCACATGAGTTGGCAAGCTGAAAATGCATCTTTTTTTAAAACCTGCAAGCTGGAAATGCGTATTTTTAGTTCTTGTTGCTGAAATGTATAGATCCAAGAATGACTTTTATTTCTTGTTTCTGAAATGCATCGATCTAGACTTTTATTAAGATTGATTTTTATTTAGAACTATAATTGCTCTGGTTTTTGTCCAGGTTTACCAATGCATAGAGCTTTAATCTATAGTCCATACTATAGATATTAAGTTTTTTGTTGTGTTAAACTTTAGTGCTTCTCTTACAGAGTATTTGCTTATTCATGATTTTTGTTGTGTTGAACTTCAATGCATTTCATGATCTCCTACATAGTTTCTTATCACGCCATTGTGAACTTGTTATAATTATATGTAGGAATGAGGTTGGGAAGAGGAACTTTGACTTGGAGGAAGGAGTTCAAAAATAATCCAAAATGGTAGAATAATTTACACTTTCTGTTTCCAGCATCGGCAAGCTCACCCGGCTCCGCAGGCTGTAAGGGTTGCTAATCTAAGGAGAAATTGCGATAATGACAGCAAAATCTCCTTTTTTTAATGTTCTTGTGTTTTTTTTCAGGGCCATGCATCAAAACAGCCTGCGTGGACCAATTCCTGCAGAGATTATGAACTGCACTGAACTAAGAGCTTTGTGTGTGATCATTTCCTTCTATATTCTGATAGTTATATATATATTATTTAATTGTGAATTAGTATCATTATTGATATGTACCAATGAAGGTACTTGAGAGCCAACTATCTCCAAGGGAGCATTCCTGTTGAGCTGGGAGAACTTAAACATCTCACAATTCTGTATGTGTTCTGAATTTTCCTAATTGTTTATTCTCCATATTTTATTCTTGAATTATAATAATATACAGCTACATGAAATGTTGAGATTTATCCAACAATCTTTTAGGGGGGACAATACCTCCTTCCATTGGCCAGCTCATGCAGCTTCATTTCCTGTGAGTATACTCGTTCGTGATTTCTTCTACGGCCCGATCCAATCTTCATTCTCTGCAGACTTATACTTACTTATCTATCAATAAAAATTGAATAAATCAAATTATTATGGGTTGTGACATTCTTAAATTAAGAACAATTTGCACCATTAGAAACAGACTATAAGTGTCACTATGAATAATTGAGATTGATCTTTGAGTCGGCCTTTCAATGAAAAGGACTATAGGATTTGGGGGCTAGTTATTTCCTTGATTTCACCTTCTTCTTCTTCCTTATGCTTTTTATGACATTTTTTATGATTCTTGGAAGGGCTGTGATGGTTCAATTGATCAATGAAACAATAGTGGGCACTCTATATTAAGTAGCATGACAATCTTTGGAAAATCTCAACTCTGTTGATGGATTATTCTTCTTATATTATGGTGACTATTTTGGAGCTCTTCTCGGGTTTCTTTCTTTCCTCAATATTGTTGGTAACATTAATCTCTTTTTTATTATTTATTCTGACTGCATATGCATGGCATTGGATTATTAGTACATTAGGCACTCTTACATGTAGAGTTTGTTGTGATTTCAATGAGACTACATGTCTTTAATCCTCCCTCCATTCCTATTTAAGAATCAGTAACCTATTTTATTCTAGTTATTGGAAGTTTTTGTATGTATGATTTATCCCATATTGAGTGATGTCAGTTATAGTTTATTATTCAGGTTAATTGGATTTTTGACCATCTCTAGTGATGTTAGTTATAGTTTATTATTCAGGTTAAGAGGAGTCAGTTATAGTTTATTATTCAGGTTAAGAGGATTTTTGACCATCTTTAAGGTCAATTGCAGACTGAATTTACTAATTTTCAGTCAACTTCCGATGAATTGGAAATGCAAGCTGAATCAAAATGTGGCCACCTTGCATTTGATTACAAGTGCATGAAATGGGTGCAGTTAGAAAGCAAGGTACTTTGGTAGAATGCCTCAAATGTTTTCTTATTTATTATGCAGTTAAGGTTCAACTTCCAATGTTTATTCTGTTATCATCTTGCATGTATGTATGAATGTGAGTTTATATGGATGTTTCTGCTCTCATTTATTTGTAGGGTGATCTTAATTGCTCTCTTTTATTTGTAGGGTGCTCGAGCATTGACCGGCAAGTGACGAAAGATTCATTAGTCAGAAAGTGATGGACAATTCATTTTTCGAAAAGTGACGGAAGATTTATATTAGAAACATGTTGATCTTGTAATGTAATATTGTATTATTTTAGAAGAGATGATAATAACTTGTACTCTATGTAATACTTTTTGGTGTGAATAAATACATGTTGATCTTGTTACGAAATATTAAATATATGTGTGTTTTCAAGATTATTATTTGTAATAAAATCTCAGGTACACAAAATAGAAATGGAATATTTTTGATATATAAATGAATTGGCTGTAGTAAGAAGAATGGAAAACAAATGTAACGATTTTTTCGTTACTATTGTTTAATCTATTATAACGAAATAATGTTTATTATACTTTATTGTAACGAAGTTATTTTATTTTTAGTGAGGAAAAAACAACATTTGTAACGAAATAGTTTTAATCATAACTATTTTTTTGTGAGGAAAAAATAACATTCGTAACGAAATAATATTTATTGTGACCAATTTATTGTGAGGAAGAATCTCTTTTTGGTGAGAAAGTATCATTTGTTACAATTACTTTATTTGTAACGACATGCATACATTCGTTACAATAACCTTTAGCGTCGAGCTTTAGAGGAGGACCGTTACTTAAAGTTTTTTTCGTTACCAAAGAGTTTTTGTAACGAATTTTGGCACTTATTGTAACGAATTAGGTCCTTACACGCTGATGTGAGGAGGTCGTGCGCCACCCTGACTTATGGAAGAAACAAGTATGCGCTGGTGTTGGTGGATGACTACACCCGCTACACGTGGGTTTACTTCATGAGGGAGAAGGCAGAGGTGTTTGAGAAGTTCCAGGAGTGGAAGGAACTAGTGGAGGGAAGGCTGAACATGAGGGCGAAGAAGTTAAGAAGTGATAATGAGGGGAGTTTAACTCTAACGCTTTTAACTCTTTCTGCAGGAAATTCGGAATCCGGCGAGAGCTCTCCTGCGCCCACACCCCTCAACAAAATGGGGTCGCAAAGAGAAAGATCCGCCATCTGGTGGAGACTACCAGGAGTTGGCTACATGCCAAGGGGATTCCCAAAGCCTTATGGGCGGAGGGAATGACATGTGTTACCCCTGTGATCAACCGGCTACCTCTGAGTCCCAATAGGATGGTGTCTCCACACCAACTCATGTTCGGGGAGAAGCCAGATGTGAGTCACATGAGGGTGTTTGGCTCTACCTGTTTCGTGTACGTTCCAAAGGCTGAGAGAACCAAGTTGGAGCCGAAAGCGAGGAAGTGTGTCTTCATTGGCTACGACGAGCGGAAGAAGGGGTGGAAGTGCATGAACCCGCAAACCCACAAGTTCGTCGTCTCGCGCGACGTAGTGTTTGACGAACTGATCTCGTATCATGGAGTCTCCTCTGTGGTGCTGCCGGAGGGTGGAGAATCAAGCAGGGGAGAAGAGAGAGTCATTGAGGACTCTATGCTGGAGTTGGAGGTATCTCCAAGTGCCCCATCGCCATCTGGCTCAGGGGGAGCTTCTGGCTCAGGGGGAGCTCTGTAACAACCCTTAAAGTATAAACTTAATAATAATGATAATAATAATAAGGTTATAAAATTTCCCCCCCTCCCTTATTATTATTAAGCCCAGCCGTTCTCCCGTAAATCGAAACCCGCAAGCCGCTGCTAGGGCTATCGTCTCCCGTTCCCGATTTCGCTCTCGCACGCATCTCCCGCTCGACTCGACGACGCCGCCTGCGCCTTCTGCTCCCCTCCTCGTCGGCGCCGCCCCCTTCTTCCCCTCCTCTGGACGCCGGCAGCAGCAAGGGTTCCTTCTCCCCCTCTTCTGGACGCCGGCAGCAGCAAGGCCTCCTCATTTCCTCCGGCAGGCTGTGCCTCCTCCTTCTCTAGGGCCGGCAGTGGCTCCTCCTCCTCCAAAGAGGTCGACAGCCCTCCTCCTCTTCGTTGGGCCGAGTTTTTGCGTGGGGAACGTCTAGGTTTTTCTCGGATCCGCCTCTCCGTGGATTTTTGGGCTCCGATCCGGCCTCCTTGGGTAAAAACTCCTCCAATCTCATTGTTTCAGATTTGCCCTAATTTGTTTGTGGTGATTTTCGCTCTCCGATCGACGTAATGTCGTCGGTCCGCCTTGCGTTTGTCGTATATCCACCTAATCCCAACGTTTGTTTGTGTTTCCGGTGCCGCACATCAAATCAGGTGGTGGAATCGCTTTGAACCCTCCCCAATTTAGGGTTTCCGTCGCCTCAAAGCCGCCAAACTCCGGATGCCTGTGGTAACTTCTTCTCCCCTCACCTTGAGGGAGGTAAATTGCTAACCTGCTCTTGAGTTAGTTTTGCAAATTAACCGCCTTGCTAGCGTAGGGTTTTCTGTTGTCACGTATCAAATATCGTCTGCGATTATCCCTGAACAGGTTCAATAGAGCCTTGTCCTTGCTTGCGCCGTATAGCAGTTGCTGGTAGTTGCGGCTTCACCTTAAGGAAAGTGGAGAAATTCCCTCTCGCTTGCAAACAAGAAAATAATAGAAAACAACCTGTAATTTTAAGTACATGCAGAAATTAATCTAAAGTACCAATTAACTCTTGAAACAGGCTAGTGAATCAGGCAGGTAACTGAAACAAGCTGAAACTATCTAGAAATATTAGCCTACTCCAGAGTATAGCCTAAACAAGTATTTTGCAACGACATAAGCTGTTATCTATGAAATGCGTAGGTGTTTATAGTGGGCACACATGGTTCACACTCAAGTCCAAGTGTAAGGCTTACTAGAATGAGGGTATTTCATGCTCACCGTGATCATGCAATCAAGACGTTGCACCACCTAAAACCTAGTTTCCACGATTCGCTTATGACACTCAAGACCTAAGGGTTTCATGTTTTTTCCGAGGAGATTCCTATCACAATGCGTCATGCTCGCGAGTGATAGTTCTTATGCTATCAGATATTGATAATAATTTAGATTACCAGTAAAAAGAAATTAAATTCTTGTTTGCAAGCGAGAGGGAATTTCTCCACTTGCCTTAAGGTGAAGCCGCAACTACCAGCAACTGCTATACGGCGCAAGGAAGGACAAGGCTCTATTGAACCTGTTCAGGGATAATCGCAGACGATATTTGATACGTGACAACAGAAAACCCTACGCTAGCAAGGCGTTTAATTTGCAAAACTAACTCAAGAGCAGGTTATCAATTTACCTCCCTCAACGTGAGGGGAGAAGAAGTTACCACAGGGATCCGGAGTTTGGCGGCTTTGAGGCGACGGAAACCCTAAATTGGGGAGGGTTCAAAGCGATTCCACCACCTGATTTGATGTGCGGCACCGGAAACACAAACAAACGTTGGGATTAGGTGGATATACGACAAACGCAAGGCGGACCGACGACATTACGTCGATCGGAGAGCGAAAATCACCACAAACAAATTAGGGCAAATCTGAAACAATGAGATTGGAGGAGTTTTTACCCAAGGAGGCCGGATCGGAGCCCAAAAATCCACGGAGAGGCGGATCCGAGAAAAACCTAGACGTTCCCCACGCAAAAACTCGGCCCAACGGAGAGGAGGAGGGCTGTCGACCTCTTTGGAGGAGGAGGAGCCACTGCCGGCCCTAGAGAAGGAGGAGGCACAGCCTGCCGGAGGAAATGAGGAGGCCTTGCTGCTGCCGGCTTCCAGAAGAGGGGGAGAAGGAACCCTTGCTGCTGCCGGCGTCCAGAGGAGGGGAAGAAGGGGGCGGTGCCGACGAGGAGGGGAGCAGGAGGCGCAGGTGGCGTCGTCGAGTCGAGCGGGAGATGCGTGCGGGAGCGAAATCAGGAACGGGAGACGATAGCCCTAGCAGCGGCTTGCGGTTTCGATTTACGGGAGAACGGCTGGGCTTAATAATAATAAGGGAGGGGGGAAATTTTATAACCTTATTATTATTATTATCATTATTATTAAGTTTATACTTTAAGGGTTGTTACAAGCTCCAAGCTCTCGAAGCAGGGGGAGCGCTGCTTCAAGAGAAGTTGAAAGAGGAGCTGGAGAGGAGGAGTCTACCAGGCCTGATATCGAGTCGAGTTCGGTCGATTTCAGCTCGGATCGAAATCAAAATTTTCGACTCGAACTCAAAATCATTTTCGAGTCGAGCCGGCTCGAATCGAAATCGATTCGATTTCGAGCCAGCTCGACTCAATTTAGAGTCGGCTCGATTTTTTTTATTTAATAAATAAATTAAATAATTTTGAAAAATATGAAACCACTTCAAGCGTTAAATTATTTTTTAAATTTAACTATAATGAGCATCATTCAAGTCTTTCGAGATACTTTTTTTTAAATCACAATTGTTGACGCCAGGAAAATCCTGACCTCAAAATTCGGACCTTTGCAGCCGGAGGCTACTTGCCCAGCTGTCTGACGAGATGGACAAGCTGGCGACTATGAGGAAGCTAGGAGAGCAACAACAACAGGACCCCAGATGCTGCGGCAGGGAGGTCCCACCACGTACCCCGAAGCTCAAAGGAGTCTTCCCCTCCACAACCAAGAATGGCCGAGCAGGGTACGAGGAAGGCACCGGCTTGGCTAGCAAGCAGGGGTGACGGGCTCGAGAATTCGGAAATCGGAATCCAGAAGCTCAAGCACAGATGCCAATCCAAGTACCCCTGGGGTCCTATTTATAGGCAACCAAGGGGTAGGGGGGTTTATAGCCCAGCCCTAACCTGGCGACATATGGGATACTCGGCATGTATCTCCGACCATAGTCGCCAATCTGGCGAGTATTAGTTGCTGCTCGCACAAGCCGGGCCAATACTCGCGCAGGTCTTCTGTGGCTTGCCGGACACTTGGGGCGACATACGGGATACTCAGCACGTACCTTCGACCATAGTCGCCCCTCGGGTGAGTATTTAGCCAATACTCGTCAAGCCTTCTTTGGCTCCTGCTGGCTGATTTGTCTGCCTCTTTGACTTTGACCTCTGCCTACGTGGCCTTGAGTGGGTCCCATCCTCGGAGAATAAGGGTTGTACAACAATAAATGTATTAAACCATGACAATGAGTTGTTGATAACTCTACAGTATATAAAGCAGGCCGAATACAGGAAGAAGGCAAAAAGGAATTAACTTCGGGACTCGGCAAAAAGGAACTTCGGGAGTAAGGAGCTTCTCGTGTCCTGGAATCGAAAAAAAGTAATAAATGCCATTACCGCGGTACTGCCATTACAGGAGGTCTAGGTGGAAAGCAAAAGGCTATAAGCTTGTAGGCTATAATTGCCAAGTCTGCCATGTGCCATCATTTCAATTTTCAAAACATTAGAAATTAATTATAAATGACTTAATTATAAATGACTTTTATTTCGACTTGCTGCACCGGACTACGTACTTTGTATATCTTATAAATGCCATTAAACGCTTGTACCCTAAATAACCTATAACTGAATCATCATTTCGAGCCGGCTCGAATCATAAATCGAGCGATTCTTATCTGGCTCGAAATCGACTCGAAATTAATTTCGAGTCAGTTTTGATTCGAGTCGGTTTGATTCGATCATTTTATTTCGAATTCGATCCGATTAAAAAATCGAGCGACTATCGAGCGATTGCCGAGTTTCGATTATTATGCTCAGCCTTAGAGTCTACCGGAGTGGTAGAAAGTGGCCAAGCCTTGAGGAGGTCGAAGCGGACCATCGTCCCGCCTACTCGCTATAAGGAGGGGAACTTCGTGAGTTTGGTCTCTTGCTTCTTCGCAGGACCACTCGACGAGAGGGAACCTGCCCGCTTTGAAGATGTTGTAGGCACTAAGGAGTGGGACGTGGCCATAGATGAGGAGATGGAGGCCTTGAAGAAAAATGAGACATGGGACCTTGTTCCCTTGGTGGAGGGCATCAAACCTGTCACCTGCAAGTGGGTGTACAAAGTAAAGAAGAGAGCTGATGGAGAAGTAGAGCGGTACAAGGCTAGGCTTGTCGCTCGAGGTTTCTCACAAACCTATGGAGAGGACTATGAGGAAACGTTCAGTCCCGTGGCGAAGATGACGTTGGTGAGGACGGTCATTGCCCTAGCAGCATGCAGATGGTGGAAGCTGTGGCAGCTTGATGTGAAGAACGCGTTCCTATACGGAGAGATTGACAAGGACATATTCATGGTGCAACCACCTGGGTATGTGTCTAAGTCATATCCACGTCACGTCTGCAAGCTGAAGAAGGCCTTCTATGGGTTGAAACAGGCACCGAGAGCCTGGTATGGGAAGATTGCAAAGTATCTACAGTTCTGTGGTTACAATGCCTCAGACTCAAACTCTAGCATGTTCGTGAAGAAGAGTGGAGATCTTCACGTGATGGTGCTGCTGTACGTCGACGACATGATCGTGACAGGGAACAACAGTGAAGAGGTCGTGGCGCTGAGACAGCAGCTAGCCATTCGGTTTGAGATGAAGGATCTTGGTGAACTGCAACATTTCCTTGGACTTCAAGTGGAGAAGAGAAGTGGCGGGCTGCTCTTGACCCAGAAGGATTATGCCGAGAAGATCGTCGAGAGATTCAGCATGAAGGAGGGGAAGAGTAGTTCCGTTCCACTGGAGGTTGGGCTGAAGCTTCGGAAGGAAGAAAGGAGGATTCTTCCTGATCCGAAGATCTTCCGGGCACTAGTGGGGAGCCTTATCTATCTGACCATCACAAGGCTGGACATCGCCTTTACTATCGGTCGAGTGAGTCGGTACCCCTAGGAGCCGCGGAAGCCTCATCTGGAGGAAGCTAAGGGGATATTGAAGTATGTGAAGGGAACCTGTAATATCTAGTTGCCAACCAAAATCACCTAGAGGGGGGTGAATAGGTGATAATTGCGTCTTTTGCGGAATTGAAAATCTTGAAAATAAAGAACGCACAGAATGCAAATCACAATCACAGACGACACAAGAAATTTATAGTGGTTCCCTGTTCTTGGGTACTCCACTTGCCGGCCTCGCCAATATAGCACCACAGCTAGACTTGACTACTTCACTAAAACTCGGATCAAGAACGATCCTACAATCCTCAGAGTCAAAACTCTTACAACTCGGAGATCAAACTCCTACAAACTCAGAGATAACCTTCTCTTACAACTCCGAGAATACCTCTCCTACAACTCGGAGAACAATCTCTCCTACAATCAAATGTAAATTTAGATTGAAACAATACTTAACGAATCACGATCAGATCTGAATAATTTGATGATGATCTTCTTCCTTCTTGCGACAGAAATGGCTTTGGCTTGATGTAGAAGAAGAAGAATCGAATCGGCACAAATCAGATCTTCTAAGGTCTTGATTGATCCAATGAAAACAGGATGAGTGAGGCGATGATCGATCGACCTTTTTCTTCCACTTGGAGACGAAAATAGAAAACTCACGATCGAACTCCAACGATGGCGATGCACGTCACTAGACGACGATCTTGAATCAGATTAGGTTTTTTGGAAAATACGAACTCTGATCTTCTAATTATTATTTTGTCCTTCCATAGGAGTAATTCTTATATAGATGAAGATCTAACGATTAACCTTAAAAACGAGGAAGGACGTCACGTCAAATTGACGGAAAAGGCTTGTCGTCAAAAAGGAAAAACAAGGTTTACGAGAAAAGCTAGAACCAGACTTCTCAAGAGATCCAATACTTCTCGAGAGAAACCGGCTAGTTCTCGAAAAACAGCTTTAGAAAAGAATATCAAAGAATTATGATAAATCATCTCGAGAGATGAAAAGACTTCTCGAGAGCACAAGAAACTTATCGAGAGATGAAAGACTTCTCGAAAACAAAAATACTTCTCGAGAGAGAAAGGATTTCTCGAAAGCTACCACTGAGACAGACTTCTCGAAAACAACTGAAAAAGAAGATTTCTCGAAAACTAAGGGGACTTTCCGAGATATCATTGATTTCTCGAGAGATCATAACAGCTACTCGAAAACTTTAACTTTCTCGAAAAAGACCTTTGAGACAACCCTTCTCGAAAAATAACAAGGACTTCTCGAGAGCATTCAAGGACTTCTCGAAAAGTACCTATTCATCTCGAAAAATTTACTTAGGATAAATTTCTTCCTTTTTCTCTAGACCAATGTTGCACACCAAGCTTTGAATCTTTAAAGTCTTGATCATAAAGTGTATCCCAATTGAGAGATCACACATGAGTCAACCCCATACCCCACACAATGAAGAATTACATTGCATGAGACTGTGCTTATTGACCCATTGTGACCTGACATTGGTCTACACTTAGAAATGTGAACCTGCAAGAACATTACTAGAAAAATATATCAAATACACAAACAATTCAATCTTGGTTCAAAGTTGACTTTCTACAAATCAAGGTTATTGTGGATACAAAACCCAACAATCTTCCCCTATTTGTAGAAGTCAGAACCCTACTTACCAAGATGAATTGTATCAAAAATATACTTGAAAGAACATTAAAAACAATATCTAAATATAAGAACATGATTGTCACATCAAAATAAAAAACTATATTTAGATTTAAGATTGTCTAATGAATTAATGTTCACACAGACATATAGAAATAAAGTTTTAAAGATCCAAACAAAAACTTGACTTCAGATATCTGCCTTTTGCTTTCTCAACATTTCTTGCCTTTCAAAATAAACATATGGCTTTGGATGATACTTAGGAGGAGCTTCTGGAGCTGTTGGATTGTTGTACCCATAATTCTTGAAATGGATTCTTCTCTTGATTTGGCTTGTCTCATACTTTTTCCATTCAGAAGTGCTGTACAGATCAGAAGGTTTCACATTTCCTTCTTCTACAAGCTTGAGAGAGTCAAGAATAATCTTTGAAACTGGACTCCAAATTTCTGGATAAACCTTTGCTTCATCTACCACTGCTTTGCCAGAACCTGCTGAGCTGGAGCCAGGAACAGATCTGCTTGCAGAAGGTCCATCACCATATTTCCTTTTCCTAGAATAATGCATGGAGGAGTGAGTCTCTACTGAAGGATTAGCATCAAACTGCTCTGCTGGCCTTGGAGAAAATTGAGGAATTGAAGGAGCATCAGATTGAACTTGATCAAAATGAGGAGGAGGTTGAGCAGGGTCAATACCCAAATCAGGAAAGATTTCATGGTGGAGCCAAACAGCAGTATTAGAGGTGAAATCTTTTAACTCATTGACCTGCTTTTGGACACCTTGGGACAACTGCTCAAACCTATTAATTAAATGTCTATGAAAATCAAAAAGAGTTTGATCCAGTAACCCAGTCATCTTCTCAGTTATACTGTCCTCCCCCTTTCTGACTTCTACAGATAGGGATTGGAGAATAGAATCCTTAAACTGTCCAACCTCATCAATGATCTTAAAGGCATTTTCCTCTTCCTTTGAAACCATATATTCTTGGGTTTTTCTGACTTGAACCACTTCTGCAAGAACTGTGGCTACACTTTTTATGGTGTGATCAATGACCTTTCCTCCCTGAATAACAACTTCTTTCATGTGATCTGAACTGGTTTTGAACTCTTTCAACTTCTTGGCCATTTCCTTTTCAATATCAGACAATCTTGCATGAACTTCTCTGAAGGAATAATCTATTTTGACACTCTGTCTTTGAAGCATTAACTCAACTTTACCAAGAATTGTACTTTCATCATAAAGAGAAGGAGGAATAGGAGCTGGTAGAACTTCTTCTGGGATATCTTCAAGAATAACTGAACTTTGGAGCTTGACAGGAGATATGTTGATTCTCTCATTTTCTTCATCAACAGATTTTTCTTGTTCATCCTTGTTTGTTTCTAAACAAGGCTCTTGCTCCCCCTCAATATGTACTGGGGGAGGAGATGAACCATGCACTGAAGCATCTATATTAAAATAATAATCAGCACCTGACCCAGCCATGTGGTCACTAGTGCTAAGCACATCATCAACACCCTTTAGAATTTCACTTACCACATCTGCTATGGTGGAATCAATTCTGTCTTCATCAATAGCTGGAGGAGGTGAGAAATGATCAACTTGTTCTTGAGAAAGAAAAGTGTCTTCCATAGGAGTATCTGACACAACTTGAGCATCTGGGATGGATGGAGTTTTGGAAGGAACTTGATCTCAAGGAACTTGTTCTGATGGATCCTGAGCTGATGGAGAAAGATCTGTGTTTGTTGGAGGAGGGAGACTTGGCTCTGCTGAGGGAATGGTGTCTTGTGGAGCTGGAGATGGAGATGGATCTGGAACTGAACTGTGTTGCTGAGCTGGAGGAGGAGCTGGGATTGATGGTATTTCTGGAGGAGGAGAAGTAGGAGCTTCAAACTCTGGTGCTGAGTGAGCTGAAGAAATGGGTTCCCCCTGGAGACCTGCATCTGCAGTTGGCTTAGTAATCCTGATGTTCCACCTCTTCATTGTGACAACATCTACCTTCTTCAAATGATGTATAATAGCTCCTCTGGACATGTCAAACACAACTGGATCAAGCTGATTTAGATAAAGTGACAAAATCCTTGCAAAATTTGGACTTGTAATGCATTCTTTAATCTTATTGAATAGAAAATCTGCCCAACTGAATCTTTTTCCACAAATCACTATTGCTATCAAGCTGAAAACATCTGAAGAGACATGACCTAGGCTGCCAGTATGACATAGTAAGACTTTTGAAATTATGTCCACTAGCAATTTTCCAACATCATTCATCTTTTGTCTACGAATAGTTGATGTTCCTTTATCTAATCCACAAAAGATTAGGGCATGAGCCCAATCCTCATTACTTAGAGTATCCTCAATTTCTATCAAGGGAACTTTCAAATACTTGGAAAGAGATTTTGGATTCAACTTGACTTTGAAATTTCCAACCATTGATTTCATCCTATTTCCGTTTTTGTGTACTTTGATATTGATAAACAAATCCTCTACTTCTCTAAACAGAATTCTACATTGATATTCTAGTAAGAAGGACAGACCAGCTGCGTCTAGAAGATAAAATAGGTTTTGAAACTCATCTGAAATCGATTGAAGTCCTTCTCGCACAAGTTCACTGCCGACACCGATTTTAGGTTTTCCTGAAGGAGCCATTGATCGAGAGGAGAACTTGAAATGTGGGCTGGAGCGAGAGAAAGTCTGTCTGAATGCGAACTGGAACAACGATTTTGCAAAACAAGAAGATGAAACGTCGGCGTTTATCGAGAGGAGATGGAAGAACCTCGCGTGAACTTTTAATTCATTTCGAGACTCTATATATAGTTTGGTTTGATGTGACAATTAATTTGGTTTTAATTAATTAAAAGAAAATGAAATACACGCGTACCTGGCTCTTCATATTCTCGAATATTGAAATTAAAGTTTTCGAAAAGTATAAGACATTTCTCGAGAGGTTGTTAAAGTTCTCGAGAAGTCTCAGAACTCTGCCGATCTTCTTCCGAAAGAGCATTTCTCGAGGGATGACCCATTTCTCGAGAAGTATAGACTTATTTTTCGAAAAGTGTCATTAGTTTTCCGAAAAGTTTTAGCTCTATCCATATTCATAAAAAGCAAGTCATTTCTCGAGACATTAACTACTTTTCTCGAGAAGTTTAATGATGACTTGGATTTTTCTTCTTTGATTTTTCTTCTTTGCAAATGATAAACCTGTACTTCATTTTAGAACATAAAATAAGATAAAATTTTTAAGAAAATTCACTTATCTTCTTCTCTTCTCCTTTGCTTGACCATTATTCCATGTTGAGCATCCCAAGTTCTGTCTTGAAGAAAGAGAACTTAGTCTTATCCAGTGGCTTCGTGAATATATCTGCAATTTGCTTATCCGTAGGGACATAGCTTAAGTTGATATCCCCATTCTCCACATGTTCTCTGATGAAATGATATCTTAACTCGATATGCTTTGTCCGACTGTGTGAGACTGGATTATTTGCTATAGCAATTGCACTGGAGGAGTCACAAAACATTGGAATTTTCTTTATCTTCAAATTATAATCTTGAAGCCGATTTCTTATCTAAAGAAGTTGTGCGCAACAACTGCCTGCAGAAATATATTTTGATTCGGCTGTTGAGATTGCAACACAATTTTGCTTCTTGCTGCTCCAGGAGATAAGTCTTCTTCCGAGAAATTGACATGTTCCGGAAGTGCTTTTCCTGTCGTCTCTACTACCTGCAAAATCTGCATCTGAATAACCAATTAGCTCGCTATCATTACTTCTTGGGTACCATAAGCCAAGATTTGGTGTACCTTTAAGATATCTCAAAATTCGCTTTGCAGCGGTATAGTGAGATTCCTTAAAGTTCACTTGAAATCTGGCACAAACACATGTAGAAAACATTATGTCAGGCCTACTAGCAGTAAGGTAGAGCAGAGAGCCAATTATGCTTCTGTACTTGGTTTCATCAAAAGGTTTCCCTTTCTCATCCTTGTCCAGAGACATAGCTGAGCTCATTGGAGTCCTCATAGAGGTTGCACTCTCCAATCCAAATTTCTTAATCAACTCCTTGGTGAATTTTGTCTGTGAGATAAAAATTCCATCTTCAGATTGTTTCACTTGAAGTCCTAAGAAATATTTTAGCTCTCCCATACTGCTCATTTCAAACTTTCCTTGCATAAGTTTTGAAAACTTTTTGCAAAGATTGTCGTCCGTAGAGCCAAAAATGATGTCATCGACATAGATTTGCACTAGTAAAATCTTGCCTTTTACTTCCCTAAGAAATAATGTTTTATCTATCTTTCCTCTTGTGAACTTGTTCTCAAGAAGAAAATTAGATAGCGTCTCATACCAAGCTCGAGGAGCTTGTTTTAACCCATACAAAGCTTTTTGTAGTAAGTAAACATAATTAGGATGTTCAGAATCTACAAAACCTGGAGGTTGTTTAACGTATACTTCTTCTTTTATGTTACCATTCAGAAAAGCTGACTTAACGTCCATTTGGTATACGGTGAAACCTTTGAATGCAACATAGGCTAAGAACATTCTGATTGCTTCAAGTCTTGCTACCGGAGCATAATTTTGATCGAAGTCGATCCCTTCTTCCTGTCTATAACCTTTTGCTACAAGTCTGGCTTTGTTCTTTATAATTGTTCCATCCTCATCCAACTTGTTCCTGTAAACCCACTTTGTTCCAATAATATTTTATCCTTGGGTTTTGGAACTAGTGTCCACACCTTGCAACGCTTGAATTGATTTAACTCTTCTTCCATTGCAATTATCCAATGGGGGTCTTCATTTGCTTCTTGAAACTTCTTCGGTTCAACCTGTGAAAGAAAACTTAAATGCATATTTTCGTTAGTAGTACCTCTTCTTGTTCTAATTCCGACTTGAGGATCTCCTATGATTTGATCAATAGGATGATCTCTCATGTGTCTAACTCAAGGTTCCTTGCATCAGTTTGAACATTTGGAGCATCATCTGCTACTTGAATGTCTTCCTCCACTTGTACTGGTTCTTCATCAAAATGATCTTCTTCTTCATTTGTGATTGGGGAAGAGATCTTGACGAAGGTTTGAGCATCAACTTTGACTGGCTCATCCAAGCTTATATCTTGTGTCTTTGAACCTGTACCTTCCATAGAAGCACTAGAAGAGCTGCTATGTAACAAGCTCGTTTCATCAAATACAACATTAATAGACTCTTCTACAACCAGGGTTTTCTTATTAAATATTCTATAAGCTCTACTATGGCTGCTATAGCCTACAAAAATATCTTCAAAACTCTTTTCGCTAAACTTGGTTTTGTAATGCTTTCCATTATTAAGTACAAAGCATTTGCAACCAAAGATTCTAAAATAAGAGATGGTTGGTCTCTTCCCTTTTAGTAGTTCATAAGGAGTCTTTTCATGCTTTTTGTTTATGAGTGCTCTGTTTTGCACATGGCATGCAGTGTTGACTGCTTCAGCCCAAAGATATTCGGGTAGAGAAGTGTCACTCAACATCGTTCTGCAAGCCTCAATGAGTGTTCTATTTCTTCTCTCAGCTACCCCATTTTGTTGTGGAGTTCGAGGAGAGGAAAACTCATGAAAGATACCTAGACTTTCACAAAAATCTATCATGGCCCCAGATTCAAATTCTGTTCCATGGTCACTTCTGATTTTGACCATCGAACATTCAAATTCGTTCTGGATTTGCTTGACAAACTTGGTGAAAATGTCAAACGTATCTGACTTGTGTTTTAGAAAGAATACCTATGCAAAACGTTAGTAATCATCTACAATAACTAATGTGTAAGACTTACCTCCTAAACTTCTAACTTGCAAAGGACCAAATAAGTCCATATGAAGTAGGTATAAACACCTAGTAGAATCTTTGCCTAAAATGCTCTTAAAGGTAGCTCTTGTTTGCTTGCCTTTTACACAAGCATGACAAGGTCTATCTTTAATGCACTTAATATTTGGCGCATCACGTACTAAGTTTTGAGAAAATAATTTATTTATAGTTTTGAAATTTATATGTGCTAATCTCTTATGCCATTGGTCAGCAAGAGATGCACTATTTTTTGCTAAGAGACACACTGGTGCAGAAGATGATAAACAAAGAAAATTTAAACAGAACATATTTCTACAACGAGTACCTGATAAAATTGTTTCTAGATTTTCTACCGATTTTATCAAACATTTATCTCTACGAAAATCAACTATATATCCTTTGTCACAAAGTTGACTTATGCTTATCAGATTATGTTCTAACCCTTCCACATAAGCTACATCTGAAAAGGATACATTATCGTTAGAAATCATACCATAGCCTTTTGTTATCCCTCTGTCAGATCCGCCAAATATAACTTTTGGACCGTTTTCAATTGGAATGTAATTTTGCAAAAGGCTTCTTGTTCCGGTCATATGCCGAGAACAACCACTGTCCAAATGCCAGATAGGATTATTGTTGGCCTTTGGACATACCCGCAAAAACAAATTATTTTGCCTTAGAAGCCCAAACAACTTTGGGTCCTTGGTCCCTTGTTAGTTCAACACCACGAGGAACATTAACATTGCGAGTGGTCTTTCTTGCATTGTTAACTTGTGGTCTTTTGGAATAGGTGAGATTGAACCAACAATCTACGACAAAGTGACCTATTTTGCCGCAACACCAACAATTAAACCTGTTGTATCTTTTCTTAATATTTTCCTGCTTAACTCTTTGAACGTTGATTTTAGCAGGAGCAATCCTTCTTGATGAGGATGCATCATGAGTACAACATACACAGGGTAACACTTTCTCCTTTGGCTTAGGTACAATAGTCTTTACTATTGGTGCTTTAACAGCACTTGGACCATGAACATAAGGACCATAATCTTTTAAATTTACTTCTTCATAAGGTGCTTTGAAAGCACATTGACCGAGGTATTGAGGACGAGCCCACCCCTTATAGTCATTGACAGGCGCAAAATTAATTGGTCGTGTCAAGTGACCATAAGAGCTTTCCATGTCATAAGCATTTGTGGGAAGTAGAACTTTCTTAAATTTCACTTGTTCTAGATGGGCTTTCCCTTTTTCTTCGATAGTAGCTTTCTTAGCATTTTTATTTTTCTTCTTGACACGGGTGCCTTTAGAAGAATTACTTGGCCCATCGACATGACCTAAACCACTGCTATTTGCTTTAGCAGAGAAAGTATCAATGATTGGAAGAATGGTTTTCGGTTGTGAAAACTTTTCAACTAGCTTTTTCTCAGCGGCTAGCTATTCTTCCAGAACTTTAATAGAGTTCTCTTTCAGATCAAGGAGCTCATCTGAGCTTTTGATTTTGTCTTTCAAGATTTGGTTTTCCTCCTTAAAGAAAGAAAGTTGTTCAACTTCCTTTCTCAAATTAGATTCCACTTCTTTGAGAGACATGATCTCCTTGGCCTGTGTTTTGACTACCTTTCGGCATTTGTCAAAGATTTTAAACATTTCAGTATATTGGGTCATGAGGTTTGAGTCATCATCTGAAAGATAATCCTTTTGTTCAGCTGAGGCATATTCAGAATCAGATAAGATGGTGTGAGAATTTACCTTCCCGGTATATGGAGGTTCTTCTTCTTCATCAGTCATAGCCATCAGCCCAAAGTAGGCTTCTTCTTCACTACTTGATTTCTCCGAGTCACTGTCGCTTAAAGTTTTATTCTTTTTAGCGACTAGACTCTTTTCAGTCTTCCTTTTCCCGTGGGTGGATTTCCTTTCTTCTTTTCTTCCACCCTCTTTCTTTTTATAAGGGCATTCATCAATCATGTGCTCTGGCTTATTGCAACAATAGCAAACTATATCAGAAGAAATATGTTTACCAGTTTTAGATTTATACCTGTCATGATTGCTAGAGCTCTTTTTGTGATGATCACCATCACGTCGAGAATGTCTATTTTCAGAGGAAAACTTATTCTTCAAGTGTCTTCTTTTGTTTAACAATTTCTTAAACTGACGAGAGATTAGAGAAAACTCTCCATCAGACATTTCAGAACTGGAGGAGCCGGCTTCAGATTCTTTTTCATCATCAGATTCTTGTGTTCTAACTGGAGACAAAGCTCTGCTTTTTCTGGAGCTTTCGGCTTTCATATCCAAGGTCCTTTCCTTGTTAGAAATTCTATTCTCATCTTCTTCTGTTTTGCGAATGTTCATTTGCAGTTCATGGGATAATAATTTCCCAAATAGATTCTGTGGGTCTAGATTTGGTAACTTTCCAAACTCTCTGATTGCAACTATCTTGCTATCCCAGTCTTTCGTTAGGGATCGCAGGAATTTGTCATTTAGTTCACCATTAGTAAATTCCCGACCATAATTCCTTAGGCCGTTTACTATCTTGAAGAATCTTTCATAAGCATCAGCAATGCACTCCTTTTTATTCTGCTTGAAAGCCTCGTACTCTTGATTCAAAAGAGATCTTCTATCATCTCTTACTTCTTCAGTACCTTCCATAAGGACTATTAAAGACGTCCACATTTCTTTGGCAGAATTACAGTGAATTAAGTTTTGCAACATTGAATCATCCACTGCACTGGCAATTATGCTCTTTGCCTTTTTGTCCAAAGCAACGAGAGCGATCTCATCCTTTGTTAAGTCCATCATTTTCTTTGGTACTTTTAAGGTTGGATCAATAGTAGAAGCGGTCATAGGCACATGAGGTCCTTTTTCAATGACTTGGAAGATTCTTGGGTCTGCGGCTTCCATATAAAATCTGACTCTTTCTTTCCACATAGGAAAGTTAGCCTTAGTGCATATTGGCAATTTCAACGAAGACGATTCCTTGCACTTTTCCATGATTTGTTAGCAATTAGAATGGAGAGATCCTATTCAAGGTGGTAACCTTTCAAGAATAGCCTCCTCTGATACCAATTGTAATATCTAGTTGCCAACCAAAATCACCTAGAGGGGGGGTGAATAGGTGATAATTGCGTCTTTTGCGGAATTGAAAATCTTGAAAATAAAGAACGCACAGAATGCAAATCACAATCACAGACGACACAAGAAATTTATAGTGGTTCCCCGTTCTTGGGTACTCCACTTGCCGGCCTCGCCAATCTAGCACCACAGCTAGACTTGACTACTTCACTAAAACTCGGATCAAGAACGATCCAACAATCCTCAGAGTCAAAACTCTTACAACTCGGAGATCAAACTCCTACAAACTCAGAGATAACCTTCTCTTACAACTCGGAGAATACCTCTCCTACAACTCGGAGAATAATCTCTCCTACAATCAAATGTAAATTTAGATTGAAACAATACTTAACGAATCACGATCAGATCTGAATGATTTGATGATGATCTTCTTCCTTCTTGCGACAGAAATGGCTTTGGCTTGATGTAGAAGAAGAAGAATCGAATCGGCACAAATCAGATCTTCTAAGGTCTTGATTGATCCAATGAAAACAGGACGAGTGAGGCGATGATCGATCGACCTTTTTCTTCCACTTGGAGACGAAAATAGAAAACTCACGATCGAACTCCAACGATGGCGATGCACAGCACTAGACGACGATCTTGAATCAGATTAGGTTTTTTGGAAAATACGAACTCTGATCTTCTAATTATTATTTTGTCCTTCCATAGGAGTAATTCTTATATAGATGAAGATCTAACGATTAACCTTAAAAACGAGGAAGGACGTCACGTCAAATTGACGGAAAAGACTTGTCGTCAAAAAGGAAAAACAAGGTTTACGAGAAAAGCTAGAACCAGACTTCTCAAGAGATCCAATACTTCTCGAGAGAAACCGGCTAGTTCTCGAAAAACAGCTTTAGAAAAGAATATCAAAGAATTATGATAAATCTTCTCGAGAGATGAAAAGACTTCTCGAGAGCACAAGAAACTTATCGAGAGATGAAAGACTTCTCAAAAACAAAAATACTTCTCGAGAGAGAAAGGATTTCTCGAAAGCTACCACTGAGACAGACTTCTCGAAAACAACTGAAAAAGAAGATTTCTCGAAAACAAAGGGGACTTTCCGAGATATCATTGATTTCCCGAGAGATCATAACAGCTACTCGAAAACTTTAACTTTCTCGAAAAAGACCTTTGAGACAACCCTTCTCGAAAAATAACAAGGACTTCTCGAGAGCATTCAAGGACTTCTCGAAAAGTACCTATTCATCTCGAAAAATTTACTTAGGATAAATTTCTTCTTTTTTCTCTAGACCAATGCTGCACACCAAGCTTTGAATCTTTAAAGTCTTGATCATAAAGTGTATCCCAATTGAGAGATCACACATGAGTCAACCCCATACACTACAAGAAAGCTGACATTTAGTGACGAAATCTTTGTGACGAAATATATTTCGTCACTAAAAACACCTCTTTTGTGACGAAATATAGTTCGTCACTAAAAACACGTCTTTAGTGACGAAATAAATATTTGGTCACTAAAGACATATCTTTAGTGACGAACTATAAGTTTCGTCACTAAAGTAAATTTTCTAAAGTATTTAGTGACCAAAAACAATTTAGTTACTAAATTATTTATTTAGTGAATAAAAAAATTAGTCACTAGTCATCAAAGTTTTGATGTTTTTTTATAACAAAATTCATTTATTCTCTCCTAATGAAAATGCGCTTAATATGAGAATGCGCTTAATATGCCTATCAAAATTCTTGTTTTTTATGAAATCATCATTGGAGGTAATACGATCCACGTTGTTGCCGCCCCAATATTTTCTTTGCTTCGTCAATGATGGGGGAGCCGGCGGATGGGGTTGGGTACTGTGAGAGAATGAACGACAAAAAAGAGTTAATGTGAGAATAATCTGGTACGATGAGAGAGGCAATGTATATAGTGGTTGCCGACTTAGGAATATCCGGCGGTCGATGGTGAGAGACACATGAAAGAACATATATATATGAAGCGCCACAAGAACTATTCACGATGATCATGCGAGTGAATATTGTAAAATACTTTTAAAATTTTATAAATTATGTCTTATTTTTACATTATGCAAAATACACTAAATTTGTTTTTTAAGTGTTTTTTCATATTTCCATTAATAAAATCTAAATTAAATAATTTTATAATGCCATTTTTATCAGGGCAAAATAAATTGGCGTTCCCTACTTGTTCAGCCATTCTGCATTCCGCCGGTTTCCTCGAGACCTAACTTCTTCAACCGTTCGATTTTATCAAAGCAGGGACGTGCCCTAACTTCTTCAACCGTTCGGCCTTCCGCCATCTTGCTTCCTCGCGACATGTTTGCTGTCCATGGTGCGAGCTCACTGACCCACCGTCCATGGTGCGAGCTCACCGACCCATTCGCTCTTCATGATTGTTTTCATCGCCGCCTTCGTCTCCTGGTTATTTATATATTTTATCGAGAATAATAATGCTGAATTAAATGGAGAAGATCAGAAGTCAAGAGCCAAGGAACCTGGACAGAAGAGCAAGGGCCATATGCAGATTACGAAGAAACTGCAGTAATGATGCTGCAGGAAGTTTTGGAAGCCGATGCATCTCCCGCCTGTTCTTTTCTTTAATACCATTTCCGTGTAGTCTCACCTATATAAGAGACAAGAAATCCTTGTATCAGTTGAATATTATGATCAATGAAATGTGCTTTCATTTTCCTTCCTTTTCCCCTTCTCGTTTCTTAAACTTTGATCTTTCACTGTTGCTCTGCTGTGCTTCCTCGCAACAGTGGTATCAGAGCGTGATTTGTTGTTAAAATGAGCCATCAGAGCAAGGGAGTGTTCGATCAAAGGAATTAACACCCATATCATAATTCCAGCCTCATCATATGGCGGTTTCAAATTCATCCCACATGTTCCAGTTCACGCAAACTGGAGTTCCCATCTTCGATGGAGAACATTACAGCTACTGGGCAACCCATATGCGCCTATTTTTTCAGTCTCAAGGACTATGGGACATGGTGGAAAAAGGAAAAGCAGGGGCTACATCTTCCTCATCCAAAGGGAAAGATAAAGATGATGAATCCAAGGCTCAGGCAGCAAAGCAAGAAGCTAGAGCTCTCCTCTACCTGCACCAAGGCGTCAGCAAAGAAATCTACCCAAGGATAATGGAGGCTTCCACAACAAAGGAAGCTTGGGACACCCTTCTCTCTGAATTCCAGGGATCAGAAAAGGTAATCGATATCAAACTTCAACATCAGTGGAAATTATTTGAGAATCTTGCCATGAAAGAAACAGAAACCATACAAGATTTTGTATCACGTGTTATGGGCCCAGTAAGCAATATTAGAAGTCTTGGAGATGAGATAAAAGACAAGAAAATTGCTCCCAAAATACTCAGGTGCCTTACACCAAAATTTGATCCAATAGTATCCACCATTGAAGAAACCAAAAATCTAAAAACACTTTCAATCTCTGAGCTTATGGGATCACTCCAAGCCCATGAGGAGAGAATGAGAAGGCGCACTGATGATTTAGAGAAAGCTTTCCAGTCCAAAGTTGCTCTAACTCCAAACGGGAAAATGAATATGAGGGAGTCTAAGACCTCAGCCGGGGGTAGAGGAAGAGGGAGACCAGGAGAGATAAGAAACCCCAATGTTACTCAAACCGATTTTAAAACTAATAGTACACCACTGTTCTGCACTCTCTGCAAAAGAACTAATCACGTTGCATTTGATTGCTTTTACAAATGCAAACGATGTAAAAGACCAACTCATATGCAAAAAGATTGCCGGTCAAAAGATAAGGAAGAGAAAAAGGAGAGTGCCAAGTTCACTGAGGTAACTGAGAAACTTCTCATTTCAAAAATTAACTCCAACAACAGTAGCCATGAAATCTGGTATATAGACAGTGGAGCCTCAAACCACATGACACCCAATAGGCAAATCTTTGTGGAGCTAAATGAACCTGTAAAGTCCTCAGTCATGGTGGGTGATGGTGTAGAGCTAAATATAAAGGGGAATGGAACAGTTGCTGTCTTATCCAAGCATGGGGAGGTCAGGCACATAGAGAATGTCCATTATGTTCCCTCACTCTCTCAAAGTCTCTTAAGTGTGGGGCAACTAATGAAGAGAGGATACACAATAATGTTTAAAGAAACTCAGTGCCACATCCTACTTAATAATACCAGCATTTGCATTGCATCCATACAAATGTCTGATAATCAATTGTTTCCAATGAATCTTAGTACTCCTCCAGAACAGACTTTTGTTTGCAAAACCACTGTTACCTGGCACAACAGGTTTGCACATTTGAACTATGTGGATTTACATAAACTTCAATCCAAGGACATGGTGATTGGACTTCCTAAACTTCAAGAAGAAGAAAGTCTGTGTGAAGACTGCATCATGGGAAAAATACATCGTGAAAGTTTCCCAACATCTACAACAAAAACTGAAGAGCCCCTAGAGCTGGTCCATGCAGATCTCTGGGGACCTTCTCCAACTCCATCACTGGCAGGTATGAGGTATTATCTATGCTTCATTGATGATTTCTCAAGGTTTTCGTGGATATACTTCCTACAGAACAAATCAGAAGCCTTCACTAAATTTAAAGAATTTCAAAACCTTGTTGAAAATGAAAGCAAGTGCAAAATAAAAAGGCTAAGAACAGATCGAGGTGGAGAATTTATTGGAGAAGAGTTCATGGCTCACTGCCGGTCTCATGGGATCCATCGTGAGCTGACTGCACCACGCACCCCAGAGCAGAATGGCGTAGTTGAACGCAAGAACAGAACCATTATTGAAAAGGTCAGAGCTTTGCTTGGACACCATCATCTTCCTGAAGACTACTGGGCAGAAGCAGCCCAAACTGTTGTTTATGTTTTAAACAGGAGTCCCACAAGATCACTAGGAGATGTGACTCCATATGAAGTATGGAAAAAGAAGAAACCCAAAGTCCAACACTTCAGAACATTTGGGTATCTTGCTTATCGACACATACCAAAAGAAGACAGGAAGAAACTTGAGCAGAAAGCTGAGAAAGGGATATTCATTGGATATAGCCTGCAATCCAAAGCTTATCGTATTTACAACCCTGAGACAAAGAAGCTGCATGTCTCCAGGGATGTCGTTTTTGATGAAGAAGCATCTTGGGTTTGGGATCAGCCTCAACATAAGGTTCAACATGTAATGAACAATGAACCTTTGGTTTTTTCCTATCCTCCTGATGGGGTTGCTATCACTAATGAACAGCCGTCCATGCCAACAGAAGGAGGAGAAATGCCGGTCTCTGATTACTCAGATTCTGAAATCGATGAGGATTCATCATCTCCCAAGAGGTATAGGTCCCTGTCTGAAATTTATACTCAAACTGAAGCTGCTTTTCTCATTGCAGAAGAACCCAAAGAATTCTCTACCGCTGTTACTGACCCAAATTGGAGAAAGGCGATGGAAGAGGAGATAAAAATGGTTGAAAAGAACAGAACATGGAAGTTAGTCCCACGGCCGCCAGACAAGAAAATAATAGACTTAAAATGGGTCTATAAGTTGAAACATGATGAAGAAGGGAAGGTAATAAAACATAAAGCCAGAATTGTTGCTAAGGGCTTCACCCAGCGGCGTGGAGTAGATTATACTGAAACCTTTGCCCCCGTGGTGCGAATGGAGACCATCAGAACTATGTTAGCTGTTGTTGCCCAATGCAATTTACTGGTGCATCAGCTAGATGTTAAGTCAGCTTTTCTTAACGGCACAATCGAAGAAGAAATCTATGTTGCTCAGCCAGCTGGATTTGAAGTACCAGGAGAAGAAGCAAAGGTCTATAAACTTCAAAAGGCCCTCTACGGCTTAAAGCAGGCCCCAAGGGCATGGAATCAGAAAATAGATTCCTATCTCATCACTAATGGATTTCATAAAAGCAAGCATGATCCCTCTCTGTACACCAAAAGGTTTGACTCGTCCCACTTCTTGCTGCTCTGCTTATATGTTGACGATTTAATTTTTATTGGGTCGTCACAAAAGCTAATTGACGAATTTAAGTTGGTGATGAAGAGAGAATATGAGATGAGTGATTTGGGCTTGATGAAGTTCTTCCTTGGTTTTCAAATCATGCAAGAACCAGGACAAATTTTCATCAACCAAGAAATCTATATAGAAAAGCTGCTTGAAAAATTTGATATGACTGAATGCAATCCTGTCACCACGCCAATGGCAACTAGTATCAAATTCACTCATCCCAAACATAGCAAGGCAAGCTCAGAAGAAGAGTACATGAGTTTAGTAGGATCCCTCATATACCTTACAAACTCTAGACCCGATATAGAGAATGCTGTCAGCATCCTGTCTCGACATCTTTTCAAGCCCAACTCAGAAGACCTCATCATTGCCAAGCGTGTGCTGCGTTATTTAAAGGGAACTAAAAATTTGGGATTACTATATCAGAAAGAGGAAGAAATCGAGCTCACTGGCTACACTGACAGCGACTGGGGAGGGGACACAGATGATAGGAAAAGCACCAGCGGGTATGTTTTCATGCTTGGAAGCAAAATTATTTCCTGGTCCTCTCGAAAGCAAAAGATTGTCGCACTATCTTCAGCAGAGGCTGAATACGTTGCAGCTTGCTCTGCTGCATGCGAAGGCGTCTGGCTGCAGCAACTATTAGAAGGAATGTTACCTCAGAACGACTCAAAGCCAATCAAGGTATGGTGTGATAACACTGCTGCCATAGGGATAGCCAAAAATCCCATATTTCATAATCGTACAAAGCATATTGAGCTCCGATTTCACTTCCTGAAAGAGTTGGTTGAGTCACAGCAGATTGAACTTTCTCATTGCCCCACAAGCAAACAGTTGGCAGACATAATGACTAAGCCCCTTCCAACTCATGTGTTTACCTCTATGAGAAGCAGACTTGTTACAACCTGGAATCCAGCATTAAGAGGGAGTATCGAGAATAATAATGCTGAATTAAATGGAGAAGATCAGAAGTCAAGAGCCAAGGAACCTGGACAGAAGAGCAAGGGCCATATGCAGATTACGAAGAAACTGCAGTAATGATGGTGCAGGAAGTTTTGGAAGCCGATGCATCTCCCGCCTGTTCTTTTCTTTAATACCATTTCCGTGTAGTCTCACCTATATAAGAGACAAGAAATCCTTGTATCAGTTGAATATTATGATCAATGAAATGTGCTTTCATTTTCCTTCCTTTTCCCCTTCTCGTTTCTTAAACTTTGATCTTTCACTGTTGCTCTGCTGTGCTTCCTCGCAACATATTTCTTCCGCGATGAGCCCCTCGTTCTCTTCCTCCGCACCGTCTGTTGTCTTATTGAAGGTTATTTTTCCAAGCTATTTATGTGTAATTTCTTTTGCGTGATGCTAATTGTTCATTGCTTGAACAATAATCTTATAACTATACTGCACCAGTTTGAATGTTCTTCATTTCGGTAGAAGTGGGATGATAATTGATTTCCGATCATGGAAGATCCACTGGTCATATTGTTCGCTCGAGAGTTGAAATGTTGGACTGGTTTTTTGTTTGTTTGAATGGGATCTCGTGAGCCCACAGGCTGCAAGGTGAATTCTCACACCAGTTTGTTCAGATCTTATTGCTGGTTTTATTCAAATAAGTTCGTGTTTTTCTTTGATCTCATCTTTCTTGGGTTTGCCTTACTTCTGGGCTTTTAGTATATGGTTTTCTATTGCCCTTCTTACGTTAAACCTGTTTGTCAAAAGGTTTAAATAAATTTCATATGAGCCAGAGTGTATTCTTGTATTATTAAAGCTTTTGCATATTTGGTTGATAATTTTGCAATGTTTCTGTTTATTTCATATGAGCCAGAGTGTGATTTTTAATGTTTCGGTTTATTTAATTCACCATCATTATTGGCATATTTTACAAAATTGCTCACTTCCCTAATTGCATGCAGTGAAGATTCACGATATGTACGGGCAATGGCATGCCTTAGTAGGACCTCGATTGTGAAAGCTAAGGCTACGTGCCTCATGATTTTTTTCCTAATCCAAATACCCACATATCTTATTTGTCCAAAGAGGTGGAAAATATTGATGGTAGTCAGGTTGATGGATTCCATTAAAACTAGAGCATCGTGAAAGTAGTTTCTAGCATCTCTGCTTTAAATTATATTAGACAATTTGGTTTTTGTGCATTTCTTGACACTACATGCAGTCATGAAATTTGAATATCGTAGTGTTATGTTCTTCATTGGACAAAAAGATGGAGAAAGTGCGCACAGTATATCAGAAGATGGCAAAAAGATGTCGGATGATGGAACAAGAAAATGAAAGTCTAACAAAGATCGACAAGAACTTCAGGAAAAATATGCTGAGAAATCTAGGTTAATATTTCATTAGTGCTTTCCTATATTAAGAGTATACTGTTAATTGTTTCTAATGTAACAAGCAGGCAAAAGCGAAAACTTGATGAGATGTAAGATCAGTTGAGGAATGAGTATGAATGTGTGAAGTGCTCGGCAATCCAACCTGCAAGTAATTTCTTTCCAAGAACTGAGCCAGACTTATTCTCGAGCATGGCCAATATGATGGATAGCAGAGATCCTCCAAGACAAGGTAATCTGCAATTACAACTGCTAAAACTTTCTCATGTTCAGTTTCTCACTACATTCCATTTATGTGGGATAGGAAACAAAATTGCAATTAGTTGAATGAATTAGGTATTACTTTTAAAAGCTAAAATTGATAGCATGCTAAGAATGCTTACTGAGCAAAGCTATGACCTCTTAGAATGTTTTCTTTAGCTCCCCCAAAGTACTAGTCCATTCATCTGTTTGCAGATCGATAAGTTTTCACTCCTGAAACTCCAGGGCAGAGAGAGAGTTGGCTTTCTGCAAGACAGAAAAATTCCAGAGGATCACCTGCAAAGATGGCACCAGTTTCTCTAGATGATAGAGCTAGCAGGCCGGCGCGCCCAATATTTGGATTTGGTGTCAGCAATCCTGTTGCAACTTAATGCAATCTCATCATCTATCCTATGAAGAGGCCCCAGTATTGATGTAAGTATTCTACCTTATGCGTTGTTTCATTGCACTTAACATTAGTTCATTATTTAAAAGGAACAATTCCACGTGTAAGAAAAATGATATTTATAAAAGTAAAACACAAATATTTCTATTTACAATTATATGATCAATCTAGAAGAGCTCAATAAAATTATCAATTATTATTATCAACCATTGTTAGCTTCTAAATGTTGTTTCTGGACTTGTGGGTCTTGCAACCAGCTTTACCTAATGGTCAATCAATCAACAAGTAAACAAGTTTTGACTATCAATTAAGTGATTGATTTATATTAACTAACCATTATAAAATTTAACTTTATGTCAAAACTAATCAGAAGCACAAGCATAATATTTCTAAACTTTTTGTCAAAACTCATTTTGATTTCCAGTTGTGTCAAAACTCATTTTGATACACTACTAGAAAATTGACTTTTAGCAACGCTCGTATTGCCCACGGCCATTTATCGTGGCAAACAGTCAAATTATCGTGGTTAAAAGTCTAAAATCGTGGCCAAAAGTCATAGACAAAGGGTATTTGCCACAGAAAGAGCATGGCAAATACTTTTTTGCCACGCTCGTATTGCACACGCCCATTTGCCACGGCAGCCCGTGGCTAAAAGTCTTTTGCCACGATTTTGTACTTTTAGCCACGGTATTTGCCCTGGCTAAACGTCAATTTTCTAGTAGTGATACTTTTTGTCACTCCTCTCCCCAACCAGTAAAACTCCTCTCCCCAACCAGTAAAACTCCTCTCCCCAACCAGTAAAACTCCTCTCTACCACCACCCAACAGCTCCATCTTTCCCCCAACCAGCCACAAACTATTGTAGGCACTCCCAAAAAGCAAACCTCCATTTCCTCCCCAGCATACAGCTGCTGCCCAGCCACCATACAACCACAACCCGATCCCTGCTGCTTGGACAACCGTTCTCCACTTCAGAGGGACCCAATTTCAGCCACCGGAGGCTCTCCCAGGTAACTCAAAATTGCCAACCGACTAAGATAATTTGACGAAGAAAGAGGCGGTGATCCAACACCGGAAGGCCTTTGGTATTGGCGGCGATAAACTGTTGAGGCTCCGCTCAAGATAGTCCACAATACCTCATCAAATGTGGAATGAGTATTTATAGTATCTCCAGCGTAGAGCAATTCCCTAGTGACACGGAACCCATTAGGTAGTTCCGAGTCGGTCCTGACACGCGCGGACATATTATTATAAATAGAACTAACAATCTCCTCCTATGTCCGCGGTATACCGACGTTGGAAAAGGGTTGGTGTGTGTAATGTTCAACCAGTTCGACTCATTACACAACCGTGTCCGCAAGTACCTGTTATGACATATTGGACTGAAGAAAACAGAAGTATGTATGCACGCATAAGCATAGGACATAGACTAAGCAGCATCACATCAGAATCCAAGTACAGTCAAAGAGATAGGTACCAGAAGACCTAATGTCTCATGACTAACAAGGAGTAGGAAATAGTCCAAACAAAACAGGTAAAGAGAGCTAAACAGTGCTCTAAGTCAGAGAAAGAAAACCAAACAGATACTCTAGAAACCATCATCCAGCAGATCATCCTTTTCAGGATCCCAGTCTGCATGTGCTCCTCCTGCATCAGCATTTTCTGTAATTTCCAACTGAGAACTTCATTTAGAATGAATTCAACAATGGAAAATGTACATGTATCTAGTTCTGTATATAAGAACGTAGTACTTTAATTATGCTCAGAGGATATAGGTAGAGTATTTCAGGTTTAACCGTAGAATCTAATAACTGTTTCCAAACGAAACAATTTCAGACTTTTGGACAACGCAGCTATATTTGTGTTCCTATGTGTGATATCCTGGTTACTGTTCTTCTAGGGTTAATTGGAACTCATCAAATGTGGAATGGAACCAATCAACAGGAGAAGGTCCAAAACAAGTTAGATCGTGTTATCAAATGTGGAATAACACTCTCCTCCAAGTTAAGGAAGACGAATCTGGATGAGGTTGTTATCATCAAATGTGGAATGAAACAACCAACCAGAGGTTCGTACTCAGCGACCAAAATACCAACGGAGCACAATATGCTAAATTTGACAAAGGAATCAAAACATTCGGACTTAGGCTGGTTTCAAACCGCTTTGAGTCCCATTTCCCCCACTGTTTTGATTGAACGGTCTCGGGGCATTCCTTTTGTCAGTGGATCAGCTAGATTATCCTTCGATCGCACGTCGACCAAAGTAATAACGCCTTGTTCTTTAAGATAATTCAATAGGGCGTGTCTCAGTCGTACATGTCGTCTCTTAGTGTTAAAGAGGACATTCTTAACAACTTGGACTGCAGCCTGATTATCACAGTATAGGCTTAAAGAATTGATTTGAACTCTAGACAAGGGAATGTCTAAGATCAAATTTCTGATCCAGTCTGCCTCTTCACCAGCTGAAGCTAAGGCAAATAACTCGGCTTCCATGGACGACAAAGCTATGCATGTCTGTCTCTTGGACTTCCAAGTAACTGCAGCGCCACCTAATGTGAATATGAATCCACTTGTGGACTTGCTGTTTGAAACTTCTGAACACCAGGAGGCATCAGAGTACCCTTCCAAAGTAGAAGGGTGACCAGTGTAGCACGGAGCGTGGTCTTTAGTACCTTTGAGATACTTCATCAGCCTATCTAGGGCATCCCAATGCTCTTTGCCTGGACTACTGGTAAAGCGACTTAGCATGCTTACGGAGAAAGCAATGTCAGGTCTAGTGCAGCTTGTGGCGTACATGAGACTTCCAATGATCTTTGAGTACTTGACTTGGTCAACACTTGTTCCTTCATTCAGACTCAGCTTGACATTCAGATCAGTGGGTGTTTCAACAGGCCTACAATCTTTATAACCCCAGGTATTAAGAATCTGCTCTATGTAGTGAGCTTGACTCAGAGTGACACATCCCTTGTCTACTCTTACATTCATACCTAGTAGGGTATCAACGGGACCAAGGTCCTTCATATCAAACGCTTTGGCGAGAGCGGACTTAATATCCCTCACGACAGCTAGGTCTGACCCCAGGATCAACATATCATCCACATAAAGGCATATGATGACAGTTTGGTTCGACATTGAGCGGTAATAGAGACACTTATCTGAAAGACTGGACTGAAATCCAAAGCTCTTTACCACTTGGTCAAACTTCATGTGCCACATCTTAGGTGCTTGTTTAAGCCCATAGATGGATTTATCGAGTTTGCACACTTTGTCCTTTAGATCTGTATGGACATAACCTTCAGGTTGTGCCATGTAGATCTCTTCATTTAGCTCTCCATTCAAAAAGGCAGTTTTCACGTCCATCTGATGGACGATGAAATTCTCGATAGAGGCTAAGGCTAGAAGAATTCTAATAGTAGATAGGTGACAGACAGGTGAATAGACATCAAAATAGT
Source organism: Dactylorhiza incarnata (assembly GCA_033032865.1). Classification (NCBI taxonomy): domain Eukaryota; kingdom Viridiplantae; phylum Streptophyta; class Magnoliopsida; order Asparagales; family Orchidaceae; genus Dactylorhiza; species Dactylorhiza incarnata. The sequence goes on from JAWHQI010000265.1 coordinate 3,013,322, forward strand.
AAATTCCCCCCTGTTGTTTATAACCCTTAGCGACTAGACGTGCTTTGTATCTGGCTATAGACCCATCACTATGTAACTTCTTCTTCAGTACCCATTTGCATCCCAGGACTTTAGCTCCTTTCGGTAGGTCCACTAGATGCCAGGTATTATTTTGTAGCAGCGAGTTCATCTCATCGTCGATGGCTTCTGCCCACATTAACGCATCTCTCGATCTCATCGCTTCCTGATAGGAAAATGGATCATCCTCTAAGTGGTAGGTGATGAAGTTCTCACCAAAAGCCTTAGGGATTCTATCTCTTGTAGATACTCTATGAGGAATAGGTTCGACCTCTAGAGGTTGGGGAGCAGTGCCAGAGGGGCCAGCTTCAGGTTCTACCGTAGACTCTGAGATCATGTCAGTAGATCCAGGAACGGTCAGGCCATGATCTTTGATAAATTTATGCTCAAAGAAGATAGCATCTCTAGACTCTATCACTGAATTAGTGGATAGATCCAGAAATCGGTCAGCTGCACTGTCTTCTGCACTGCCTAGATAGACACAGGTTGTCGTTCTAGGTCCCACCTTAGGTCTTTTAAGGTCTTGTATACACACATATGCGATACAGCCCCAAGTCTTAAGAGTGTCATATCTACAAGGATGACCGTGCCACAGCTCATAAGGAGTAGAACTGAGCTTTGAGTGGGGCACTCTATTCAGAATGTGATTTGCAGTAAGAACTGCTTCCCCCCAGAAGGAATTGGGCATGCCAGCGGTCAGGAGCATAGAATTTAACATTTCTGTCAAAGTTCTATTCTTACGCTCAGCGACTCCATTTGATTGGGGTGAGTAAGGAGCTGTAGTTTCAAGGATTATGCCCTCAGTGGCACAAAACTCCCTAAACCCAGTTGCAGTGTATTCTCCTCCTCGATCACTTCTAAGTCTCTTAATCTTCAGATTTAACTGGTTTTCTACCCGAGATTTGAAGATTTTTAAGGTCTCGAATGTCTCGTCTTTCGATTTCAATAGGTAGACATGACAAAATCTGGAGAAATCGTCAATGAAGGTAATTAGATACTTCTTTCCCCCTCTAGTGGCATGACTCCGAAAGTCACAGAGGTCAGAATGAATCAATTCCAAAAGTTGTGTGCTCCTAGAAACGGTTTTGTAAGGGTTTCTAGTTATTTTAGTCTGGGCACAAACCTCGCACCTATCAAATCGAATAGAAAAATCTAACGGAATGTTGTGACTCTTAGCTAGATCGCGCATCTTCTTGTAGTGAACGTGTCCAAGTCTATTGTGAAGTAGCTTTGGATCTAACAGAGACGAACTCACTTGATTTATGCACTCGTTCTCTAGGCTAAGTCTATACATTTCATTGATTAAGTAAGCGCAACCAAAATAATGTGAATTAACAGACAGTGTTATTCTACCGCTAATGGTTGTGAAGGACATTCCAGACTTATCTAACAAACTCATAGAAATTAAATTCTTAGTTAAATTAAGAACTAATTTAACATTTTGCAAAATTAACAGTTTACCTGAAGAGAGGACGAGCTTTGTCGTCCCAGCATGAGTGACGACTGTCTCTCCTCCATTGCAGTTTTCAACTCTGTCTCAGACTGCTCTGACCTCTGAGAGAAGACTTCTGTCATTTGTGACATAACAGGTAGCACCGCTGTCCAGCCACCACTCAGAAGACGCACTGCGGTGATTGCTCCCGATCATAGCCACAAAGGACTTGGGATCAGAAGTATCGACCACCATGTTTGCAGTATTCTGTTTGGGAGGCAGCTTGCTCAAAATTAGATTCGCAAATTTATTATCGACCGTTTCAGACTTTTCGTCTTTTATCTTGTAACGCATAATTTCTAGTTCAAAGAACTGAAAGTGAGCGTTCACGCGGTCCCAAATATTTTTCGCGGTCTTACATGCTCTGTAGGTTAAGGCAAGGCGAGAATTTAGGGAATTCAGAAGGTAATTCCTGCAAAAAATTCTCGTCTTTGCTCCACTGATATTCATCCACATCCTCACGGGTAGTTGCGAAGTCGCTAAGAACGGTGTAGAAAATTCCACGTTCTTTCATTCCTAGTTGGACATACAATTTCCAACTGAGGAAATCAGTGGTGTCGAAAGACTGCAATTTGACAGTGTCGAGCGCATTCTTCTTCGACATCGCACTAGATTTTTGTAAACAGAAATAAAAAGAAATTAGAACCATGTCACCTGAGCCGTGCAAGGACGATCGAGAGCCTTCGGATCCAATCCAGTAATAGTTTTCTCCAAACTTTTCGGCTGAACAAGATCACCGAAAACAGGGAAATTTGTAGTCGGCCACCACCTCCCTCAATAAGAAAACATAGATCTTCCGATGAATATGAAGAACTGGATCAAGGATGTCTCATGCATAGGAAATGAAATAGCTCCAGCAAATTCCTCCAATGATGTTGTCGGCTGAACGGAGTTCTACAATTTGCTTCACCCAAAACAGAAGAGCAAGAGAGAGAATCTGTAGGATGGATCTAAAAAGATAGAAACCTAATTTCTCCAAGATCTGGAATGGAAGGGAGCAGCAGTATTCATTGGCCAAAAGAGATCTCTCACAAGATCTTGGGCCAGTTGGCTTCTCCTCTTTCAAAAAGAAGATCTCATTTCCCTTTCTCCAGAGGGACCCATTCAGTAGGAGCTGGACTCACCCCCTTCTTCCTCCAGATGCAGAACAGAAATGCAAGAGAAATAACATAGAGGGACTATGCGACAGATCTGGATCTATCCGGCAGTAGATCTGCGAAACTGTAGTAAGGATCGGCATCAGGAACGATGTCAGTGGCAAGAAAACGTGAGTGGCGACGATCTGATCTGAACAGATCCGACGAACAGGACTACAGCACCGGCGATCTCCTTCCACGGCAGAGGCTCGACAGATCTGAACCACCACGGCACCGGCGGGATTCTTCTGTACGAAAAGGAGGCGAAGGAAACCGACTTATGGAACTTGATCGGGATCTTCCTCGCCAAAACTTTCTCTCTGTGATCTAGAAGCTGGAAGCGAAGAACAGGAAAACTTGCGATCTACAACCGGGATCGAAGAAACGGCGCAGAAAAATGCGATCTTTTCGCTGGAGCAGCGACGATTTGGAAGAAGATGACGCGACATTTTCTCCTTTGCGCGGCCTCCTTGCGATCCTAGCGATCTGCGAACAAAATAGTCGCAGAAACTTCGAACGAAATCGCTAGCGGCGGCAGAAAAATCGCAAGCGGAAGAGCGGACGGGAGAGCGGAAAACCTAATTCGTATCTTGAGATGTTGAGGCTCCGCTCAAGATAGTCCACAATACCTCATCAAGTGTGGAATGGGTATTTATAGTATCTCTAGCGTAGAGCAACCCTAGTGACACGGAACTCATTAGGTCGTTCCGAGTCGGTCCTGACACGCGCGGACATATTATTATAAATAGAACTAACATAAACAACTCTGGCGTTCTCACTCCCTTCCATTTCTCCGGGAGGTACAACCATATTTACATTTTCTGTAACCATTTATTATAAGAGCTGTTTGCTTGTTATGTCTGCATAAATATTAAATTGACTGATCACTCAAATATGTTTCACATCATGCATGCTATGCTCAATTTATCATTCCCACTCCTTCAATTTCAAAGCTTGTTATCAGTAACATTTTCTGTTCATATGCATATGCAGAATGCTACTCATTTATTATAGAGATTTTGAAGGTATCTACTTTGATTTTAAAACTCTCGAGAGGTCACAACATATGCTTATTATTGCTTTCATTCTTAATTGGAGAATATTTCTTATGGCTCTGGCCACGTACCCATTTGTAGTTAGTGGTCATATCAGGAGGTATAATTCTTCTTTTTTCTTCTCTTGTAACTATTTTTTTTAAATTTCCGTTGATGTAATTTCTCTTGCAAATTTTGCCCATCAGAAATTGTTCATGATGGGAGATGGAGGGAATTTGGGCAAGGCTTATCTGAAAGACAACATGCTAGATGGTGAGGCTAGAAGCAGGACGAGTCTGAGAAGAAGAAGAAGAAAGAGATTAATTCTCATGAGCAGATTGCTTATTATAAAAAAATTTATGTATTGAATTTAATAGAGATAAAAGCTCTATTGATTTGTATTGAGGGGTTTGGGCTATCTCCCACCTTCCATTTTTTTACTATTAATAAAAAAAATCATTGAGATTCTTTTACCAAATAGATTTTCTATTTATTATTGTGTCTTATATCTTGTAATTTTTTTATTTAATAGCAAAAAAATGAATTTAATTATTTAAATATATTTTGTAAACAATTATAAAAATATTAGTGACCAAATATTTTGTCACTAATATTAGACATTTAGTGACGAAAAATGTTGTCACAAATAATATACTTTTAATGACGAAAAATGTTGTCGCTAAAATGTATGTTTAGTGACGAAAAATTAATGGTCACTAAAAGTGGACATTTAGTGACAAAAATAGTTGTTACTAAAAACATACATTTAGTGACGAAAATTAATTTGGTCACTAAATACATTTTGTGATGGGCCTTTTGCAACCACCTTGTGACAGATTAGATTTGGTCACTAAATGCCTTTAGTGACCAAATCTCAATATTTAATGATCAAAATTTTCATCACTAAATGTCAATTTTCTTGTAGTGATACCCCACACAATGAAGAATTACATTGCATGAGACTGTGCTTATTGACCCATTGTGACCTGACATTGGTCTACACTTAGAAATGTGAACCTGCAAGAACATTACTAGAAAAATATATCAAATACACAAACAATTCAATCTTGGTTCAAAGTTGACTTTCTACAAATCAAGGTTATTGTGGATACAAAACCCAACAGAACCCAACAATTCAATCTTGCTGCATGGTTACACAGATGTAGATTACGCAGGTGACACTGATGACCGCAAGTTAACATCAGGTTACGTGTTCATGTGTGGAGCCACTGCCATCTCATGGTGTAGCAAGAAGCAGGACTCCATTTCCCTTTCCACCACTGAGGCTGAGTACAAGGCGTCGTCCTTAGCAGCTCAGGAGTGTGTCTGGCTGAGGAGGCTGGTGGAAGATGTGGATGAGAAGGTCAGAGGACCTACTGTGCTGCATGGCGATAATGAGAGTGCTCTGAAGCTGACAACCAACCCAGTCTGTCACGCAAGGACAAAGCACATAGAGATCGAGCACCACTTCATCCGAGAGAAGGTGTTGGGTGGCTCGCTTGCGGTAGAGCACGTGCGAAGTGAAGAGAACCTGGCGGACATCTTCACAAAGACCCTATCTGCGGTTCTATTCAAGAAGCTTCGCGCTTGCCTTGGAGTTGTCCCTGATGCTCACTTCAAGGGGGAGTGTTGAAGTTGAAGTGTGCAAAGGAGGAGGGGCGAGTGGAGCCTTACCTGGGCGAGTGGAGCGGGCGAGTAGGTGCTGAGCGAGTGGAGGTTGTGCAATGGGCGAGTGGAAGTGAGAAGGGGTGGCGAGTGGAAGTAGGAGGGGAGGCTGACGAGTGGGACTTTGGAGGGGGCGAGTCCATCAGCTGAACGAGTGGAATGGTAGCCGACGAGTCCATCATTGTGGGGGGGGGGGGGGGGGGGGGGCGAGTGGGTTGGCCGAGTGGAGCTTTTGAGGTTGGTGTGTGCACCCCTTACCACCCCCCCCCCCCCCCATCTCTCCTATATTTATGGTTGCCTATAAATACCCCCCCTAGTGTATGTTGATGCGAATTGAGTTGAGTGAGAGATCAACTAGTGAGTGAGAGTGAGAGTGTGCCTACACCCCAAGAGAGTATAAACCCCAACCCGCACCTCAGCGAGAGGTGGAGAGTGCAAAGTGCAGGGTTGCGTGCGTTGTGAAGTGGAGAGTGCGTTGACAAGCTCAACGACACTGAGTGGAGAAGCGGACCTTGTCCGCGACAAGTTTATTTATTTTTATATATCTCAGCTGACGTGATTCAAGGTGTATGCACCTTGTAGTTAGCTTGTCTTTGTAATTCATTGTTTTGTTATAAAGATTACTTCGTCTTTGTTCATCGTTGATTTCCTTGCATGGTGGTAGCATAAAATCAAACAAGCATAACGGATACAAGAAATGTCTCCGCCTCCTCATGCTACATAACAACGAAGGCAATATGAAGCGATCGTCTAAAGGAGTGTAAAATTTTGGTTGTCTTCATGTTATGTATCATGCTTTTTCATTTTTGTAGAATCTACATATATATATATATATATATATATATATATATATATATATATATATATATCATATATGTTATAACTATATGTGACATAACTGTGTAGTATCCATATATGATCCCTACAAAGATGAGACACGAGTTGACCCAACAATTGTAGATCTCAATAGTAAATAAAGCTCATCAATCTTCTAACCTTCACCAAGTATTTTAATTACAAAACTAACATATGATAGACATCATAATAAATGAAAATTTTGAATGAGAAATTCTTTTAGCTCTCAAGTTATTGTCACTGACTTCAAAGATGTGTCTAAGGCTATGTTTGGCACGACAATGGCATTAATGTACGCGGTGGTTATGAACGGTTGCTCGTGAACGTTCAACCTCACCTAAAGAACTGCATTCCCTTTATGGTCGATACTAGTTTTCTTGTTTTGGTGGCGGTGATAACCGTTGGCATGTGAAACATACATTCTAAATCACCGGAGCGAAAAGGATGTGACAAACGGAGGAGCCTAAATCAGCATCAAAATAACTATAAGGTATCATTAATATCACCAACACAAATAATCTCATTATTATAAAGTGGAATTTCAATACATTGCACTTTCTTTAATGCAATAACAATAAGATTGAAATAATCAATATAATCTTGAAAGGTGGTGGTTGCGTTCTAAAGAAAGATCAAGATGATGTTTTGGAGCTGTGACAATGATAATTGAAAGGTTATCAAACAGTTTTTTTAGCGGTGGAGTTTTCCCCCAACGAAGATGAAGCAAAAATGTCGAAACAAACATACCATTTGACTAGTGCATTCAGATAAAGCAGGTCTGTCAAAAGCTCTCGTAAGCGCAATCCAATCTCAGAAATGTTTCCATGTCTTGCCCCTAGAACTAATGATAAGTGTCTACAACCATGCATCTATGACGATATGGGAAATTTGTGTCCGAGGAGAGAGAAAATCGGAATCAATTATGGCGCACCATGTATAAAACGTATTTTAGATGGATGTCTTGAATTTATCGGACGATAATCCCCCTAAAATTGAATGAACATCCTCTTCCCCCATTACAATCGGGGCTTGGACACAAAAATCCCTCTGAGGATATAGCAACCAATTTTAACGATCTAGGCTTATCATAGATTATGATTATGATTGTCGGCCAAGAGTTGGTGATATTCAAGACCTATGCTTTGTTCAGCGCGGCTTATTTGCCCCGGTGAGTTTGACATATCTCATGTCAGATTCTGCCAACTTGAGATCCTTGTCTATTGATCTGAGAATAGTGCTTTGAAAATAAACTAGTTTTGAGTAAAAAATGCATGATTTTTTTTACGTGAAATCAGGCATTCACGAACGACAGTTCATGACCATGCCAACGCCGTTGCCGTCGTGGGTTCCGTTTATTTTTTTGCCATCCCCGTCTTTCCCATCCGCCGCCCTCCTACGAACTGAGAATCTCTCCGTCTCCGAACCCGGCGCCCGACCACTAGTGGCCACCCTCGGAGCCCGACGACATCCCAAAGGGACCCTTAGATCTCGCATCTAGAACTAATTTAATGGTAATGATATGGACAAACCGGTTTTTCCTATTGGCAAATCAAGGATTTGAAAATCTAAGCATTTTTTTCTCCTCCTCATTTTCACTAAGGGCAGTCCGATCATTTCTCCTGCTGGAACCGATGGAATATGCTGCCGCCGGCAAGCTTTTCGAGTTATTCTTCTGCTCAGCCGCCATCGTCGCCTCCGCCAACGCCATCGTCGTTGCCACCAATGCCATCGTCTCCGCCGCCAACGCCAAATTGGTTTGACATTAAAAGTCTCGATCTGATATTAACAATCTCGATCTAATATTAATCTTGAACTGTCATTAGCCAAAGTAGATTTGCACATATCACCACCCTAATATTACTCCTGCGTTAATTTACAAACAAATCCGATTTGCTACATGTCATCATTTAGACCGCATACCGACTCCGCTTTCGTAATTTATGCAACGCCGGTGGACACGTACGCTCCTCATGAACCAATTCCACGGCCACGCAAGTCCGACACGAAGCCACCTCTCTCTCTCTCTCTCTCTCTCTCTCTCTCTCTCTCTCTCTCTCTCTCTCTCTCTCTCTCTCTCCTCTCTCCTTATATTCCCCAACCCCTTCCACCGCCTTCCGCCCATCAGTAATGCTCGTCTCCCTCTCCCGCTCTCACCTCACCCGCAGCGTCTCGCCTGAAACCTTCGCTCTCGAAACCCGCCTCCCGCCTCCTCTGCAAAATGTCTTCCACCGAAGAAGCCCAAACCTTCCCTCCTCAGCGTCAGCATAACCAGCCCGGCAAAGAGCACGTCATGGACCCCGCCCCCGACGCCCTCCGCCGGGACTACAAACCAGCCGACAAGCTCCTCGGAAAGTCCGCCCTCGTAACCGGCGGCGACTCCGGCATCGGTCGCGCCGTCTGCCTCCACTTCGCCCTCGAAGGCGCCTCCGTCGCCTTCACCTACGTCGAGTCCGAAGAACAGAAGGACGCCCAGCACACCCTCCGCCTCCTCAACAACGTCAAAACCCAAACCGCCAAGCCCCCCATCGCCATCCCCGTCGACGCCGGGTTCGAAAACAACTGCAAGAGAGTGGTTGACGCCGCCGCCGCCCACTTCGGCGGCGTCATCGACGTCCTCGTCAACAACGCCGCGGAGCAGCACGTGGCCTACGACATCACGGAGATCACCGAGCAGCAGCTGGAGCGCGTCTTCAGGACCAACTTCTTCTCCTACTTCTACATGACCAAGTTTGCGCTGAAGTTCATGAAGGAGGGTGGCAGCATCATCAACACGACGTCGGTGAACGCGTACAAGGGCAACAAGAAGCTGCTGGATTACACGGCGACGAAGGGGGCGATAGTGGCGTTCACCAGAGGGCTGGCGCTGCAGGTGGTGGAGCGGGGGATAAGGGTGAACGGGGTGGCGCCGGGGCCGGTGTGGACGCCGCTGATACCGGCGTCGTTCAGCGAGGTGGACGTGGCGAATTTCGGAAAGGAGGTGCCGATGAAGAGGGCGGGGCAGCCGGAGGAGATCGCGCCCAGCTACGTCTTCCTCGCCTGCAAGGATTCGTCTTACATTACCGGTCAGGTTATCCACCCGAACGGCGGCACCATCGTCAATGCGTAGGCTCGGTCATGTGATAATGAATGTTTTTTGTTTTGCTTGAGCTTGTTGGTCTGTAATAAGGAGGTTAATTCGCTGTGCATGTAAGGTTTGGAGCTTATGTAAACGCGGCGGAGCGTTTGATAATCATTTTTAATTATTTATATGGTATTTTATTATAATTTTATTATAATTTTTTTTAAATAATTTTTTTTTTTTTGCATTTTTTTAATATCATTTTTAATTATTTATACGGTATTTTATTATAATTTTTCAAAAAAAAAATTCTACGAATATGGTCTGCGAATAGCCAATCGGCACAAAACTGTTTGGCTATTCGCTTTCAGAAATAGCTTGAGATTTCAAAAATTAATAAAGATCCTCAAGCTATCTTTAATAATTAATTAAATTAACTACATCTTTAATAATTAATAATTAATTAAATTAATTATATTTCTTTAATATTTTTTTTTTAATAATTAATAAATATATTTTAGAATACTATTTGATAAAATTTCACTTTTCTATAAATTTCATCTTTTTTCAATTAATAAAGATCATTAATAAAGATCCTCTCCTCTTCGTTATACTCGGAACCAATTTTCATCATGTTATTCTAAAAATGATCGATAGGAGGGTCATCCCGTCCGAAAGATAATTCTATGAGTTCTTATACCATCCCTTTAGAGTTTAGTTGAATCAATTAAGTTCCATATCCCGTTTGATCAAATACCAATACTCTGCCTGCAGCTGCGGTACTTTTTCCTTGCGGCATCCTGCCTGGCGGTACTTGTTCCCAAGGTGCTCCCGGGCTCCATATTGGTAAATGATTTCTAGGTTGTGGTGTCATTAATTAATTCTACTTAACTCTTTGAGGTTGGTCTCAGCCACTCATAGATAGAGCTTTTGGATAGTAATCCACTGGTATGTTGTCGAGAGCACGCACCTATTAATCATTTTAGAAATAAAAGACTCATTTGTTTCTTTTCCTACGAAGAGGAGGAGAGAACGACTACTCACTAAGCATAGTAAATAAGCAAGAGATACTTACAAAGCTCAATAGATAAACAAACTTTCCTTACAATATTTTTCTTACAAGCCGAAGACCAAGCACACAAACAGTAGTACAAAAAACACTCACTCTTCTTCTTCTTTCTGTCGTGTCCTTTAGGCTGCCTTCACTCCTTTATTTATAGGAGAGAAATCAGGCATCCATGTGGAGGAAAACACGGGAGGGAATCTTAATAATTCCCTACTTCCATATTTTTATGTAAAGGAAGGCACACTGCACACAACATTACAAACATAGGGAGAGAATCAGATCCCCTCTACTTACATAGCCTGCACACTGCACACAACATTACAAACATAGGGAGAGAATCAGATTCCCTCTACTTATATAGCCTTTAAATAGTGATACACCTTACCCACCGATGGAGCACTAATTTAATGAGAATAGTAGGAAGATTTGTATTTTGGTAAATTCTTTTCTCAGTTTTTCCAAAGGTAAACTTTGGTAGTGACTAAAGAAAAAGAACACGACCAAAAGGTTTACCCGCACACTAACTATAGAGGATTATGCCCAGCTTGGTGGTGTGACTATTGGGTCCGCTTCTCCGGTGTCTTCATCATTCATCTGGTTATCAGTACTTTTGTATTCTTTGACGAAGTTCTTGGCCCTTTTCTTGTAGAAATATTTCGTGAGTCTACTTTCTGGATTCTTAAAACTAAGACTGCGTAGGTAGAGTTGAAGGTCTTCATGTGTATTAAGATAGATCCGATGATTAAAATCCTCAGCGACCAGAAATCCCTCGTTTAGGAAGTCGAGATCTTCTTCATAAGCCTTCGTACAGGCCCGGTAAGCACTGATTTGCTGATGTTGGGAGAGCTGTTCTGGACTAACTATTGCATTTGGAGGAAACCCAATATGGTAGAAGACGGGTTTTACTTTTAGTGTTCGTAGGAGTATCTCATACTTTGTGTTTTCTAAGAAGTTGGCTTCAAAGCATGGTGGTATAGCGCGAATAATAGCTTCTATTGCGCCCCCTTGTGGCATTCTTTGGAGCAGTTGGAACAAAGCATCCGCGATTCTAGCATTTCTAATATGTTTTACATGTCTAGGTTTTGTAAGGATTAGGCGGAATATTAATCTCAGATCCATCATGTCTAGTATATTGAGTGCAACCATGTCTAATGTAATATCTTGCCATCGAGAGACATCTATTTCTAGTGTTAAATAAGAAAATGGTAACTTGCTATTTTCATTATAAGTCGTACATGTTATATTGTATCCTCGTGCTTTGCCTAGCGCAGAAGAGGCTAAATGTCTAAATACTTTCTGGTATTCAGCAAAGGCCGTTGTTTCTCTATTGAGTACGTTTGCTAAGACTTTCTCTTTTACTACATCCAAAGGCAGAGGAAATATTTGCCAATCCTCGACAGCGTTGGCGAGGTCTTTCTGTACTTGTTTTGCTAACTGTTCAAGGTTACATATTATTTCTTTTTGCCCGGCTATCATCTTTTCTGCCTGGGCAAGGGAGTTTTTTGGAAGTTGGAGCTCGTCAGTGGAATTTGGACGTAAACTAATGTGGCTATTCTTGTTTAGGGGTGTTGACCCATTTAAGAGACTATTTAGGAATGTGAAATGTCCTGCTACACATTCTATAATCTCATTAATGTTTTTTACGCGTTTATTGTTCCATAAGTTGTCTAACAGAAATTGTTGGAGTGGAGTAACTGCATGATTAGTCTGGAAGTGTAGGTTGCTGCCTGAAGGATAGGTTTGTAGTCTGAAGGGGCTGAATTGAAAGTGTGAGAGTTGTTGGAGATCCATCTGCAAAGAAATTAATCACTGTCAGGTTCACTTTCGGTGGTGGTTTCCTCATTAGTTAAACTTGCTATTTCTGTTTCAATATTTCCACGAAGAGTGAGGATAAATCTCTTGATATCTACCACATCTCTAGATAAGTTATGATTAACATGTTGCAACTTTTGACGGTTTTGTTCTAAATATTCTAAAATTCTAATATAGCGCTTATTCTCTGCATGTAGTATATGGAGTTTTTCAGTATCATCCATGGAGGATCCGAGACAGATGGTCTGCAAGTTTGTTGTCTGCCCCTTTAATATGTTCGAAGATAATTTTATAGTTTTTGTTGATGATAGGTCTAAGAAATTGGTCCATCTTTTATAGCTTATCTTTTTAATATTTCTGTTTTGGTAAAATTTTACAATTGCTTCGCAATCAGTTCTGACTAAAATTTCATTTTTGTTGATGATGAACAACCGAAAAGCATCTAAACCATAATAGACAACTAGGAGTTCTTGATCAATACTACTTGCGGAGCCTTTTTCTTTGAAGTTTCCACTACTGTATCTACATATTTGTTCTTCCATTTTGGTGACATATTTATGGAGCTTGCATTTTAGTGCTGCTCCCCAACCTGTTTCGCATCCGTCTGTTTCGATGATTAAGTATTCGGTATCAAGTGGTAATCTTAATTGTGGGAGGGTTCTAACTTGGTTTTTTTTATTTTATCAATTTGTTTGAGATCTTCTAGGTTAAATTTTTTTTGGGTTCCCTGTATTTTACTATAGAGAGGTTCTGCTAGTCGTCCTAGATTTTTAATAAATGGCCGAGCATATTTAACAAGGCCAAGGAACTGTTGGAGTTGTTTAGTAGTTTGGATTATAGGAAATTCTAGTACTTTTTTGCTAATATGGTCTTGGAGCTTAATTTTTCCCTGTCCTAATTCTATACCCAGAAATTCAATATTTTTTCTAAAAAATTGTGCTTTCTTTGTACTAATAACTAAACCTTGTTTCATAAATTCAGAGAGGGTTAGTTTTAGGTGGCTGGTATGTTCCTCTTTGTTGCGGGAATGTACTAGGATATCATCGATGTATACACTAATGAATGTCCGATATTTGTTAAAAATGTCATCCATTTTACGCTGGAAAATACTAGGTGCATTTTTAAGGCCAAAAGGCATAACTAACCATTCGAAATGACCAAGTGGGCAGGTGAATGTTGTCCAAGGGATGTTGTCGGGATGCATTCGTATTTGCCAGAACCCAGATTTTAGATCGAATTTACTAAAGACATAGTGATCTTGAATGCTATTAAGCAATTCTATTTTATCTGGAATATTGTAAGCATCGTCGTGGTATTGTCATTCAGACCTCTATAATCAATGACCATTCAAGATTTACCACGGGCTTGTTCACTGTGTTTATTAACAATGAAAGCTGAGCTTCTATGAGGGTTGTTACTCCGCCTAATAACTTGTAATTTTAATAACTCGTCGATGTGCATTTTAAATTTCGTGATATTTTCATTAGTGGCTTCAATTTTTTAGATAGAATGCGAAAATTGGGATCCTTAAGGTTTAGTTGGCATACTAATTTATTACTTTCCCAATGGCATTGGGGATTATCTCCAAATATTTCGTCTTTTTTTAATGTGCTAATTAGTTCATCGATTTCCAGATTACCTGTTTCAAGAAGTGTATATAACTTTTCAGGTATGATAAATGGAGTAGGACTACTAGTAAGGGTTGTGTCGCCAGGGTATTCATAAGTGGGCTCATAAAATTCGGCAACTTGATCAGGGGAAAGTTGTAGCTGGTTGGTACAGGGTATTGGCTTACATGCACCGGGGATGGGACAATGATAAGAATTGGCTTTGGTTGCTTCGTGGGTTTCTTCATACTTTCTAATAGGTTCTAAGGTGAAAGGGAATGCAGGTTGAGTTAATAAATGCATACCGTGGGGAGTAATAAGTAGACAATGGTACCAATTAATAGGGAGATTAATGTGAAATTTTCCGTAGATCTAGGAGTGAGCAGGAATCGTACAACTTAAAGTTACAGCCAAAAACTAGAAGCACATGAAACAAAGCAATCTTTATTGATAACAGCAGAAATCTTCATTACAGAGCGAGGTGTACATGGCGAGATATGATTTCGCCAGTACACAAAACCAAAAGGAAAAATACAATGCTGAAGAAAGATAACTGGCGGTCTGAACACAAAAGCCGCCTGACCGCGCGGACCTGGGTGTTCGCGCGACTAGAAAAGGAGACCGCGCGAACAGTCTGCCGACGACTTGAACAACACCAACTGAAACTTCGCGACCTCCCGAACTCCACTGATTCTCCCGAACTCCAGCAACCCACACTGCAAGCCGCAAGACCGCCCGGACACTTTATAAGAAGAGGTGACCGCTGCTGTCTGCACAATCCGCAGAAGCTGCACAAAGAAAATTCAATCAGCAAACCGAGCGGTCACTAAAAAAGAGACCGCAAGTTCTAGGCACGAGTTCAACTTACACTTGGTGCGATGATATTGCTGCTACAGTGACAACTATTTATAGGCGTGGGACCAGATCCAGTCACCACCATATGAGATAGAGTCACAGCCCTGATCGCGCGACCTAAGATCGGTCTACCCGCGCAATCAACAGAAGATCGCTCTGCGCTTAGTGAGCTCGGCGACTTCAAACCTGACCAGGAGATCGCCACTCCTCCAAGAAGCCGCGCGATCATGACATCCGGCATGGTCATGATTCCCACCACCAGTGTTCGCGTATACGAGACCTCCCCAGAGACCGCGAACACAGCCAAGTCGACTAAGGTAACAGTCCACCAAGTCGACTAACACCAGTATCCTCATTCATCAGCAGATCACCAAGGGACCAGCTTATGCGAACACAAAAGAGAGACCGCGCGACTAAGAGAACCTTAGTCGACGTGCACCATCAAGAACCCGGACAGTCACCAGACTGGACTGCCGGATACCAGAACAACAACCCTATGCGGTCAACAGCGTAACCCGCACAGAATAGAAAACAGCTTGCCACGCGGTCATACGAACCAGACTGCGCGGCCTCACCGTGCTGAATAACAGCTCACCACACGGTCGCACAAACCAGACCGCGCGGCCTCACCTCGGCAGCCTTGGACAGAGAGAACGGCGGTCAGGCCGAATAAACTGCAGCTAGACCGAATAGTTCAGACCGCAGAAGGGACCACAAGATCGCGCGGTTAGACCAGACCGCACGATCACCTCCCAGGCCGTCAACTTCACACATCAACATTTTCAACACTCCCCCTTGAAGTAGGAAGTTGAAAACAGCCCAAGTAAACTCCTCATCCCAGTGAACGGCCCCTTCGCCAGCGCCTTTGTGAATATGTCAGCAACGTTGTCCATACTCCGAACATGCTCGGCCGAAAGAGACCCCACCAGCACCTTCTCACGAATGAAATGATGCTCGATCTCGATATGTTTGGTCATCGCGTCACACACTGGATTAGTAACCAGTTTGAGTGCACTCTCATTGTCTCCGCGGAGCAGAGTCGGACCCCGAATCTCCTTATGGACATCTCCCACCAACCTCCTAAGCCAGATGGCTTCTTAAGCTGCCAAGGTCGAGGCCTTGTATTCTGCTTCCGTGGTAGAGACAGACACGAAATCCTGCTTCTTGCTGCACCATGATATAGTCGTAGGGCCCTCCATGAAGACGAATCCAGACGCCGACTTCCGATCATCCGAATCTCCCCCGTAATCAGCATCCATGTACCCATGCACCTCGAAGCCCGCATCCCTCCTGTATAGGAGACCCATATCCGAAGTCGCCTTGACATACTTCAAAATATTCTTGGCCGCTAGTAGGTGAGGCATCCGTGGTTCCGCTATATAACGACTCACCCTGCCAACTGCATACGCAATATCCAGCCTAGTGATCGCCAGATAAATCAAGCTCCCAACCAGAGCTCGAAACACAATCCGATCTTCCAGAATCCTCCCCTCATCCTTCCGAAGTTTCATGGCCTTCTCCAGAGGTGTAGAAATGCATTTCCCTTCCTTCATGCAGAATCGCTCCACGATTCACTCCGCATATCCAGCCTGGGACACCAGCACTCCACTTTCCTTCCTCTGCACTTTGAGTCCAAGGAAATGGTGAAGTTCACCCAAGTCCTTCATCTCAAATCTGATAGATAGCTCAGCCCGAAGCTTTGCTACCTCCTCCTTCAAATTCCCCGTCACGATCATATCGTAGACGTAAAGCAACACGATGACTTGAAGCTCCCCGTTCTTCTTGACAAACAAGCTTGAGTCAGAGTCTGAAGCACCGAATCCACAGAATAGGAGATATTCTGCAATCTTCCCGTACCACGCCCTCGGCGCTTGCTTCAACCCATACAGGGCCTTCTTCAGCTTACAAACATAGTCTGGAAAATCTTCAGATACGAAGCCTGATGGCTGGATCAGGAAGATATCCTTGTCAATCTCGCCGTACAAGAAGGCATTCTTTACGTCGAGTTGCCAAATCTCCCACCCAAAAAATGCCGCAAAGGCAATAACGAACTGTACTAAAGTCATCTTCGCCACCAGACTAAATGTCTCTTCATAGTCTTCACCGTATTGATGCGAGAATCCACGAGCCACAAGGCGAGCCTTGTATCGCTCGATACTGTCGTCTGCCTTGTTCTTGAGCTTATAGACCCATTTGCATGTCACAAGGGTGATACCCTTTGGCCTGGGCACCAAAGACCAGGTCTCATTCTTCTAAAGAGCTATCATCTCTTCTTCCATAGCTGAATCCCACTGTTTCACGCCTTTGGCCTTTTCAAAGCTCACTGGTTCCCGCTTATCCAAGGGACCAACAAAGAAACACGAGACAAAGCTCACCATGTTTCGTCCTATATAGCGATCAGGGGCAATGATCGTTCGCTTCGATCTCCTCAACACCTTCCCCTGACTCGCATTATCCTCAGCTGCTTCTTCCCTAGCTCCCCTTCCAGACGTACTAGGAGCATCGCTCCCCCTGCTTCCTGATCCAGAAGCCTACATCTCAGAACTAGAAATGGATGGACCACCTGGTGACAAAGGCAGCTCCACCTGAAGATTTTCCACAGCTCTCTCCGTCTCCTCCACCCTGCTTTCTGGTAACTCAACACCAGAACTTCCCTTGTATGATGTCACCTCGTCAAACACGACGTCGCGAGATACAACAAATCTCTGCGTCTCCGGGTCCATGCACTTCCAGCCTTCTTCCGATCATCATATCCCACGAAGACTAGCTTCCTTGCTTTTGCATCTAGCTTCGTCCGAAGCGCATCTGGAACGTGCACATAGCAGTTGGAACCAAACACCCGAAGGTGCGTCATGCTTGGCTTTTACTTGAACATCATCTCATGCGGGGTCAACATGTTCGTGGGACTGAGAGGCATCATGTTGATGACGTAGGCGGCACAAGACATTCTCTCCGCCCAGAAGGACCTTGGGATACTCTTGGCATGCAGCCAACACTTGCAGGTCTCCGTCAGATGACGGATCTTTCGCTTTGCAACTCCGTTTAGTTGTGGAGTATGCGTACAAGTAAGCTCCCTCCGATGCCCGCCTTCCTGCAAAAACTAGAGAACTCACCAGAGGTGAACTCCCCCCCCGTTATCAGTTCTCAGCTTCTTTATCCGCAGGCCTAGCCGACCCTCCACTAGCTCCTTGAACTCCACAAACTTGGCAAACGCCTCCGCCTTCTCCTTCAGGAAATAGACCCAGACGTATCTGGTGTAATCGTCGATCAACACCAGCATATACCTGCTGCCTCCGAGGCTTGGGGTTGCTATCGGTCCCATCAAGTCACCGTGGATACACTCCAACGACACACTACTCCTTGTCTGCGACTTATCAAACGGCAGTCGATGAGACTTGCCGAACTGACATCCCACGCAAACATGACCGTCATCATAGGAAGATAGACTAGGCATGCCCTTGACTAGACCTTTTATCGTCATAGCCTTCAGCTTATCCATCCATACATGCCCCAACCTCTCGTGTCATATAACGACACTATAATTTGTCCTCATCTTGTCAACATAAGAACTTGTCGATAAAACGAACAAGTCTTTTGTCGTTCTCCCTACATGAACGACATCGGCCTTTACCACCTCAACGTTTCGTATAAACCTTACTTCTGTTGGACCGAATAGAACGTGATACCCAGCGTCTATAGCGTTGGTCACAGAGAAGAGGTTTTTCCTCATTCCGGGCACATGATAGACACTCTTCAACGTTAGTGCCCCCCTATCACTGCCCAAGGAAACAACCCCCACCTTCTCGATAGTATGCACAGTATCTGTTGAAACCGATTTCTCGGCCTCTGTGGAGTTCGGGTCCCCCAACAAGTTGAGGGGTGGCCAACTCTTACTCCCCCCAAGGGAGAGCTCTAGGTTGAAGGTGTTGGAACTATGAACTGGACCAAGGGCTCGGCGAGGAGGTCCCACAACATACCCGAAAGATCCTTAGAGCGCTTCCCCTCCCAAGCCAATGCCGGGCTTGGGCACCACTGGAGGCTCTCCTCACCCCGCTAGAGAGAGATTTGGGGAGGGAGAGGGAGTGAGAGAGGGAGCTAGCCTAGAACAAGCCTCCTCCAAATGGTGCCTCCTTGGTCGTATTTATAGGATTTCTAGATTTGGGGAGGGAATAGCCAAAAACTGCCTGCGAAATTACCAAAATGCCCCCGGATTTGGCCTGCGAACAGCCAAATCCCGTTGTTCTGCAGCGCTAAACGCAGACCGACCCCTCCCCCCGGAACTGGGCGAGGGGGTACTTCACGGGGCTCGGCGTGCCCACCTAACTGGGCTGGGGCGAGACCCAGCCAGGGTCGGCCCCCTGCTGGTCTCGCCCCTCTGCTGGGGCTGGGCGAGACCCAGCCAGGGTCGGCCCCCTGCTGGTCTCGCCCCTCTGCTAGGGCTGGGCGAGACCCAGACAGGGTTGGCCCCCTGATGGTCTCGCCCCTCTGCTGGGGGGGGTGCGGGGGCGAGTGGAGCTCGCCCCCCTACCTTGGGGCAGGGCGAGTGGAGCTCGCCCCCCTACCTACTGGCTCTCGCCCCATCCTGCTGGGGGTGGGGTGAGAGGGAGGGCTGGCCCCTCCACCTCCCGCCCCCATACACGGGCTGGGTGAGCGGGAGGCCTCCGCCTCCACCGCTCGCCCCCTCGCCTCTACTAATCTTCCTGTCTGGGACCATGCTACCAGATAAGACTCTAAGGGGCCCTTAGGAGTACACTCGGCGAATATGAGGTTGTACACAATCCCCGCTCTTTTCGAGCGAGGTACAAGCTCGGAAAGAAATGTCCAACCCCTCCTATTCGACGAGTGGTGCTGGAAATTGCGCCATAGGCGAGGTCCCCCTTGGAAAAAAAACTACTTAAGAAACTCCCTGCCACCGAGCGGTTCCCGGCCTTGCCAGCTAGGTGAGAGCCTGGTCAGCGGGCCAACATCGGGGCTAAGGTCGACACCTTCTAGGAGCCAAGCTCAACTAGAGGTGGACATAAGGTCGACACAATCTAGGAATTGAGCTCAACTAGAGGTGGATATAGGGTCGACACAATCTAGGAGTCGAGCTCAACTAGAGGTGGATATAGGGTCGACACAATCTAGGAGCCGAGCTCAACTATAGGTGGATATAAGGTCGACACAATCTAGGAGCCGAGCTCGACTAGAGGTGGAGTATTTTTCTTTCCTGCCCCGAGCGGTTCCCAGCCCTGCCAGCTAGGTGGGAGCCTGGTCAGCGGGCCAGCATCAGGGCTAACTGTCTTTGAAACCTTCCACCGAGTGAGCCTACGGCCCTGCCAGCTAGGTGAGAGCCTGGTCAGCGGGTCTGCTCGGGGCTAACTGCCTTTGAAACTTGCCACAGAGTGAGCCTACGGCCCTGCAAGCTAGGTGAGAGCCTGGTCAGCGGGTCTGCTCAGGGCTAAGGTCGACACCTTCTAGGAGCCAAGCTCAACTAGAGGTGGACATAAGGTCGACACAATCTAGGAGTCGAGCTCAACTAGATGTGGATATAAGGTAGACACAATCTAAGAGCCGAGCTCAACTAGAGGTTGATATAAGGTCGACACAATCTAGGAGCCGAGCTCGACTAGAGGTGGATATAGGGTCGACACAATCTAGGATCCGAGCTCAACTAGAGGTGGATATAAGGTCGACACAATCTAGGAGCCGAGCTCAACTAGAGGTGGATATTAGGTCGACACAATCTAGGAGCCGAGCTCAACTAGAGGTGGATATAGGGTCGACACAATCTAGGAGCCGAGCTCAACTAGAGGTGGATATAAGGTCGACACAATCTAGGAGCTGAGCTTGACTAGAGGTGGAGTATTTTTCTTTCCTGCCCCGAGCGGTTCCCGGCCCTGCCAGCTATGTGGGAGCCTGGTCAGCGGGCCAGCATCGGGGCTAACTGTTTTTTGAAAAACTTTTATTATATTAAACATTCTAATACATGTGAGAAAACTAGGCATGGAAACGAAACATTGCATTACATGAACTTAGGGAATGAAAAGAAAACTAAGCGTGGAAATCGAACTGAATCTCCCACTCCCAGGCCTGGTCTTCCTTGACTTCTTCTGGTAGTTGTTGATGCTGCCTTGGACCCCTCGCATCCTTCATTTCAAGAACTCAGGGCAGGCGGAGGTCGCGTGACCCTCCTCCTCGTGGAAGTCACAGCAGGGTAACTCCACCCCATCCCCTAATCTTCCTCTTCTTTCCGCTTTCCTGGCTCTCCTCCTTCTTTCTCAGCCAATCGTCGTGGTTTGCTGAGGTGGTGGAGAGGGTGCCCTTGGGCCCTGCCCCACCTCGGGCGGTTGGATCTTCTCCTTTGGAAGTTCCCCCCTCCTTGCTCTCGCGGAGTCGACTTACGCGCCTCTGCGCTTGCCGAGCTACTGGATGGTCACCGCTCGGGGTGGCCTCGCCCACCAACATTCACTCGACTCCTTTTGGGGTGGGGCGAGTGGGGGTCGGATGCTTCCCCGCTCGCCCCCCTTCGGGGTTGGGCTAGAAGGGGCGAGGGGAGCTGGGAGGGCGCCTCCCTCCTGAGCTCGCCCCCTTGCTGGGGAGGGGCGAGCTGGGAGGGCGCCTCCCTCCTGAGCTTGCCCCCTTGCTGGGGTGGACGAGCTGGGAGGGCACCTCCCTCCTGAGCTCGCCCCCTTGCTGGGGCGGGGCGAGCTGGGAGGGCGCCTCCCTCCTGAGCTCGCCCCCTTGCTGGTGCGGGGCGAGCTGGGAGGGCGCCTCCCTCCTGAGTTCACCCCCTTGCTGGGGTGGGGCGAGCTGGGAGGGCGCCTCCCTCCTGAGCTCGCCCCCTTACTGGGGTGGGGCGAGCTGGGAGGGCGCCCCCTTCCTGAGCTCGCCCCCTTGCTGGGGTGGGGCGAGCTGGGAGGGCGCCCCCTCCTGAACTCGCCCCCTTGGGAATGGGCAAGTGGGGGTACGGCACCTCCCCACTCCCCCCCCCACCGGTACCTCCTTCCTGGACTGCTGGCCGAGAGCTCCCTCGTCCACCTGCTGGGGCGGGACCTCCGGACCATCTCCTCTTCTGCCTCCGACTATCATGGCGAAAGCAACCTGGAAGGTCTGTAAGACCTCTTGCTTGAAATTTTCGAACATCTCCAACGTCACCCCAGCCATCGGGGGCTGCGAGTGACCTGGGTCAGATCTTCCTCCACCTCCATCCATGGAGCTCATCTTGAGAGTTTCTTGAGTTAGTCACACTCCACGCTCACTGCACCATAATGTTGAAACCGATTTCTTGGCCTCTGTGGAGTTTGGGGCCCCCAACAAGTTGAGGGGTGGCCAACTCTTACTCCCCCCAAGGGAGAGCTCTAGGTTGAAGGTGTTGGAACTATGAACTGGACCAAGGGCTCGGCGAGGAGGTCCCACCACATACCCGGAAGATCCTTAGAGCGCTTCCCCTCCCAAGCCAATGCCGGGCTTGGGCACCACTGGAGGCTCTCTTCACCCCGCTAGAGAGAGATTTGGGGAGGGAGAGAGAGAGGGAGCTAGCCTAGAACAAGCCTCCTCCAAATTGTGCCTCCTTGGTCCTATTTATAGGATTTCTGGATTTGGGGAGGGAATAGCCAAAAACTGCCTGCGAAATTACCAAAATGCCCCCGGATTTGGCCTGCGAACAGCCAAATCCCGTTGTTCTGCAGCGCTAAACGCAGACCGACCCCTTCCCCCGGAACTGGGCGAGGGGGTACTTCACGGGGCTCGGCGTGCCCTCCTAACTGGGCTGGGGCGAGACCCAGCCAGGGTCGGCCCCCTGCTGGTCTCGCCCCTCTGCTGGGGCTGGGCGAGACCCAGCCAGGGTCGGCCCCCTGCTGGTCTCGCCCCTCTGCTGGGGCTGGGCGAGACCCAGCCAGGGTCGGCCCCCTGCTGGTCTCGCCCCTCTGCTGGGGGGTGCGGGGGCGAGTGGAGCTCGCCCCCTACCTTGGGGCGGGGCGAGTGGAGCTCGCCCCCCTACCTTGGGGCGGGGCGAGTGGAGCTCGCCCCTCTATCTTGGGGCGGGGCGAGTGGAGCTCGTCCCCCCTATCTACTGTCTCTCGCCCCCTCCTGCTGGGGGCGGGGTGAGAGGGAGGGTTGGCCCTTCCACCTCTCGCCCCCCTACACGGGCTGGGTGAGCAGGAGGCCTCCGCCTCCACCGCTCGCCCCCTCGCCTCTACTACTCTTCCTGTCTGGGACCATGCTACCAGATAAGACTCTAAGGGCCCTTAGGAGTACACTCGGCGAATATGGGGTTGTACCGTATCATCAGCAGTTATGATAGCATCATTACCTAAGTAAGGCTACGCTGAAGAAAGCTTCGACTCATCCCCGGTGAGGTGATGACCACACCCCGAGTCCACGGTCCAGTCCTCCTGATAGTATATAGGAGCCGCAGCTCCGACAGAAGCTGAGAAGGCTCCTCCCCATCCTCCATTATTTTGCCTGGCCTCAGTTTCCTCCTTCCCTACAGCAGCATGCCCTGGCTGAAGATTCACCCGGCAATCCTTCCTGATGTGACCAAGTTTTCCGCACCTAAAGCATTTGGGTCCTTCTCCCTTCTTCTTCCCTTCAGCCTTGGGAGCATAGCCCCCCTCCTGTTGTCCAGAAGTTGATGGCCCATTGCCTCTAGCGGTCTTCTTCTTCTTATCCCATCTCTTCTTCTTCCCTGTGAAGAGTACCTCGCTTTCTCCCCCAGACACTGACACCCCCGCCATCTGCCTTGCCAGGCTCTCCTGCGATGCGAGCAGATTCTCCAGCTCCAACAGAGACGGCTGATTTGCCCAACCCTGCACCGACGTCACAAAGGCCACATACTCCTTCCGCAAGCCACAGATGATGTGTCTTTTCAGCTTCGCCTCAGAAATTGGCTCATCAGGATCCAGTGCTGAAATCTCAACGCATAGGTTCTTCATCTTCAGGAAGAACGTAGAGATAGACAGATCTCCCTTAGCCGACCTAACCAGCTCATTTTCTAGGAACTGTAGCCTCGCTACATTCTTCTTGTTAAACAGGCCGTCCAGGGCTCTCCAGATCTCAGCAGCTGATCCACACCCTAAGATGTGATCGAATAGGTCAGGTGATATTGCCCTTTTCAGAGTGAACTCTGCTTTCGCATTAATCCTCCTCCAATTCCTCACCTCATGACCATTATCCCCAACTGGGACAACTTCCTGCGTACTATCTCCTCCAACAATCTCCCAGAGGTCCTCGCCCAGAAGATAACTCTGCATGCACGACTTCCACTTCTTAAAGTTAGTCGACGTGAGCATCTCAATTCCAAGACCTCTTGCAAAACCTGCTTCCATGGCTCTACCACTGGTTCCTTCTTCACAAAGGCGATGACAACTTTAAGTTGTTCATTGCTCTATCCACTCCAACCTTGCTTAGATACTATGTGAAATTTTCCGTAGATCTAGGAATGAGCAGGAATCGTACAACTTAAAGTTACAGCCAACAACCAGAAGCACATGAAACAAAGCAATCTTTATTGATAACATTAGAAATCTTCATTACAGAGCGAGGTATACATGGCGAGACATGATTTTGCCAGTACACAAAACCAAAAGGAAAAATACAATGCTGAAGAAAGATAACTGGCGGTCTGAACACAGAAGCCGCCTGACCGCGCTACCTGGGTGTTCGCGCGTCTAGAAAAGGAGACCGCGCAAACAGTCTGTCGGCGACTTGAACAACACCAACTGAAACTCCGCGACCTCCCGAACTCCACCGATTCTCCCGAACTCCAGCAACCCACACTGCAAGCCGCAAGACCGCCCAGACACTTTAGAAGAAGAGGTGACCGCTGCTGTCCGCACAATCCGTAGAAGTTGCACAAATAAAATTCAATCAGCAAACTGAGCGGTCACTAAAAAGGAGACCGCAAGTTCTAGGCACGAGTTCAGCTTACACTTGGTGCGATGATATTGCTGCTACAGTGACAACTATTTATAGGCGTGGGACCAGATCCAGTCACCACCCTATGAGATAGAGTCACCGCCCTGATCGCGCGACCTAAGATCAGTCTACCCGCGCGATCAGCAGAAGATCGCTCTGCGCTTAGTGAGCTCGCCGACTTCAAACCTGGCCAGGAGATCGCCACTCCTCCAAGAAGCCGCGCGATCATGACATCTTGCATGGTCATTACGCCCACCACCAGTGTTCGCATATACGAGATCTCCCCCAGAGACCGCGAGCACAGCCAAGTCAACTAAGGCAACAGACCACCAAGTCGACCAACACCAGTGTCCGCATTCATCAGCAGATCGCCAAGGGACCAGCTTATGCGAACACAAAAGGGAGACCGCGCGACTAAGAGAACCTTAGTCAGCGCGCACCATCAAGAACCCAGACAGTCACCAGACCGGACTGCCGGATACCAGAACAACAACCCTGTGCGGTCAACAACGTAACCCGCACAGAACAGAAAATAGCTCGCCACGCGGTCATACGAACCAGACCGCGTGGCCTCACCGTACTGAATAACAGCTCGCCATGCGGTCACACAAACCAGACCGCGCGGCCTCACTATAACGCCCCTGATTTTCGTTAATTATTTACGTGGCCGCTGTGATGTAGTTTTGGCGTAAGGGTGTTACGTCAGCTCGTCAGGTTTAGTTTTGAGCCTTAGTTAGTTAAAGCTTATAATTTAGTCGAGCGTGCGAGTTTCCGCGTCGTTTTGATTTGTAAAGAAGATTTTGTGTAGTATTGAGAATTTAGCTTCGGGAAGCTTTTGCCCGAGTTTGGCTCGTCGGAATTGAATTCTAACTTCATCATTGGATTCGTAGCGCCGTGTTTCAGTTAAGGTGCAATTTTCGTAGTAATCCGAGTTGTTCTGGTCGCCCTCGCAGTTTAAGTAAATTGGGGAATTAATTAATTAATTAATTAATTAATAATTTAGGTTATATATAAAGCCTAAAATCTTCTTCCCCTATTCATCTCCTTCTTCCTCGATCAAAAGCAGTCGCCGAGCGAAAGAACGAGAGCGGAGCTTCGTGGAGCGTTCGGCCAGCGATTTCTAGGGTTGTAGTAGTCGGAATCGTGTTTGGAGAGTGGATTTAGAAAGCTCTCGGCGAGATCTTCGTCTTAGCGGTAAGCTTTTCCTGTTTTGTGGAATTTTGGAGTTAGGGTAGTGACCTAACCCCTTCTTTCGACCCGAAAAGTTTCAGGAATCTGTGCTCGTGTGTTTTCCTAGCCGATCCATAGCTTCCGGAGCGAAGATCTTCGAGTTTGCAAGGTTAAGGCAAGTGGATTCCTCCTCCTCTTTTGTTGGTTAAATTATGGTTTTTCTCCTGATGAATGCTGGGTGAGCAATTGGCTCGTGTTCCGAGCATCTTGTTTGATAGTTAGAAACCCTAAATCCCCCCCCCCCCCCCCCCCCCCCCCCCGCGTAGTGTCAGTATATTTCTCCCGGAAGGCACCGTCGTTCCCTGATTTAGCCGTTGAATGGTCCTTCTCGAGATGTCTTTGTGATTCTCGAGAAGTTGTGTAGCCAAGTTTTCGAGAGATCCCTGGTCCTTCTCGAGAAGTCTTTGTGATTCTCGAGAAGTTGTTTAGCCCAGTTTTCGAGAGATCCCTGGTCCTTCTCGAGAAGTATTAGTCGTTCTCGAGAAGTTGTTTTAGCCCAGCTCTCGAGAGATCCTTGTCCCTCTCGAGATATCCCTACCCCTCTCGAGAAATGCCTCTCTCGAGAAAGCCATGCTCCTCTCGAGAAATCCATGCCCCTCTCGAGAAATCCCTGTCTGGTTCTCGAGAAACCCTATCCTTCTCGAGAATCTTCCCAGCTTCTCTCTCTTTCTCCTAGTGGTTTTCTCATGAAATTGTATCCTCCCCGAGGAATCCTAGGTCTTAGTTCCAAGCCCTTGGCGTATGCCTTGGACCCCCCCCCCCCCCCCTTCCTCTCTCAGGAAGCCGTTGAATCTTCTAGAGTGTGCAAGTTTTGTCTGTGTCTATTTTGTGCCCTCAGTCATGATTACTTCTCTTTCTTTTTTTGAAATCTCATACTCGTTGTGGATCAACAACTTATGAGTTCTCTTGAATAGTATTGGGTAATGTTTGCTTTGTGTGACCATATCCTTAGGATATCCTGGTGATTATTTCTCGGGCTACGCCCCGTGTTTTAAATAAAGATTAAATTTATTAAGAACCACTTTATTTAGCCTTGCACGGTAGTCGTGTTTGGGGGACAGTGGGGGAATGTTATAGCCTTGCACGGTAGTCGCGTTTGGGTGGTTGGGTCTAGTGGCACCCCCACCTGGTTTTGGGCTTTGGGTAGCGGAGGTAGGTAACCGCTCCCATTTTAATTGAGTTGATCAGTCTCTTTAATTAATGTAACAAGATAAATGAAACTTGCTTGTTCCTCTTTTTGGCACTTTCTTTTTAGTGCACTCGGTGCTTGTTAGTTCTTTGTTTCGAGCTTCTCTTCCGGTAAATCTGGCTTGGGTTGGTACCCTTATGCCTTGCTTACCTTCCTGCTAGTTTTCTGCCACTTGCAATTCTTTGCTGAGGCATTCTTTGTTTTATTGAATGCCTCAGGTTCAGAGCCGTAGCGGCTAGTGGTTAGCCTGAAGTTCAGAGTTTTAGTAGTTGTTCACCCCGCTGCTGCGAGGTAGTTGTTTTTAGTTTCTTCTTGTGCTCAGACATACTAGATGGTGCCAATGGGTTAGTGTCATGTTGTTGACGCCCATTGTGCCCTTTTTATACTTTATAGTTTATTTACCAGTTAAATGCCACTACTTTAGATCTTGTGTATCTTACTTTCTGGGAATGATTTATGTTAGGTGCACTATAGTTATAAAATAGTTTTTTCTTCACCCTCATTGCATTCTTTCTAACTAAAACCCTTAACTTTAAAGTCGCTTAAAGGTATTTTTACTCTTACAATACACCTAGTTATGTGCATATCATTTACCTTATGCTCCGTCGTTTGCATACATTTAGGACTTTAAGTAAACTAAATTAAGTACTTTCCACTGCAATTATACATACTTTCTCGGTGGACTAGTTGATCCACGAACTGAGAGACACAGTTCTTACCTCAAAACCCCTAATAAATGATTTCAAATGATGACTTATCATATAATCATATTTTGTTTAGTTAAGTAACAGGTTCCCGCCTGAGCGTCTGCAGTTGTCTCCTGTATGACGTGGCATCATGACGTGATATTCTTAAATTCGGAGAAAATGCGGGTTGTGACAGTTGGTATCAGAGATAGGTTGTTCGACAAGTTGGTCGGGCAACAAATTCTGATATAGTAGTTGTTTTGGTTTCATTGCATACACACACCGATGTGTCATCAGTACGTCTTGGCCGAAGCATGAACACTACACTCATAGCATGATAAGAAGTATACGGGGCATATTATGTAGTATGGGATGCATAATATGTGTTTGTATATGGATCCACCATAGGTGGCAACATGTGACAGTTATGTAGTATGGGATGCATAACCATCATCACATGGATGCCCATTAGCACATTTTCTCTTTCGTTACATGTAATATTATGTAGTATGGGATGCATAATATTACATGTGTACGCCGCTCATAACATGCTTTAAGGCCTTTATTAGAATGCATAGCACAACATACCTTACATAGCATTGCATAAGCACACGTGCGAAGTTAAAGACTTATATGATAACACACGTACACACATGATTTCAAAACGAATAGCAAAATTCATGCATTCATGCCCTTTGCACATGAGTCAAGAGGGACGATGTAGTATCGTTCCCAAATTTAGCATATCATCATGAAAAATATCCCAGAGAAAGGTATTGGAAATGGCAAGTAGCTGTACATGTATGTTCTGAACCAAGCAGTGTAGTTCTAGTGTAAGGTTATGTTTTAATTATAGGTTTATGCGTTAGCAGAGATGTCTCGGAGGCGTGTTGCGACGAGGTTGACCCCCCAATTGGAGGGTGAATCTTCGGGTGCGCAGAGTGAGGCCATGATCTAAAGTCTGCGACAAAGTAATGAGGCTCTGTCCAGGCAGTTAGTTGCGATGCAATCGCAGATCCAGACGTTGTTGACTATCGCCGCTGGGTAGCAGCCTGTGGTGCAGGACCCTGTAGTTGGTCAGACTGTACCTGTTCCTCCCGCTCCTTTGGTGCCTCCAGTTCTGCTGCCACCAGAGATGAACTTCATTTCACATTTCCAGCGACTAGGACCTCCTACGTTTGACGGAAGAGCTGATTTCATGGCATTAGATGACTGGTTTGTTGCCATTGAGGAGATGTTTTCGTACTCGGGAATCTCTGCAGACCAAAAGGTGATGGTCGCCGCTTACCAGCTGAAAGGACTTGCTAAAAGCTGGTGGATTAGGGAGAGGGAAAATCTCATAGGCGGATGTTCGTGGGAGTCGTTCAAGGCGATGGTATTAAAGAAGTTCCTGCCGTCGGTCGAGCAAGACCGTTTAATGAATAATTTTTTGCACTTGAAGCAAAGATAGCTCACGGTTAGTGAGTATGAGATCGAGTTCAGTAAGTTGAGCAGATTTGCTCCAGATTTAGTGGCTTCTGAGGCAGGAAGAGTGAAGCGTTTTCTCGGAGGACTTCGTAGCGATATTCAGCAGTTGGCGAGCGGTTAGACCTTAAGCCAACTATTTAGTCTCGATTCCTTTTAGTTCGCTGAGTTAGACTAGTTATTGTTCGCGCTTATAGGTAGATTTAAAGTAAAGAATCATTGAGCGCGTGTTCTGTTCGATTCGGGTGCTACCCATTCGTTCGTAGCTAGGGCTTTCGTTGAGCGTCACTGTTTGACCCCTGAGCTGGGCAACGATTCGTTCCTCGTTAAGTTCCCTTCTGGTGTTTTGGTGTCCTCGAACCAGTGCGTCCGAAGTTACCCCATTCTCTTAGGAGATTTCTTGGTATTTGCTGATCTCAAAGTGTTGGACTTAGAAGACTTTGACGTAATATTGGGTATGGACTGGTTGTCCAGTTATGATGCGGTCATCCGATGCAAGGAAAAACATCTGGACTTCGTGATGGACAACGGTCAACCCATGAGCGTTTTTGGTTCTCCGTACCAGAGTTCTTTGATAATTTCTGCGGTATGTGCTCGGAAACTATTAATTTCCGGTTATTTGGCTTACCTTGTTTCTGTAGTAGAAACTGTTCCTGGACCGCCGTGTATTGAGAGCGTTCCGGTTGTGCGAGAGTTTCCTGACGTCTTTCCTGTCAGTCTTCCTGGACTCCCGCCTGATAGAGATGTAGAGTTCGTTATTGATCTTGAGCCTAGTACTCGTCCTATTGCTAAGGCACCGTACCGTATGGCCCCGAGCGAGTTAGAAGAGTTGCGAACTCAGTTAGATGAATTGTTGCAGTGTGGTTTCATTAGGCCAAGTTATTCGCCCTGGGGTGCTCCAGTTTTATTTGTAAAAAGAAGGACGGTCTATGAGGTTGTGCATAGATTATAGAGAATTAAACAAAGTGACCATCAAAAATAGGTATCCGTTGCCAATGATAGATGATCTGTTTGATCAGTTGCGTGGTAGCACGGTGTTTTCAAAGATTGACCTTCGATCAGGCTACCATCAGTTGAGGATCCGTGAGTCGGACGTACCCCGGACTGCCTTTCGTTCTCGTTATGTCCAGTTTGAGTTTCTAGTCATGTCGTTTGGTTTGACAAATGCACCTTCTGCATTTATGGACATGATGAACCGCATGTTCAAGGATTTTCTGGACCATTTTGTTGTGGTATTCATAGATGATGTGCTAGTTTATTCTAAGAGTACTGAGGAGCATGCTACGCATTTGCGCTTAGTATTGTCTACTCTTAGAGAGCACAAGTTGTTTGCGAAGCTGAGTAAGTGCGAGTTCTGGCTTCCTCAGGTGTCCTTTCTGGGTCATGTGGTGAACAAGGATGGAATTACTGTAGGCCCAGCTAAGATTTCTGCTGTGTTAGATTGGAAGACGCCTTCAACACCTAAGGAGATAAGGAGTTTCTTAGGGTTGGCTGGGTACTACAGGAGATTTGTTCAAGGGTTCTCCGTGCTGTCGGCACCTTTGACTAAGCTTACCCAGAAGAATACGGCTTTTATTTGGAGCGATAAATGCGAAGAAGCCTTCCAAGATTTAAAGAGGCGTTTGTGCAGTGCACCTGTGTTGGCCTTGCCGATCGAAGGATTAGAGTATGCCGTTTATGTGGACGCATCTCACATTGGTTTAGGATGTGTTTTGATGCAAGAAGGAAAGGTGATTGCCTATGGGTTTAGACAACTGAAAGTTCATGAAAGTAATTACCCTACGCATGACTTAGAATTTGCTGTAGTGATTTATGCTTTAAAGCTTTGGAGACATCTTCTTTATGGAGTGTCATGCAAGATTTTCACGTACCACAAGAGTCTGAAGTATGTCTTTACCCAGAAGGAGCTGAATTTGCGCCAGCGGAGGTGGTTGGAGTATGTTGCGGATTATGAAGTTGATATCCTATATCATCCGGGTAAGGCTAATGCGGTGGTCGATGCCCTGAGCAGAAAGACCGCGCAAATCTTCAATATCTCTGTGCAGTCCTTGGTTGAAGAGTTTATGTTGATGGATATCTCAGTCGGTTGTAGTACCGCGCCTTCGAGTTTAGGAGTTGAAGAACCTTCTTGGATTACCCTTACGAGATTGCATCAGAAGGAAGATCCTGACTTGCAGCATCTTCGAGATAGGACTGAAAAAGGAGAATTACCTGACTTTTCAATCAATGATAAAGATACTTTGAAGTATCGAGGTAGATATTGTATTCCCGCGTCGGAAGATATTCGAGCCAAGATCTGTAGTGAGGCGCACGACTCTAGTGTTTCCTATCATCCTGGTTCCACAAAAATGTACAAAGACCTGAAGCAGATCGTTTGGTGGTCAGGTATGAAAAGTGATATAGCCAAGTATGTTTCTGAATGCTTTACTTGTCAATGTGTTAAGGCAGATCATAAGAGGCCTGGTGGTAAATTAAACCCTTTGGATATTCCAACCTGGAAGTGGGAGAGTATTTCAATGGACTTCATTACCGGTTTGCCGAGATCTCCTGGAGGTCACGATTTGGTATGGGTCATAGTTGACCGTCTGACAAAGTGTGCTCACTTTGTGCCGTTTAAAATTGGATATTCTATGGAGAAGATAGCAGAACTTTATTTGAATGAAGTCATCAGATTGCATGATGTGCCCGTAAGCATTGTGTCGGACCGAGATTCAAGGTATATGTCTCATTTCTGAAGAAGTCTGCAAGGAGCTTTGGGTGCAGACCTTAGATACTCTACCGCTTACCACCCCCAGGCAAATGGTCATACGGAGAGAGTGAATCAGATTTTGGAAGATATGATCAGGTGTTATATTTTGGATCATGGCGGAGCTTGGGGTAAGCGTCTGGGATTGATGGAATTTGCTTACAATAACAGTTATCAAGAAAGTCTGCAGATGGCCCCCTTTGAGGCTTTGTATGGGAGGCGTTGCCGAACTCCCTTGTTTTGGGCCGAGGTTGGTGAGAGTCCGTTGTTAGGCCCATAAGCTTTGGAAGAGATGAGCGTTGTTGTGACTCATATCCGCGAGAAGCTTTGTGTTGCTCAGGAGCGGTATGAGAAGTACGCTAATCGGAGGAGAGTAGATCTAGAGTTTTCCGTTGGAGACTTAGTGTTCTTGAAAGTTTCTCCGATGTCGGGCGTTAAGAGATTTGGAAGGAACCACAAGTCGGACCCCCGGTATGTGGGACCTTTCCAGGTTGTTGAACGCATCGGAGTGTCCGCTTATAGATTAGATTTGCCTGCTTCCTTCCCTAATGTTCACGATGTGTTTCATATGAGCCAGTTGAGGAAGTGTTTGCATAGTGATCGGCTTGTTCTTGATTCGGTGCCTGTTTTGCCGCCCAATCTTTCGTATGTTGAAGAGCCTGTCCGAATCTTGGAGACTCAAGAGCGTGTGTTGCGGAGGAAGACGATCCCGATGGTTAAGGTTCTTTGGAAGAATCAGGGTGTCGAAAGCGCAACATGGGAGCTGGAGTCTGCCATGAGAGAGACTCATCCTAGCCTCTTCTCTTAGATTTCCGGTAACTCTTCTGTTTGGTAACCTTTAGATTAGATTCATTATCTTTCGTGGTCTTTGGATTCCAAATTTCGGGACGAAACTTCTTTTTAGGGGGAGTGACTGTAACGCCCCTGATTTTTGTTAATTATTTACGTGGCCGCTGTGACGTAGTTTTGGCATAAGGGCGTTACGTCAGCTCGTCAGGTTTAGTTTTGAGCCTTAGCTTAGTTAAAGCTTGTAATTTAGATCAAGCGTGCGAGTTTCCGCGTCGTTTTGATTTGTAGAGAAAATTTTGTGTAGTATTGAGAATTTAGCTTCAGGAAGCTTTTGCCCTAGTTTGGCTCATCGGAATTGAATTCTGACTTCGCCGTTGGATTCGTAGCGCCGTGTTTCAGTTAAGGTGCAATTTTCGTAGTAATCCGAGTTGTTCTGGTCGCCCTCGCCTTCTTCCTCGATCAAAGCAGCCGCCGAGCGAAAGAACGAGAGCGGAGCTTCGTGGAGCGTTCGGCCAGCGATTTCTAGGGCTGTAGTAGTCAGAATCGTGTTTGGAGAGTGGATTTGGAAATCTCTCGGCGATATCTTCGTCTTAGCGGTAAGCTTCTCCCATTTTGTGGAATTTTTGGAGTTAGGGTAGTGACCTAACCCCTTCTTTCGACCCGAAAAGTTTCAGGAATCTGTGCTCGTGTGTTTTCCTAGCCGATCCATAGCTTCCGGAGCGAAGATCTTCGAGTTTGCAAGGTTAAGGCAAGTGGATTCCTCCTCCTCTTTTGTTGGTTAAATTATGGTTTTTCTCCTGATGAATGCTGGGTGAGCTGTTGGCTCGTGTTCCGAGCGTCTTGTTTGATAGTTAGAAACCCTAAATTTTTTTCCCCCGCGTAGTGTCAGGATATTTCTCCCGGAAGGCACCGTCGTTCCCTGATTTAGCCACTGAATGGTCCTTCTCAAGATGTCTTTGTGATTCTCGAGAAGTTGTGTAGCCAAGTTTTCGAGAGATCCCTGGTCCTTCTCGAGAAGTCTTTGTGATTCTCGAGAAGTTGTTTAGCCCAGTTATCGAGAGATCCCTGGTCCTTCTCGAGAAGTATTAGTCGTTCTCGAGAAGTTGTTTTAGCCCAGCTCTCGAGAGATCCTTGTCCCTCTCGAGATATCCCTACCCCTCTCGAGAAATGCCTCTCTCGAGAAAGCCATGCTCCTCTCGAGAAATCCATGCCCCTCTCGAGAAATCCCTGTCTGGTTCTCGAGAAACACTATCCTTCTCGAGAATCTTCCCAGCTTCTCTCTCTTTCTCCTAGTGGTTTTCTCATGAAATTTTATCCTCCCCAAGGAATCCTAGGTCTTAGTTCCAAACCCTTGGCGTATGCCTTGGACCCCCCCCCCCCCCCTTCCTCTCTCAGGAAGTCGTTGAATCTTCTAGAGTGTGCAAGTTTTGTCTGTGTCTATTTTGTGCCCTCGGTCATGATTACTTCTCTTTCTTTTTTTGAAATCTCGTACTCGTTGTGGATCAACAACTTATGAGTTCTCTTGAATAGTATTGGGTAATGTTTGCTTTGTGTGACCATATCCTTAGGATATCCTGGTGATTATTTCTCGGGCTACGCCCCGTGTTTTAAATAAAGATTAAATTTATTAAGAACCACTGTCTTTAGCCTTGCACGGTAGTCGTGTTTGGGGGACAGTGGGGGAATGTTATAGCCTTGCACGGTAGTCGTGTTTGGGTGGTTGGGTCTAGTGGCACCCCCACCTGGTTTTGGGCTTTCGGTAGCGGAGGTAGGTAACCGCTCCCATTTTAATTGAGCTGATCAGTCTCTTTAATTAATGTAACAAGATAAATGAAACTTGCGTGTTCCTCTTTTTGGCACTTTCTTTTTAGTGCACTCGGTGCTTGTTAGTTCTTTGTTTAGAGCTTCTCTTCCAGTAAATCTGGCTTGGGTTGGTACCCCTTATGCCTTGCTTACTTTCCTGCTAGTTTTCTGCCACTTGCAATTCCTTGATGAGGCGTTCTTTGTTTTATTGAATGCCTCAGGTTCAGAGCCGTAGCGGCTAGTGGTGTAGCCTGAAGTTCAGAGTTTTAGTAGTTGTTCACCCCGCTGCAGCGAGGTAGTTGTTTTTAGTTTCTTCTTGTGCTCAGACATACTAGATGGTGCCAATGGGTTAGTGTCATGTTGTTGACGCCCATTGTGCCCTTTTTATACTTTATAGTTTATTTGCCAGTTAAATGTCACTACTTTTAGATCTTGTGTATCTTACTCTCTAGGAATGATTTATGTTAGGTGCACTATAGTTATAAAATGGTTTTTTCTTCACTCTCATTGCATTCTTTCTAACTGAAACCCTTAACTTTAATGTCGCTTAAAGGTATTTTCTACTCTTACAATACACCTAGTTATGTGCATATCATTTACCTTATGCTCCGTCGT
The DNA here is from genome assembly GCA_033032865.1 of Dactylorhiza incarnata. Taxonomy (NCBI): domain Eukaryota; kingdom Viridiplantae; phylum Streptophyta; class Magnoliopsida; order Asparagales; family Orchidaceae; genus Dactylorhiza; species Dactylorhiza incarnata. The sequence goes on from JAWHQI010000265.1 coordinate 3,048,378, forward strand.
TTGCATACATTTAGGACTTTAAGTAAACTAAATCAAGTACTTTCCGCTGCAATTATACATACTTTCTCGGTGGACTAGTTGATCCACGAACTGAGAGACACAGTTCTTACCTCAAAACCCCTAATAAATGATTTCAAATGATGACTTATCATATAATCATGTTTTGTTTAGTTAAGTAATAGGTTCCCTCCTGAACGTCTGCAGTTGTCTCCTATATGACGTGACATCATGACGTGTATTTTCTCTTACTCTGATATTCTTAAATTCGGAGAAAATGCGGGTCGTGACACTCACCTCGGCAGCTTTGGACGGAGAGAACGACGGTCAGGCCGAATAAACTGCGGTTAGATCGAATAGGTCAGACCGCAGGAGAGACCGCAAGATCGCGCGGTTAGACCAGACCGCGCGATCACCTCCCAGACCGCCAACTTCACACATCAACATTTTCAACAGATTAAGCCCTATAATACAATCAATATTACTTAGTTGGAGATCTCTTAAGGAAATCCAGATAGGAAGTACTTGATTATTGGTCCATGTGCCAGTATCATATTTATATGTTATTTTATAGGTGGTGTGCAGCTGTTTGTCGTAAGAGAATAGTTGGTCGTCCATTTCTTGGGCTTTGAAGCGTTCGATTATAGGGATAGGTTGTATGTACGAAGGTGGGACTAATTTTATTTCTAATATGGTGTTACTACAACCTGTGTCAACTAGGCCCATAACTTCCAAATGTCAGTCTTGGATTCGGAAATGGAGATGGATTTTAAGACTATAAATTCTAAGACCATGCCTTATTTCTTTAGGTACTGGTTTAGTAGGGATGTTTTTATTGCACAGCAGTTGGTATGGTGGATCATATTGCTGCTCAGCTAGTTGGAGAAATAGTTTGTGTCACATCCTCATTTTGAGAAGCACTTTCCTGGCTAAATATCGATGTTTTAAAATGGCGAGTCGAGATTTGGTGATATCTGTTTGGGTACGGAGATTTCGGATAAATCTTTTTGCTGCTAAGTAAAATTTTATTGTTATTTCTAAGGCTTCTGTAATGTAAATCTGATTCTGAGGATGGTCTTGTTGTAAAAATGCATCCATCATATGCATTACTAAGCGAAGATTATTGGGCATGCACATAATTATATAAAGTATCGAAGAGGGTGAAAAGGTTAGTAGTATCTTTTTGAAGGGTGGAAACATGGGTTATTAACTCACTAATTTGGTTTTCAAGATCTAACACCCTAAGCTCAATGATGTCATTTATGCGTTGGGTTGAGGGACTAGCCTGGTTAGTAAGAAAATTTGGATATTTTGCATGTATGCAAAGTTTACAGGCTTCGCTTAGGCATGTGGTACATTTGTAACGTAATGCTAAGGTGGGGTAGCTAATGCAATATACGCAAGGTTTATCGTTGCTACCACAATTAGAACGCCGGGAATGGTCGCATAAGGACATATTTTAGATTTGGTTAAGATACTGGTCAAGGGTATCTAATTTGGATAAGTTGTCTTCGTAGGACTCTTTGCACCTTCGATTAGATTCTAAAAATTGTATTTGCATTTCATCGGCTTCAGTGTCAGAGTCGGGAAGATAGCGATCATCTTGATCATTTATGCTGATTATGCTATAAACACTTTCTGTGTCGTTGATGGTTTCATCTATTTGGATTAAATCTTCATTGGTACAGGCTATTAATGCAGCTTGCTTATTATGGATATTATGTTGTCGATTGCATTCTTTGGCTAAATGATTGGTTGAACCACATGTAAAACATGCTAAGGTCTTGTTATAATTCCTCTTCTTGTCGTATTTTCATACAAGTTTATCTCGATTAAGATAAGGTTTTTTAGCATTGATTCGACGTAGAAAAGATTTTTTCTTGGGTTTATATCGATTGTCATATTTAGGTTTGTATGTGAGTTCTTCTTCTTTATCATAACATTGGGGAGTGTAAATATTTCTACAAAAGCTATATTCTCCTTTAAGTTGCCGGCTAATCTGGAGATCAGTGCATTTTTTGACTAGACAGTCAATAATGAATCTGATTCTAGTACTAATGTTATCTAATTGAGGATAATCTATTAGTCGTTTTCTATATTTTTTGTAGATCTAGGTTTCCAAGGGGTCTGGTAATTTTAGAAATAGTTTTTCGCCAATGTTTCTGTCATAGAAGCAACCGACAATGCTGTTATAGTACATATAGTCTTGAAGAAAATGTTTGATATAATTTCATTGCCGAATTTGGAGTTGCTCTAGTTTTCGAATGGCTTCTGCTTGTGCTATTATGTTAACATTGGGATGTTATCCTAGTAGTAAATAGATAATCTTATTGGTAAAATTATATGGATTTGCACCTAGACATTAATCTCGGTGGAAGTCTTGGGGGTATTCTCTTTTGTATGATTCCCAAACTGCCATTGCTGTTTCTCCCAAGAATTTTTCTAAGTAATTATACATTTCTTCTGGAGTTTTTTCAAAATCCATTTCTTCCCATCGACGAATTACCATTTGGCTCCATATTTCTAGAACAGTTGGTAATTTTTGCGGGTCATGGGCAGTAATATTTAATATTTGTCCGTCATCGACGAGGAGCTTCTTATCAATCGTTTCTAATGACATCCTCTTTCCTCTAGGTTTTATGTTATCATTTTCTCCTCTGTATTCATTGTATGGCGTCCGAGGTGGCTGTCATGTTCTACTTTCGTGTGTTGTGGGAAATGAGTAGGGGACACTTCCCTGGGAAGTTGCTTCTCCATTTGTTAGTTCTATTTGATAGTCTGGATGTGGTGTTTCTATAAGTGGTTCTCCTAGTTCGGTTTTATTAATCAGAAAATCTCTGTGCATTACTAGGCGACCTTCTTGGTTTAATTCAAGGCTATCATATTCATACATGAGACCTTCCTCTTCCATTTTATTTTCTAACCTAATTTGCTCATCGTATGTCCCTTTATAATTTTTTCTAACTATATGACTGTCTTCGATTCTGTTCATTTTGGATTGCTTCAAAATCAGGGTCGATTTCTTCTGGGTTTGTTACTGGTCTATGTTTATATCCTTGAAATCTCAAGCTATATGTATGGTCTATATTTTTATATAACAAACTGTCTTCTGGCAGACTAAGGGAATTGTTTGTGAGGTTATTACTAATATTCCAGTCTAATCCTTCTAAAAGGGTTGGGTCAATATCCATTGGTTTAATCATTTTTACTCCTGAGCTACTTATGTCATTGATAATATGTTGAATATTTAGTTTGTATTTTGTCGTACTATTGTTTGTTAACTTACGGAGTAGTCTTATGTTTAGTAGTAGATTAATATTTCCTGTAAAGTCTTCATATCCCTTTGTTTGTATGCCTAGTTCAATTTGATCGATGTCTTTAATACTTACCATAAAGTCAGGACTACAGTAAAAAATTTCTTTGTTTTCCGACATATCTACTTTCATGGCTGCTATCATTGCCATGCGGGCATCATTTTGCCATTTTTTGTCTAGAAGGGTTATTAATACTTTCGTCCCTAACCTTTTTCGGGCTAATCCTTTTAATCCTATAACGATTAATCCTAGGTGGATTAATTTTTTATCAGTTTGTTTGATTTGTATTATTGTATCTCTACTGATTAACTTTGTGTTTATTGGTACATTGGTGGCCAACAATTCTTCTTCTCTATTGACCCTGAGTAATTGTGCATTGAAATTAAACATTCCTACATGATATAGCGTTTTGGGGTTTAGAAGACTAATTTGGTGGTTATTGCATAACACAAGATCTTGTTCTACATCGAGGACTTCTTCTAATACAGTTTCTGATTTGTTTTTAGGACGGAGGAGTCGGCCTAGAAAGGAGGATGAGCCAAGGTGACTATGTTCAGAGGTGATGGTTCTACTAGTGCTTCTGAATGATTGTAAGCTCATTTTGATGTTCCAAATTTGTATAATGTATCGCGGGGGTTATTTGGTTTTTCCTTTTTCTTTTCCTTATCTACCTTTAATTTATTTAACTGCTCAATTAACTCTTCTACTTGGCCTCATCTTCTTTTGTCTTAGCTTATTTGATAATTGTATGAGTACATCAAGTTTTGTATGGAAGTGAAGAAGTAAATGTATGATTGTGTTATTTTGTCGTATAATAATTTTATCGCTTTCTGCGACTGAATCATGGTTACTAAATCCTATTGGATTTTTTAAATGCAAATTAGTTTGCCTTAATGCTTCTTTATATTCTTCGGTTTCCATTTTAAGATAGGATTAATTTTTTTATTTCTGAAAGTGAGTGTTTTATTTCCTCGTCAATAGTTGCTAACTTTCTATTGGTTTAACCATGTTACCTATATTTGGGATTATTTTAGGAAGTGTTTTTTCAAGAGCTTTGAGTTTTTCGATTATATTGGAAAGATGATTTTTTAAATATTGTTGGTTTTCAATAATTTCTTTTAACAGTTTATTTTTGTGTTTTATTGAGTCTATGTTGAGCTTATATATATTCAGATATTTTGTGGTTGTGAAGTCTAATGCTTTATTAAAACTTAGTAAGATGTCTACTATGCTGTTTAACTGACCATTTGTACCGTGGAGAGTGTGAGAATAACTTGTGCTGCAATAACATATGTGTTTATATTCGTTGGTAGTAATGGTGTTAGGTACGTGATTAATTTCTAAACTTAAGTAGTCGAATTTTTGGAAACTCATAGCTTTGATACCTCAAGCTAAAATCTCTATGTATGTGGTCTGCAAATAGCCAACCGGAACAAAACTGTTTGGCTATTCGCAAACTACGGTGGTCTGCGAATAGCCAACCAACACAAAACTGAAAGGCTATTTGCAGACCACCTGCGAATTGATAGGATCATTTAGATCTTGATCCGACGGCTCGTATTCGTTTGTCGATCATGTTACGTCATAAAGTGATATCTTTATATATATAATAGAAATAATTACCCGTACCTCCCATGTAAGTTAGCATAATTACTGAGAGCACCCCTCTTATTTTCGAAATTACAAAAACCTCCCCTGAACTTTTAATTTCATACCATCACAAAAATTCTGGGTATTTTTGTAATGAAATTGTATCACGGATGGGGTTTTTGTAATGAAATTAAAACTTCAAGGGAAGTTTTTGTAATTATGCTAACTTATAGCGGAGTTTTTTGTAATTTAAAAAATAAGATGAGTGCTCTCAGTAATTTAGCAAAGATAGAGGGTTTTTTGTAAATGTTTGTCTCTTGATAGAGAAAAAGGGGCAGCGGGGGCGGCTAGCAGGGTAGCGAGTACGGTGCAACTCAGATCTGTTTGGTTTCATAAAAAATCAAGAACTAATTCATATACTTTTATTTTAGAATCGGAACGGACCCATGTAACTTTTGAACCCGACCCGAAAAACTCTGATTTGATTTTTGGTTCTACCAATGTCTAATAATATTTTCACATATTTTATTATATCAGCGAGACTTTCTAAGATATTTTTTTTTTGTAGAATGATATATTTTTGCTGAATGAAAGAAGTTCACTTCAATACTAAAACATACAAAAGAGGGACAGAATCAAATAAAATCCATTTAAATAAAATTTTGTGTAACGAAGAAATTATTAAATAATTTAAAGTTGTGAATAAAATATAAAATAATTTGCATAGGTTTAATCTAATTCTCGTTTTGATTCCCGTGTATCAATTGTTGGGATTTACGGTGGTCGCGGAAGCACAATTACAAAACACATAAATATACAGAGTTACAAGAAAATACATATTTCTCATAATTCTATTAGAACAATAAAGTTAATAAGCACTCAAATTAAGAAATGAACGTCCGAAAATATATTGCAGAAAAACTAGGATTACTAAAACATGCATAATAGTAATATGAACTTTAGTGCAATCCATAAAATGGACGCAAAAGATTCGTACTTGTTTCGGGTTGCTCGACGCTCCCGTAGACCGGTCGAACTGAACCGGTTTAGCTTGAGAGTGAGCCGAATGCGCAACCATTTACAGGAAATTAAGACTAACAGTCAGCAAGATATTTGATGTGGAAAAACCCCGGAAAGGGGAAAAATCAAGGATCCGGATCGATGCCGGCCAAGATGCACTATTCTTTAGAGTGTTACAAGAGTTATCTCCCGAGGGTGACAGACCACCGTTCGTTACAATGATTATTCTGGACCACATAGGTCGCTTGGAGTTGAGTGGTGATGAGCGTGCTCGAAAACAATTTGGAATGTTGAATGCGGCAACCGAGGTTCTGGACTCGGGACTTAAGATCGTTGGGATGATGTACACAACAATTGGAGCTCTCGGCTCGGAGCCGAGAACCGAATGAGGTCTTTGAGTCATCTTCAGAGCTTGATGTTGGAGACCAAGTAAGATCTTCAAGTCACCCTCGGAGCTTAGCGTTGGATGCTAAGTAAAATTTTCAAGTCTCCTTTGGAGCTCACCGTTGGAAGCTAAGTAAAATCTTCAAGTCATCCCCTTTGAAGCTTAACTAGTGATGGAAGCTAAATAAAATCTCCAAGCCATCTTTGGAGCTTGGCGTTGGAAGCGAAGTAGAATCTCTAAGCCGTCTTTTGAGCTTATCGTTTGAAGCTAAGTAAAATCTTCAAGTAATCTTCAAGGGATTTTCCAACTCCGAAGGAGGTCTTCGAGCACTCAAGGATTCTTAGAGCGTCGAAGGGGATCTTCAAGCTTCGAATGAGATCTTTAAGCGCTGAAGGAGATCTTCGTAGAAATCTTCAAGCTTCGAAAGAGATCTTCGAGCGCCGAAGGAAATCTTCGAGCATCGAAGGAGATTTTCAAAGGTATATTATGGAACTCTCTCAGGGGTAGAAGACAATGTGTCCTCAAACGAGAGATTTGAGTCCTTTTTATAGATTCTGAAAGTGGCATTTTGGTAATAGTGTCGCTAGTGGGTGTGGCTATCCCCACACCCGTGGTAGGATGCTTTATTATTTGCACCATGTGATGGGAGGATTTACTATCCGCACCCATATGATGGGGGATTTTACTGTGATCTCCCCCCATAATGGAGGATTTTATTATCCTAGCCAAATGATGAGAGATTTTACTATGCGCACCCCTATTATGTAGTATATTACTATCTGCACTCAATGATGAGGGATTTTTCTATCTTCACCCAATAATGAGGGATTTTAGTATTCGCACCAAATGATTTGGATTTTACTGTCCACATCCAATGATGGAGAATTTTACTATCTGCACCCAATGATAGAGAATATTACTATCCACACCCAATGATGTGGGATTTTATTGTGTGCACCCCATGATGTAGGATTTTATTATACACACCCAATGATGGTGGATTTTATTATGAGCACCCTAATGATGGAGGATTTAACTATGTGCACCCCATGATGGGAGATTTTACTATTTGCACCCAATGATTGAGGATTTTACTATACGCACCCATATGACCGGGAGGCGACAGCGGTGAGCGAGGAGTGCATCGGAGGGAGACGAGCACGGCGATGGGAGTGGTCGACGACGTGGAGGTGCGCGACGACAAGTGACGAGGGCGGAGAGGGCGGAGGTGCGGAGGTGAGCGACAGGCAAGGTCGGCGGCGTGGAGGTGAACGAGGGGAGCGGTCGGCGGTGGGGAGGTGCGCGGCGGAGGGCAACGAGTGCGGCGAGGCAGCGTAGGCGTGATAGGTGAGGTCGGCGACGCGTATGTGCGCGACGATGGGTGGCGAGCACGGCTAGGTCGACGACGCGGAGGTGAACGTCGGTCGCAACCCGCATGACCTCTACACATCGTGCAACGTGCATGGCCCATGCAAGTTGTGCGACGTGCATGGACCATGCACGCGTGTGCCCTGTGCGACTTCTATCCGCGCATTTGCACAGTCTCCAACCATGTTGTGAAGGTCGTACAACCAGCATGGAGCTGGTGCGGCCTCCGGCCATGCGTCGGAGGTCACACGATCTGCGCGGCTCTGTTGCGGCCTCTGGCCGCAGGCAGGTCATGTGCGGCATGCAAATCATGTGCGGGTCATACGGCTTCGGCCGTTCGATCGACATAGGTCGCACGGCCTAAGCAGGTCAAACGGAGGTCACGCGCTTGGGCAACCTCCAGCTGTGCGATGATGGTCACGCGCATGCGCGGCCTATGGTCGTGCGGCGGATGCCGCACGCTCTGCACGACACCGGTGCAGCGTCCGACAATGCGAAGGTTGTGCGCCTGTTGTGATGTATGCGACATACACAACCTGCGCAGACTGTGCAGCTCCGGCCGTGTGGCGGCGGCCGCACGGCCTGCGCGGCGACGATCGCACGACTTCTGGATGTGTACCTATGTGGCTCCGGCCATGCGGCGAAGGCCACATGTCCTGAGCAGGCCATGAAGGAGATGCTTCCCGCACCCGCATTATGGGGGTGCAGTTACCCCCCCCCCCCCCCCCCCCCCCCCCGCGCCCTCCCCCATTATGTAGGAGGGGCGGTTTCCTGCACCCCATGATGGGGGTGTGGTTACCCGCATGTTAGTTATATTATTAATATGTCCGCGCGTATCAGGACCGACTCGGAACGACCCGACGGGTTCCGTGTCACTAGGGTTAGGCTCTACGCTGGAGATACTATATAAGGTCGTTCCATACTGATGAACCTTAGTGGACTATCTTGAGCGGAGCCAACATTCTCAAGATACGTTTTAGGTTTTCTGCTCAACCCTTCGCTTCTGCGCCGCTCCCGTGCGATTTTACGACTCCGCTCCCATCCATTCTCGTCTTCCCTCCAGATCGCTGATTCTTGCGATCTTGCTCTTTGTCGCAACCCTAGGTTGGGAAGGGAGGAGCTTTGGCCATCGTGGACCTGAGGAATCCCGCCGCTTCTGCTCTGTTCTCTCAAGATCGGAGGACGAAATTATTGCTTCTTGTCGAACACCGGTGTGCGTCGATCTCGCTTCTTCTTTGATTTCTCCAAATCAGATCGCCGTTGGTAAGAGAAGGGTCAGGTGCTGCCGATTTCAGATATGCGTTTTCATCGCCTTTTTTTCTACTGTTCTTCTTCCGTCGCCGCCACGATAGATCGCGCAGAAGGAGAGCAAATCGTTGCATGTGGTAGGATCTTCGATAGGTTCTGTCCAGTGTTCGACGATCGCTGGATCAGTTGGACGATTCGCCGACTAGTCTGCTCCTGTATTCGCAATGGAGTGAAGGTCCGACCGTTTGGATCTCATCGTCGATCTCTGATTCCGTCCCGATCTACAACATCAAGTTTTTTTGTCTCTCCTTCTGATTGGATCTGATGCTTGGAGATCATCTCTCATAGTTATGTTGTAGACTTGGGAACTCCACTGGATTTATTTCTGCTTGAGGTTGTTCCTGTTGGTATCAGATTTTCTGCAAGGAGGAGCTCATCCTTTTCTAGATCTCTTCAAATTGTTGAAGGTTTGCTGGTCAGATCTTGTCTTTGGCGACTGTGCTTAGCCGGAGAGGTGAAACATAAACACTTACTGGATTGGATCTGAAGTTTCCCGGTCGTCTTCACGCGAATCTTGTGACTTTATTTTAGTTTTTTTGTTTTAGAATTCTGCTGCAATGTTGAAGAAAAGTGCGCTCAACGTCGCCAAGCTGCAGTCGTTCGACGCCTTTGATTTCCTTAGTTGGAAAATACGAGTCCAGCTAGGAATGAAGGAATGCGACATCTTTTACATTGTTCAGAGCGACTTTGCGTCTTCTGGCGAGGGCGTTGACGAATATCAGTGGAACAAGGATGAGGATTTCTGCATGGACTACCTGTTGAATTCCCTAAATCCTCAACTCGCACTGACCTACCATGCCAACAAGATCGCAAAGGAGATCTGGGATCGTCTCAATGCGCATTTCCAGAAGGAGGAGGTATTGTCCAAGTCGCTCATTGGGGAGAAGTTCTTCAACTTCTGCCTCAAAGCAAACTTGTCGATCACTTCCCAGATCAAAGAGCTGGAGAACTTGCGTCACAAACTGGAGGATGATCAGTCGAAGATGGACGACAACCTTTTCGTGTATCTGATTCTGAGCAAGCTACCTACGGAGTGGCTGACCTTCAAGACCGATATGCACAGGCGGAAGGAGAAGATCACTCTGGATGAACTCAAAAGTTTCATTCACATTAAGGACCAGAACATCGTTGGAAAGAGCGTGGAGCGGGTTGTTCAGCCCTCACAGGATGTCAACTTTGTTTCTCGACCTAACAGACCTTCTCGGAAGCCCCGGCACCTAGGGGTGGCACCCCTGTCCAGTTGGCGGTCAAGAAACCTTCTCTCAAAAGGAAGAAGGGTAAATGCCACAATTACGACAAGTGGGGACACTGGGCCACTGAATGTAAGGGTCCGAAGAAGCAGAAGGATAAAGCTCCACAACAGGTGGCGAACATGGTGGTCGACAACTCTGATCACAAGTCCTTCGTGGCTATGATTGGGAGTAGTCAATGCAGTGCGTCTTCTGAGTGATGGCTGGGCAGCGATGCCACTTGTCATGTTACGAATGATAGAGGTCTTCTCATAGACGTCAGAGCAGTTGAAGATAGAGTGGAGAACTGCAATGGAGGAGAGACAACCGTCACTCATGCTGGGATGACAAAGCTAGTCCTCTCTTCAGGTAAAATTTTAATTTTGCAAAATGTTAAATTAGTTCCAAATTTAACCAAAAAAATAATTTCAATGAGTTTGCTAGATAAGTCCGGAATGTCTTTCACAACCATAAGCAGTAGAATAACACTAACTGTTAATTCACATTACTTTGGTTGCGCTTACCTAATCAATGGAATGTATAGACTTAGCTTAGAAAATGAGTGCATAAATCAGGTGAGTTCATCTCTGATGGATCCAAAGCTATTTCACAATAGACTTGGACACGTTCACTATAAGAAGATGCACGATCTAGCTAAGAGTCACAACATTCCGTTAGATTTTTCTATTCGTTTTGATAGGTGCGAGGTTTGTGCCCCGACCAAAATAACTAGAAACCCTTACAAGACTGTTTCTAGGAGCACACAACTTCTAGAATTGATTCATTCCGACCTCTGTGACTTTCGTAGTCATGCTACTAGAGGGGGAAGGAAGTATCTAATTACCTTCATCGACGATTTCTCCAAATTTTGTCATATCTACCTATTGAAATCGAAAGATGAGACATTCGAGACCTTTAAACTCTTCAAATCTCGGGTATAAAACCAGTTAAATTTAAAGATTAAGAGACTTAGAAGTGATCGATGAGGAGAATACACTGCAACTGGGTTTAGGTAGTTTTGTGTCACTGAGGGCATATTCCTTGAAACTACAGCTCCTTACTCACCTCAATCGAATGACGTTGCTGAGCGTAAGAATAGAACTTTGACAAAGATGTTGAATTCTATGCTCCTGGCCGCTGACATGCCTAATTCCTTTTGAGGGGAAGCAATCTTTACTGCGAATCACATTCTGAATAGAGTGCCTCACTTAAAACTCAGTTCTACTCTGTATGAGCTGTGGCGGCCATCCTGTAGATATGACACTCTTAAGACTTGGGGTTGTATCACCTATGTGCGTATACAAGACCTTAAAAAACCTAAGGTGGGACCTAGAACGACAACCTGTGTCTATCTAGGTAGTGTAGAAGATAGTGCAGCTGACCGGTTTCTAGATCTATCCACTAATTCAGTGATAGAGTCTAGAGATGTTATCTTCTTTGAACATAAGTTTATCAAAGATCATGACCTAACCGTCCCTGGATCTACTGACATGATCTCAGAATCTACTGTAGAACATGAAGCTGGCCCCTCTGGCACTGCTCCTCAACCTCTAAAGGTCGAACCTGTTCCTCTTAGAGTATCTACAAGAGATAGAATCTCTAAGGATTTTGGTGAGAATTTCGTCACCTACCACTTAGAGGATGATTCATTCTCCTACCAGGAAGCGATGAGATCGAGAGATACGTTAATGTGGGCAGAAGCTATCGATGATGAGATGAACTCACTGCTATAAAATAATACCTGGCATCTAGTGGACCTACCGAAAGGAGCTAAAGTCCTGGGATGCAAGTGGGTATTAAAGAAGAAGTTGCATAGTGATGGGTCTATAGCCAGATACAAAGCACGGCTAGTCGCTAAGGGTTATAAACAACAGGGGGAATTGACTACTTTGATGTCTATTCATCTGTCTGTCACATATCCACTATTAGAATTCTTTTAGCATTAGCCTCTATCGAGAATTTCATAGTCCATCAAATGGACGTGAAAACATCCTTTTTGAATGGAGAGCTAAATGAAGAGATCTACATGGCACAACCTGAAGGTTATGTCCATACAGATCTAAAGGATAAAGTGTGCAAACTCGATAAATCCATCTATGGGCTTAAGCAAGCGCCTAAGATGTGGCACATGAAGTTTGATCAAGTGGTAAAGAGCTTTGGATTTCAGTCCAGTCTCTCAGACAAGTGTCTCTATTACCGCTCGATGTCAAACCAAACAGTCATCATATGCCTATATGTGGATGACATGTTGATCCTGGGGTCAGACCTTGCTGTCGTGAGGGATATTAAGTCCGCTCTCGCCAAAGTGTTTGATATGAAGGACCTTGGTCCTGTGGATACCTTACTAGGTATGAAAGTTAGAGTAGATAAGGGATGTGTCATTCTAAGTCAAGCTCACTACATATAGCAGATTCTTAATACCTGAGGCTATAAAGATTGTAGGTCTGTTGAAACACCAATTGATCCGAACATCAAGCTGTGTCCGAATGAAAGGATAAGTGTTGGTCAAGTCGAGTACTCAAAGATCATTGGAAGTCTCATGTACGCCACAAGTTGCATTAGACCAGACATTGCCTTCTCAGTAGGCATGTTGAGTCGCTTTACCAGTAGTCCAAGCAAAGAGCATTGGGATGCCTTAGACCAGCTGATGAAGTACCTCAAAGGTACTAAAGATCATGCCCTTTGCTACATTAGTCACCCTCCTACTTTGGAAGGGTACTCTGATGCCTCCTGGTGTTCAGAAGTTACAAACAGCAAGTCCACAAGTGGATTTATATTCACATTGGGTGGCGATGCAGTTACTTGGAAGTCCGAAAGACAAACTTGTATAGCCCTCTCGTCTATGGAAGCCGAGTTATTTGCCTTAGCTTCAGCTGTTGAAGAGGCAGACTGGATCAGGAATTTGATTTTAGACATTCCCTTGTCTAAACATCAATTCAATTCTTTAAGTCTGTACTGTGATAATCAGGCAGCAGTCCAAGTTGTTAAGAATGTCCTCTTTAACACTAAGAGACGATATTTACGACTGAGACACACCCTTTTGAATTATCTTAAAGAACAAAGCATTATTACTTTGGTCGATGTGCGGTCGAAGGATAATCTAGCTGATCCATTAACGAAAGGAATGTCCTGAGACTGTTCAATCAAAACAATGGGGGAAACGGGACATAAGGCGGTTTGAGACCAACCTTAGTCCGAATGTTTTGATTCCTTCCTTTGTCAAATCTAGTCTATTGTGCTCCGTTGGTGTTTTGGTTGCTGAGCACGAATCTGGTGAGTTGTTTCATTCCACATTTGATGATAACAACCTCATCCAGATTCGTCTTCCTAACTTGAAATAGAATGTTATTCCACATTTGATAACACGACCTGACTTGTTTTGGATCTTCTCCTGTTGATTGGTTCCATTCCACATTTGATGAGTTCCAATTAACCCTAGAAGAACAGTAACAATGACATCATATGTAGGAACACGGATAAAGTTGCGTTGTTCAGAAGTCTAAAATCGTTTCGGTTGAAAACAGTTAATAGATTCTGCGGTTAAACCAGAAATACTCTACTTTAATGTACTTTTAGCTTAATCAAAGTACTACGTTCTTTTTTGTAGAACTAGATACATGTACATTTCCATAGTTGAATTCATTCTGAATGAAGTTCTCTGTTGGAAATTACAGGAGCTGCTGTTGTAGGAGGAGCACTTGCAGATTGGGATCCTGAAAAGGATGATCTGCTGGATGATAGTTTCTAGAGTATCTGTTTGGTTTTCTTTCTATGACTTAGAGCACTGTTTAGCTCTCTTTACCTGTTTTTGTTTGGACTATTTCCTGCTCTTTTGTTGATCATGAGACATTAGGTCTTCTGGTACCTATTTCTCTGATTGTACTTTTGACTTTCATGTAATGCTGCTTAGTTTATGTTTTATTCTTATGCGTACATACATACTAATGTTTCCTTCAGTCCAATATGTTATAACAGGTGCTTGCGGACACGGTTGTGTAATGAGTCGAATTGGTTGAACACTACACACACCAACTCCTTTTCGACGCTGGGTTTACCGCGGACATAGGAGGAGATTGTTAGTTATATTATTAATATGTCCGCGCGTATCAGGACCGACTCGGAACGACCCGACGGGTTCCGTATCACTAGGGTTAGGCTCTACGCTGGAGATACTATATAAGATCATTCCATACTTGAAACGACCCGACGGGTTCCGTGTCACTAGGGTTACCCGTACCCCCCCCCCCCCCCCCCCCCCCCCCATCCCCTATTATGTAGGAGGGGTGGTTTCCTGCACCCCATGATGGGGGTGTGGTTACCCGCACACCCCATTTTGTGGCAGGTGTTGTTACCCTCTTTCCCATGATGGGGTGCAGGAAACTGCACCACATACGTTTGCTTCGGTGTCCGTTTGGAGCATCAAACGAACTCAGAATTTTGCAAAAATGGGCCCGTTGGAATTGTATCGACGAGTCGGTCGAGGTCGCGACAAAAAATCTTAGGTTCGACCGAACCTATTTTGGGGAAACCCGTCAATACTATAACGAACCTTCATCATCGTCATACGACCAACCAACGCCACCACCACCGAGAAGAGATCCAAGTCAGAAATTGGTTTTGCCGCGAACGCGCAGACCGCCAATGTCACCACTTGTTCACAACCACCACCACCTATGAGAATGAACCCATCGAGCATCGGGCTCCTTGCTGCAGCCCGCGAATTTTACGCTTTGCCGCTACCCACACACTTGCTTCTCTCTGATTCCAATGCAGCCCGCCAACGCCTACCACGGACCTTGGCTTTGCACTACCGCTCTCCTCCTTCGAGGCTTTTCCTCTTTGGTTTGGATTTTTTGTATGGTTTCAAGGCTTTACTTCCATCTCTTTTTATAGAGCCAAAAAAACCAATAAACTAATGAGGGCATGAAACAAATGGGTAATTATGTGAGTAATTATGTGGGTGATTAGGTGGGATAATTATATAAGGTGTTTAGGTGTTGAGATTCGGTGTGCTTTAAAAAGTTCATGGTTCAAAATTCAAATCAGCTCAATAATCACCACCCTGGTTTGAATTTTAAACATCACATTCTGCACGGAGCATCATCTGCACAAAACATTATCTGTCTGTACGAAGCAACACCTCATGCCCGAGGCGTCAGCCGACTTGTTGCAAGTCTAACTTCATCCTAGCTCTAGTTCACCTACGCGATGTCGACGCACCCAGATCATCAAAGCTGATTTGTCGGTCCCGAGTCGCTGAACGGCGATCCACTGTACCACCTCGCCCATCCACCATGTCACCTGCAGAAATCTTGAGCGTTACACCTCGCACTGTGGTCCCCATTAGTCGATATCAGACTACCGAATTGCACAACATTCAACTAGTGTGTCACTGTTAGAACTCTTTTTCCCTCCGCAAAGCTGCAACCACTTGAGTCTAATCTGCCAAACAATATCAGATTCTAATGCAGTTTGGGCATCAGATGTACCCTCTCAAGTCTGTGCACCACCCCATCATGCATCAGTATGACAGTATGCATATCCACAATCCTTGTGTTCGTCACCCAAATAGACAAACCCGGTCATCACCTCCAGAGAATTAAACAACAACACATCTGAGCATATGTGTTGCGATGCACCAGAATCCAATATCCAGTCGTTGTAAGAGTCGTCACGACTCTCAGTGATGGTATAAATATCATCACTCTCCACTCACAGATCTAACATCACCACACTTGCACGATGGACGTCTCCAGAACGTAACTCTGCGTACCTGATGTGACCAATTTGTCTAGAGTAATAACAAACAACTCTCTTCTTCGACGCCGATCGAGCATGTGCACCCATCGAGCCTCTATTGAATGCTCTAAAAAAGGATGTTGTGGTGATCGGCGCCTCGGCCGTAACAATGACAAGGAATCCTACTTTTCGTATTTGGACAAAACACATTGAAATGAAGTTGCACTATATTAGGGAGCTAATTGAGGCAAGACAAATTGAAGTTCAACATGTGGCACCAATAATCAAACTGCAGATGTGTTTACAAAACCACTACATAAAGAGGATTGTTGTTATCTAAATTAAGGCTTCGTTTGGGGGGGATTTATTTTCACCGATCAAGCGGTTATGACCGCATGAACCGAACCTTAATTAAGATCCGGTTCATGCGGTCGTAACCTCTTGATCGATAAAAATAAGTCCCCCCAAACGGTGCCTAAGTCAAAAAAACTTTATCCTCATTCTTGCCACATAGCTGCCTTTTACTTTTGTTATTATACCTACATGTTCCTTTTAGATGGAGCTCATAGGAACAATACCTTCATATTTTTGCTTCTTTAAGAACTGGCATACACACAGGGTCTCTTACATTTTAGTCGATATCTTCGTCAGCTACAAGTTCTTTCGGTACACAATTTATTAGAAGAGAATTTAGGGAACGTTTGGGTGGGTGGTGCGCCTCCTCGGCGATGGGTAAGGAGGAGGGGCTGGGAAAGGCATGGGGTTCCTTGTGGTGGGAAAGCAAACCACACAATTGTTTGTGGCATTTCCCACTGGAGGACTGCCATTGCTCCTAGAATTGTTTGGACGCGCGCGCGTGCACATGGGTAAGGGGTTCCCTGTAGTGACAGTACCTCCGATCAATGTCCTTGCGTATAGTGCATAACGGCATCTGTACCCCAAGCCATCGCTCAATGTTCTTTCACACGGGGGTCTGCGAGTACTCGAGGTCGTCGTTCAATGTTGCTGCCAATACCCCGTCACTCTAAGCACCGCATTTGATAAGGCCGAAGCACTAGCGGCAGAAAGTTTCGCACGAGAAGTGACGAGGTGCGGATGGAACGAAGATGGGAGGAGGCGCATGAGAAATTCTTTAAGTGCGTGTCTGGGGGCGATTTTAGGGCTGGGGTGCTACTATACCACTGAAAAAATAAATTTTATTTATTTTTAAAAGGGTGCCAATATTGTAAATAGTGGTGCTATTTATACATGCTCTTAGAATATCTGGATTTTGCGTTAGTTTTATTAAAGGCCTGGTACTTTATTAAAGGCCCGCTACAATGTTTAAAATGAAGAAGATGGTGTTTTTGCTGCGTATAAATATTTTGTTTTGATAAAGTAAAGCTCGGTTTGGCGGTGTTTTTTTTTTGCTTAAATGAATTTGGACAAAAAAAATGTAATTGTTGAAACCAATAAATTGGCCTCTTGAGGAGTTCGGGCCCTCAACAAGTTGAGGGGTGACCAACACTTACTCCTCCCAAGGAAGAGTTCTAGGCTAAGAGGCTAAGGAACTAGGAACAATGTCAAGGGCTTAGCGAGGAGGTCCCACCACACACCCGAAAGATCTTAGAGCGCTTCCCCTCCCAAGCCAATGCTAAGCTTGGACACCATTGGAGGCTCTCTCCACCCAACAAAGGAATATTTACGAAAATACCCCCGAATTTGGCCTGCAAACAGCCAAATCCCACTGTTCGGAGGCGCTAAACGCGGTCCAGAATGCCTTCCCGGGGTCGGGCGAGAGGGAGCTGACCTCCTCCCTTGCTCGCCCCCCCTCACTGGGCTGGACGAGCCGGGAGGGCGCCTCTCTCCTGAGCTCGCCCCCTTCACTGGGCTGGACGAGCCGGGAGGGCGCCTCCCTCCTGAGCTTGCCCCCTTGTTGGGGCGGGGGCGAGACCAGGAGGCCGCCTACCTCGGGCCTCGCCCCCCTTGCTGGGGCAGGGGCGAGACCAGGAGGCCGCCTGCCTCGGGTCTCGCCCCCCCTGCTGGGGCGGGGCGAGAGGGGCTTGCGGCTCCTCCTCTCGCCCCCTAGCTGGGGCGGGGCGAGAGGGGCCTGCGGCTCCTCCTCTCGCCCCCTAGCTGGGGCGGGGCGAGAGGGGCCTGCGGCTCCTCCTCTCGCCCCCTACCTGGGGCGGGGCGAGAGGGGCCTGCGGCTCCTCCTCTCGCCCCCTACCTGGGGCGGGGCGAGAGGGGCATGCGGCTCCTCCTCTCGTCCCCTAACTGGGGCGGGGCGAGAGGGTCATGCGGCTCCTCCTCTCGCCCCCTAACTGGGGCGGGGCGAGAGGGGCCTGCGACTCCTCCCCTCGCCTCCTAGCTGGGACAGGGGCGAGCCCAGGAGGCCGCACGCCTCCGGCTCACCCCTCCTACGGTCTGGGCGAGCGGGAGATCTCCGCCTCCACCGCTCGCCCACCCCTTCTTGCCTGGGGTCAGCGCTAAAAGAATTGTTGGGCCTAAAGACATTTTAGGCCCCTGGGACCCACTCGACGAATACGGGGTTGTACACAATCCCCACTCTTTTCGAGCGAGGTACAAGCTCGGAAAGAAAAGTCCAACCCCACATATTCGGCGAGTGGTGCTGAAAACTGCACCATAAGCGGAGACACCTTGAGGGAAAAACACTTAGCCTCCCTAGGAGGTCAACCTGCCCTGCCGGCTAGAGAGAGCCCAGTCAGCGGAACCATTCGAGGGGAAAAAATACTTAGCCTCCCTGGGAGGTCAACCTGCCCTGCCGGCTAGAGAGAGCGCGGTCAGCGGAACCATCCGAGGGGAAAAAATACTTACCCTCCCTGGGAGGTCAACCTGCCCTGCCGGCTAGAGAGAGCCCGGTCAGCGGAACCATCTGAGGGAAAAAAATACTTACCCTCCCTGGGAGGTTAACCTGCCATGCCAACTAGAGAGAGCCCGGTCAGCGGAACCATCCGAGGGGAAAAAATACTTACCCTCCCTGGGAGGTCAACCTGCCCTGCCGGCTAGAGAGAGCCCGGTCAGCGGAACCATCCGAGGGAAAAATTATTTAGCCTCCCTGGGAGGTCAACCTGCCCTGCCGGCTAAAGAGAGTCCGGTCAGCGGAACCATCCGAGGGAAAAAAATACTTACCCTCCCTGGGAGGTCAACCTGCCCTGCCGGCTAGAGAGAGCCCGGACAGCGGAACCATCCAGGGGAAAAATACTTAGCCTCCCTGGGAGGCCAACCTGCCCTGCCGGCTGGAGAGAGCCCGGTCAGCGGAACCATCAGAGGGGAAAAGTAATTAGCCTCCCTGGGAGGTCAACCTGCCCTGCCGGCTAGAGAGGGCCCGGTCAGCGGAACCATCCGAGGGGAAAAATACTTAACCTCCATGGGAGGTCAACCTGCCCTGCCGGCTAGACAGAGCCCGGTCAGCGGAACCATCCGAGGGGAAAAATACGTAGCCTGCCTGGGAGGTCAACCTGCCCTGCCGGCTAGAGAGAGCCCGGTCAGGGGAACCATCTGAGGGGAAAAATATTTACCCTCCCTGGGAGGTCAACCTGCCCTGCCGGCTAGAGAGAGCCCGGTCAGCGGAACCATCTGAGGGGAAAAATCATTTAGGGAACTTCCGGCCACCGAGCAGATCCCGGCCCCGACAGCTAGGTGGGAGCCTTGTCAGCGGGCCAGCATTGGGGCTAAGCACTTTGAAAAACTTTCATTACATTAGTCATCTAGTTACATACAAGAAAGAAAAACTAAGTACGGAGACCGGGACTCAGACTTCTGCTCACAGGCATGGTCGTCCTCGACCTCCTCTGGTTGCAGACGTTGCGGCTTCGGACCCCTCGCCTCCTTTATTTCCAAGAACTTGGGGCAGGCGGATGTCGCGTGACCCTCCTCATCGTGGAAGTCACAGTAAGATAACTCCACCTGGACGCCCCCTCTTCCTCCCGTACGATTTCTTCTTCTTCTGTGGCCGATCACCATGGTTTGTTGGGGTGGGGGAGCGGGTGCCTTCGGTCCCTGCCTCCACCCTGGGAGGTCGGGCCGCTCTTCCTGGAAGTTGTCCTCCTCTTGGTCGAACTTCATCTTGGGAGCCCCTACCCTCCCCCTTGCTGCCTGGCCTCCGGCTCACTCAGCTTGGCCAACCTTCTTGCGAACTCCGGGTTGGCCTCCTCACTCTCAACTTCTTCCACCACCCTTTCCATCAACTCCTCAAAAGACAAAGGAGCTCTCCTCTTGAAGTCCATTTTGAAGAATCCCCCCTGCATCCCCACGGTAAAAGTGAGCTGGAGGGTGTAGCCTGACACCTCTTGGGTGAGGAGAACCTCCTCCTGGAACCGGTCAACATAGTGAGCCAGTGACTCCCCTGGCTCTTGCTTGATCTTGAAAAGTGCTTCGGCATCTTTCTTCCTCTACCTTGATGTCGAGAAGTGTGGCAGGTAAACTCGATGCAAGTCCTCGAAGGCATAGATGGATCCCGCAGGGAGCTGGTGGAACCAATCTCTAGCTTTCTCCTTCAGAGTTGTCGCGAAGAGTCGACACTTGAAAGCGTCCGACATGGGCCAGATGGAGACCATGTCCTCAAACCACTACAGGCGCAGGACGAGGTCATCCTTGCCGGAGTGGTGAGACATCTTCAACCCTACGAACCCCTCTGGAACCGGGGCCGAGATGATCAGCTCACACAAAGGACTTCCTTTGCTCACCCCCCTTTGGGGCTGGGCGAGTGGGTGCTGACCGCCTCCCCACTCGCCCCCTCCTAGGGGATTGGGCGAGTGGGGGCCAAATGCCTCCCCACTCCCCCCCATCAACTCCGGGTTGGCCTCCTCACTCTCAACTTCTTCCGCCACCCTTTCCATCAACTCCTCAAAAGACAAAGGAGCTCTCCTCTTGAAGTCCATTTTGAAGAATCCCCCCTGCAGCCCCACGGTAAAAGTGAGCTGGAGGGTGTAGCCTGACACCTCTTGGGTGAGGAGAACCTCCTCCTGGAACCGGTCAACATAGTGAGCCAGTGACTCCCCTGGCTCTTGCTTGATCTTGAAAAGTGCTTCGGCATCTTTCTTCCTCTACCTTGATGTCGAGAAGTGTGGCAGGTAAACTCGATGCAAGTCCTCGAAGGCATAGATGGATCCCGCAGGGAGCTGGTGGAACCAATCTCTAGCTTTCTCCTTCAGAGTTGTCGCGAAGAGTCGACACTTGAAAGCGTCCGACATGGGCCAGATGGAGACCATGTCCTCAAACCACTACAGGCGCAGGACGAGGTCATCCTTGCCGGAGTGGTGAGACATCTTCAACCCTACGAACCCCTCTGGAACCGGGGCCGAGATGATCAGCTCACACAAAGGACTTCCTTTGCTCGCCCCCCTTTGGGGCTGGGCGAGTGGGTGCTGACCGCCTCCCCACTCGCCCCCTCCTAGGGGATTGGGCGAGTGGGGGCCAAATGCCTCCCCACTCCCCCCCCCCCCGCTGGCACCTCCTTCCTGGATTGCTGGCCAAGAGTGCTCTCGCCCACCTGCTGAGGCGAGACCTCCGGACCACTTCCTCTTCTGTCTTCGCTTATCGAGGCGAAAGCTACCTGCAAGGTCTGCAGGACCTCCCGTTTGAAATTTTCAAACATCTCCAACGTCACTCCAACCACCGGGGGATGCGAGTGGCTTGGGTCGGATCCTCCGCCTCCAGCCATGGAGCTCAGCTTGAGAGTTTCTTGAGTTGATCACTCTCCACGCTCACCGCACCATAATGTTGAAACCAATAAATTGGCCTCTCGAGGAGTTCGGGCCCTCAACAAGTTGAGGGGTGACCAACACTTACTCCTCCCAAGGGAGAGCTCTAGGCTAAGAGGCTAAGGAACTAGGACCTAGGTCAAGGGCTTAGCGAGGAGGTCCCACCACACACCCGAAAGATCTTAGAGCGCTTCCCCTCCCAAGCTAATGTTAAGCTTGGGCACCTTTGGAGGCTCTCTCCACCCAACAAAGGAATATAGGAGGAGAGGAGGTCAAGAAGAGAAATCTCCCTCCAAATGGTGCCCCCTTGGGCTTATTTATAGTTTTTGGAAACGGGTCTGCAAATAGCCACAATCTGGCCTACGAGATTACGAAAATACCCCCGGATTTGACATGCGAACAGCCAAATCCCGCTATTCGGAGACGCTAAATGCAGTCTAGAACGCCTTCCCGCGGCCGGGCGAGAGGGAGTTGACCTCCTCCCTTGCTCTCCCCCCTCACTGGGCTGGACGAGCCGGGAGGGCGCCTCTCTCCTGAGCTTGCCCCCTTCACTGGGCTGGACGAGCCGGGAGGGTGCCTCCCTCCTGAGCTCGTCCCCTTGCTGGGGCGGGGGAGGGGGCGAGACCAGGAGGCTGCCTGCCTCGGGCCTCGCCCCCTTGCTGGGGCGGGGGAGAGACCAGGAGGCCGCTTGCCTCGGGTCTCGCCCCCCTGCTGGGGCGGGGCGAGAGGGGCCTGCGACCCCTCCGCCCGCCCCCTAGCTGGGGCGGGGGAGAGGGGCCTGCGGCTCCTCCCCGCGCCCCCGAGCTGGGGCGGGGAGAGAGGGGCCTGCGGCTCCTCCCCTCGCCCCCTAGCTGGGGCGGGGGCGAGCCCAGGAGGCCGCACGCCTCCGGCTCGCCCCTCCTAAGGGCTGGGCGAGCGGGAGGCCTCCGCCTCCACCGCTCGCCCACTACTTCTTGCCTGGGGTCAGCGCTAAAAGAACTGTTGGGCCTAAAGACATTTTAGGTCATGGGGACCCACTCGGCAAATACGGGATTGTATAGTGATTATCATGGAATGTATGTTTAGCAAGACAATGGTTAAAGGCCCGCTAAATAAAAAATGGATGAAATTGTTTAGATGAGGTTCGACGTTCACGAATGACGATTCATAACTACCGCATTCACGACCGCCACCGTCACGCCAAATATAGCCTAAATCTATATGAATAAAGTAATATGAGATTTTTTTAATTAATAATAGAATCGCTTAATTTTATTCAAGTGTTGAACAAATATCAAATCTGCAGCAAGCTTTTAAACTAAAATATTTATAATAACATTTCACACACTCAGGCCTTCGAGGGCACTGGACCACCACAGCTATCTCCAACTTGCGCCAGAAATTTGCACGAAGGATCCGTTTGGCACAGCGGTGTGGCGGGCGTCAACGTGCTAGTTACCAATCATCAATTCGTCATCCATTCGGCGAAATTTTTTTGCTCTAGTGAATTTGAACAAAAACACTATTATCGTGAAATATGTGCTTATGACAACGGCTATGACCATCACTAAGAAAAAAACTACATTTGAGCATAAATTGGACGTAGTTTCTTACGTTCGTAATCACCTCGTGCATGACCGCCGACATCATATCATATGATCCGTGATTTTAACGGTGCAGATTGTTTTCGAAAATATAAGTCCGTATTTATGTAATACGGTCTTAATGAAAAGTGGTCTTATTTTTGCAATCATGCGCAAAAATTTATGCTGGTGTAAGCGGAATCAGGGGTCACGCGATCATCTAACGCACCAACTTTTAAGCTGCCGCAGGCCGCAGCTAGCCAGATGCCGAACTGCGGCCCCGTCAAACAGGACAGATTTTTCCGTCCGGAGCCCGTTTCCAAATATTTCGTCCGGGATCAATAAAAAGAGGATGTATGCCATACATTTTTTACGTGTGGGTGGAAGAAAGAGAGATTAAGCTATTTTAGAAGTTGAAAAATAGTCCAAGAGATTATCAGAAAATCATATTTTGATCTCCAAAAAATCATTTTTGATCTCCCAGAGATTCCGGACCGAAGAATTTGTCATCAAACAGGTGCGGTGGGAGCTGCGCCGCCCCACGTGGAACTCACCGTCCGAACGCGGAACTTTTTTGAAACAAGAATCACAGTTGGACTCCAGAAAAAAAAATAAAAGGAAATTGTGTGTAAAGATCGTGCAAGGCACGTGAAAAATATGCCCATTCCTTTACGCGCGCTGCTCCCGTCGTCATCATTCAATTTGTTCTCATCGGCGCTCCCAAGTTTGACATTAATGCTATTAAGTATTGACTTTGTTTATCTTTATTATATAATTATTATAATTTATATTTGAAATTATTTGAATTTTTTCTTAATCTTCCGAGATCTTTTATCACGGTTAAGTACATGTGGTAAGATCTTTTACCACTGGGAGGTAATGTGCACATATGCACTTTATCACGAACCCAACAGTTTGTGTGGATTAGGGGAGATTCTTGCGTCCGGGTCCCGGACCAATGAGAAGGCTTCAAACGCATGCGGGACTTACTCATTTCTGACATCTGACATGTACTTTTGCACGGGGCCCACACATTTGTCCCGGACGACGTCCGGAACCCGGAAACAAAAATTAATGCACTTTGTGATGTGTGCACTGACCCACGTAGATCGTTGGATCAATGCACTTCACGATTCCTAGCTATGTTGTTGGGAAAAGACATTTGACCTTCTATAAATTTCAAAAGAAATATTGTAACCCTTAATTTTTCATTACCGAGACATTGATCACCTGTAAATTCTTTCTATGGTAGGTCAAATGTCTCGATTATGAAAATTTATAATTTATAAATCATTTTAAAATTTAGTGCAGATCAAATATTTTTTCTTTAAAATATAAAAGTGTCACCAATACTTCACATTATTTATAATATCAGTTAGAAGTAACGTTGGCTTCCCAAAATAATTATACAATTAAAATATATTTTTTTGGTCCTTTTGAATTGTTTAATGTTTGAAAGTGAGTTTAATTAGTACAACTAGGTAAAATAAATTATTAGGTTATGATAAAAAAAACAAAATAATTTATTTAAATATATCTGCTAGTGTCTAAAGAAGTAAAAGCAACGGTGCAGTACCGTCGGTAAAGGATATTGAAACCCTACAAAACCATTTATTGTGATAATGGATATTACAAAATATTTAAATATATTTAATTAGGTTTTTCACGATTTCCTTAAACAAATCCAGAAAACTTATTTCGTTCTCCATAAAAACCCTATGCGCAGCCCACTACCCCGTATTCCTGCTCTATCTCCATCGCACAGCCTCGGGAATCCATTTCTATGTTCAAAATTAGTTTTATTTTCTTGGTATTGGTCAGAACCCGTCATGCCAAACATACATTTAATGATGGTGACATTTTTGTCCAAACTCACGAGTGCAAAGAAAATCGCGCTTAATGAAGCCCCAGTGAAGCTTGAACTTTTAAATCTCTTACTAACCACCAAATGGTAATTGGGATGATAATTGTGTTTTCTTGTTCGGGAAACTTTTTTTTTCTTTTGAACTTGAATAATGTTTATAATCTTGTATGTTCTTCACCATCTAAGCAGACAAGTCATAGAAAGTCTTCTTCAGACGACAGACTAAACTCTTCTTCTCTTTCACCATGAAATCTTTAGGTTGCTCCATATATAACTCCTCTTCAAGATCGTCATGCAGAAAGGCGGTTTTGACATCGATCTGTTCAATCTCCAGGTCTAGCCTCGCAGTAATGCCAAAAACAACTCAGATAGATGACATCTTCACAACAGGAGATAAGTTCTCATCGAAATTAACTCCATATTTCTGACTAGACCCCTTCACCATTAATTTTTCCTTGTATCTGAGTGGTGTCTAGAGGTCTCTCTACTTTACTATAAAAATTCACCGATTCTTCAGAGCCTTCTTGCCCTTAGACAATCTCACTAAATCATAAGTATGGTTTTCCTGCAGTGACTGCATTTCCTCCTGCATGATAACCACTCACTCTTTCTTCTCTGAGTTCTGCACCACCTCATCAAAGCACTCGGGCTCCTCCGCATTAGTCAACAGAATATACTTGGTAGTGAAGTATCTCGAAGATACGTGTCAGACTCTATCAGACCTTTGTGGAGCGAGCTCAGTTGTTGGTGTAGGCACATCATCAGTGATATTCTTTGTATGCTCTCCATTAGTAATGTCCTCATGATCTGGAAGTGTTTCAGTACCTTGTACTGGCTCAGGCTCTGCGTCCTTCTCGACGTCATCACCTCAAACCATTGGAGACTTTACATCAATGCAAGAGTCGGCCTTTTCAATCTTCTCGGGATCAAACCATAGTTTGATCCTCACAAAATATAGCGTAACGATTGGGTACAAGTTTCTTCTCAACGGAATCAATGAACTTGTAGTCAAACTCGTTGTTGCGTCCATACCCTAAAAAGATGCGTTGTCGGGTCTTGGAATCCAACTTCGATCTTTCGTCCCGAGGGACATGCACAAAGGCTCTACAACCAAAGACTCTTAAGTGACTGTATGAAGGGTCCTTCTCGTACCAGACCTTATCAGGAACATCCTCTTGTAATGCATAACTAGCAGAGAGGTTGATGACGTATTCAACTATGTATAAAGCCTCACCCCAATACATGTCAGGTAGCTTTAACTCAGACATCATGCACCTCACCCTCTTTATCAGTGTCATATTCATTATTTATGCTACACCATTCAGGTACGGCGTCTTGGGCGGAGTCTTTTCATGCCCGATCCCTTGATTTCTACAGTAATCATTAAAGGGACCAATATACTCTCACTTGTTGTCGGACCTGATACAAAATAGATTCTTTCTGGACTGCGTCTCCACCTCAGCGTGGAATTTCTGAAAAACATTAAGGACCTCATCTTTGGTTTTAATAGCATAAACTCAAAGTTTTCTCGAATAATCGTCAATGAACGTCACGAAGTAAGATGCTCCTCCTCTTGTCAAGACCTTTAATGACCCACATACATCAGTGTGTACGAGCTCCAGTGGCTCGGATATTTTGGTGGAAGTGTGGCTCCGGAATAATACTTTATTTTGCTTCCCAGGCATGCAATGGTCGCATCTCTCTAACTGATCCTTAGATAGATCATATGTCATCTTCTTTTGGAGAGATATCTCAGGCCCTTCTAGCTAATGTTACTCAGTTTCATATGTCATAGGGATGTGGATGCCCAATCTCTAACGGTGTTGGCCTGAGCAGTTTTAGGTCTCCCTCCAAATAGTATATACCAGACTCTCTATAACCTCTGGCCACTTCTAGACACCCCTTGAGTAGCTTTCAAAAATCTCCACCAAAGGCACTTAAGTGTCCCTCATCACCTATCTTCCCAACTAAAATTAGGTTGAAGTGGATGTCAGGTGCATGTTGCACATCTCTTATGATCAGCAATCCTCCGGTGCTCATCTTCATGTGCATATCTCCTCTTCCGATGACTTTAGATGTGTCACCAATTCCCATCCTAAGCATCCCATAATTGTGAGTAGTGTAGGTGGCAAATAACTTCTTATTGGAGATATGTGCAGAAGCACTCAAATCAACAATCCAACTTCGTTCATCACAAAAGAGTACAGCTGTGACATCATCTCCAACAATGATGACATCATCCTTTTTGGTAGATACATTAGTAATAGTGTGACTCTCCTTCCTATCATCAATTGTCACTCCTTTCTTCCTCCCATCATTCTTCATAGAATAACAGAACTTCTAAATATGTCTCTTCTTATGACAATAGTAGCACTCCACATTTTGATAACGTGACTTGGACTTCCCTTTACTTTTGTTCTTCTCGCACTTCCTCCCTTTGCTCTTACTCTTTCCTCTCCCAAAGACGTAGTGTAGAGGATGTCAGCTCGTGAAGAAGAGTCTGATATCCCTTGAGACTTCCTTCACACCTCTTCAGTCAGGATGCCACTTTTGGTAATCTTCATAGTAATGATGCCCCGAGAGAGGAGTTGATTAGAGAAACTCTAACTATCTATCAAAAGTCTAGAAGAGACATCAGCAGCCACAGTATGTTGACCTCATCCTCGAAGGTCACCTTCATTGTACAACCCTCATTCTCCGAGGGTGGGTCCGTCTAAAGGCCACGTAGGCAGAAGTCAAAGTCAATAGTCAACATTGATATCGGTCAGCGCAACAGGATCAGGAGACTCGGGAGTGCGAGTAGGGATTTGCTCGCCCCCAATGACGAGAAGGAAGGCATGTCCGAGTTAGCCAGTCGGGCCGAGCGAGAAGGAAGGCATGCCCGAGTTTGTCAGCTGGCCGAGAGAGAAGGTCATACCTCCTCGCCCGCCTAGGCCTTTGCTCAATCACCTCAAAGGGGACCAGGGATAGTCGCCTGCTTCCCCTCCCTCAAGATTTGTCTATAAATAGACCCCCGGGGGTACCAAGAATGGCACTTGTCCAAAATCAGAGCTTCACCCCCCTTATAGGCGAGATTCCTCCCTAGCCATAGCCTTCCTAGTACCAAGCTCGGCCATTCGTTGGTTGTAGAGGAGAAGACTCCTTTGATATTTTGGGTACGTGGTGGGACCTCCCTGCCGCAGCACCTAGGGTTGTGTTTGTTATCCCTCTAGTTCGTTCGTCGTGGCTAACCAAGTCTTCTTGTCGGATTGCCGAGCGAGTAGCCTCCGGCTGCATTGATCCGAATTTTGGAGCCTAGGATTTTCCTGGCTTCAACACTTTGGTGCGGTGAGCGTGGATCGTAGCCAGAGGAGGAAAGTTTGGTGAAGCGGCGAGATGGTTATAGTTAGCGACAACGAGGAAGTAGTAGGTAACCCGGCCAGAAGTGGCGAGTTCGTCACGTTAGCAGACTTTGAAGACTTCACCCGGTGAATCGAAGGAACCCTGCGAGTAGCTCTTCAAACTCGCGTAGAGGGTACGACGACCTCGCCTCATCGCCCGATTCTGGCCGAAGAAGTGCCCCCTCCCAGCGAGCAGGGAAGCAGCCTGAGGAAGAGCCCGAGCAGCCGTGGAGGTCGCAATTCTGCCCGCAGACCTCGCGAGGGGCTGGCGGGATCCATTTCCGAGGAGAGGAGGAGCAGGCGAGGTACTATGGTACTCGCCAATTCAGCGAGTATGGAGGAGATACTCGCCAAGCAGAGGGTCATCGCCAGTTTGGTGGGAGGAGCCCATTCTATGAGGAGATCGTTGCCTCACCAGTGCCAGAGGGGTTCAGAGATCCCGCGATGAATTACTACTCGGGGAGGGATGACCCTATCCGAAACATCCAGTGGTTCGAGGATGTAGCCTCCATCTGAACCATGTATGATGCCTTCAAGTGTAGGCTGTTCACGATCACCTTCCGGGGGAAGGCCAGAGACTGGTTCCACCAGTTGCCAGAAGGTTCTATCTACTGCTTTGAGGACTTGTGCCGGGGGCTGAC
This sequence comes from Dactylorhiza incarnata, assembly GCA_033032865.1. NCBI lineage: Eukaryota > Viridiplantae > Streptophyta > Magnoliopsida > Asparagales > Orchidaceae > Dactylorhiza > Dactylorhiza incarnata. Next base: position 3,077,480 of record JAWHQI010000265.1, read on the forward strand.
GATGCAGTTCGCCACGGCCAAGAAGACGAAGAAAGAAGCTACGACCCTCTTCCATCTGGTACAAGGAGCGAAGGAAACGTTGGAGCATTATATCGATCGTTTCCAGGAAGAGGTGTTGGACATCCAGGAGGTGGATGGTTCCACCTTATTGCTAGCTCTAACGTTAGGCCTTCGCGAAGGTCTCTTCAAGTTGGAACTCGGCAGGGATCCTCCTTATTCCTACGACAACCTCATCGAGAGGGCCAACAAGTTCGTCCATGGTGAGGCTTCCAACAGCGGCTTCCTAGCCAGGCTCACCCGAGTGACCAAAGAGGACGAGGAGGAAGAGGAGAAGACCCCCGAGAGGAAGAAGAAGGAAGAGCCCAGGAGGGCAGAAAAGCGGAAGCCGGAAGGAAGGAGCAGGGAAGAGAGAAGGAGAAAGGATCCCAGGAGGGAGGAGCCTAGAAGAAACGATGAGAGGAGGCTCATCGTAGCCCCAGAGCATCGGGAAGAGGAGAGACGCTACCAATTCCCCGCTAACCGGCCACCTTGGAGGCCAGCCAGAGGACCTCAGCGTCAGGAACGGGGAAGGAGATTCCCGGAGAGAAGATGCTTCGACCGACCAGAGAGGCGTCGGGAAAGGAGAAGGGAGGAAGCAATGGCGGTTGCCCGGCGAGGTAATCGGCAAGGTTGGAAGAACTGGAAGCAGAGGAGGTCGCAGGCAGAGGAGATCCCCCTCTATTGTGATCTCCATCAGGTGGAGGGGCATGGGACGATGGCTTGACCAGATTTTTGGGAAGCTCGTAGAAGGTTGGCAACAGGAGAAGCAGGAGAGCAACAGAGGATTGAAGCCCCTGTCGAGCCACCGGCTGTTCAAGTCGTCGGTCAAAGGAGGAATGAAGACCGCGTCGACCATGGAGGTCGAGGAGATCTCGTCCAGGGAGGCAGAGGAGTTGGAGTGATCCATGGGGGAGCAGGGCTGGGAGCTTCCCGCAAGGGGAGTCTCCACCAAATTTATCGAAGGAGTGTCGCTTAGACTTCGCAGGCACCGCCCCCGTTGGAGGAGATCACCTTCTCAGAGGAGGACATGCTAGGGAATGAGAATCCCTTCCATGATGCCCTCGTGATCCAAGCTGCAATGGAGGACTTCACCGTTGATCGAATTCTGATCGATAACGGTAGTTTAGTGAACGTCGTCTTCAAGGAGACGTTCGACGGGCTAGGCGTCGGAGCAGCAAGAGCCCGGGCGCCGGATGGTCCTCTCTTCGGCTTCTCCGGAGAGAAGAAAGAGGTGGAAGGAGGAGTAGATCTCCTTGTAACTCTCGGTGGCACCCCTCTCTAGTGTCGTTTCATCATCGTCGACGCCCTGAGTTGCTACAAGGCCATCTTTGGAAGGCCGCTTCTCAATACCTTCAAGGCCATTCCATCCTCCTACCATCAGTGTCTCAAGTACTGCCAGGGAGATGTTCAGGTGAGGATCAGGAGAGATCCAAGAGCCGCCTGCGAGTGCTACCTTAGCTCGGTCAGTCAGCTGGATGGCTGACATTGAGGAGTTCGAAAGGGTGACAGTAGGAACGACCTAGCTGGAAGCGTCCGAGGAGGTTGAAGAAATCGATGTACTCTCCGCAGCAGGAGTACCTGGGTTGCTGAAGATTGGAGGATCGCTGAAAGTCAGCGAGAAGATGGAGATGGCGACGTGTCTGCAAGAGAACGTCGACATCTTCGCTTGGAGTGTTGACGAGATGCCCGAGATTGATCCTGAGGTAGCTTGCCACCATCTCAACATTTACCCCACGATCAAACTCGTCCGCCAGAAGAAGAGGTCAAGTGCCATCATGTTGGTCGGACCTATCCGTGAAGAAGTGAAGAAGTTGCTAGATGCAAGCTTTGTGTCAGAGATCCAGTACCCAGGCTGGGTCTCGAATGTTGTAATGGTGAAGAAAGCTGGGGGCAGCTGGAGGATGTGTGTAGACTTTTCGTTATTAAATAAATGTTGCCCGAAGGATTGTTATCCCTTGCCTCGAATTGACGCGCTGGTTGATTCGGCCGTCGGTTTTTCTGTAATGAGCTTCCTTGATGCGTTTTCAGTATACCATCAGATTCAGATGTATCCTCCTGATTGTCGCGATATTTCCTTCATCACTGGCGAAGGCTGCTACAGCTACAAGATGATGCCCTTCGGGCTAAAGAATGTGGGGGCAGGAACCTGGAGGTATATGTGGACGACCTCTTGGTCAAAAGCAAGAGCGTCCAGGAGCATGTAACCGATCTGGTGTAGACCTTCGCAACGCTAAGGAAGTTTAAGATGAGGCTCAATCCGGCGAAGTGCGTGTTCGGAGCTGGAAGAGGAAAGTTTCTGGGGTATCTCATCACCCTAGAGGGAGTGGAGCCAAACCCTGATAAGGTTAAGAAGATCCTGAAGATGACCTCACCGAAGACAGTGAAAGAAGTCCAAAGGCTGACCGGAAAATTGGCAGGTCTTAGCCGCTTTCTGTCCAAGGCAGGAGAAGTGCTCTCCATTTTTCAAGACGCTTCGAAAAAGTGAGGGCTTCGTTTGGTCCGACGACTGCGAGAAGGCATTCGGTAGGCTGAAGGAGCAGTTGACTCAGACACCTCTCCTTCAAAGCCCGAAAGAAGGCGAAGACATACTCATCTACTTGGGAGTAGGAGTGGAAGCAGTAAGCTCGGTGCTGGTCCGGGAAGAAGGAAAAAAGCATCTCCCTATTTAGTATGTTAGTCATGTCTTTAAGAAGGCAGAGCTGAAGTATCTGATCTTGGAGAAGCTTGCCTTCGCCTTGGTGGTGTCGGCGTGAAAGCTCCGGCCTTATTTTCAAGCTCACTCTATTCGGGTCGTGACTGACCATTCCCTCCGAAATATCTTGGAAGGGGTGGAGCATTCAGGAAGACTGGCGAAATGGTCGGTAGAACTCAGTGAGTTTGACATTTCCTTCTCGCCCCGGGTGGCGATCAAGGCGCAGGCGGTAGCAGATTTCTTAGCCGACTTCTTAGTAGAGGCGGAGCTAGGAGAGGAGGCTTCTACTCCCATCCCTTGGAAAATGTTCGTGGACGGAGCTTCGGGCAAGAGCTCTGTGGGAGTGGGCATCGTTCTTGTCAGCCCACAGGGAAATAGGATCGAGCAGGCAGTCGAGATCCTCTTCCTCGTCACGAATATTCAGGCAGAGTACGAACCCATAATAGCGGGTCTGCGCCTCGCAAAGGAGCTGGGCATCCAAGATGTCATGGCTTTCACTGATTCAATGGTAGTCGCGTCGCAGATTTTGGGAGAGTTCGAAGTATGTGACACCATCCTGCAAAAATACCTCGTCAAGGTAAGGGGGTTGATTGGAGGTCTTCAATCCTTCTTCGTCGAACACGTGCCAAGAGAAGAGAATTCAGCGACAGATCGTCTGGCCAAGTACGGACCAAGAGTCCGAGGGACTATCACCAAATTATTTCGACCATCCATCGAAGGAGGAGAAATGATGGAGATCGAGCAACGCCCCTCCTGGGTGGATCAGTTCGTAGCATTCCTGAATACCGGGCAGCTTCCCGCGGAGGATGGGGATCAAAGAAAGTTCTGGTACAAAGCAGCGTACTATTTATTGTAGGACGAGGAGCTATATCGCAAGACCATCTCAGGCCCTCTGGCTAGATGTGTCTCTGAAGGCGAAGTACCTCGAGTGTTGAAAGAGATCCACTCAGGAGAGTGCGGAAGTCATTCTGGGACTTGCACTTTAGAACAGAGAATCCTGAGGCATGGTTACTTCTGGCCCACTATTCGGAAGGATGCGGAGATCTTCTCGAAGAGGTGCCAGAAATATCAGCTGTTCGCCCCCCTTCAATTGCTGTCTGCCCAACAAATTCATTCGATCAACCCCCCGTGGTCGTTCGCTATCTGGGGAATGGATTTGATAGGCCTTTTTCCTTCAGCTAGTGGCCAAAGGAAGTTCGTCCTCGTCATGATCGACTATTAATTCTCCAAGTGGATCGAGGCCAAAGCTCTAGCCAAGACCACTTCCCAAGTCGTGAAGAACTTCATCTGGGGTGAGATCGTCTGTAGATTCGGGAACCCCCTCGACATCATCACCGATTACGGTCCTCAGTTCGCCAGCTTGGAGCTGGAAGATTTTTGCAGGCAACTCGGAACTGATCTTCGGTTTGCGTTAGTACATCATCCAAGGAGCAATGGACAAGTGGAGGCCGCCAACAAGCTGATCATCAACCTGCTAAAAAAGAAAGTCGAGAACCTCAGAGGTAATTGGGCGGAGCAGCTCCCCTCGGTGTTGTGGGCTCTGAGAACCACTCCTAGCTCAGCCACAGGGGAAAATCCGTTCAAACTCTCTCACGGGTCTGAAGCTCTCATTCTAGTAGAGTTTGAGGTCAGAAGTCCTAGGGTGATCGCAGCTAAAGACGGAGACGAAGAATGGCGTCTGGAGAATGAGGAAGCTTAGAAGCTATCCCTCGACTACATTGAAGAACTCCGAGATCTCGCCTCAGCTCGGCAAGAGGAGATCAAACATCAAATGGCGAGGCACTTCGACAAACATGTTCGCCTCAAGCACTTCCAAGCAGGTGATCTAGTCTTAAAGAAGGTGGACGCGACAGGAAGATCAGCAGCCGTCGGAAAGCTCAACCCAAATTGGGAAGGACTTTTCATCGTCCACGAATCACTTGCAACAGGAGAATATCGTCTACAGAATCACGAGGGGGAGCTATTGGGTAATACCTAGAGCGGCGATGACCTGAAACAATTTTATCCCTAAGCAGGAACATATATATCCCTCTCCTGTACATTGATTATTTATAAATAAATTCCTCACCTCCCTGAAACATGGGACGTCGAGAGTTTCTTATTTCTATCGCAGTAGCAAATCTTTAAAAATGAAGAAGATCAGGTAAAGCCGACCTCCACGTCAGGTTGGGAAACAGGCCTCCGACTTGGTTCTCATAAGATCCAAAATGGATGATGGGACGGTGCCTCGATAGTGCGTTCCCCTAAGACCAAGCCTCTGCATTGACGGTCGAGATCAGCTCTCCCCTTGCACGTTGGCCGCGGTTCTCTCCGACTGCACCTCTCACCAGATTGGAGAGATTATCAGGAAGAAGTCGTGACACCGACCTCCCAACTTGGCGATAAGATGATCGACTTAACCCGTCAGGGGACCCTTGAATAAAGGCATCGTAAACCCTTGAGAACAAAAGGCTCGTGGTCTAGCATCGAGTTTTTGATAAACTCTATCCAATCATTTGAGTTTGTATGTTTTAATTTCTCTCTGATTGTGGGTAAACAGTGCGAAGATTCGTCAAGATTCAGGAATGAGGAAGGTAGGATGGAGACTATCTAGATTATGTGTCCCCTTGGACCCCCCCCCCCCCGACCGTCCTTCCCTACCTAGCCACTTCCTCAACATTCGGCGACAAAGCAGAAGGGAGATTATCGGGATCGTGTGTCCCTCTAGACCCCCCGACCGTCCTTCCCTGCCCAGCATCTCTCTCACCGACCAGGTTGCGAGTAGGGTGCCAACTCGCAAGGGTAACCACGAGCAACCATAAAGGCGGGTATCTACTACGTGACTGTGAAAAGCTAAGAGGCGAGTAAGGTAAGATAGTCAGCAGACATCTTCCAAAGTCGCCTAGATCAGAATGACAGGTAAGCATGTACAAGCGAGCCTATGAGCCTAGTGACATCACAGCGCAAGGAAAACAAAGGTTGTCATCCATCAAAAGGATAAATATCACTATCAAAAGAAAAGAATGTTATCTACCAAAAAATTATACTCACAGAGTCGCGAGAAGCATCAAAACTGTTCAGAAACATAAATGTTCACTTAGGCGACGGAGCATAATCAGATGAGTCTGACTCATTTCCCTCCTCATCGTCTTGGTCTTCCTCCTCGCTCGCGTTCAAGATGTCCCGCCGGAGCTTATCGGCTCTCGGAACCAGCAGGCCCGCTACCGAAAGCTTCGCAAAGACCAAGTCGCCGGCGGCAAGGGCGATCTCCCGCCGGAGTGACGAAAGTTCCTGCGAAGTCAGGAAAGATCCTTCAGCACGGCGCAAAGGTCCAGCTTCCGAGGAGGCATGGGCGGTCATCCTCGACTCTAGCTCGGCATTGCGAACCTACGACGCCTCCAGCAAGACCTGGCTGGCCCGCAGGTTACTCCCGAGCTTGGAAATCGTCTCGGCCGCGACTAATTGCTCTTCCTGCAAAGGCGAGAGGGATGAGATTACAAAGTATGGAAGGAAAGGATAATCTCAATTCAGGCTCGCGTGAATTACCAATATCACCTTGAAGCCTCTGCTGGACTCAGCCTTGTCCTCGACAGCTTTGGCGCGCTTCAAGGCCTCTGCCTTGCGCTTATCCGCATCTATTGTTAGCTTCCGATATAGGGCGAGTTCCTTTTCGACGCCGAGCAAGTTTCGTGCAGTCTGGTAAAAGAGCTCCGCGGCACGCAGCATCGCTCGCGACCCCTGATCGGCGAGGAAGTGAGGGGAAGCCTCCCTCAATACCTTCGCATCATCACGACCATACAGTCCAAACAAGACGCTAAAAGCATCATTGTTGGGGACCTCATCTTCTCTCCACAAAGGCAGGTGAGTACTCAGGGAGACCTCGCTGCATTCCCTGCTCCAAGAAATCAGCGGCTCGCCATCCAGGCCCTTATTCCGCGAACCCTGCTCGAAGTTCGGGTGGTTCTCAGGGACGCAATCTTCCTCTTCGCGCGCCGGCTCCACCGCCACACACCGAGCAATCTCCTTTCTCTTTCTCCTCTTTGGCTCAGGTGGTTCGTTTACATCCGGCCATCCCGCCGTATGAAGTATCTGTAAAATTTCCGAATCTTGGTAGAGCAAGCAGGAATCTATTAAGCAACTTAGAGATCCAAGCCAAAAACACCAGAAACAACTTGAGGCAAACAAGTGATCTTTATTGATAGCAACTTCAAATTACAAAGGCAAGGCATGCTTGGCGAGACATGATTTCGCCAGCACAAATATTAAGGGAAAAAATACAAGTTGAAGATAACTTGAGACCGCGCGGTCTCCCTACGATCTCAGCAACCTGCCAGACCGCAACCCGCTGCCGATCTCAGAACAACACCAGACAGCTGAAATTAATATGTGCTAGTCTCTTGTGCCACTGGTCACAAAGAGATGCACTATCTTTTGCTAAAAGACACACTGGTGTAGAAGAGTCTAGACAAAGGAAATTTAAGCAGAAAATATTTCTACTCCGAGTGCCTGTTAAAATAGTTTCTGACGTATCAGACGACTTTATCAAGCACTTGTCCTTGTAGAACTCAACCATATAGCCTTTGTCACATAGTTGACTTATGCTAATGAGATTATGTTGTAATCCTTTAACATAAGCTACATCTGTGAAAGAGACTATACCGTTGGTAATCATACCATAGCATTTCGTGATTCCCGGATCAGATCCGCCAAAAATAACTTTTGGTCCATCTTTTACAGGGGTATACTCTTGTAATAAACTTCTTGTTCCGATCATGTGTCGAGAACATCCACTGTCCAAGTACCATATTGGATTTGAATTGGCCTTTGGACATACCTGCAATCAATAATCAATTGCCCTTAGGAACCCAAACAGATTTGGGTCCTTGGCTTCTTATCAGATGACCGTCATTTGGAGTGTTAACACTGCGAGGAGTCACTCTTGCATTGTTACCTCGTGGGGTCTTAACATAACTATAATTAAACCAGCAATCAATGGCGAAGTGACCAACTTTGCCACAGCACCAACAATCGAACCGATTGTACCTTCTCTTTGTCTCCTGTTTTACTTTTTGAACGGGAGGTGCAATAGGAGTAGCTTTCTTATAAGGAGCTCTCTTAGAAGTAGGGGCCTCATGGTGACAGCACACACATGGCTCCAACTTCTTCTCAACAGATTTGGGTGCAATCGTTTTGATCTTTGGGGCCTTCTTAGCAGCTGATCCGTGAACAAATGGACCGTGATCCTTGGGGATTACTTCTTCATGAGGAGCTTTGAATGGAGACACATCAAAGTTCCGGGGTCTGGTCCATCCTTGATATCTGTTGCTAGATTCAACATGTGTTGGTCTAGCAAAGTGACCATAGGATGAGTCAAGGTCGAATGGATTTGTCGGAAAAACTACCTTCCTGAATGAAGGTTGACTTTGATTTCCAGTTCCTTTTCCTTTCATGGCTCTTTTCTCAGCAGCCTTACTAGTTTCAGCCTCATGACCAATGCCACTACCCTTCGCAGGAGCAGAAAACCTATCAATGAGTGGAAGAATAGTCTTAGGCTTCGAGAAGCTTTCTACGAGCTTTCTTTCTACCTTCAACTTATCTTCTAGTTCATTTATAGATTTCTCCTTAAGATTCAACAACTCAGTGGAGCTTTTCAGTTCATCTTTCAAGAGTTGGATTTCATCTTTGAGAGGAGTTAATTGTTCAATTTCCTCCCTCAAAGTTAGTTCCACCGTCTTGAGAGATTCAATTTCTTTTGACTTGGATCTGACAACCTTGCGGCATTTGTCAAATCCCTTCACAAGGGCTTTGTACTGAGTCATTAAATCTGAATCCTCCTCTGATGAGTAGTCGTAATTTGCAACGGATGCAGTCTCGCATTCAGAAGCGGAAAGAGGAGTATGAGAGTTTACCTTCCCCTTATAAGAGGAGTTGCCTACTTCTTCATCTGATTGTGCCATAAGCCCAAAGTAGGCTTCTTCTTCTGAGCTTGACGCATCAGTGTCGTTGTCGCTCAGATTCTTGGCCTTTTAGCAAGGAAGATCTTTTCCTTCTTTTTTCCTTTGAAGGATCTCTTTGCTTCCTTCTTCGATCCTTCCTTCTTCTTATATGGACACTCGACAATTACATGTCCTGGCTTATTGCAGCAATAGCAAATAATGTCAGTAGAATCATGTTTGTTCGGTTTAGATTTATTCCTGTCATTATTGTAGTCCTTCTTGTGATGATCATCATCACGTCTTGATCTTCTGTGATCTGAAGCAGAAGATTGGCCTCTTTTCTGCTTTCTTTTATTCAGAAGTCTTTTGAAATGCATGGAGAGAAGTGAGAATTCTTCGTCAGACATGTCAGAGTTTGACGTGCAGCTTGTAGACTCATCAACCTCTTCTGATAACGGAGTTCTTATGGATGTCTTGACTTTGCTTTTCTTTGATCCTTCAGCTTTCAGTGCCATGGATCTTTCCTTCCCGGAGATCCTGTTGCCTTCTTCCTCAGCTTTCCTGATGCTGAGCTTGAGCTCATGTGACAAAATTTTTCCGAATAAGATTTGCGGCTCCATAGTGGTCAACTTGCCGAATTCTCTGATTGCAATGGCCTTGGTATCCCATTCTTTTGTCAGGGATCTCAAGAACTTATCATTCAGTTCGCCAACAGAAAATTCACGGTCATAGTTCCTAAGACCATTTACGATCTTAAAGAACTTCTCATAGGTTTCAGAAATGGTGTCTCTTGGATCTTGCTTGAAAGCTTCGTATTCTTGGTTCAGCAACGATCTTCGGTCATCCCTCACTTCTTCAGTACCTTCCATCAGAACAACTAGAGAATCTGTTGGAACCTTAGGATTGATTTGAGCTAGGATCCACACTTAATCTCTAAGTTAATATCTCAACTCATATTATAACTTAGACTGAATCCCTTTAATTAAAAGGCTGATAAAATATTAGTAATATAAATCAGAAAAGACTAAAGAAAAATTAAAGAGAAATATAAAAATCTTATTCTCTGCATTCGTCGAACGGAGCTCTACATTTGTAGAACGACGTTAGATGAATCTGTCATTTCATTAACCACTCACCAGACAGCCAGTCTCAGCGGTCAACAAAATATTCTCTGAACGCCGCTCGACAAAAATGTGAAGAGCTCGACAAACCTTCAGAAAGGCGCTCGACAAATGCCGTTCAGCGTTCGGCAGTTTTGTTGCCAGCGCTCGATCAGAATAGCGGTCGACAAATTCTAGTCAGAATAGATCTCAGCGGCTAAGCATTCTCTAAACGGCGCTCGACAAATGCCGTTCAGCGCTCGACAAATTCTAGCCAGAAGCTCGACAAATATTATTTTATTCTGCTCTTTCTTTATGATATTTAACTTAGCCGTTTCAGATCAATAAATATTATAGCCGTTGCAGATCAGCTTTAATGAAGAGTAACGGCAGGTTATCTTCTCGAAGAGTCAAATCAATGATAGAGACTTTAGCTCTTCTCTTCTTTCCCAAGAGAAGAATTCAAATTAAGAGCAAAGGTCCTCAGATTATAAAAGGAATAGTACAGAAGAGAAGAAACAATATAGATACATACACGACAGCAAAGAGAAAATTCATCTTGTTGTTTTTCTTTTGCTAATATCTTCTTGCAGATCACATATATCCTGAGACACCAATCACAACCATTTGCTCAGGATCATCTCTGCCTAGGAAGAAAGAAGTGTTTGTACAATCAAGAGAAGAGGACTCCAAAACTGTCATCAACTTACATCAGACAGGGGGAGCTCTTCAACATCTTCATCAAGATCCATTCAACTTCAAATCAGGATCTTCAAAAGTCTTCTTATACAGAGAAGAACAATTTAATTTCTGCTTTTATCTTTCCTTATTTTACCTCATCTTGTGCAGGGTTATTACTCCCTTCAAAAGTAAACTCTCGGTGACAGGTCAACTTAGCAAAAACCTGACTGTGGTGAATTGGGCACCTGATCAAACCTCCATTGGTGTAAGGGCACATGATCAACTCTCCTAGTGGATTCCTACCAAGGGTGGTAGAAGAGTAGACTACCCAGATTTGGGGAACTACTATATTTCTTTGTGTCATCTGGAATGCTTCTTGTTTATGCTTTAGTTTAATTCCTGTGCTGTGTTTATTTATGCACTCTAGCTGTTTGTGTTTATTACTCAGCAAACACTTATATATTTATATACCATTATTTTGAAACTAAAACTTAAGCAAGAGCTTTAAACTTATAATAAGAACTAACCTCCACTTTCAATTGGTATCAGAGGGTGTTGATTTTTCACACAGGTTAACACCTGAAATCACAAAGATCACTTAGTTCTTAAAGCTGTTATAAAAAGTTTTTCTAAAATGATACAAGTAAAATTTCTATTTTCAGATCCACCTATATTTAATTTGGATAATTTTTCTTTATGGCAAGTTAGAATTAAATTATATATGAATGCCATAGATGAAGAAATTTACAAATCTATCTTGACAGGGCCGGTTTATGTTGGCACTGATATATCTTCTTCAAAGAAAACCACCGAAATAAAACGTGGCAACAGAGAAACTGATGACACTGCCCGTGTTTGCAAAATGAAGCCAGATAAATTCAAAGCTGGTACTGATGATGCGCAGACTGATAAACATAAAGCACCTTCCCCATCCTCAGATGCAAATGCCAAAGCCATGCAAATCTTGGCTCAGTCAATGTCAAAAGACATTCTTCAAAAACTTGAAGACTGCACTTCTGCAAGAGGAATCTGGAACTCCCTCTCTAGGATGGTAAATGAACCTTCTTCTGTCTCTTCAACTAACTATATTTTTGATGCAGAACCATCAACAAATCTAAGTGAAGAAGAACAGGAAGAAGAACTTAGAGCTAGAGTTTTCTGCATGATGGCCATATATGGAGGCTCATCTCAAATTCCAGATGCAGAAATCGAATCGGAAAAACTTGAGGTAACTGAGGTAACTCCAACTTATAATCTTACCTCTACTCAAGATAAAACTAATCATAAATTAACATTTACAAACTTAATAAAATATGAAAATAAACCTTTAAAAGAGTTAACAAATATAAATTTTCTAACACCTGAGAATAATAAACTTCAAGAAAACTTGAAATCATCAGACGAACACACTATTTTTCTTATAAACAAATTTTCTATGACAAGCATAACCAATGGGAGAAATCTCAAAATACAGGCCAAAAAGTTTGAACAAATTTCTAAAAAGAAATTAATTAATCATGATCAACAAAAATCTTCAAACTTATATTTTAATGAAATAAAAAGGCTAATATATTTCAAATGCTAAACCTTTCAACTCTAATAAAATTCACCTTAGTTTTCTAATTAATTATTAATAAGTTTTTCACCATTAAACTCCATCCCAATTCAAACAGCAAATCTAAAATTTACATAGATTGTTTCCATCATAAGAACTATGTTAAGACAACTTTGTATTCTTACAGACTTCTCCAAGTCAGTTTGAGCATTCTACTGTAGCTGCATTGATTAGTAATGATCATAACACTGAGTGTGAGTCTCTTCTGATAAGGGGATTCTATAGTCTGAAATGTTTTTGTAATCTAAAACATTCCTACTCATTAATAGTTGTAGCAATTCAAGATATTAAAAACATATTAACTCAAATCTAGATCAAATGAGTTGCTTAAATAAATCTTCTAAGAGTCTCCAGAAGAAAATTACCAAAACCAAGTGAGAGAGAAAATGAGAAAATCAGAGAAAATGAGAAACTCAAAATCCCTTTCAATTGATATCAAAAATTTAATCTCTCTAAAGATTGCTGCAATTGAAAATTTTAACTTCAAAAAAAAAATGAGCTGCTGCAACTGAGAATTCTAAAAGCCATTTTAAGATTACCAGGTCACTAGTTTTGATTTGACTAAGGATCCCAACTCAAATAGGGGGATATTGTTGGAACCTTAGGGTTGATTTGAGCTAGGATCCACACTTAATCTCTAAGTTAATATCTCAACTCATATTATAACTTAGACTGAATCCCTTTAATTAAAAGGCTGATAAAATATTAGTAATATAAATCAGAAAAGACTAAAGAAAAATTAAAGAGAAATATAAAAATCTTATTCTCTGCATTCGTCGAACGGAGCTCTACATTTGTAGAACGACGTTAGACGAATCTGTCATTTCATTAACCACTCACCAGACAGCCAGTCTCAGCGGTCAACAAAATATTCTCTGAACGCCGCTCGACAAAAATGTGAAGAGCTCGACAAACCTTCAGAAAGGCGCTTGACAAATGCCATTCAACGTTCGACAGTTTTGTTGCCAGCGCTCGATCAGAATAGCGGTCGACAAATTCTAGTCAGAATAGATCTCAGCGGCTAAGCATTCTCTAAACGGCGCTCGACAAATGCCGTTCAGCGCTCGACAAATTCTAGCCAGAAGCTCGACAAATATTATTTTATTCTGCTCTCTTTCTTTATGATATTTAACTTAGCCGTTTCAGATCAATAAATATTATAGCCGTTGCAGATCAGCTTTAATGAAGAATAACGGCAGGTTATCTTCTCGAAGAGTCAAATCAATGATAGAGACTTTAGCTCTTCTCTTCTTTCCCAAGAGAAGAATTCAAATTAAGAGCAAAGGTCCTCAGATTATAAAAGGAATAGTACAGAAGAGAAGAAACAATATAGATACATACACGACAGCAAAGAGAAAATTCATCTTGTTGTTTTTCTTTTGCTAATATCTTCTTGCAGATCACATATATCCTGAGACACCAATCACAATCATTTGCTCAGGATCATCTCTGCCTAGGAAGAAAGAAGTGTTTGTATAATCAAGAGAAGAGGACTCCAGAACTGTCATCAACTTACATCAGACAGGGGGAGCTCTTCAACATCTTCATCAAGATCCATTCAACTTCAAATCAGGATCTTCAAAAGTCTTCTTATACAGAGAAGAACAATTTAATTTCTGCTTTTATCTTTCCTTATTTTACCTCATCTTGTACAGGGTTATTACTCCCTTCAAAAGTAAACTCTCGGTGACAGGTCACCTTAGCAAAAACCTGACTGTGGTGAATTGGGCACCTGATCAAACCTCCATTGGTGAAAGGGCACCTGATCAACTCTCCTAGTGGATTCCTACCAAGGGTGGTAGAAGAGTAGACTACCCAGATTTGGGGAACTACTATTTTTCTTTGTGTCATCTGGAATGCTTCTTGTTTATGCTTTAGTTTAATTCCTGTGCTGTGTTTATTTATGCACTCTAGCTGTTTGTGTTAATTACTCAGCAAACACTTATATATTTATATACCATTATTTTGAAACTAAAACTTAAGCAAGAGCCTTAAACTTATAATAAGAACTAACCTCCACTTTCAGAATCCCACATCTCTTTGGCAGATTTGCAGTGAATCAGATTTTGCAGCATTGAGTCATCCACTGCACCGGCTATGATATTTTTTGCCTTCTTGTCTAGAGCGGCAAGAGCAATCTCATCTTTAGTAAGTTCTAACATTTTCTTCGGAATCATGATTGTAGAGTTTATTGAAGATGGCTTTGTAGGAACATGTGGACCTTCTTCCATTATTTGAAAAATCCTTGGATCGGCGGCCTCCATGTAGAATCTAACTCTTTCCTTCCACATGGGGAAATTCTCTTTGGTGCAAACTGGCAACTTGACAGAATCCTTTGATCTTTCCATTCCAGACATGCTTGATCAAGCAACTAGATTAAGAGATCTAGTTCAAGGTGTTAGCCTTTTGCGAACAACCTCGCTTTGATACCAATTGAAAGTATCTAGTTGCAGCCTAAATCACCTAGAGGGGGTGAATAGGTGGATTCTATGTCTTTACGCGGAATTAAAATATAACACAGAAATGCACACAATAAAGCACAGCAGAGACACAAGGATTTTATAGAGGTTCCCCGATGTGGGTAGTCCTCTTTCCCGCCTCGCCTATCTAGCACTTCGAGGCTAGACTCGGCTACTTCACCAAACTCAGATTAAAAATAATCTTACACCTCGGAGTCAAAACTCCTACAACTCGGAGTACACCACTCCTACAACTCGGAGTAAAACGACTCCTACAACTCGATCCTCAAACAAGGATCTACACAATAACTCGGAAGCAAGCTTCCTACAAAATTTAAGATATGGTTCTTACAACAACACGGTAAATTGAAAAACAGTCTTCTTAAACTTCTGATGCAGTTCTTCTTCAGATCATGAGAGATAGATTTCTTCTTCTTAGCAATAAACTTCAGTTCTTTGAAAATGAAGAATGAAGAAATCTTGAAGACGATTTGAAGCTAGATCTGAGAACTTGAATCGACTTGATCAATAGAAGATGAGAGCTAATCAGTAGATCTTGATCTTGACGATTGAACTTTGGAAGACGAATCACGAATCACTGGCTTTGACGGAGATGAAATATTTGCGCAAGAATAGTCGGCCGTCAGTCGTAGTTTGCGAGAGATTTTTTACAATTCGCGATTAGGGTTACTTAGAAATAATCCTTATGTATTTATAGAGTCTTCTTCCAACGGTCATAAGCGCAAAATAGGGATCTAGCTCCACGTGTAATGTACATGGGGAATGCCCTAAAGAATACGTCGTCTAATTGAATCGGAAAATACCTGCAGACCGATTCGGCGAAATGGATTAACCGAATGGCATTAACCGAATTTATTCGGTTAAACCATTTAGTCGAATTCAGCAGTTCTAGGGATTCGACTAAATAGATACACCGGATTACATTAATCGAATTCGACTATTCTTTTACTTAGAAAAATAAACCTTTCGGACAAAGATTAGCCGAATTCGGTTATATCCATTCAAACCATAGAGTCGAGTTCGACTATATGTTCTAAATGATATAATCGAATTTTACTTAAGTTGTTTTCCTTTCTCAAATAACACTACAACAAACTGAACTTATAGTAAGGACCTAAATCGTTACAATAAGTGCCAAAAATCGTTACAAAAACTCTTTGGTAACGAAAAAAACTTTAAGTAACGGTCCTCCTCTAAAGCTCGACGCTAAAGGTTCTTGTAACGAATGTATGCATGTCGTTACAAATAAATTAATTGTAACAAACAATACTTTCTCACCAAAAAGAGATTCTTCCTCATAATAAATTGGTCACAATAAATATTATTTCGTTACGAATGTTTATTTTCTCACAAAAAAACAGTTACGATTAAAACTATTTCGTTACAAATGTTTTATTTTTTTCTCACTAAAAATAAAATAACTTCGTTACAATAAAGTATAATAAACATTATTTCGTTACAATAGATTAAACAATAGTAATGAAAAAATTGTTACATTTGTTTTCCATTCTTATTATTACAGCCAATTCATTTATATATCAAAAATATTCCATTTCTATTTTTTGTGTACCTGAGATTTTATTACAGATAATAATCTTGAAAACACACATATATTTAATATTTCGTAACAAGATCAACATGTATTTATTCACACCAAAAAGTATTACATGGAGTACAAGTTATTATCATCTCTTCTAAAATAATACAATATTACATTACAAGATCAACATGTTTCTAATAAATCTTCCGTCATTTTTCGAAAAATGAATCGTCCATCACTTTCTGACTAATGAATCTTTCGTCACTTGCCGGTCAATGCTCGAGCACCCTACAAATAAAAGAGAGCAATTAAGATCACCCTACAAATAAATGAGAGCAGAAACATACATACAAACTCACATCCATACATACATAATCCATACACACCCCATTAAACAAGCGTACAATAAAACACACACTTGCCGCCCGTTGTTTAGTTCACACTGAAATTAAGGTCATCAGGGAGTTCACTGTTTAGTTGTAATGTTTTGAAATTAAGATCACCTGTTAATGACACTTCACTGCACTTAAAATCACACACTTCACTACACAACTCTTTAAAACTTACAGCACGCACACAATTTACTGCACTTAACATTGATCGCACACACTTCACTGCACAACTCTTAAAACAGCACACACATGCACACATTTCACTGCACTTAACATCACACGCGCACATACAAAACTCATAAAAATAGCACACATACTGCACTTAACATCACACACACATACACAACTCTTAAAAATAGCACACACATACAGACATTTTAATTCACTTAACATCACACACACTTCACTACACAACTCTTAAAAACACCACACACACACTTCACTGCACTTAACATTTCACTCCCTTTACAACACAGCTCTTAAAAACAAAAAACACACACGCACTCACACACTGACACATACACTTAGCTACAATTTTCCCAAACTGCACATTCAGTTTACCCATACCTGCACATGCATACATACACACCCCATATAACGCTCAAACACACACAACATCCAGTAGTTCACAAAATCACATATACATTAATAAAATTCATTAGTGAACTACCTACAACAGTTCACTGAAAATCAGTGAACTGCTGGAGCAGTTCACTGAATTCAGTGAATTGTTGGAGTAGTTCCCTGAATTCAGTGAACTGCTAGAAAGCAGTTCACTGAATGATTCAGGGAAATACTGCCAGCAATTCACTGAATTCAATGAACTGCTTCCAGTAATGTCATAAGTATTGCGTCTATAGGTTCAAGAGAAAATGTGTATAATAGGAGCAACAATCAAATGAATAAATATGAATGATAATGACGAAGACATTATTGTGGTGAATATTAAATGATAGGTTGACCTCATATAGTTCAAGATCTTCATTTGGTGAAATGCCAGCCATTTTATTAAGTTTCATAAGAATTTCAGCGGGCTTTCCAAGTGCTCTGACAAAGAGCCTTCCCACATACCTATGTTTATTAAAAAAAGTGGATGACCATACATATACTGAAAAATCTTACTGAGACCTCGAATGGAAAATAAATAAATATAGAATTACCTTAGCTCTTCCTTCACGGGATCGAAAAACTTGAAAAAAGTAATATGTCTTCCTTAGTCCTGTCAGGGGGAGGAATAAGACCTGAATCCTGAATAAAAACAAAAATAATATATAGAATAAACTTAGATAAACAAACACATACAAAAAGCATGCGCCCCAAACACATTACTAATACCACTACTAACTGGAAGGTTAAAAGCAACTCAAGCTTTAGTATCTAGAATTACCTCTATAAACTTAAAATGCACATAATCAATCTAATATGCACCCATAGATAATAATTTGTCTAATACACGGGACTAGAATGCTGATAGAAAAACAAGATATAAGCACATTACATCTAGGCTCCGTTTGGGAGGACTTATCTTCACCGGTCAAGCGGTTACGACTGCATGAACCGGACCTTAATTAAGGTCCGGTTCATGCGGTCGTAACCGCTTGACCGGTGAAATTAAGTCCCCCCAAACGGAGCCCTAACAATTCTAGATTAAACAAAGTAGAGCAATTATGATATGTACAACATTTTTTCCCTAGAAGTACTAGTTTAAGTGCATGTTCTGCAGTAATAGTTCACTCCAAAAAAGGTAACAACTATTCAGCTAAAATTTTATGCAACAAATACTTATAGACTATGTTTCTTATGGAGCGGTCAATGGCCTATTTGGCCAGAATGTATGGTTTTGTCTCTTGGCCCATAACCAAATACATTGGAATTGAACTAGAATATCAAATTATTTGGCAACCTCCTCCTGCATGTGCCCAATATGAAGGTGTAGTTGTCAATGATCTAGTAAAGAAAAGTCAAAAGAATCAAATATAAAAACAATGAATTCACTGAATGATTCAGTGAATTCTGACTGATAGTTGAAGATATTTATTTAAGTATTATTTAAGCATATTGTTTTTCATCCATTACAGAGGTTCTGAAAATCAAGAAAAGGCAAGAAGGCTTCACCTTAGATCGGGACTGAAAAAGCCAAATCTAAATTGATCAGCGACATTCAAGAACATAGAAAGAAAAAAAATATGGCTTTACCTCCAATTGGAACGGGAAATAGAAGCCGATTTGGGAGAGACGGACCTGTACGATCTTCTGGAGGAGAATATTGCTAGGGTTTCTAGGGCTTCAAGAGGGACTCAGACCTTCCTTCTCGACGATCTGTAGAGGGGAACACCGCGGCTAGGGCTTCAGCAACGAAAGCAGGGGGTTTTGAAAAGTGCCCTAGTGAGGCGCAAAGGGGCTGCGCAGAGTTGCAGGGTTTTTGCGTATGGAATGCTGGATTAGATAAGCGAATGGAATGTCGTAGGAGGAATGCGAATGAATGTGGATGAATGGGCAAAATGATAAGTGGTGGGGAAAAAAGGAAAAGTGGAGGGAAAATGAAATATTACGGTACATACGGCAAAATGTTAGCAGAGGAGGAAAACTATGTACAAGTATGTTTTTTGAAGTATAAATAATTAAGTATTATCAAGATGAATGATCAATTTTTTGTAATTTTTGGTCACCCAAAGCTGGATTCGTGTAGAGAAAGGACTCGTGTAGATGCAACTGGGACATCATTGCATCCTTTGTCGGCTCGTCATGGGAGTTGATCAGTCGTGAACTAAATTGCGACGACGTCAGCGCTTTCCGCTTGTGAAAATGAAAGTTAGAATTACTCAAAAAACTTCATATAATGAAATTTAATATATAACGTTTTATATAAAAAATTTATATATAATTTTTATAAAAACATTTTATATAGGTTTATATAAAATTTTATATACATTTTTATATAACTAATTTTATAATTATAATTTTAAAAGGGGTCATTTAAGCAAATTTATTACTTTATTTGATAGGTTGACTCAACAATCTATATAGACTCAGTTCGGCGGTTCGACAATTATTTTGGTCTAAGACATAATGTTAGAGATCTCCTTGAATCCTTGATGAATTATATATGTGATAGCTTTGAATATTTATTTACGATGGTGTCATTAATGGAAATCTATTGGTTTGTTGGTTGTTGGAGATACTTGGAGTTGTGTGTGTGTATTTGTGTGTCTATGTTTCTATGTGGGTTTGTGTCTATGTGTGTTTATGTCTGTGTGTGTGTGTGTGTCTGTGTTCATGTTGGCATGTGTCTGTGTTTGTGTCTTTGTTTGTGTCTGTATTTGTATGCGTATGTGTGGTTGTGCCTGCATGTGTCCGTGTCTATGTGTCTATGTGTCTATGTGCGTCTATGTGTGTCTGTGACTGTGTGTCTATGTGTGTTTGTGCATATGTGTGCCTGTGTCTATGTTTGTGTGTGTCGGTGTGTATGTTTCTATCTGTGTCTGTGTGTATGTGTTTTTCTGTGTCTGTCTATGTCTGTGCCTGTGTAGATGGTGTGTGTCTGTGTGATCTCTAGCTAGCTATGTGTGACTATGCATGTGTGTGTCTGTGTGTCTATGTGTGTGTGTGTGTGCAGCTGTGTGTGTGTGCAACTGTGTGTGTGTCTGTGTGTGTCTGTGTCATGTGTCTATGTATGTGTGTGTGTGTGTGTGTGTGTGTGTGTCAGTGTCTGTATGTCTGTGTGTATGTGTCAGCCTATGTCTGTTTGTGTCGTCAATGCTTGTGTGTGTCTGTGTGATATCTAGCTATATATGTGTGTTTGTGCCTATATGTGTCTTTGTGTCTATGTGAGTCTGTCTGTGTGTGCATGTGTCCCGCGCGACATTACCCCCGCCTCAATAGTAATACTGTCCCAATGTGTCGACGCTCCTGCAACTCGCAAACCCCCGCGCGCGAAAATACTCATGTCACAATAGTACCACATGTCTATGTCTAGACATAAAAGTAAATCTTATTTAAAAAGTAATTAATGCTAGCTTAATTATTGAACAATGTGTTTTATTTATCGATATGACATGTATTTATGACTTTCTTTATATCTATTTTCATTAAACCATGTGTCTTCTAACAATCGATATGACATGTAATGAGATAATTAACATGATGGTGTGGCAAAGTCGACGAGGAAAGAGAAGATGACGAAACTGTACGTGCAGATGGGTTTGGTGAAACAATTATCGATATTTTTAATGTTACGATATTTATTAGTCATCTCTCGCGCGCCTGTAAGAAAAATGCACGCTCTGGAAAAAACTTGCATCTGTGTGAAAAATGCACGTTCGCAAAAAAAATGTGTGACTGGGCTAAAATGCACCTTGGAGAAAATGAGTACCGATGATTCGAAAATGCGTGTCTGGGTAAAAACGTGCTCCCAAGCGAAAATGCGCGCTTGGGAGACAATGCGCCCGGTTAAAAATGCATGCAAGCGCAAAACGCGTGACTGGGCATAAAACGTGCGCTCGGGCAAAAAACGCGCGCACGAGTGAAAAACACGTGCCCGGCCAAAAAATACTCTCTCGGGACAAAAATGCTCTCCCGAGCCTGCGTCGTGAGTGCTCTTGTGCTCGGAGGTGGTCGCGCGCGTGTGCACGGGAGTGTCTTTGCATGCGTCCGGTGAGAAAATTAAATTAATATTCAATTATTTTTTTTATTCAGTTGATCGAGCGTCTGAGAGCGAACGAAATTGAGCGGGGTAATTCTTACTTTTAAAAAATACATAAACGGATAAACCTTATTTAAAAATACATAAATCTTATTTAAAGCCATGTGCACTGCCGGGCAATGTCGAGGCGGGGGTATTGTCGAGCGGGGAACATGGGCCTCATGTGCACTATCAGATGATCGAGCTCCTGAGAGCGGACAAAATTGAGCGGGGGTAATTCTTATTTTAAAAAAACATAAATCTTATTTAAAAAGTAAATTTTATTGAACAACGCGTTGTATTTATGAATTGATTTAACATGTATTTATGAATTTCATTACACATTTATTTTCATTAAAGCACGTGTCATCCATCAATCAATATATATATATATATATGACATATATTTTCATTAAAACGCTAGCTCCCGAGCAAAAAACGTGTGCGCTGACAAATTTATTTATGCTCCCGATCAAAAAAGATAGAGCTAGTGCAATGCGCGCGACTGAAAAAAAAACATGTGCTTGGGAAATAAAATGTGCATCCGAGTGAAAAGCGCGTGCTTGAGCGAAAAATGGGCTCTCGAAGGGTACAATTATTTCACCCCTGCGCATAATGAAAAAATATGCGTGCTTGCAGGGCCAGTGCGTGATCGTTATTTTTATTCAAAAATTATATTAATATGTTTTAAATTTTTTGATTTGTTTTGTGAAAAATTTTATGAAGGGAAATTTCCCTCCATATATTTCATTAATGTGAGAGGGAAAGAAATAGACAAAACTTAATAAACTAGAGGAAGAGAACGGCGTGCGGCGACGACCTAAAAAGAGAACGATGATGGCGGCGGCCGTGGAAGAGAGAGGTGACGGCGGCGGCGACCGTCGAAGAGAGGGGAGACAACGGCGGCGGCCGTACGTGAAAGACATTGCTACAGCTCGCAAATGGATGTTTGTGTGTTTGGTTGTCCGTGTCTGTGCATGTGTGTGCATGTGTCTGTGTTTGAGCCCCGCGCGACACATGCAATACGCGCTAGCTCTCAAGCAAAAAAAGGAAAACTACATGCACGAGAGTGCATTTGCGTGCGCGCGAGAGTGCATTTGCGTGCGCGCGAGAGTGCATTTGCGTGCGCGCGAGAGTGCATTTGCGTGCGCGCGAGAGTGCATTTGCGTGTACGCGCGAGAGTGCATTTTTTTTAATTCCAAAATTATATTAAAAAATTAATGTCATATTAATTTGCATTCATTTTTACATTTAATATATTTTTAATTTTTAGTTTTGTTTTGTTCAAAATTTCATGGAGGGAAATTTTCATCAGTATATTTCATTCATTCATGTGAGAGAGAGATAGAGCTGCATGGGAGAGAGGCAGAAAAACTTTTATAAAAAGTTAAAGTTAAAGATTTATAAAACCCCCCGTACGCGCAAAAATACATGTCGTAATAGTACCACATATCTGCGACAGCCGCGCACGGATGTTTGCGAGCTGCAGGAGTACTGTCGTCGCGTTAGAGCACTATCGAGGCGGGGTACTGTCGCGCGCATACAAAAATATTTTTTCAAAAATAATAATAATTCAAAACTTTGATAATAAAATTGTACAAAAATTGAAAATAAAATATGATATATTTTTTGTAACAAAACTTTAATATTAAAATATTACTATTAGTAAGGACAATGTCTTTGTCACAAAAAACTTCCATGATGTGGTTACAATTGATACTTATTGTGAGAAAAGTTTTCTATTTGTAACGTAACATTAGTGCTGTTACAAATACTTACAGTTATAGTAACGAATTAATTATTATTGTAACAAAATTTAAAATATTCGTTACAAAAAAATTCTTTTTTGTAACAATAAAAAAACTCTGTTACTAAATATAACTATTAGTAACAAACTGTGTTTCAGTTACATTTCAGTCCTTACAACAGGTGCAGTTTGTTGTAGTGTAATTCCATCATCAGCTCCAGTCCTTCTTCTCTAGCACTTTGGAAATGAAGTACATCCCAATAGAGAGATTTCACATGAGCCAACACTTTGGTCTATACAATGAGGGATTACATTGCACAGGCCTGTGTTTGACGACTCATTGAAACCTGACATTGGTTTGTACTTAGAGTGGAATAACCTGTCACATCACAGCTAAAGTGCATAATCAAATACAATTACAATTCGTCTTAGTTTGAAGGGGACTTCTTCAAATCAGGGCTATTGTAGATGCAATACCCAACAATCTCCCCCTATTTGAAGAAGTCAGAACCTTATCTACTATGGTGAATTGCACAGAGAATAATAAATGTAAGCAAGTAAAGAACTGAACTATATAGATATATAAAAGCATCAAAAACTTAAGTCCACCAAAAATTAATTTGACAACAATATATAAATGTTCTTAAAAGAGAAATAGAGTCTAGCAATCAAGCATCCATCATTTCTCTTTCGTCTTTCCCTTTTGAATCTTCTTCAATTGTCTGTCAAAGTAAGCTTTTGGCTTCGGAAAATACTTCGGAGGACGTGGAGGAGGATTTGAATCTTCTTTATGATTTCTGGAATGAATTCTTCTTTTTAGCATGGAGGTCTGCCACTTGTTAATTTCTTCTCTGTCATAATACTTTTCTGGCATTTCATTTGAACAGCTAGTTAGCCTGAAATGATCAAGAATGATATTTCTAGATTCAGGGCTCCATACTTCACCATCAAATCTTCTAGGTTGAGAGGCTCCAGAACTAACATTTCTCGGACCTTCAGCCCTCTGAACATCCTGCCTTGGATTTGCAGCTCTAAAGGCATCTCTCATGAAACCAGTTCTACCTGCTTCAGTATTTTCAGATCTTACCCTTTTTCTAGATGTCTCATTCTCATCATCAGACCAAATGTATCCTTCAGGAGGTTCATAGTCACCCTGAGGAGGAGCAAATTGAATGTCCGGATAGAATTCTTCAGACGGAAATGCTGGCTACACAGAAGATTGGCCTGGCCCTTGGAAACCATGGGCATAGCCTCTTGACAATTCATTGTGCAACCACATTTGATTTTGATGCAGATAACCATATAAATCTTGAAACTTGACATCAATGCCTCTTGAAATTTCTGAAAGCTGGAATTGAACATTCATATATATATGACTCTTGAATCCTTCCTTCTATCTCTCTATTCAAATCAAAAATTTGCGTTTGAATCCTTTCATGCAATCTTTCCTCCCCCTTTCTGACTTCTTCAGTCAGGGTTTGGATAATTTCATGCTTTACACTTTGGAGAGAGTTCTGAATGGCCGATCTTCCCTTCACTGCATCCTCAAAGATATAGTTCTGATTTTCAGAAAGTTTTGTAGTATTATCACTGATATTATGTAATCCATCCACTACATGCTTTAGGGTGGAGGCACCCATCGAGAAATATTCATCTTGCTTTTCTTTGACCTTGTCTAAACTGTGAGCTACTGAATGTAAATGATTGCCCATTCCCTTCTCTATGGCTCTGGTCTTCTCAAAAACCTGATGGAGAGCAAATTCAAAGAATGTTTTCTGCTTTACAAGCAGTTCTTCCAAATTGATCATCATGGAGTCTTCAGCAGAGGGAGGTTGAGCTTGAAATCGAGAAGACATTCCAAAATCATCCTCAGCGACCAGAAAATCACTTGAATCTACATCATTCATATAGTGATAAAATTGAAGAGCATCGAGGGTGTCATCATTTTTAACTAGAGGAGGGGTGGAGCCTTCATTTCTCTTATCTTCAACAGTGATCTGAATTTTGTGAATTTTGGGGTGTTGCACTGATTTCTCTTTCATCCTGGATGTAGAGGCAGAAGGCCCTGCTTTATGTTCATCTTCAATAATGATTATAATATTTTTAGGAGGCAGAGATAGCTCTGTCTTATCTTGCTTGTCTGCTGCAGAATGAGAATGCGCAGAATGGACATTCTCCCCCTCAATCTGAGCAGGGATTTCATCTTCTGGAAGAAAATCTTTGCCCTTAGCTGACTTATCTATCTTCACTGTATCAACATCAGGGTCATCTCCCCCTTCATCATTACCATCACTATCATCATTGCTACCAACATTGTCATCTGCCTTGGAAGGAGAGCTGTGAGGAGTAGGAATCTTTGGAGATGGAGCTGGAGAAACTACAGGAGAATCTCGTTTGCCTTATTCTGGTAGCTTAGAACACTCCCCCTTGGAGGGTTCACGTTCTTTTTCACTTTATTTTTCAGGAGAGGGGACTGGAGAGTTACTGTCGAAGCTCCTTTCAGACTCATCACAAAGGATCTTTTTAGCTTTTGAAACAACGGGAGTCAGCACCTTGGTCTCACCAACTTTCCTGGACCATCTTTCAATCATGGAGGAATCTATTCTTTTGAAATGGTGGAGAGGGGTTCCTGTCTTCATGCTGAATCTGACTTTGTCTAAGCGATTGAGATATAAAGAGAGGATTCTTCCAAAGTTAGGAGTGTTCAGACTAGCTGAAATTCTATCAAACAACACGCTGCCCCAATCAACCCTTGTCCTGCAGATTACTGAACCGAGCAATTTGAACATATCATTTGAAATGTAGTCATGAAAGCCAACTTTACACAAAAGAACTTTCCCCATAATATCTGAGAGCAGTTTCCCTTCCTCATTCATGTGCTTCCTATAGATGGATTTAGTTTCTTTAGGCAATCCACAAAACGACAATGCCTTCTTGAAGTCCTTGGAAGAGAGAACATCTGATTCGGTTACCATTGGAAGTTTGAGAAGCTTAGTCAATCTGGAGGGAGAAACCTTGACGGAGAGATCACCGATTTTGCTCTTGATTATTGACCTTTTCTTCCTGAGCTCTGCATGCTTGAAGAACTTCAACACTTCCTTCTCAAGAACCTTGCAAGGATGCTCTAGAATAAAACCTAATCCTGCAACTTCAAGCGCCAAAACGACATTGCGGAATTCATCCATCGAACTGTCGAACCCAGTTCTTACGAGCTCACTGCCGGAGAGCAACTTGCTCGACTGCTTCTTAGACATTGCGAACGGAATTTTGGAGAAGAATCGATCGAGGGAGACGAATCGACAGAGGAATCGCACGAACGAAGGTCGGAGTCGGAAGTGAAGCGACGGACGAATTCGGGAGTGCGATGCGTTCGGATTTCTATTTTAAGAATCATTTATATAGAGTTGGAAATTAGGAGAGAGAGAGCGTACCTGATATTTTGAATCGTGTCTCTTCGAATTCCAGTAAATGATAAGAAGGAAATTTGAATTCCGGAAGATTCGTCATTCGGCTATTGGGATTAGTCGAATTCGATTAATTGAAATCGCCGAATTCCACTAAATGGTATAGTCGAATGTAATTCGATGATATCTTCTGAAAAATTCGACTATTCAAATTTCTGTCTTCTGGGAGAAGGAATTTTCTGATTTTCTGAGCTTGTTTATAAGATTCTTTGTTTAACATGCCAAGCTCCATTTTGAAATAGTTGAACTTTGATTCGTCGAGCGGCTTTGTGAAAATGTCTGCAATTTGCCGATCCGTCGGGACATAGCTAAGATCAATGTCCTTGTGCTCCACATGCTCCGGGATGAAGTGGTAACGAATCTCAATGTGCTTCGTCCTGCTGTGAGACACCGGATTATTGGCAATTGCAATAGCGCTTGATGAATCACAGTACATAGGAATTTCCTTAAGCTTCAAATTATAGTCTTCAAGTTGGTTTCTTATCCACAGCAATTGTGCACAACAACTGCCTGCTGAGATATACTCCGATTCAGCGGTTGAAATAGCAACACAATTCTGTTTCTTGCTACTCTAGGAGATAAGTCGTTTCCCTAAGAATTGGCACGTTCCTGAAGTACTTTTCCTGTCGTCTTTGCTTCCTGCAAAATCAGCATCTGAAAAACCTGTTAGCTCAAAATCATTACTTCTTGGGTACCATAAGCCAAGATTTGGTGTGCCTTTAAGGTATCTCAAAATCCTCTTTGCAGCGGAGTAGTGAGATTCCTTAGTGTTCACCTAAAATCTAGCACAAACACATGTTGAGAACATTATATCTGGTCTACTCGCGGTAAGGTAGAGCAAGGATCCAACTATGCTTCTAAACTTGGTTTCATCAAAAGGTTTCCCTTTCTCATCCTTGTCTAGAGACATAGCTGAACCCATTGGAGTCCTCATAGAGGTTGCATTCTCCATTCCGAATTTCTTAATTAACTCTTTGGTAAACTTCGTCTGAGAGATGAAAATTCCATCCTCTGATTGCTTTACCTGAAGTCCTAAGAAATACTTCAGCTCTCTCATACTGCTCATTTCAAATTTCCCTTGCATCAAGTTAGAGAACTTTTTGCAGAGGTTATCATCGGTAGATCCAAAGATGATGTCGTCGACATAGATTTGCACTAGCAAAATCTTGCCTTTTACTTCCCTAAGAAATAATGTCTTGTCTATCTTTCCTCTTGTGAATTTGTTTTCAAGAAGGAAGCTAGACAGCATCTCATACCAAGCACGGGGAGCTTGCTTGAGACCATATAAAGCTTTTCGTAAGAAATAGACATAATCAGGAAAAGAGGAGTCAACGAAACCTGGGGGTTGTTCTACGTATACTTCTTCCTTTATATCACCATTAAGGAAGGCTGACTTTACGTCCATTTGATAGACCTTAAATCCTTTGTGAGCAGCATACGCTAGAAACAACCGAATCGCTTCGAGCCTTGCCACGGGAGCAAATGTTTGATCGAAGTCGATCCCTTCTTCTTGTCTGTACCCTTGAGCAACAAGTCTGGCCTTGTTCTTGATGATCATACCATCTTCGTCCAGCTTGTTTCTGAATACCCATTTTGTTCCGATGACATTCTGTCCTTTGGGTCTGGGTACAAGCTTCCACACTTTGCATCTCTTAAACTGATTGAGTTCCTCTTGCATTGCGATGATCCATGAAGCATCGTTCTTTGCTTCATCGAATTTCTTTGGCTCAACCTGTGATAGAAAGATTAAATGCAAAACTTCATTACCTGTACCTCTTCTTGTTCTTACATCGACATGGGTATCTCCAATAATTTGCTCAGCAGGATGGTCCCTTAAATGTCTGATCATTCCAGCATTTAGATGACCATGAGGTTCCTGCACTTCAGGTACATCTTCATCTTCTTGAGGTTCATCTTCCTCACATGTAGACGGAATATTTACTTCAATAGACTTTGGAACGTCTTCCTTTACAGCTTCTTCTAAGTTTAGTTCCTTGAACCTTGCATCTGCATCTTCAACAAAGACACTAGAAGAGCTGCTTTGAAGCATACTCGTCTCATCAAATATAACATTATAAGTTTCTTCTACAACCAGGGTTTTCTTGTTGAAAATCATATATGCCTTACTATGGCTACTATAACCTACAAAAATACCTTCAAAACATTTTTCACTAAATTTAGTTTTGTAATATTTCCCGTTATTAAGTACGAAGCATTTACTACCAAAAATTCTAAAATAAGACAGGGTTGGTTTCTTGTCCTTCAGAAGTTCATAAGGAGTCTTATGATGATTCTTGTTGATCAGTGCTCTGTTTTGCACGTGGCAAGCAGTGGTGATGCCTTCAGCCCAGAAGTATTCTGGTAGTGAAGAGTCACTCAACATTGTTCTGCAAGCCTCTATGAGTGTTCTATTCTTTCTCTCAGCTACTCCATTTTGTTGTGGAGTACGGGGAGAGGAAAACTCATGAAAGATACCTAGGCTTTCACAAAATTCGGTCATAGCTCCATACTTGAATTATGTACCATGATCACTTCTGATTTTGACCACAGAACATTCCAACTCATTCTGGATTTGCTTGACGAATGTGGTGAAAGAAGCAAATGTGTCTGACTTGTGTTTCAGAAAGAATACCCAAGCAAAACGTGAGTAGTCATCAACAATAACCAACGTATAAGACTTACCTCCTAAACTTCGGATTGGCATGGGACCAAACAAGTCCATATGGAGCAGATATAAGCATCTGGTAGAATCTTTGCCAATAATGCTTTTAAAGGTAGCCCGAGTCTGCTTACCCATTTGGCATGCATGACACGGTCTTTCTTTAATGCACTTAACATCTGGAGCATCACGAACTAAATTATGAGAAAATAACATACTTATAGTTTTGAAATTAATATGTGCTAGTCTCTTGTGCCACTGGTCACAAAGAGATGCACTATCTTTTGCTAAAAGACACACTGGTGTAGAAGAGTCTAGACAAAAGAAATTTAAGTAGAAAATATTTCTACTCCGAGTGTCTGTTAAAATAGTTTCTGACGTATCAGACGACTTTATCAAGCACTTGTCCTTGTAGAACTCAACCATATAGCCTTTGTCACATAGTTGACTTATGCTAATGAGATTATGTTGTAATCCTTTAACATAAGCTACATCTGTGAAAGAGACTATACCGTTGGTAATCATACCGTAGTCTTTCGTGATTCCCCGATCAGATCCGCCAAAAATAACTTTTGGTCCATCTTTTACAGGGGTATACTCTTGTAATAAACTTCTTGTTCCGGTCATGTGCCGAGAACATCCACTGTCCAAGTACCATATTGGATTTGAATTGGCCTTTGGACATACCTGCAATCAATAATCAATTGCCCTTAGGAACCCAAACTGATTTGGGTCCTTGGCTTCTTGTCAGATGACCGCCATTTGGAGTGTTAACACTGCGAGGAGTCACTCTTGCATTGTTACCTCGTGGGGTCTTAACATAACTATAATTAAACCAGCAATCAATGACGAAGTGACCAACTTTGCCACAGCACCAACAATCGAACCAATTGTACCTTCTCTTTGTCTCCTATTTTACTTTTTGAACGGGAGGTGCAACAGGAGTAGCTTTCTTATAAGGAGCTCTCTTAGAAGTAGGGGCCTCATGGTGACAGCACACACATGACTCCAACTTCTTCTCAACATATTTGGGTGCAATCGTTTTGATCTTTAGGGCCTTCTTAGCAGCTGATCCGTGAACAAATGTACTGTGATCCTTGAGGATTACTTCTTCATGAGGAGCTTTGAATGGAGACACATCAAAGTTCTGGGGTCTGGTGCATCCTTGATATCTGTTGCTAGATTCAACATGTGTTGGTCTAGCAAAGTGACCATAGGATGAGTCAAGGTCGAATGGATTTGTCGGAAAAACTACCTTCCTGAATGAAGGCTGACTTTGATTTCCAGTTCCTTTTCCTTTCATGGCTCTTTTCTCAGCAGCCTTACTAGTTTCAGCCTCATGACCAATGTCACTACCCTTCGCAGGAGCAGAAAACATATCAATGAGTGGAAGAATAGTCTTAGGCTTCGAGAAGCTTTCTACGAGCTTTCTTTCTACCTTCAACTTATCTTCTAGTTCATTTATAGTTTTCTCCTTAAGATTCAACAACTCAGTGGAGCTTTTCAGTTCATCTTTCAAGAGTTGGATTTCATCTTTGAGAGGAGTTAATTGTTCAATTTCCTCCCTCAAAGTTAGTTCCACCATCTTGAGAGATTCAATTTCTTTTGACTTGGATCTGACAACCTTGCGACATTTGTCAAATCCCTTCACAAGGGATTTGTACTGAGTCATTAAATCTGAATCCTCCTCTGATGAGTAGTCGTAATTTGCAACGGATGCAGTCTCGCATTCAGAAGCGGAAAGAGGAGTATGAGAGTTTACTTTCCCCTTATAAGAGGAGTCGCCTACTTCTTCATCTGATTGTGCCATAAGCCCAAAGTAGGCTTCTTCTTCTGAGTTTGACGCATCAGTGTCGCTGTCGCTCAGAGTCTTGGCCTTTTTAGCGAGGAAGCTCTTTTCCTTCTTTTTTCCTTTGAAGGATCTCTTTTCTTCCTTCTTCGATCCTTCCTTCTTCTTATATGGACACTCGGCAATTACGTGTCCTGGCTTATTGCAGCAATAGCAAATAATGTCAGTAGAATCATGTTTGTTCGGTTTAGATTTATACCTGTCATTATTGTAGTCCTTCTTGTGATAATCACCATCACGTCTTGATCTTCTGTGATCTGAAGCAGAAGATTGGCCTCTTTTCTGCTTTCTTTTATTCAGAAGTCTTTTGAAATGCTTGGAGAGAAGTGAGAATTCTCCCTTAGACATGTCAGAGTTTGATGAGCAGCTTGCAGACTCATCATCCTCTTCTGATAACGGAGTTCTTATGGATGTCTTGACTTTGCTTTTCTTTGATCCTTCAGCTTTCAGTGCCATGGATCTTTCCTTCCCGGAGGTCCTGTTGCCTTCTTCCTCAGCTTTCCTGATGCTGAGCTTGAGCTCATGTGACAAAAGTTTTCCGAATAAGATTTGTGGCTCCATAGTGATCAACTTGCCGAATTCTCTGATTGCAATGGCCTTGGTATCCCATTCTTTTGTCAGGGATCTCAAGAACTTATCATTCAGTTCGCCAACAAAAAATTCACGGTCATAGTTCCTAAGACCATTTACGATCTTAAAGAACTTCTCATAGGTTTCAGAAATGGAGTCTCTTGGATCTTGCTTGAAAGCTTCGTATTCTTGGTTCAGCAACGATCTTCGGTCATCCCTCACTTCTTCAGTACCTTCCATCAGAACAACTAGAGAATCTCACATCTCTTTGGCAGATTTGCAGTGAATCAGATTTTGCAGCATTGAGTCATCCACTGCACCGGCTATGATATTTTTTGCCTTCTTGTCTAGAGCGACAAGAGCAATCTCATCTTTAGTAAGTTCTAACATTTTCTTCGGAATCATGATTGTAGAGTTTATTGAAGATGGCTTTGTAGGAACATGTGTGAAGTATCTAGTTGCCTACCTAAATCACCTAGAGGGGGGTGAATAGGTGATCTCTACGTCTTTTGCGGAATTAAAAATTAAACGTAAAGCACAGCACACAAAATAGATCACAGCCACAGATAACACCAGGAATTTATAGTGGTTCCCCGTACTTGGGTACTCCACTGCCGGCCTCGCCAATCTAGCACCACAGCTAGACTTGACTACACACTAAATCTCGGATCAGAATGATCCTACAAACTCGGAGTCAAACTCCTACAATCTCAGAGAGAACCTCTCTTACAACTCGGAGAAAAACTTCTCCTACAACTCGGAGAACAACCTCTCCTACAGCTCGGAGATAACAACTCCTACAAAGATGATAAAAGGTTTTGAATAAAATGATACCAGATCTAAATAACAGAGGCGTTTTCTTCCTTCTTCTTGAATGGCTTTTGAGAACAAAGAGGAAGAACAACGATCCTTCAAATCTGTCTTTGGCAATCCGAAACGATCCAATAGAGATTGTAGAAACAGAACACGGATCGATCGAATCCTTCTTTGATAGAAATCAGCAACTCAAATGAGTAGATCGATCTCCAATCGTAGGCGACGGCGAGGCGGCGCTTTTCTCGTTCTTTTTGATCGGGAGAGAGACTAGGGTTTAGAAAGATTCGAAAAACTTTTTGTTAACAACCCAAGAGCGATCCTATATATAGAGGGAAGCAATTAAGGGTTAAATCGGCCTTAAATGCACTCCATATAGCCGTTAGGATCGGGAAGGAACGTTTACAAACCGTCAAGAACCGAGAAAATAAATTAGAGAAAAATGGACAGAATTCTCGAGACATAATGGTTCTCTCGAGACATAAGGGATCTCTCGAGAACTGAGGATGAAAGAACAAAAGGTTAATGTATCGAGAACTGACGGATCTCTCGAAATATGAAGCAAAGAGAGCAGGAAAGAGATGTCTCGAGAACTCGATGATCTCTCGAGACATTACAAAGATTTCGGTAAAAAGGACTTTCGAGACATGATTGATCTCTCGAGATATCAAGAACAGAAATACCGAGATTCAAAGGAACTTGCCTCTCGAGACATGTCAGAACTCTCGAGACATGCATGATCTCTCGAGACATATCCTTAGAAAAATTGTTTTCAACAATTTTCTTTTCTTCTCTTGAACACTTGCTGTAACCGCACTCCAAAGTCTTCAATAGTCTTGAAAATGAAGTGTACCCCAATAGAGAGATCACACATGAGTCATCACCATGTTTCATATAATGAGGGATTACATTGTATGAAATTGTGTTTGCAGACCCATTGTGACCTGACATTGATTTACACTTAGCAATGATAATCTGCAAGACAATACTAGAAAAGCATATCAAATACAAAAGCAATTCAATCTTAGTTTAAGGGTGACTTCTCACAAATCAAGGTAATTGTGAATACAATTTCCAACAATGTGGAACTTCTTCCACTATTTGAAAAATCCTTGGATCGGCGGCCTCCATGTAGAATCTAACTCTTTCCTTCCACATGGGGAAATTCTCTTTGGTGCAAACTGGCAACTTGACAGAATCCTTTGATCTTTCCATTCCAGACATGCTTGATCAAGCAACTAGATTAGGAGATCTAGTTCAAGGTGTTAGCCTTTTGCGAACAACCTCGCTTTGATACCAATTGAAAGTATCTAGTTGCGGCCTAAATCACCTAGAGGGGGGTGAATAGGTGGATTCTATGTCTTTACGCGGAATTAAAATATAACACAAAAAATGCACACAATAAAGCACAGCAGAGACACAAGGATTTTATAGAAGTTCCCCAATGTGGGTAGTCCTCTTTCCCGCCTCGCCTATCTAGCACTTCGAGGCTAAACTCGGCTACTTCACCAAACTCAGATTAAAAATAATCTTACACATCGGAGTCAAAACTCCTACAACTCGGTGTACACCACTCCTACAACTCTGAGTAAAATGACTCCTACAACTCGATCCTCAAACAAGGATCTACACAATAACTCGGAAGCAAGCTTCCTACAAGATTTAAGATATGGTTCTTACAACAACACAGTAAATTGAAAAACAATCTTCTTAAACTTCTGATGAAGTTCTTCTTCAGATCTTGAGAGATAGATTTCTTCTTCTTAGCAATAAACTTCAGTTCTTTGAAAATGAAGAATGAAGAAATCTTGAAGACGATTTGAAGCTAGATCTGAGAACTTGAATCGACTTGATCAATAGAAGATGAGAGCTAATCAGTAGATCTTGATCTTGACGATTGAACTTTTGAAGACGAATCATGAATCACTGGCTTTGACGAAGACGAAATGTTTGCGCAAGAATAGTCGGCCGTCAGTCGCAGTTTGCGAGAGATTTTTTACAATTCGCGATTAGGGTTATTTAGAAATAATCCTTAGGTATTTATAGAGTCTTCTTCCAACGGTCATAAGCACAAAATAGGGATCTAGCTCCACGTGTAATGTACATGGGGAATGCCCTAAAGAATACGTCGTCGAATTGAATCGGAAAATACCTGCAGACCGATTCGGCGAAATGGATTAACCGAATGGCATTAACCGAATTTATTCGGTTAAACCATATAGTCGAATTCGTCAGTTCTAGGGATTCGACTAAACAGATACACCGAATTACATTAATCGAATTCGACTATTCTTTTACTTAGAAAAATAAACCTTTCGAACAAAGATTAGCCGAATTCGATTATATCCATTCAAACCATAGAGTCGAGTTCGACTATATGTTCTAAATGATATAATCGAATTTTACTTAAGTTGTTTTCCTTTCTCAAATAATTCCATCATCAGCTCCAGTCCTTCTTCTCTAGCACTTTGGAAATGAAGTAAATCCCAATAGAGAGATTTCACATGAGCCAACACTTTGGTCTATACAATGAGGGATTACACTGCACAGGCCTGTGTTTGACGACTCATTGAAACCTGACATTGGTTTGTACTTAGAGTGCAATAACTTGTCACATCATAGCTAAAGTGCATAATCAAATACAATTACAATTCGTCTTAGTTTGAAGTGGACTTCTTCAAATCAGGGCTATTGTGGATACAATACCCAACAAGACCGCACCTCTCCTTCCGAACTCCTGATTCTCCCAAACTCCAGCAACACAACTCCAAGCCGCAGACCGCCCGAACACTTTCAGAGGAAGAGGTGATCGCTGCTGCCCGCACTATTCGCAGAAGCTGCACAATAAGAGTTCAATCAGCAGACCGCCCGGTCAGACAAATAGAGACCGCAGAGAAGAAGAGAACTCAGCTTACACTTGGTGTGTCTTAATTATTGCTGGCGATGGGTGTTGGAGCAACCCTATTACTGTTTTGGGCTAGGATCACTATGTACTGATTAGGATCAGTTGACCCCATTGTATAGTTTAAGGGTCAAGTCTTTAGGCTGATAAATTAGCTAGAACTTAAGATAAAATCTAAAGTTCCCAGCGGTCAACAAATGGCAAGCAGTGCTCGACAGATGGCTCCCAGCATTCGACAGTTTTTGTTGCCAGTGCTCGACAGATTACAGCCAGCATTCAACATCTTGTGGACGGTGCTCGACAGATTATAGCCAGCGTTCGACAGATCATTTATTGAAGCCCAGATTTGTTATCAGCTACATTCTATTTATCCTAACAGCAAAACGACGACTATAACGGATCTATTTAATATCTTTGGACGTATTCTGACAGATAAGGAAGGATATTAAACTCAGTTAATATATTCCCTTCTTTCCTTTTTGCAAGACAGCAATAGCCGTTGACATTTAATGAAAAGGAATCTTTTCACGGCCAAGGAATTAAAGGACCTGCCAGAGTCGTTTTGAGTTTTGTTGTTATTCCAAGAATATCTTAAAGACAGATTATTCTATTCACAAATATAGAGTGCATTAAAGACAGTTTTTTTGACATATATAAATCAGTCGACAGAATTCAAACATTCATTCTACTACAGAATACAAAGAATATATACAGCAAAAAAAAGAAGAAAGTGATACAACACATCTCTCAGCAAATCTTCGAAAAGAGCAACAAGCAATCTGAAGAACCTGTTCTTCCAGATCAATCTGCTACAAGAGATCTTAGTTTTCAAGAGAAAGCTTCTCCATCTTCTGTCAAATACTTCAATCAGACAGGGGGAGCTTTACAACAACATCCACTAGAGTCTTCTCTCAGCATCTTGACAGAGAAGAACACTATAAACTCTTTCTTACCTCTCTTGTACAGGGTTAATACTCCCTTCAAAAGTGTACCTCCTTGGTGGCAAGACACCTGATCAAAAAATCTAGTTGGTTTTGAGCACCTGAACAAAAGCTCTGTGGTGTGTGGACACCTGAACAAAAATCCCTTGGTGTGAGGTCACCTGATCAAAAATCCTAGTGGATTCCTACCAAGGGTGGTAGAAGAGTAGACGTACCCAGATTTATTGGGGAACTACTATAGCTCCTTGTGTCTTCTGTGTTTGGTTATTTTCTGTACTTGTGCTGTTTGTTGTGTGATTTCATTTACTTAATTTTTCTGTTAATATAATTCTCACACTGCTTACACTTATATATAATACTATTTTAATTCCGCTATAAAAACTAAGGAAAAGTTTTAATACTCTATTCACCCCCCCCCCCCCCCTCTAGAGTAACTTAAGATCTAACCTCCACTTTCAATTGGTATCAGAGGCTGGTTGATCTCACTTACAGACTAACATCTGGATCACAAAGATCAATTAGATCTTAATTTAATTTAGAGTTTCTCTTTATCTATTTTCTGTTTAAAACTCATGGCACAAAACAAGGAATACTCAAGCACAAGACCTCCTATGTGCAATCTTAGTAAGTTTGCACTGTGGAAAGCAAGGATTAGGCTTTACATGAATTCTATTGATGAGGATATATATAATTCTATTTTGACAGGACCTCCACCAGCACAAGAACAATCATCAACCAATGCTGTACCTCCTCCAGGACACATAGATCCGTTGAGGAAATACAAGAATGCAGATGCCAAAGCAATGAATATATTGGCACAAACCATGTCAGATGATATATTCCAAAAAGTTGCTGAGTGCACTTCAGCAAGAGATATATGGAATACCCTAACTGCAATTGTTGCAGGTTCTGCTGATGAAAGGAAAGACAGAAGATCACACCTGATCTCTCTGTATGAGAACTTCAAGAAAGGTGATGAAGAATCAGTTGTAGACATGTACACTAGGTTAAGTGTAATTATAAGTGAACTCCGGACTCTGGACAAGGAAATCTCATTAACAGAGATTAATGACAAGATCCTAATGTGCTTCCCTAGCACTTGGGATTCAAGGATCTGGCCAATCAAGGAAGCCAGAAGTCTCAATGAGATCACCACTGAAACTTTGTTGGGCAAGCTCAAATCTTATGAGCAGCTCATCAAGTCCAGGGAAGCTGAAGCATCCACTTCATCTCCAGCACCAAAGAAAGAGAAGAGCATAGCTTTCAAGGCAGCTGATGCAGAACAAGAAAAGGCTCCAAAAGATGATGAACTCATGAGCCTCATAGCCAGAAGATTCTACAAAATGGCTAAGAATGATTTCAGAAGGAAAGAATCCAGATCAAGAGATAAGCAAAGGTATGACAAATCAACTCCTAAAGAAGTTATTTGTTTTGGTTGCAGGAAATCTGGACACTACTTGACAGAATGTCCAGAGAAGCAAAAGAAAGATAAGAAGAAGGATAAAGAAGAAAAGAGAAGCTCCAGCATGTCTTCCTCCCACAAGCACAAAAAGAAGGGAAGAGGATTTATAGCAGAATCCTGGAGTGACACTGAATCTGAATCATCATCCAGCTCATCTGATGATGATGAAGAAAAATCAAAGGAAAATGACCAATGTCTAATGGCCATTTATGACTCAGACAGTGAGTCAGGAAATGCTTCTTCATCCAGTGATGATGAATGCTATGAAGAAGATAAGAACTTCTGCATGATGGCAATCAATGCCTCAGCAAACAATTCTGATAAAGAAGAATCAGAATCAGAAGCAGAAGATAATGCAGACCAGGTAATATTTAGTTTTGATTTCAATTCTAGTGAATTCAAAGATGAATTCAAAGGTCTTTGCTTAGATTTAATCAAATCTGAGAAAGAGATAATCTCTCTCAGAAATTAGTTGGCTGAAATGAATCAACTGGTTGTAGAAAATATTAATCTTAAGAAAGATTTAACTGCCTCTAGAGAACACATTATTCTCATTGAGAACAAGTTGTCTAAAGCTAAGGAATATGAAGAATTCCTCAATGGCAGTAGTGTTAAGCTGATGGACATCACAAAAACAGTGAATGCTAGATTTAATAGCAAGCTGGGTTTGGGTGCATCATCAAGTGATCCATACCTTCTTAAGAAAAGCATCCTCTCTACTCCAGTGATATTCAATTCTACTAAGAGCAAAGAGGCTGTAGAAGTGAATAAAGATGTTTCAAGCAAGTTTGTAGAGAATAAAAGAATTCAGAAGAATTCGTCGAACGAAGCTCGACAAAAAGATTTCAATCTGTCGAACGACAATCTACGAAAACTGAAAACAGATGTTCAGTATAGTAATTACATAGACACTGTTCGACGAAATCAAGCACATTCGTCGAATGGCAATCGACAAATTTACTCAAATCTGTCGAACAAACACTATACACAGAATTTCAGGAATTCTAATTCTAAACACACTAAAAATCCTTTTACTGAGTGGACAATACCTCCAAGGAGATATCATCCCAAAGGCTATAAGGATCAGCCTGAAATGTCGTTTATTTCAGATTTCTGTGGAGATACAAAAAGACCCAAGGTAATCTGGGTCAGGAACAAATAGATTTGTTTTGTCTTTGTTTTTGCAGGTACACAGCTGTCCAAGAACAAGTGAAAAATGGTATTTGGACAGTGGCTGTTCAAAACATATGACAGGGAACAAGTCAAACCTGAACAGCTTCAAGGCAAAGCTTGGACCAAAAGTTATATTTGGAGACTCCAACTGTGGACAGACCAAAGGCTATGGAAAAGTCAAAGTTGGAGAAGTCACCTTCAAAGAGGTAGCCTATGTAAAGGGACTGAAGCATAACCTTATCACCATAAGTCAATTATGTGATGAAGGGTATCAGGTAACCTTTAATAAATTGAAATGCCTTATTAAATCTACTGATGGCATTACTATTTTATCAGGCATTAGACAAGGTAATATATACTTAGTAAATTTCAATTCATCCACTACAGAAGTCTGTTTATTTAGTGATACAAGTAAATCTAGTGATTTTTGGCATAAGAGACTAGGACATGTAAACCTTAGGACCATTGCTAAAATATCTAAGGACAAACTTGTTAGAGGTTTACCCTTGGGATCATATAAGAAAGAAGGTTTATGTAGGGCATGTCAACTAGGCAAGCAAACTAAAAACAGCTTTAAATCATTATCTAAAAGTGATTCACCTAGAATCTTATATTTGCTACATATGGACCTTTTTGGACCTATAGAAACAAAGAGTTTAGGGGGGAAGTCTTACTCTCTAGTTATTGTGGATGACTTCTCTAGATTCACTTGGGTGTTCTTTTTGAGAGAAAAGTCAGATAACTTTAAAGTTCTTACAGACTTTCTTAAGAGCATAAAGATTGAGTACTCTACTGAAGTTGCATTGATCAGAAGTGATCATGGCAGTGAGTTTGAGTCTCTTCTTATGCAAGAATTCTGTGAGATGGAAGGTATCAGGCATTGTTTCTCAGCTCCTAGAACTCCTCAACAAAATGGGGTAGTTGAAAGGAAAAATAGAACTCTAATTGAAACAGCAAGAACATTGCTTGCAGATGCTAATTTGCCCCTATCCTTTTGGGCAGAGGCTATCAGCACAGCAAATTATGTTCTGAATAGAAGTTTGATACACAAGCTTAAGGGAAAGACTCCTTATGAATTACTTAAAGGGAAGAAACCTAAGGTTAGCTATTTTAGATCATTTGGGTGTAGATGTTTCATTCACAATTATGATAAGAAATACCTTAGAAAATTTGACCCAAAATCAGATGAAGGAATTTTCTTAGGATATTCAATAACTAGCAAAGCATATAGGATTTATAATAAATCTACCCTCAAGATAGAAGAATCCATGCATGTTACTTTTGATGAGACTAACATGTTTTACAAGGAGAAGATTTCTTCTACCATAGAAAATCTGCAGGTACCTATATTATGTGAGCAGCTAGATCAATTAGCTCTACATAAAGAAGGAATTCTGAATCCTGAACAGCAGAATGCTGAGGAGAGTGAAGAAGAAAATCTCCCAGATTTTGCTGAAAGTTCAGAACAGATAACAACAGATAATCCTCCACAGAATATAGCAGCTGAACAAATTCCCCAAATGGAAATTATTGCTGAACCAACTCCAACTGTTGACCACATCACAGTTAGAGCTCATCCAATATCACAAGTAATTGGTGATATTTCAGCAGGTGTGCAAACAAGGAATCAAGTACATCAGAACTTGATGCACACATGCTTTCTCTCCCAGATTGAACCTCAAACTATAAAAGATGCAGAACAAGATCCCAACTGGATCATTGCTATGCAAGAGGAACTCAATCAGTTTGAGACAAACAAAGTATGGGATTTGGTTCCTAGACCAAAAGACCATCCAGTGATTGACACCAAATGGGTCTTCAGGAACAAACTAGATGAACAAGACAACATTGTAAGAAATAAAGCAAGACTGGTAGCCCAAGGATATTCACAGGAAGAAGGGATTGATTATGATCAAACCTTTGCTCCTGTTGCAAGACTTGAAGCAATCAGAATATTTCTTGCATTTGCTGCATACAAAAAGTTCAAGGTATATCAAATGGATGTAAAGAGTGCTTTCTTGAATGGGGAAATCAAAGAAGAAGTATATGTGGAACAAACCCCAGGTTTTCTCTCTCCAACTCAACCCTCTTTTGTATTTAAGCTTAAGAAAGCTCTCTATGGTCTCAAACAAGCTCCCAGAGCATGGTATGAAACTTTAGCTAGTTTTCTTTTGGAAAACAATCTCTGTAGGGGTGTAATAGATAAAACCTTATTTTTCAGGATACATAAAAATAAAACTCTGCTAGTTCAAATATATGTAGATGATATTATTTTTGGATCTACTGATTCAAATTTGTGCAAAAGATTTTCAAATCTAATGCAATCTAAATTTGAAATGAGTAGTATGGGTGAGTTATCATACTTCCTTGGTCTCCAAGTGAAGCAAACTTCAAATGGAATCTTCATATCCCAATCTAAGTATGCTAAGGAATTAGTGAAAAGATTTGGTATGTCAGATTCTTCCACCATGAAAACACCCATGCCCTCAAATGTTGTTGTTGATAATGATGAATCAGGGAAACCTGTTGATTCAAAAGTATATAGAGCAATTGTTGGATCATTACTCTATTTAACAGCAAGTAGGCCTGACATAATGTTTGCTACTTGTATTTGTGCTAGGTTTCAAGTTAACCCCAAGGAATCTCACTTAATTTTGCTAAAAAGGATTTTGAGACATATAAAGGGTTGCCCTAATCTAGGACTTTGGTATCCAACAGCATCTGAATTTGAATTAACTGGATTCTCAGATTCAGATTATGCTGGATGCAGAGTAGACAGGAAAAGCACATTAGGGACTTGCCAGTTCCTTGGTGATAGGCTTGTGTCTTGGTTTTGTAAGAAACAAACATCTGTGTCAACATCAACAGCTGAAGCTGAATATATAGCTGCTGGCAGTTGCTGCTCACAGATATTGTGGATACAAAATCAACTTCTAGACTATGGAGTCAACTTAAATAATTCAACTATATTTTGTGACAATATTAGTGCAATATCTATAGCACAAAATCCAGTTCTCCATAGTAGGACTAAACACATAGAAATTAGGCACCACTTCCTTAGGGATAATGTGGATAAAAATAAAATTTGCCTACAATTTATTCCTACTGATTTACAAAGAGCTGACATTTTCACCAAGCCATTGGATGAAAAGAAGCATATCTTCTTTACAAATCAACTTGGAATGATAGATGGAGACTCAATCTGCTAGTAAATTAAGTTCTCTATTTACCTCAAAAATTTGTCGAACGGAGAACGACGAATTTATATCATTTGTCGAACGGTGGTCGACAAAACCTTATATTTTCAGAATCGATAAAGAAATGTTACCTGTCGAACAGCGGTCGACGAAAAGGATATTTTTTTGTCGAACGTTGTCTGACAAAAACTTAAAGTCTTTTCGGCTTCTGTCTTTATCAGGGTTAGTTGCTGAACGCCGCTCCACAAATGCGCCTCTTTCTCTCATATATATATATTTACTACTTGTATTTCTTGAGAGCGCGCCTACAGAAATCGTTTCCCTCCAGTTCCCCTTTTGCACTTGATCTTTCTCCTCTTTTGCAGGACTCAATGGCGATTTCTCAAGCCTCGCTCTATTCCATGAAGTTCGATGCTGGGTTCGACATAGATATGGAATCCTTCGCAACATCTGATCAAATCTTCAAGGACATCCTTCAACTCTTTGAAGAGCAACAATTGAGAAAGTTAATGAGCTTGAGGATAAAGCTTCACACAGCTGAAATCAAAGAATGGTATTTCACAGTTAAGCAGGAAGATGAATGTCTGACGGGCACAATCTCAGGACACCAGGTCTCTCTTACCCCTACCATTCTAACTGAAGTTTTTGGGCTTGTGAATGGTGATGAAGATATAGAAATTAGTTCTGATGAATTTGAAGCAGCTTTAGTCAAAATGGGTCACTCCTCTGGAAACCCTAATCATCTGCTTAAGAAAAATTTGTCTTTGGAATACAAATTCTTATCAGATATAGTTGGCAAGGTGTTGTTAGGAAAAACAATAGGACATGACTATGTTAAAAGGCACCAATTTCTGTTGATGGTGGCCTTGATGGAGAAAAAGAAAGTGAACTGGGGATCACTTCTATTTAATTTGATTAAGAAAAAGATTTCCAAGGAGAATGTTAGCTTTGGAAGAATTTTAGGAATTGTTCTGCAGGAAAGGCATCCAGACCTTCTGGTCTCCCCAAAGGTAACAATCAATGCTAGCAAGAAGCTGACCTCAGCTCTCTTTGCTAAGTGGGAAAGGGTATTTCCAAAGAAGAATCCAAAGTCAGTCAAGCAAGCTTCTGAAGACACAAGGACTGATTCAGTCTCTTCCCTAACCCTTCCAGAAGTTCCTCCTTTGGTCTCCTCCCTTCCTCTTCCACCTCCTACTACTCAAAGTTTTTCCCCTACACAATCTCCACCTTACAATTCTTCTACACATATTGATGACATTCCCCCTCCTTCTTTTGATCTCCTCCCTCATCACTCTTCTCCACCTCCATCTCCTACTCATAATGATTCCCAATGCCCTATCCATCTTTCTTCTTCTACTCTTCAAGAACCCTCTCAACAAGGTGCAGATGTCTCAAACATCTTTGTACCAATCTCTATTCCTCCCTCTTCTGAGCCATCCTCCTCTCATTCTCACGAATTCACTTATTTAAATCTCTTCTCTGTAGCTGATCAGATACTTGGTCTCATCCTTCCCAAAATAGACCAGTTATTGGATGCAAAACTTGCTCCAATTGTTCAATCTATTTCTGCTTTATCTGAAATGATTTCTTCCTTCCCTTCCTTTCAATCTGTCCCTTCTTCTAGGGGCCTAGATTCAGGTATCCCTGAAGCTAGGCAGGGGGAGATGTCTGATGAAGAAGCTCTAGATGCTCAAGCACTTGGAAATTCAGTTCTTCCAATTTCAGAAGAACCAGTTCTACCAGGTCCAGAAGAAATAAATAATGTTTCTATTAATCCCTCTATAGATATTATTTATTTGCTTTCTCAGTTTATTTAATTGCTCCAGTTAATGAAGCTCTGTTAAATAAGATAATTAGAAGTTTTGAAGTTAAGATTACAGATACAGTTTTCATTCAAGATCAAGCTCTCAGTCAAGAAGAAAAACTAGTTGTAATGTCAGAAGAAGCAATCACAAATTCTGACTTTCCAACTTTTATCTTTGATGAAACTCCAATTCCAGACTTTGATGAGATCTGGAAAGCAGAAGATGAAGCTTATGAAGCTGAAGAGCAAAGGATCAAAGCTCTTAAATTGATAGCAGATTTATATGATACACCAATCTCTTCTTCTGATTCTGATGAAGAAGATAATGATAGTGATTCTAATGATACAATGTCAAGGAAAAGAAAGAAAACAAAGGCTAAGTCTAAAGCTATCCCCAAGCCTCCTAATCCAGATAATGATATCCCATATTATATTCTCCATAATATCTCTCTTGACAAAGTCTCACATCATTGGATGACACTCTCCAGAAATGAGCAGAAAAGAAGAAAGAAGTTCAAGAAAACTGGTTATATTCCTGATAATCCAGTTAAGTTCAATCACCCTCCTCCTCCTCCTCCTCCAGCAGCAGGATCGGCAGGGATGTCTTCCTCCTTCTCTAGATCTGCCCCCCAGCAGTCTAGGAGATATGAAGGAACTCATAAAAGCTCCAGTGGCTCTCAAAGTTCTACACCAGCCAGAGCTCCTCCCTCAAGTTCTTCCAGACCAATTTCAGATTACAGATATACTTTTTCAAATGGCTTATTTCACAGCAGAATGAATCTTCAAGATAATAAAACCTCAGAGCAGGCAAATGATTCTGTTGAAAGGTCTCCTTCTCCAGAAATTCAAGAAACAGATGAAATAGCTCACATGGCTAGATTCAGAGAATCAGTAGCTATTGCTCAGATCAATAAAGCTAAGGTTGAAGGTGAGGACCATTCTCAATTTTCTACATTGTCTGAAT
Organism: Dactylorhiza incarnata; assembly: GCA_033032865.1. Classification (NCBI taxonomy): domain Eukaryota; kingdom Viridiplantae; phylum Streptophyta; class Magnoliopsida; order Asparagales; family Orchidaceae; genus Dactylorhiza; species Dactylorhiza incarnata. The sequence goes on from JAWHQI010000265.1 coordinate 3,122,160, forward strand.
TCAGAAAGCAAGAGCTTAAAAAGTACAATTCCAGAAAATCTTTTAATGCTGAAAGATTTTTAAAGAAGTATCCAGCAGCAGTAGTTCTTCCTACTACATCTCAAACAATCATAAGTCCAGAAAATTGCTACATGAGCAAGAAGCAAGCTGAACATCCCAACGGGGAAATCATTTTCAAGCCTTCCTCACAGTGAAAAAGTACAGTTTCAAATTCCTTCTGTCTTTGAACTACTTGAATTCAGTATAAATGTTTCTAAACTCAGAGAATTTTATTTCAATATTATCTGCTGAAGCATTTCAATTCTGTCAGATATATTTTTGCTCTGTTGTTTATCTTTGTGTTATTTATTATTTGATTTATTTGTCAAATAGTATCCTAACCCAAATAGGGGGAGATTGTTGGAGCAACCCTATTACTGTTTTGGGCTAGGATCACTATGTACTGATTAGGATCAGTTGACCCCATTGTATAGTTTAAGGGTCAAGTCTTTAGGCTGATAAATTAGCTAGAACTTAAGATAAAATCTAAAGTTCCCAGCGGTCAACAAATGGCTAGCAGTGCTCGACAGATGGCTCCCAGCATTCGACAGTTTTTGTTGCCAGCGCTCGACAGATTACAGCTAGCATTCAACATCTTCTGGACGGCGCTCGACAGATTATAGCCAGCGTTCGACAGATCATTTATTGAAGCCCAGATTCGTTATCAGCTACATTCTATTTATCCTAACAGCAAAACGACGACTATAACAGATCTATTTAATATCTTTGGACGTATTCTGACAGATAAGGAAGGATATTAAACTCAGTTAATATATTCCCTTCTTTCCTTTTTCCAAGACAGCAATAGCCGTTGACATTTAATGAAAAGGAATCTTTTCACAGCCAAGGAATTAAAGGACCTGCCAGAGTCGTTTTGAGTTTTGTTGTTATTCCAAGAATATCTTAAAGACAGATTATTCTATTCACAAATATAGAGTACATTAAAGACAGTTTTTTGGACATATATGAATCAGTCGACAGAATTCAAATATTCATTCTACTACAGAATACAAAGAATATATACAGCAAAAAAAAGAAGAAAGTGATACAACACATCTCTCAGCAAATCTTCGAAAAGAGCAACAAGCAATCTGAAGAACCTGTTCTTCCAGATCAATCTGCTACAAGAGATCTTAGTTTTCAAGAGAAAGCTTCTCCATCTTCTGTCAAATACTTCAATCAGACAGGGGGAGCTTTACAACAACATCCACTAGAGTCTTCTCTCAGCATCTTGACAGAGAAGAACACTATAAACTCTTTCTTACCTCTCTTGTACAGGGTTAATACTCCCTTCAAAAGTGTACCTCCTTGGTGGCAAGACACCTGATCAAAAAATCTAGTTGGTTTTGAGCACATGAACAAAAGCTCTGTGGTGTGTGGACACCTGAACAAAAATCCCTTGGTGTGAGGGCACCTGATCAAAAATCCTAGTGGATTCCTACCAAGGGTGGTAGAAGAGTAGACGTACCCAGATTTATTGGGGAACTACTATAGCTCCTTGTGTCTTCTGTGTTTGGTTATTTTCTGTACTTGTGTTGTTTGTTGTGTGATTTCATTTACTTAATTTTTCTGTTAATATAATTCTCACACTGCTTACACTTATATATAATACTATTTTAATTCCGCTATAAAAACTAAGGAAAAGTTTTAATACTCTATTCACTCCCCCCCCCCCCTCTAGAGTAACTTAAGATCTAACCTCCACTTTCAATGGGTCCTATTTATAGGCGTGAGACCTGGTCCAGTCACCACCCTATGAGATAGGATCACCACCCTCCAGACCGCGCAACCTTACCGGTCACACTGCGCGATCAGCAACAGTACTCCTGCTTCATTTTAGGTGAGCTCGCCTGCTTCAACCAAACCATGAGAGACCACAACTCTCATAGTGAGATCGCGACTCCACAAGGAGATCGCCAAGCCGCCACGAAGCTGCTCACCACCTGTGTTTGCCAGAGACCGCGAACTCATGTCCGCATGCCGGTCTCCTCCTGAGACCGCGAACAGCGTCCAGCTCGCATACCAGTCTCCTCCTGAGACCGCGAACTGAGACTACGCGACTAAGTCCCTTAGTCCGCGAATACCACCAGAAAGCCCGGTCAGCCACCAGACTGCATTCTGAAAAACCTGGATCAAACTGTGCGGTCATACCAGACCGCCACAGCCTTGAAGAAGACAGCTCGCCACGCGGTCACGCACAGACCGCGCATACCTGAAGACGATCAACCCGTCATGTGGTCACAGATAGACCGCGCGGCCTTCACCTTCAGCCGACTTGGACCCATACCAGCGATCAAGCCAGGAGACCGCAGTTAGGCTTCGACAAGCCAGACCGCAGAGGCAGACCGCCAGGCCGTGCGGTCACGCCAGATCGCCCGACCTCCTCCCAGACCACCCAGGTCCAAAAGCCCTCTAACTTCTACTTCAACAATTTCAACACTCCCCTTGAAGTGGGAAGTTGAAACTAGCCCCAGTAGGCTCCTTAGCCGTGTGAACGACCCCTTCGCCAGCGCCTTTGTGAAGATGTCAGCAATGTTGTCCTGACTCCGAACATGCTCGACCGAAAGAGACCCCTCCAGCACCTTCTCACGAATGAAATGATGCTCGATCTCGATATGCTTGGTCCTCGCGTGACAAACTGGATTGGTTACTAGTTTGAGAGCACTCTCGTTGTCACCGCGGAGCAGAGTCGGCTCCCGAACCTCCTTGTGGATGTCTCCCACCAACCTCCTAAGCTAGATGGCTTCCTGAGCTGCCAAGGCCGAAGCCTTGTATTCCGCTTCCGTGGTGGAGACCGACACGGAATCCTGCTTCTTGCTGCACCATGATATAGCTGTAGGGCCCGCCATGAAGACGAATCCAGATGTCGACTTTCAATCATCTGAATCTCCCCCGTAATCATCGTCCATGTACCCATGCACCTCGAAGCCCGCATCCCTCCTGTAAAGGAGACCCATATCCGAGGTCGCCTTGACATACTTCAGAATGTTTTTGGCCGCTAGCAGATGAGGCATCCGTGGCTCCGCCATATACCGACTCACTCTGCCAACTGCATACGCAATATCCGGCCTAGTGATCGTCAGATAGATCAAGCTCCCGACCAGAGCTCGGAACACCAACGGATCTTGCAGAATTCTTCCCTCATCCTTCCGAAGCTTCATAGCCTTCTCCAGAGGTGTGGAGATGCACTTCCCTTCCTTCATGCCGAACCGCTCCGCATATCCAGCCTGGGACACCAGCACTCCACTCTCCTTCCTCTGCACCTCGAGTCTAAGGAAATGGTGAAGCTCACCTAAGTCCTTCATCTCGAACCTGATAGACAGCTCGGCCCGAAGCTGCGCTACCTCCTCCTTCGAGTTCCTCGTCACGATCATATCGTCGACGTATAGCAACACGATGACTTGAAGCTCCCCGCTCTTCTTTACAAACAAGCTTGAGTCTGAGTCTGAAGCACCAAATCCACAGAATAGGAGGTATTTTGCGATCTTCCCGTACCACGCCCTCGGCGCTTGCTTCAACCCATACAGGGCCTTCTTCAGCTTGCAGACATGCTCCGGAAAATCTTCAGACACAAAGCCTGGTGGCTGGATCATGAAGATATCCTTGTCAATCTCGTCGTACAAGAAAGCGTTCTTGACATCGAGCTGCCAAATCTCCCATCCACTGAACGACGCCAAGGCAATGATGAACCGAACTGAAGTCATTTTTGCCACCGGACTAAATGTCTCCTCGTAGTCTTCACCGTATTGCTGCGAGAACCCCCGAGCTACAAGGCGAGCCTTGTACCGCTCGATACTGCCGTCAGCTTTCTTCTTGAGCTTGTAGACCCACTTGCATGTCACAGGAGTGGTGCCCTTGGGCTTGGGCACAAGAGACCAGGTCTCATTCTTCTCGAGAGCTGCCATCTCTTCTTGCATAGCAATGTCCCACTCCTTCACGCCTCTGGCCTTCTCAAAGCTCGACGGCTCCCTCTCATCCAAGGGACCAGCGAAGAAACATGAGATGAAGCTCACTGCGTTTCCTCCTGTATAGCGATCAGGGGCGACGATCGCTCGCTTCGACCTCCTCAGCTCCTTCCCCTGAACCGCATTATCTCTAGCTTCTTCTTCCCTAACTCCTCTTCCAGACGTGCTAGGAGCATCGCTCCCCCTGCTCCCTGAACCAGAAGCCCCCGTCTCGGAACTAGGGGGAGATGGACCACCTAGTGACACAGGTAGCTCCACCTGAAGATCCTCCATGGCTTTCTCCGGCACCTCCACCCTGCTCTCTGGTAGCTCCACACCAGAAGACCCTTTGTAAGATGTCACCTCATCGAACACGACGTCGCGAGATACCACAAACCTCCGCGTCTCCGGGTCCATGCACTTCCATCCTTTCTTCTGCTCATCGTATCCCACGAAGACTAGCTTCCTTGCTTCCGCATCTAGCTTCGTTCGAAGAGCATCTGGAATATGCACGTAGCAGGTGGAACCAAACACCCTAAGTTGTGCCACACTTGGCTTCTCCTTGAACATCATCTCATGCGGAGTCAACATGTTGAAGGGGCTCAAAGGCATCCTGTTGATGACGTAAGCAGCACAAGACATTCCCTCCGCCCAGAAGGACTTTGGGATACTCTTGGCATGCAGCCAACACTTGCAGGTCTCCGTCAGATGACGGATCTTCCGCTCTGCAACTCCGTTCTGCTGTGGAGTATGTGCACAAGTGAGCTCCCTCCGGATGCCTGCCTTCCTGCAAAAAATAGAGAACTCACTGGAGGTGAACTCCCCTCCGTTGTCAGTCCTCAGCTTCTTCACCCGTAGTCCTAGCCGACCCTCCACGAGCTCCTTGAACTCCACAAACTTAGCAAACGCCTCCGCCTTCTCCTTCAGGAAATATACCCAGACATATCTGGTGTAATCATCGATCAACACCAGCATATATCTGCTGTCTTTGAGGCTTGAGGTAGCAGTAGGTCCCATTAAGTCACCGTGGATGCACTCCAACGGCACACTACTCCTTGTTTGCGACTTGTCAAACGGTAGTCGATGAGACTTGCCGAACTGACATCCCGCGCAACATGACCTTCACCGTAGGAAGATAGACTTGGCAGGCCCTTGACCAGACCTCTCACCGGCATGACTTTCAGCTTGTCCATTCCTACGTGCCCCAACCTCTCATGCCATATAACGGCACCATCATTCGTCTTCATCTTGTCGACGTAGGAACTTGTCGATAAAACGAACAAGTCTTTTGCCCATCTCCCGACATGGACAACCTCGGCCTTTACGGCCTCAAAATTGCGTAGAAACTTCACTTCTGTTGGGCCGAACAGAACGTGATACCAAGCGTCTACAGCGTTGGTCACGGAGAAGAGGTTTTTTCTCATACCAGGCGCGTGATAGACACTCTTCAAAGTAAGTGGCCCTCTATCACTGCCCAAGGAAACAACCCCCACCTTCTCTACTGGATGCACAGTATTATTAGCAGTAATGATTGCATTGTTACCTGTATAGGGCTGTGCAGAAGAAAGCTTGGTCTCGTCTCCGGTGAGGTGATGACCACACCCCGAGTCCACGATCCAGTCCTCCAGATAGTTGATAGGAGCCGAAGCTCCAACAGAATCCGAGAAGGCTCCTCCCCAACCTCCTTGAATGTGCCTGGCCTCAACTTCCTCCTTCTCTGCAGCATGCCCAGCTTGGGTGACCACCCTGCAATCCTTCTTGATGTGGCCATACTTGCCACACTTGAAGCACTTCGGACCTTCACCCTTCTTCTTTCCGTCAGCCTTGGGAGCATACCCCCTTTCCTGCTGCCCAGAAGTTGAAGGCCCATTGTCTCCCGCAATCTTCTTCTTCTTATCCCACTTCTTCTTCTTCCCCGAAAAGAGCACCTCGCCATCTCCTCCAGCCACTGACACCCCAGCCATCTGCCTTGCCAAACTTTCTTGTGATGCAAGTAAGTTCTCCAGCTCCAACAGAGATGGCTGATTTGCCCATCCCTGCACCGACGTCACAAAGGCAACATATTCCTTCCTCAATCCGCGGATGATGTGCCTCTTCAGCTTCGCCTTAGAGATAGGCTCATCAGGATCCAATGCTGAGATTTCAGCGCACAAGTTCTTCATCTTCAGAAAAAAAGCGGAGATAGAAAGATCACCCTGAGACGACCTTGCCAGCTCATTCTCCAAGAACTGTAGCCTTGCTACATTCTTCTTGTTAAACAGCCCATCCAGGGCTCTCCAGATCTCCGCAGCCGATCCACACCCCAAGATGTGATCAAACAGGTCAGGTGAGATTGCCCTCTTCAGAGTGAACTCTGCCTTCGCATTCGTCCTCCTCCAAGTTCTCACCTCAGCTCCATTATCCCCTTCCGGGACAACTTCCTGCGTCTGATCTCCTCCAACTACCTTCCAGAGGTCCTCACCTAGAAGATAGCTTTGCATACATGACTTCCACTTTTTATAGTTAGTCGATGTAAGCATCTCAATACGAAGACCTCTTGAATATCCACCTTCCATTGTCCTACCACTGGCTCCTTCTTCACAAAGGCGATGGCAACTCTAAGTTGCAACCTGCTCTATCCACTCCAACCTCGCTCTGATACCATGTAAAATTTCCGAATCTTGGTAAAGCAAGCAGGAATCTATTAAGCAACTTAGAGATCCAAGCCAAAAACACCAGAAACAACTTGAGGCAAACAAGTGATCTTTATTGATAGCAACTTCAAATTACAAAGGCAAGGCATGCTTGGCGAGACATGATTTCGCCAGCATAAACATCAAGGGAAAAAGTACAAGTTGAAGATAACTTGAGACCGCGCGGTCTCCCTACGATCTCAGTAACTTGCCAGACCGCAACCCACTGCCGATCTCAGAACAACACCAGACCGCTGATCAGACCGCACCTCTTCTTCCGAACTCCTGATTCTCCCGAACTCCAGCAACACAACTCCAAGCCGCAGACCGCCCGAACATTTCAGAGGAAGAGGTGATCGTTGCTGCCCGCACTATCCGCAGAAGCTGCACAATAAGAGTTCAATCAGCAGACCGCCCGGTCAGACAAATAGAGACCGCATGGAAGAAGAGAACTCAGCTTACACTTGGTGTGTCTTAATTATTGCTGTCGATGGTCCTATTTATAGGCGTGAGACCTGATCCAGTCACCACCCTATGAGATAGGATCACCACCCTCCAGACCGCGCAACCTTATCGGTCACACCGCGGGATCAGCAACAGTACTCCTGCTTCATTTTAGGTGAGCTCGCCAGCTTCAACCAAACCATGAGAGACCGCCACTCTCATAGTGAGATCGCGACTCCACAAGGAGATCGCCAAGCCGCCATGAAGCTGCTCACCACCTGTGTTCGCCAGAGACCGCGAACTTCTGTCCGCATGTCGGTCTCCTCCTGAGACCACGAACAGCGTCCAGCTCGCATACCAGTCTCCTCCTGAGACCGCAAACTGAGAACGCGCGACTAAGTCCCTTAGTCCGCGAATACCACCAGAAAGCCCGGTCAGTCACCAGACCGCATTCTGAAAAACCTGGATCAAACTGTGTGGTCATACTAGACCGTCACAGCCTTGAAGAAGACAGCTCGCCACGCGGTCACGCACAGACCGCGCATACTTGAAGACGATCAACCCGCCACGCGGTCACAGACAGACCGCGCGGCCTTCACCTTCAGCCAACTTGGACCCATACCAGCGATCAAGCCAGGAGACCGCAGTTAGGCTTAGACAAGCCAGACCACAGAGGCAGACCGCCAGGCCGTGCGGTCACACCAGACTGGCTGACCTCCTCCTAGACCGCCCAGGTCCAAAAGCCCTCTAACTTCCACTTCAACAATTTCAACAGTATCTCGGCGGGGTCGCCGAGCTCAGCGGGAATTCCCGAAAGGGGGGATTCCTCCTCCTCTCCTTGTCGCATCGTCGCCGAGGCCGCCGAAGGAGATAGAGGAGATGGAGTCTGCCCCCCCCCCCCCCACACACACAGGAAGAGGCGCTGAGGGTAGATGCCGGCAGCCTAGAAGAAAGACGTTAGGCAAAAGGCAAAGATCGAACCAAATTAAGCGGCGATCAAGAAACGTTACCCTCGCCAGGCTGCACATATTCGAGTTGGTCGATGTTCCTGCGCCAGAACATGATGTCGAACTTCTTATCTTTCAACGCTAGGAAGAGGTCCTCGCGATTACCCCGGAGCGAAGGGGTGGCGATCGCCCCAGCCAGCCTCTGCTGAGGGCGAGTAGGTATCTCGGAGAAGTCGCCGGATACGAAGACGTACTTCTCGTTTCATCGATGGACCTTGTTCGACGTCCCTGATATCTTGCAGTGGTGGCTACCGAAGTAGATCACCCCCTCTTTGGTCGCGCCCATATAGAATACTTTCCGGAATACGTCGAGATCGAAGGCGATCTTCTCGCTGCACGGAAAGCATAGGTAGCCGACTATAATCGCTACCCTTTTCGTGTTGATCTGGGCGAAAACCCAGCCGTAATACCTTAAAATCTGGCAGAATTCCGGCCAGAGAGGAAGGCGCAGGCCGACCTCGAAATGCGTGAGGGGAAAGGTGAGTTTCCCCTTCGTGAAGGTATTGATTCGCTCACTGGGGGCGGGAAGGCAAACTCTAAATCCTCGAACCAAGTAATGGTGGACGAACCTCTCTAAATCGTCCGGACGCGTGACAGATTTCTTAAACTTCTTCGCGATGAAGTTCCCGGCATAGTACAAGCGCCGAGCTTCAGCATCCACTGAAGGCGTCATCGAGAAGCAGGAAAGAAACAAGGCGAGTTAGTAATATGCTCGTAAGGGTTCGGGAAAAGCGCACCGATTTTGGGCCCCTACCCCCTATTTATAGAAATAGGGGGGTCGCGACCTAACCGCGCGCGAGTTGTTTACCTACTCACTAACTCCGATACTGCATGCTAGCGTGATACGCGATTTGAGTAATATCCTCCTCGTACTTAGGCGACGAGCCGCGGTAAGCATAAGAAATCCCTGCAGAAAATAGAAGCAACACAAACGCGACTAACCAGCATAGTTCGAAATTACAACGAGGAGTTCAAGATTATTACAAATACAATCTGAATAATGTCCTTAAAAGACAAGAAGATGAACGATGCTAGTTCACAGAAGGGTCGTCGCACCTGTCCGAGGAAGCGTCATGCCGCCCTGTGAAGCCCAGTTGACGAGCAAAACCCATCTGTTCATTAGCCCTCGCCATGAGCTCCTCGCTAAGGCAAATATGTTCTTCCATACGAGTAAGGGTCCCGAGAGAACCCATACTCGCCCGCATGCCGCGGAGGTCCGTCTTCAACAACTCGTACTGATGCTCCAAATCCGTCATCCTCCGCTCCAACTCATGAACAAGATAATGCTTCCCTTCCTCCATATCCAACCGATGCTCGAAGCCCTCGACGTTTGCCACGCGCCCTTCAATCAGAGACATTCGCCGATGAATGTCGTAGGCCATCAGTCTTTCGACCTTTATCTCAAGATCAAGATAGGCCGATCGAGGCCATCTTCAACCTGTATTCGCGAGTAGGAAGGCCTAGCGCCTCGATGAAGGCCGACCCCGGAGACATCGCACGAGCTAAGAAAGATAGCGGATTAGGAAAAGAACTACATAAAGACAGCACGATACAGTATTCATACCTTCCCGCACAGGCGCCGCCCTCGGTTGGTGGCGAGGAGAAGAGGATCGCCGAGAGGAACATCCCGGCGAGGAGGAGAGACAATCCGGCGAGGAGACAGGGATTGTCGAGGACTGAGCCTCCGCTGAGGAGGAGATCGACGCGGGGAAGGCGAGCGTCGAGGAGAGTTATGCCGGCCCCCTGAGCGTCCGCCTCGTCCATTATGCGACAATGGCGCCGCATCACCTCGCCGAGGAAGATGAGACGTGGGTACTGCCGAAGAAGATCCTCCCCCTCCCCTCCCCCCAGAAACTTGGGCACCCGGCGTTTCTTGGGCGTTAGTACGAGGGGCCTCGGACGAGGAAGATGGATGTGAGAGGGTAATCCTTGAGTTCTTTAACGTCATTCGGGTTCCGCCTGTCGTGTGCTTGGGTACAGGGGACGACGGGCGAAGAAGTTCCTGCTCGGGGACGACCCCAGTGGGAAGGATCGGTGGAGGCGATAAGTGTTTGACACTTACGCGCTCTTCCACCGGAGACGTCTGAACATCCGATCCAGCGAGAAGTCCACCTATGAAAAAACGTCGGCATCAACGAAAAGATCGCGCCAAGATTTCAACACTTTGAAGCAATAATTACCTTCTCGGAGAAGATCCGGGCGGGCGCTTAGCGGTTCATCCTCGGCGGTTGTCCGAGGAGCTTCTCCCCCCAGCCTCTCGTTGTTCGGCCGCATTAGGGGAGGTTCAGGCACAGAGGACGCAGGGTTAACGTGAGGCGCCTCCTCGCCCGGAGGGTTAGGGCGATGATCGGAGGGCCCCCTCTTCCTCTTGCGAGTATCCGTGCTTTTTGTCTTCTTCATTAGCTTCCTCAGCAACTCGGCCTTCGCAAACATCTCCTCGGCAGACAGCATCTCGTCGAATATGAAAAAGTGGCGTCCCAGGGAAGGACCATCCCCCTCTATTTATAGATCTCCAGGGATCCCCTCCCCCCACGGCCACCGAGTAAGTTAGCTCGCCAGAAGCAGCTCGTCGAACGCGGGTTGGATGATTCTTTCCAATCAACTATGTTGCTCGCAAAGAGCGGGGATTGTGTACAACCCTCATTCTCCGAGGGTGGGTCCGTCTAAAGGCCACGTAGGCAGAAGTTAAAGTCAACGATCAGTATTGATATCAGACAGCGCAACAGGATCAGGAGACTCGGGAGTGCGAGTAGGGATTTGCTCGCCCCCAATGACGAGAAGGAAGGCATGTCCGAGTTAGCCAGCCGGGCCGAGCGAGAAGGAAGGCATGCCTGAGTTAGTCAGCCGGCCGAGAGAGAAGGTCATACCTCCTCGCCCGCCTAGGCCTTTGCTCAATTACCTCAAAGGGGACCAGGGATAGTCGCCTGCTTCCCCTCCCTCAAGATTTGTCTATAAATAGACCCCCAAGGGTACCAGGAATGACACTTGTTCAAAATCAGAGCTTCACCCCCCTTATAGGCGAGAATCATCCCTAGCTAGCCAGTGTCTTCCTAGTACCAAGCTCGGCCATTCGTTGGTTGTGGTGGAGAAGACTCCTTTGAGCTTCTGGGTACGTGGTGGGACCTCCCTGTCGCAGCACCTGGGGTTGTGTTTGTTATCCCTCTAGTTCGTTCGTTGTGGCTAACCAAGTCTTCTTGTCGGATTGCCGAGCGAGTAGCCTCCGGCTGCATTGATCCGAATTTTGGAGCCTAGGATTTTCCTGGCTTCAACATTCATAGCAGTAAGTTGATCAATAATACCTTGGAGCTCGTTTACATGATCCAAGATAGGTGAGTCATCTTTATACTTTAACTCTCCAAGCTTCTTCAGTGGGTATAGCTTGTTGATGTCAGTACTTTTAACATATAATGTCTCCAAGGTCTTTCAAAGAATCTTTGCATCAACAATACTTGCAACATGGTTATAGACGTTCGACTCTATAAACCGTCTGATGAATCTGAATAGCTTTTGGTGTTCCACCTTCCACTTATTGAGATCCATATCTACGGGCATCTCCTCAAAGATGGGAGCATGTCATCCCTTGACATAGATAAGATCTTCCACCAATAAGTGTCACTGACGCCGATTAATTTTACCATTTGCCCAGAAGTTGAATCTGAAGTAGATTTCATCATGTTCTGCCAATTGATCGGACTGACCTCAGTTCTCTGAATCGACTATTTCCAAGAAGTAAATCAAATAGGATATATAGGGAGCGGACCAATAGTAGTCACCTGCCGCACCCAATCACCAACCCAAAATATTCGATCAGCTCACCTCAAATCTCAAACAGGTCAGCCTTATAACTGCTCTAATAATGAACATAGCTTTGATACCACTTGTTAGGCTAGAGAGTACGCAAGCCCGATCAGAGCACCTACAAATTAGTTCGAGCAAGTGTCTACACGACCGCTTAGCGGTATGCTGATAGATACACAACCAAAATATAACACAAAATAACAACAATAAAAGTGACACATAAATTTAATGTGGAAACCCAATATGGTGAAAAACACGGGACGATCAGAGTCCAACCCGGAAAGCCGCCACTAAGTATGTGTAAAATATGTAATTACAAGACTTTCCCTCATCGATCAACATAGAATATTAACCAACTTTGCACCACACAATATTACATAATAAAGAGTAGCATAAAATTGCAAGTTACTGACAGTGGCAGACGAGACGGATTACATAAATTCTCTCCAAGATGCCTCTTCGAATCATTTCATCAATCTGCTCCAGATCCAATCAGTGTAGCAAAGTCTTCCTCGTCAACATCGCAGAGACGTCTGAAAGCTCTCACAAAACTAAAACTAGTTGCCGCAAATGCCTCTCTAGAAATCTTTCAATGTTTGAGTTTGGAGAGAAGTGGATGTCTTATCCCTCCTCCTTCATGCCTATTTATAAGGCCAAAATCAAGGAGGTATATGTGGTAGATGACATGTGCATGAAGCTTCAATGAAGCTTCCCTCAGTCAAAAACACATGTCAAATAGCATGAAACTTTCTTTAGCCACTTTTCTAGAAGCTTCCTTCAAGAGCGCATGTTGGTTTCATAGTCAAAGGTGACTACCCTTTTCCCCACTTGACATGAAACACATGCTTGCAATGATGGTCAAAAGGTGGTTAGCCTCTTTCCACACTTACGAGAAAATATCTCATCACTCGCCGTGGGGGAGATGAGAGGGGTACCTCATATCTTTGCCTATAAATATGACCTCATTATAACGGGTGGGAGACAGTTCACACCCCGCGAAGTGTCGCTCATTTGAAGATCTGACGATCTCGTTTGCCATCCCCCAAACTCATACAACACTTGGTTCGGGAGGGGGAATTCTTATACACTCTTGGGTATGCATCGAGACCTCCACAATGTAACACGACCACCTCGTCTGAAATAAAATAGTCACGACTACTCACTTATTCGTCTCGTGCCTATGCATGCTAATTCAGGGGCTAGTAACTTTCGGCCATCCTTTTTGTCTGAACTTTACGAGCCGAAATTTGGGCCTTTTGCGGACCGAGATCTCGACTCATGCGTGTGAGACGGTTTCCTGGTTCCAACAGACATGCAATTTTGGGTTACTTTTATTATCATGTCGAGTCTTGATTTCATACATGTTGGTCTCTTTGTTGTTGATGTGGTGATATGTTAACTTATTTGAAATAAGTGAACCAAGGGTTTACAATTAAATATTTTCTCAATCACATCAACCTATTATATATGGTTCTGTTTCGCACGGTGGTAGGGGTCGTGAACGCGGTGGTTAAGAACCATTGTTCGGGAACGCCCGACCTCAATTAATGAACTTCATTCACTTTCATGTTCAAAACCTTTGTTATGCCAAACAAGCATTCTATGATTACTAGTGCATGGAGATATTTTGCTCCTCGTGCTACTTTATTTAAGATATTATTTCTCTGTAACCAAAGCAAGTGATTTTAGGGACAATGAGAAATTGAAATTTGGTTTCGTCAATTGTCAAATTCATATTCAACTAAAAGTTAAGCTCATTAATGAGATAATTCAATTAGATTAAATTTTTACGCAGACATTTGTTTTCATCTGATCTAATGTGAGGGTTTAGACCAGTAATTTCACAGTCTTGACAATCTCCCTTTCACACGATATCTCATCACATCAATAATCACTTCCCTCAAAGCTAGGGAAGCCCTCATTAAATAACATGCACAATTATCATACTCAATCTTAAGGAGTCATAATGATAGATAACCACCTCACTTTTCGTTTACATTGAATTTTATGTGCTTCTGAAATATTTCCGACCTCACTTTTCATTTATATTTCTAAAGAAAAAGGTATTTCCTTTAATTTTCGTGCTTCTGAAATTAAAACATATTAAAATGATCATATTTTTCTGCATATCACATTTTTCTAGCTCTGGCATGCATGTGTGTTTCATGGAACGACTCTAGGTAAACAACACTATTTAAATTTAAGGTTTGAAAATGCCTCCCCAAACCAATTACATTGAAGTTTCAACTTCATTACACTTTTTGAACTTCAGTTTTAAATTTTAAGAAAGATATTCTATACATTTATAATTCCATAATTTCCACAAAAGTATGGGGACATGCAGTTTAAATTCCTTCTCCGACAACTGCGCAACGGCGGCCATCGAGTATCGCCGGAAACATGTGTAGGTATGTCTATGAGCTTCAAAACTTCATTCCATGTGTGCTCATGCAGTCGCCTTCCCTCGGTCAAGGTTTCATTCTCCATTGAACTAGCTCTGATGCTCAACCTAGGTATTAAAACTGTACACAATTTATAAACTTGTTGTATGCTTACTATTGATGATTTTCTCAAGAATCATCGGTTTCTAAAGACGCACCTGATGTTATTATGTCCTCTAAGAATGTACCATCAAGGATCAACATCAAAAATGAGTGTCATATGACCTGTTTTTTAATCTCACAAAATTTGTCAATGGTGAGAATTGAACTCAGGCCTCCATTATGTCAATCAAAGATGACAACCATCACACCATATGGTTTTTGTTGAACAAAATTAAATTAAGTTTTATATATATTGATATAAATATAGATCGCCCCCACAGAAAGTCGCCGCCCCTGCCGAATGTCACCTCCGTCGAATGTCGCCGCCCGCACGGGGAGCCCCGTGATAGACATGGGGCTCCCTGCCCCTACAATCAACCGCGACAATACCTCGACCACAACATTACGGGGCTCAGCCCCCATCAATAATTAATACATCACTTTTCATTTTTTATTACAAAATTATCACCTTAATGCATATATTATCAAGCATGTTAAATCAACTTTAATAAAGTTAATTAATTTAATTAATGGCAGCTCCTCGAAAATACCGTTGACATGCCTAATGATACCCTTTCTCAAAAAGACCGCTGACATATCTAATGATAGCCTACTATAGTAGGCCTAGGAGCTCTACTAAAAACTTTTTCTATTTTATGAATTTCCACCATTATTTTTAACTTGAAGATATGGTGTAATTATAAAAATGAGCATTATATTTTATAATATATATACCATATATAAAGAAGTATCAAAACAATGAATTTTAAACTCATTGAAATGATTACGTCAATCGAATCTCGCATTATATTTCATCAGCCGTCGGATCAAATCGCTCCCTCTCTCTCCACTTTTTTGTAGGTCTCCTAAACCTACTAGGGAGTGACCTAAAACTATGTTAAAATAATTTAATTTGAATCAGGTACCTCCACAAAACACGATGCGGTGTTAGTATATATATAGCCCGCCCGATGAAGCCTCGCAAGTTGTGTAGCCCATCTGGAATACGTCATGATGTGGGACTTGTTAGAATGGTGCTCGAAGCATCCGTGTGAGTGTCTAGTTTGGAACACTTTACTCGTTGCCCCTAGCAGGGTATTTATAGGCAAACCCTAATTCTCCGGCGGGTGCGTGGATCCCTAACGGTCCTAACCTACCGCTAAGCATCTGTTAACCCGATAGTTCAATATACCTCAACATTCTCCTCCTATATTGTAAATATTCGGGTCACATCACAGATTAATTTAAGCAAGAGTTAATAACGACAAACATGAGTTTTTCAAAAACATAAATATGAGTTTTAGAATACATAATATCTAAACTCAAACACAAGGCTCCAAACAAGAAAACAGTAAGCAAAGCTGGAAAAACACTCAAAGGACAGATAAATGAACAGTGATCTATGCAAACAATAGATCATCATCATCTGGGTCGAAATCAACTTTCTCTTCTCCAATCTCCATGTGATCTGCAAACAGACATAATAAGAATGTCATGTGACAAATCTCTATGAATTCTAACATTTGCTAATCAAGAATAAAGTGAATAGTTTTAGCAGTAAAAGAACGTAATACTCTAACCAGGAAGAAAAGAATCACATATCAGCATCTCTATCCAATTTACACAAAATTAGACAATTGATTTCAAAGAATCAAACCATGTTCCTTCGATTATTAAGATTATTACCAAAAGTTTCACAATTGTATTATATCATCAAGTTTGGAATGATACAACAAGCTGTGACCAATATATCATCAAGTTTGGAATGATATAAGTAATGATCATAATATCAGGACGCATATCGGCAACTTCAGTATTCGTTTTTGGAATGATACCCAAATCAGCCTTTGAATTAAAAATAATTGCGTAAGTCATCAAGTTTGGAATGACTGGCAACTATCCATCTCTGATTTTTATCAGATAGCATCTGGAATACTTCCGTGTGCTCACTCTAGATGCTCGAATGTAAGCAGACTACGGTTCTAAGATTTAAAACATAAGCAGGGTATTAAGTCATACTAAATGAACCTTAATCCCATCTCCCCCGATGTTTTATGTGTTAGAACCTTACATAAGCCCTTGGTAAGGACATCTGCTACATTATCCTTCGATCTCACGTCCAATAGGGAGATTATCCCCTGACTGGTGAGCTGGGTCAACCAGGCCTGTTTCATCCTTAGTTGTCTTCGCTTCCCATTGAACAACGTATTTGTTGCAATGGTTTTTGTGGCTTGATTGTCACAATATAGCGAAATAGAGTTCATTTTTAGACTCGTCATTGGAATGTCGATGATCAGATCTCGTATCCACTCAGCTTCTTCTCCTGCTGAAGCGAGGGCATAGAGTTTTGATTCCATAGAGGAAAGTGCAATGCACGACTACCTCTTTGACTTCCAAGCTACTGTTGCTCCTCCTAGGGTAAATACAAAACCGCTAGTGGATCTACTATCAGCAATTTCTGAACACCAGGAGGCGTCAGAATACCCCTCAAGTACAGGAGGATGTCCACTGTAACATAAAGCATACTTTTCAGTGTGCTTTAAGTATCGCATAACCCTTTCTAAGGCATTCCAGTGGTCCTGCCCAGGGTTACTCGTAAATCTACTTAACATGCCGACCGTAAAGGCTATGTCAGGTCTAGTGCAGGTTGTAGCATACATGAGACTACCTATGAGTTTGGAGTAATCCAACTGTCTAATAGATGAACCTTCATTCGGTTTCAGTTTATTGTTATAATCGTATGAAGACTCACTACCTTTGCTATTAACGTAACCCCACTTCACAAGTAGATTTCGAATGTAGTGACTCTGACTGAGGGTAATACCCTTATCAGTGAAGTTCACTTCCATTCCTAGGATTGTTGACGCCAGGAAAATCCTGACCTCAAAATTCGGACCGATGCAGCCGGAGGCTACTCGCCCAGCAGTCCAACGAGATGATTTGGCTGGCAACGACGACGAAGCTAGAAGAGCAACGAACCGGACCCCAGGTGCTGCGGCAGGGAGGTCCCACCACGTACCCAGAAGCTCAAGAGAGTCTTCCCCTCTGAAACCAAAGTGGCCGAGCTGGGTACAGGGAAGACACCGACTTGGCTGAAAGCAAGGGTGACGGGCTCGAGAGTTCGGGAATCGGGGTCCAAAAGCTCAAGTCCAGGTGCCAATCCAAGTACCCCTGAGGTCCTATTTATAGGAAAACCAAAGTGTAGGAGGGCTTTTTATAGCCCAGCCCCCAACCCGGCGACTATGGGTTACTCGGCGAGTACCATGCCATAGTCGCCCATCGGGCGAGTATTGGGTGCTGCTCGCACACGCCGGGCCAATACTCGCACAGGGCTTCTGCTGCTTCCTGCGCGTGCCGAGCTATTCTGGTTGATACTCGCCTACCTGGCGAGTATGACCTGCATACTCGCCAGGGTCTCTTCTGTTCCTGCCTTGGATTGCTGATCTCTGTGTTGACCCTTTGACCTTGACTTCTGTCTACGTGGCCTCGGGGGGGGGGGGGGGGGGGTCCACCCTCGGAGAATAAGGGTTGTACACAATCCCCGCTCTTTGCGAGTAACGTAGTTGCTCGGAAAGAATCATCCAACCCTTATTCGACGTGTTATCTTTCTGGCGAGTATTTGGTCTATAGTCGGCATCTCGCTTCTGTCGCTCTGGCTCTATACATAGAGGGGGAGGAGTCTCTGATGGCAAGGCTTTTTTGATCTCGCTTCAAGATGTCGCGTAGTATTGCCGAGGAAGCTGCTGCTGACATGGCCGACCTCCTGGGCTTGCTGCCGTCTTTTCGGATGCCTGCTCGCGCAGTCGCCGAGCTTGAGGACTTCCTCGCCTCCAGAAAAGGTCGACACCTCACAGGAGCCGAGCTCAACTGCAAGCGGAAGAGAGGTCGACACTTCACAGGAGCCGAGCTCAACTAGAAGCGGATAGAAAGTTGACACCTTCTAGGAGCCGAGCTCAACTAGAGGTAGAGAAGAGTTGACATCTTCCAGGAGCGAGGCTCAACTGGAGGTGGAGAAGATTTGACACCCTCTAGGCCATTCGCTAGACGAGCGAGCTCAACTGGAGATGGAGAAGAGTCGACACCCTCCAGGCCATTCGCTAGACGAGCGAGCTCAACTGGAGGTGGAGAAGATTCGACACCCTCCAGGCCATTCGCTAGACGAGCGAGCTCAACTGGAGATGGAGAAGAGTCGACACCCTCCAGGCCATTCGCTAGATGAGCGAGCTCAACTGGAGGTGGATAAGATTCGACACCCTCCAGGCCATTCGCTAGACGAGCGAGCTCAGCTGGAGGTGGAGAAGATTCGACACCCTCTAGTCCATTCGCTAGACGAGCGAGCTCAACTGGAGATGGAGAAGAGTCGACACCCTCCAGGCCATTCGCTAGACGAGCGAGCTCAACTGGAGGTGGAGAAGAGTCGACACCCTCCAGGCCATTCGCTAGACGAGCGAGTTCAACTGGAGGTGGAGAAGATTCGACACCCTCCAGGCCATTCGCTAGACGAGCGAGCTCAACTGGAGATGGAGAAGAGTCGACACCCTCCAGGCCATTCGTTAGACGAGCGAGCTAAACTGGAGGTGGAGAAGAGTCGACACCCTCCAGGCCATTCGCTATACGAGCGAGCTCAACTGGAGGTGGAGAAGATTCGACACCCTCCAGGCCATTCGCTAGACGAGCGAGCTCAACTAGAGATGGAGAAGAGTCGACACCCTCCAGGCCATTCGCTAGATGAGCGAGCTCAACTGGAGGTGGAGAAGATTCGACACCCTCTAGGAGCCGAGCTCAACTAGAGGCGGAAACAAGGTCGACACCTTCTAGGAGCCGAGCTCAACTAGAGGAGGATAGAAAGTTGACACCTTCTAGGAGCCGAGCTCAACTATAGGTGGAGAGAAGATCGACACCACGCAGGAGCCGAGCTCAACTGGAGGCGGATATAAGGTCGACACCTCGCAGGAGCCGAGCTCAACTGGAAGCGGATACAAGGTCGACACCTTCTAGGAGCCGAGCTCAACTTAGAGGCGGATACAAGGTCGACACCTTCTAGGAGCCGAGCTCAACTTAGAGGCGGATACAAGGTCGACACCTTCTAGGAGCCGAGCTCAACTAGAGGCGGATATGAGGTCGACACCTTCTAGGAGCCGAGCTCAACTAGAGGTGGAGAGAAAGTCGACACCTCACAGGAGCCGAGCTCAACTGGAAGCGGATATAAGGTCGACACCTTCTAGGAGCCAAGCTCAACTAGAGGCGGATATGAGGTCGACACCTTCTAGGAGTCGAGCTCAACTTAGAGGCGGATACAAGGTCGACACCTTCTAGGAGCCGAGCTCAACTAGAGGCGGATATGAGGTCGACACCTTCTAGGAGCTGAGCTCAACTAGAGGCGGAGAGAAGGTTGACACCTCGCAGGAGCCGAGCTCAACTGGAAGAGGATACAAGGTCGACACATTCTAGGAGCCGAGCTCAACTAGAGGCGGATATGAGGTCGACACCTTCTAGGAGCCGAGCTCAACTAGAGGTGGAGATAAGGTCGACACCTCGCAGGAGCCGAGCTCAACTGGAGGCGGATACAAGGTCGACACCTTCTAGGAGCCGAGCTCAACTTAGAGGCGGATACAAGGTCGACACCTTCTAGGAGCCGAGCTCAACTAGAGGCGGATATGAGGTCGACACCTTCTAGGAGCCGAGCTCAACTAGAGGTAGAGAGAAGGTCGACACCTCGCAGGAGCCAAGCTCAACTGGAAGCGGATACAAGGTCGTCACCTTCTAGGAGCCGAGCTCAACTAGAGGCGGATATTAGGTCGACACCTTCTAGGAGCCGAGCTCAACTAGAGGTGGAGAGAAGGTCGATACCTCGCAGGATACAAGGTCGACACCTTCTAGGAGCCGAGCTCAACTAGAGGCGGATATGAGGTCGACACCTTCTAGGAGCCGAGCTCAACTTAGAGGCGGATACAAGGTCGACACCTTCTAGGAGCCGAGCTCAACTAGAGGCGGATATGAGGTCGACACCTTCTAGGAGCCGAGCTCAAATAGAGGTGGAGAGAAGGTCGACACCTCGCAGGAGCCGAGCTCAACTGGAAGCGGATACAAGGTCGACACATTCTAGGAGCCGAGCTCAACTAGAGGCGGATATGAGGTCGACACCTTCTAGGAGCCGAGCTCAACTAGAGGTGGAGAGAAGGTCGACACCTCACAGGAGCCGAGCTCAACTGGAAGCGGATACAAGGTCGACACCTTCTAGGAGCCGAGCTCAACTAGAGGCGGATAGAAGGTCGACACCTCACAGGAGCCGAGCTCAACTGGAAGTGGATACAAGGTCGACACCTTCTAGGAGCCGAGCTCAACTAGAGACGGATAGAAGGTCGACACCTAGCAGGAGCCGAGCTCAACTGGAAGTGGAGAGAAGGTCGACACCTCGTAGGAGGCGAGCTCAACTAGAGGTGGATAGAAGGTCGACATCTTCTAGGAGCCGAGCTCAACTAGAGGCGGATAGAAGGTCGACACCTCACAGGAGCCGAGCTCAACTGGAAGTGGATACAAGGTCGACACCTTCTAGGAGCCGAGCTCAACTAGAGGCGGATAGAAGGTCGACACCTCGCAGGAGCCGAGCTCAACTGGAAGTGGAGAGAAGGTCGACACCTCGTAGGAGCCGAGCTCAACTAGAGGCGGATAGAAGGTCGACACCTCGCAGGAGCCGAGCTCAACTGGAAGTGGAGAGAAGGTCGACACCTCGTAGGAGCCGAGCTCAACTAGAGGTGGATAGAGGGTCGACACCTTCTAGGAGCCGAGCTCAACTAGAGGCGGATAGAAGGTCGACACCTCACAGGAGCCGAGCTCAACTAGAGGCGGATAGAAGGTCGACACCTCACAGGAGCCGAGCTCAACTGGAAGTGGATACACGGTCGACACCTTCTAGGAGCCGAGCTCAACTAGAGGCGGATAGAAGGTCGACACCTCGCAGGAGCCGAGCTCAACTGGAAGTGGAGAGAAGGTCGACACCTCGTAGGAGCCGAGCTCAACTAGAGGCGCATAGAAGGTCGACACCTCGCAGGAGCCGAGCTCAACTGGAAGTGGAGAGAAGGTCGACACCTCGTAGGAGCCAAGCTCAACTAGAGGTGGATAGAGGGTCGACACCTTCTAGGAGCCGAGCTCAACTAGAGGCGGATAGAAGGTCGACACCTCACAGGAGCCGAGCTCAACTAGAGGCGGATAGAAGGTCGACACCTCACAGGAGCCGAGCTCAACTGGAAGTGGATACAAGGTCGACAACTTCTAGGAGCCGAGCTCAACTAGAGGCGGATAGAAGGTCAACACCTCGCAGGAGCCGAGCTCAACTGGAAGTGGAGAGAAGGTCGACACCTCGTAGGAGCCGAGCTCAACTAGAGGTGGAGAGGTCCAAGGGGACACACCATCCCGAGGCCTCCATCCTATTGCGTTTGCTGAATGCTGGTCGGTCAAATCGATCATCTCTTCGTCAAGCTGGGGGGTTGGCGTCCGGACTCTCCTCTGATAACCTCTCCAGCCGGATGGGAAGTGCAGTCAGGGGGTAACTCGGCCAACGTGCAAGGGGACGCTGATCTCGACCGTCAATGCAGAGGCTTGGTCTTAGGAGGACTCTCTCCCGAGGCGCTATCCCACCACCCGACTTGGGTTTTTACGAGAGTCGAGTCGGAGACCTATCCCCCAATTGGTCGCTAGGTTGCGAAAGAGTCGTCATACTGTCACTCAACAATCAGAGGGGATTAACCGCACCAACCCATATGATTGGAATAAACGACAAGAGATATTAGGCTTTGCCGCAAGAGGTCAAATGACACCTTTATACAAGGGTCCCTCAGTCAGGTAAATCGATCATCGCTTCGACGAGTTGGGAGGTCGGCGTCCAGACTTTATCCTGATAATCTCCTCAGTCGGATGAGAGATGCGGTCGGAGGGTAACTCGACCAACGTGCAAGGGGGGAGCTGATCTCGACCGTCAGTGCAGAGGCTTGGTATTAGGAGAACGCACTACCGAGGCACCATCCCATCATCCGTTCTGGGTTTGACGAGAATCAAGTCGGAGGCTCGTTTCCCAACCTGTCGTGGAGATCGGTTTTACCTACTTCAAAAAGCTCTTGCCAGAAGAGAAAAACAACTCTCGCGGCCCATGTTTCAGGGGGCGAGGAATTTTTATTTAAATGGAATAAACACAAGGAGGGGGAGAATAGACCTTCCCGCTCAGGGATAGAACCTTTTCAGGTCATTGCCGCTCCAGGTATTCCCAAGCGATTCCCCTTCATGATTCTACAGGCGGTCTCTGCCAGTCTCGAATGCCTCTTGAACGATGAAAGATCCCTCCTAGTCCAGTTCGAGCTTCTCGATGACAAGTGATCTCCCTGTTGAGCCTTTAGGTGCTTCTGAGCAGTTCTTCATCTCATAGAACACACCATGAAGGGGACTGACAGTCGGGGAGGTTCCAAAGGAACACACCATTCCGAGGTCTCCATCCTACTTGGGTGTTGAATGCCGACCAAACCTTTTGAGTAAGACCCCTCATGGATCATAGCCGACGGAAGGAGATCATCGGGAGTATAGTACCGCGGGACATCAACTGGAATACCTCATGAGTAAGCATTCTCATGGAACATAGCTGATGGAAGGAGATCATCGGGAATAAGGAGCTTGCAGAATACCAAGCTTGGAGACGTCATGAGTAAGCATTCTCATGGAACATAAGACCTTCATGAAGATCATCGCGAGTAGAAGCTCGCGAAACACCAGCTTTGAGACGTCACGAGTCAGCAGCCTCGTGGAATGTAAGCCCTTGATGAAGATCATGGCGAGTAGGAACTCGCAGAATACCAGCTTGAAGACGTCACGAGTCAGCATCCTCGTGGAATATACGCCCTTGATGAAGATCATCGCGAGTATGAGCTCGCGGAATCCTAGCTTGAAGAAGGACAAAACTGAGGGGAGGATGAGTGTCCCTTTTGACATAAGACCCCCTACGCAGAGGGTTCGGGGGTTCCGCTGCCCGGTCAGCGGACGGGGGTCAAGGGGGCAGCGCCCCTTGCGGGGTCGGAGGCAGCGCCCCCGGAAATTTTTTATTTTCCATACTCGCATGGCCTTGAAATCGCCCTTCAGGAACTCGCCACTCTTGATCTAGGTACCAGGTTCTCACCAACTTGCGAGTAGAGAACTCACCCTTGCGAGTAAAGAACTCGCCTATGGGCGAGTATAGAAGAATCTTGCTCGCCTGCATGAAGTCGCCTCATTTGATGCTGCTCGCCTATGTGCGAGTAAGGAAGAAGCTCGCCTATGGGCGAGTATTGAAGGAGCTCGCCTATGGCCGAGTATTGAAGAAGCTCGCCTGTAGCCGAGTATTGGAGAAGCTCGCTCGCCTGCAAAAGGTCGCTGCATGAACTCCCCTATGGGCGAGTAAGGAGGGCGATTAAGGAAAGATCTCGCTACTATCCAGGAAGCTCGCCTCTCTTTCGAGTAAAGTCGCTGGTCTGAACTTATCTCTGGATCTCGCCTGCAGGAACTCACCTATGGCGAGTAGGGCTCTCGCCAGCATGGACTCGCCTATCACGGTCTCGCCTCCCTGCGAATAGAACTCCCAGAACTCACCTGTGGGCGAGTATGGAACTCACCTGTGGGCGAGTATGGAACTCGCCAATCATGCGCTCGTCTTCTCGCCACCTTGGAACTCGCCTTGCTTGTCGAATGCTCGCGAGTTGCTGCCTTTGGCCTCCATCTCGCCACTGTAAGCCATGAAGCTTTCTCGCAAAAATTTCTTCCTCCGGCTACGATCCACGCTCACCGCACCAAAGTGTTGACGCCAGGAAAATCCTGACCTCAAAATTCGGACCGATGCAGCCGGAGGCTACTCGCCCAGCAGTCCAACGAGATGATTTGGCTGGCAACGACGACGAAGCTAGAAGAGCAACGAACCGGACCCCAGGTGCTGCGGCAGGGAGGTCCCACCACGTACCCAGAAGCTCAAGAGAGTCTTCCCCTCCGAAACCAAAGTGGTCGAGCTGGGTACAGGGAAGGCACCGACTTGGCTGAAAGCAAGGGTGACGGGCTCGAGAGTTCGGGAATCGGGGTCCAAAAGCTCAAGTCCAGGTGCCAATCCAAGTACCCCTGGGGTCCTATTTATAGGAAAACCAAAGGGTAGGGGGGCTTTTTATAGCCCAGCCCCCAACCCGGCGACTATGGGTTACTCGGCGAGTACCATGCCATAGTCGCCCATCGGGCAAGTATTGGGTGCTGCTCGCACACGCCGGGCCAATACTCGCACAGGGCTTCTGTTGCTTCCTGCGCGTGTCGAGCTATTCTAGTTGATACTCGCCTACCTGGCGAGTATGACCTGCATACTCGCCAGGGTCTCTTCTGTTCCTGCCTTGGATTGCTGATCTCTGTGTTGACCCTTTGACCTTGACTTCTGTCTACGTGGCCTCGGGGGGGGGGGGGGGGAGGGGGGGGGGGTCCACCCTCGGAGAATGAGGGTTGTACACAATCCCCGCTCTTTGCGAGTAACGTAGTTGCTCGGAAAGAATCATCCAACCCTTATTCGACGAGCTGTCTTTCTGGCGAGTATTTGGTCTATACTCGGCATCTCGCTGGCCGACGCTCGAGCTCTATAAATAGAGGGGCAGGGGTCTCTGATGGCACGTCTTTTCTGAACTCGCTCAAGATGACGCGCGACTATGCTGCAGAGGCTAAGGCGGCCATGGCTGGTCTTGTTGGCCTGTTCGACGGTTCTTCGCTCCCTCCGCGCCCAGGTCACGAGGCTGAGGACTTCCTCGCTTCTAAGAAGAGGAAGAGGCTCGCGAAGAAGAAGAAGAAAGGGAAAAAGAAGGTCGCTGAAAATGATGTCGCCGCCCCTTTGGGCGACCAACATCAGCAGCTGCTGGACGACTTGGGGCTTTCTAACGAGGGCGACTCGCCGGCCGCCGATCCTCCTGCTCCAAATGTCGCCGAGGAGGCGAGCATGCCTGGGACCTCGGCCCAGAATCAATCGGAGAATCTCGCTCCTGCGCGAGGTAGAGATCTTCCTACTCGTCACCTTCTCGATTAGTCTTGGCTTGGTCCGTAGTCGCTAAATATTTATGCTATGCTCGCAGATTCGTCTACAATCAGTGCTCAGGAGGAGCCTCTGGCCGTGCCTCCTCTGAGATCATCGTCAATGATCTCGCCTAGGGGTGGTGGGCGTTCGGCGCGAGTTCTCCACAGCTCTTTGTTGGAGAGGAGACCAATGAGCGAGCAACGGGCTCCTCTGGCGAGCAACGAGCTTCCACCACCACCGCCTCTTGATTCTTCGGGGTTGGCGAGCAGCTCGCAGCTGCCCGTGGGTGGGCTTCCGCCACCTCCTCCTTTTCCTCCTCCCGTCACGACTCAGGGCGAGCAACGCCCTTCGATTTTGACCGCTCCTTCTACTCTCCAAGGCGAATCCTCGCGTCGTGGTGGGACTGAGGGCCCTTCGGGCTTCTTTCCTCCGAGGGGGGGAGGGCGACCATCCGATAGTCGCGGTCGTGGGAACGCGCCTCCTAGCCGGGATCAGACCGATGGGTCCCGTCCTACTCGGCGAAGCGATCATCATCACAGCACGTCTCCTCAGCGAGGCAGGGGCTCTCCTCGCCGTCATTCTCGTAGTCCTCGGCCAGGTACTTGGTCGCCATTTGTGATAGTCGCCATTATCTTCACTTGGTTCCTTTAGTCGTCAAAGCCCTGATATTTTTACCCTTTTTTGCAGCTCGCGCTCGCACTCCCATAGGAGCCTTGATTGACGTCGTCGGGCTTCCTTCTCGCGAGTATCAAGAGAAGGCCACTCGCGCGATCTTGGATCTAGAGGCGAAGCTAGAGCGCTTGGCGGTCAGCGAGCCCCATCGCCGCCTGACTGACATGGAGTCGCGGGTTGAGCGCCTGGCGAGCACTGACGCTCATCGTCGCTTGACCGAGCTGGAGGTGCGAGTATCTCGGTTGGAAGAGTTCGATACTCGCCTGGCTGGTGCAGAATCTCGCCTGCACACCGTTAGCGACCTAGAGCGCCGAGTTGCGAGACTCGAGCATCGCCAGCAGCTGCATCATGACGAGATGGTGGGGATGCGTGTGAGCATGGGCTCGGTCGGTCGGCTGGCGAGGATTGAAGATCAGCTGCGGCAGGGCGAGGACGCGATGTCTGTAGCCTTCAAGCACTTCAAGCGAGCTCGCAGCTTGGGCTGGGTCGGGCGACATCCTCAGCCTCCGGATCCTCAGGCGAATATTCAGGCGCCTCCTTAGATGTTGTCCTTCTTTCTTTTCTTCTTTCCATGTTATGTCGCCCTTGGCGAGTGTCCTTGTAACTCTGAAACATTTTTGATTTGATGTCATATTATTTAGGCGAGTATTGGAAACTCGACCTCCATTATTTGCTCTGCTTTCTTTTTCTGTGATGGATTTTTTGTGTTGATTTTTTCTATCTTCTTTCGCTTCGGCGAGTATTGTCTGCGTGTCGCCTATGCATGGCGAGCTTCTTTCATGTTTTTTCTTGCAGGTCTTCTCGCCTTGGAGGTCGACTCCTTGCTGACGCGTGTTGTTGAGTTGGCGACCTTAACTTAATACTCGCCACCCCCTTATTCCTGATCGCGCCGTCGTGCTTGATAAGCCAAGCTACCCGACTACTATAAATAGGGGGGGTGAGTATTTATTACGCTTTCGGCGACCTTCCAACTCATACGCGAGTATCTTCCGTCTTCCTCTCCTCTTCTTGTCTTCTTTGATACTCGCCTCTCTTCCCTTCTCTGCTCCAAGATGTCTGACGAGGCGACTATCCGGCGTGCCAATCACGCCAAGAACTTTGCGGTGACCACCTTCAAGAAGTCTGTCACGACTGAGAAGGATTTGGAGGTCTTCAAGGCGAAGTACATCCCGCCAGGGTTTGTCGCTAGGCTTCCTCGCCAGGGCGAGCGACTAAACACGGTCCTGACCTCCGAGCGGGTGTTCCCTACTCGCCACTTCGAGGTGGGTTTGCGACTACCACTGTGGACGGAGTTCTCCCAGATACTCTGTTACTTTGGGATAGTCCCTGCCCAGATCAACCCCAATGGGGTGGCGATGATTGTGGGGTTCCTCTGCTACCTGCGCGACCAGGGGATCGCCTTCGACCTTTCCGTCTTCAGGCGGATATTTCACTTCATGGCGACAGGAGAGGGCGTCGTCTTCTTGTGCAGCCATGTCTGCATACTGGTCGGCACGGCGAAGAAGAACCACCGCTGGGGAGAGCGACTAGTCGTCATCGCTGGCGACTTCCAAGCGATCCCCGAAAGGTCCTTCCAGCCGCCGGAGAGCGTCTTCGGGGTTTCTTTCCTGAACGAGGGTGGCGAGAAACTGCTCGAATCCTTCAAGAATCGCCGCCTTGATGTGGTATTCTGGAGGAGGCGAGTAGATGAACTCGCTGAGGTTTTCCCAGGCGAAGGTAATCTATCGCGCGAGTATTCGCAATACTCACTCTTCGTCCTCAATTTGGCGACTAATTGGAATTAACTCTCTGTTTGTTGCAGCAGTCCATGTTCTGCCACGCGAGCTTCTTCCCGTGGTGGTGAAGGCGACGGCTTCCACACAGGGAGGTGCGGGGAACTTTGCTCGCGGGGATGGGGTCTACTCGCCTATCGACTTGTCGCCAGGAGGCGATGAGCCCTTGATCGTCGGCGAAGGATCTGGGCCTTCGAAGAAGCGAAAGGAGAGGGGCGAGCCCTCCGAGCCCTTGAGGAAGAAGAAGGAGGTCGCTCATAGGGACCTTGGCAAGAAGGCGGACCCTTTTGAGGCTGGCGAGCCTTTCACCCATCCGAACTTCAACCTGGGTGGACGTGGCGAGGATCTCTATGGTCTCCCCTTGGTGACCTGGACGGAGAGCGCCCACGTGGTGTCTCTAAGCTCCAACCTCCCGCCATAGTCGGAGGACTGGGAGGACAAGGGCGAGGGCTTCGACGTGCTCCACGCCGTTTATTGTCGCGAGGATGCCGAGAGACTGCAAGAGGAGACCTCCGAGTATCTCGCTCACCAAACCTCGCGATCTCTGCTGCGATCTGTCGAGCTGGCCCATTCGACAGCAAGGCGATTGCTCGAGTATGAAGGGATGATCAAGATCCAAAGTAAGAAGATGATCGCCATGGGGCTCAAAGAGAAGGAGCATGAGGTACTCGCCTCGCTTCTATACTCGCTTGTGGGATACTCTCCACTTTGCCGAATAGTTTGCTTACCTTCTGCGTCTTCTCTTTTTGCAGGCCGCCGAAGTGGAGATGGCGAAGAAGACCTCCCAGCTGGAGAAGGAGCTGGACGACACCCGGCTGGCCTTGGAGGCCGCCCAAGTTCGCATCGCTGAGCTGGAAACTCGGCCTGCCGAGCAATAGCCAGCGGTGGCGGCCCCCTCCAGGGTCGGCAAGCAGATCAGGATTCTTGGCGACGATATGCCTCGCATTCGTCGGGAGATCGCGCGAGCAACGGGTACTGTCATCCTGAGCCAACTGAAGGCGGATGACCTTCTGAAGCCGGCGGCGATGGAGCTGACTGTGGTGGACCTCATCCCGGCGCTGCTCGCCGGGGAGTCCACCTCTCCCTTGCGAGCATCTTCCCAGCTGTCTGGTGATTCCGAGGATGATGATTCCGAGGACGAGGATGATGACGATGGCGACGATGAACCAGATGTTGACATTGATGGCGAGGATGACGCCTAGTCGCCCGGGCACCCTTTTTTGCTCGCCCGGCGACCATTTGTAAACCCCTTGAAGATTCGTTTGTAATTTATACGAAATATATAAATGAAAAAGGAGATAAGATTTTGCTCGCCTGTTGCTTCTGCCTTGCTTCCTGTCTTGAATGTCGCTTAGGCTCTTAGGCTCGAGGCGAGATTGAGTGCTCGCTGGGCTCTTAGGATCGGGGCGAGATTGAGTGCTCGCTGGGCTCTTAGGTTCGAGGCGAATTTGAGCGCTCGCACCTGCATACTCGCACATGTATGCTCGCATGTGTATACTCGCATGTATATACTCGCCTATCCGGCGAGTATTACCTTCATACTCGCCTTTTCAATGGTTCCTTCTGCTTGAGTCTAGTCGCGAGGGGCACTTGGAGGGTCTCGAGGGACATGCTCTCAAGGCCTTGCCTTGCACCTGGTGAAGAGTTCATTAGAATTATTTTAATAAAAATGGACTTTTTTAAGGGAAAGAGATAGGGAATGGCAGTCGGGGAGGTCGGGAGGGACACCTCTTCCTGAGGCCAACATCCTACTTGGATACCGGATGTCGACGAAGAATGTTATAAAGTAAGGAATGACGGTCGGGGTGGTCCAAGGGGACACACCATCCCGAGATCTCCATCCTACTTGGATGCCGGAATGTCTCCATTCTTCGGTCGGTCGAATCGGTCTTGCCCTTTCCCAAAGTTGTAATGTCGGCTTCCAGACTTTCCCCTGGTAATCTCTCCAGTCAGACGAGAAGTGCGGTCGGTGGGAACCGCGGCCAATGTGCAAGGGGGGAGCTGATCTCGGCCGTCATTGCAGAGGCTTGGACTTAAGGGAACGCACACCCGAGGCACCATCCCATCATCCGTTCTGAGTTTTTACGAGGGTCAAGTCGGAGGCTCGTCTTTCAACTTGCGGTGGTGAATGTTGATGCAGGACGACGTCAAGCAGGGAGTGGCAGTCGGGGAGGTCCAAGGGGACATACCATCCCGAGGCCTCCACCCTACTTGGATGCTAGATGTGGATCAAACCTGCTTCCTGTTGCTCAACAAATTAGCAGGGAGTTAAGCACACTTAAGCACACCAACTCACATGATCGGACACAATATTTTAGAAAAAACGGTTTGCTTCGCTGCGAGCTTTCAGCTCTTGAGGGTACACGACACCTTTATTCAAGGGTCCCCTGAGCTAGTTAAATCGATCATCTCTTCGCCGAATCGGGAGGTCGGCGTCCAGACTTTTCTCCTGGTAATCTCTTCAGTCGGACGAGAAATGCGGTCGGTGGGAACCGCGGGCAACGTGCAAGGGGGGAGCTGATCTCGGCCGTCATTGCAGAGGCTTGGACTTAAGGGAACGCACACCCGAGGCACTATCCCATCATCCGTTCTGAGTTCTTACGAGAGTTAAGTTGGAGGCTCATTTCCCAACCTAGCGTGGAGATTGACTTCACTGGCCTTCTTCTTTTGCTTGCAAACTCATTTTCAATTTGAGGTTAATGTAACCAACTCTTTTCTACCCCATGTTTCAGGGGGGGTGATGAATTTATTTATGAACAATAAATTTACAGGGGTGAGATGCACATACTCCCGCTCAGGAGTAAAACCTTTTTAGGTTATCGCCGCTCCAAGTATTTTCCAACAGCTCCCCTTTGTTCTTAGATTAAGCTTCCCGATGGCGGCTGATCTTCCTGTCGCGTCCGCCTTCTTTTGCTTACCTGAGAAATCGAAAAGAGGACCGTCTGAGGCCGTCATCCTGCTCGCCTCGACTTCCAGGTTGTCAAACGTGTTCGTGAGGATGACGTAAAAATGACACGGACCGAACCCCCGTTGCACTCCAGGATTCGGTTGACGGTGAAGTCTTCGACGATCGCATCAATCACACGGGCCTCATGGAAGGGATTCTCGTCCCTTAACATACCCTCCTCCGAGAAGGTGATTTCCTCTGGCGGGGGTGGTGTTTGAGAGGTCGGAGCGACATTCTGGCGGTAGGCCTGGTGGAAATTCGCTTTGCGGAAAGATCCGAGCTCCGCTTCTCCATAACTCACTCCTACCTCTTCGGCCTTGATACTTCCTTGACATCCTTGGCTGACCCGATCCCTATTCCTCCTCTGGTTACACTTCCGGTTACGTCTGTTCCCCTGACGGATAGGGTCGTATCTCCCCGAGCAATAATTCATAGCGGGATCTCTGAATCCTTCTGGCACTGGCGCGGCAAGGATCTCCTCGCAGAAGGGGCTCCTCCCTCCTACCCGGCGACGATCCTTCACCTGGCGAGTATCACCACCATACTCGCCATATGGGCGAGTATCCCGGTATCTCGCCTGCTCCTCCGTCTCGCGGAAGCGGATCCTTTGCGTGGTCTGCTGGTAGAACTGCGACCTCCTAGGTCGCTCGGTCTTATCCTCCACATGCTTCTTTCCTGCTCGCCGAGCGGGACTCCTTCCCTTGGTCAGAACCGGGCGATGCGGCGAGGTCGTCGTGACCTCGGCGCGCTGCTGAAGCGCTGCTTGCAAGATCCCCTCCATGCGCTGCGCGAAGGCTTCGAAAACTGCCAACGTCACGAACTCCCCACTCGCGGACGAGTTCCCGACTACCTCCTCATGGTCGCCAACTACGACCATCTCACCTTCTTACTGGGCTTTCTTCCAACGACTACGGTCCACGCTCACCGCACCAAAGTGTTGACGCCAGGAAAATCGTGACCTCAAAATTCGGACCGATGCAGCCGGAGGCTACTCGCCCAGCAGTCCAACGAGATGATTTGGCTGGCAACGACGACGAAGCTAGAAGAGCAACGAACCGGACCCCAGGTGCTGCGGCAGGGAGGTCCCACCACGTACCCAGAAGCTCAAGAGAGTCTTCCCCTCCGAAACCAATGTGGCCGAGCTGGGTACAGGGAAGGCACCGACTTGGCTGAAAGCAAGGGTGACGGGCTCGAGAGTTCGGGAATCGGGGTCCAAAAGCTCAAGTCCAGGTGTCAATCCAAGTACCCCTGGGGTCCTATTTATAGGAAAACCAAAGGGTAGGGGGCTTTTTATAGCCCAGCCCCCAACCCGGTGAATATGGGTTACTCGGCGAGTACCATGCCTTAGTCGCCCATCGAGCGAGTATTGGGTGCTGCTCGCACACGCCGGGCCAATACTCGCACAGGGCTTCTGCTGCTTCCTGCGCGTGCTGAGCTATTCTGGTTGATACTCGCCTACCTGGCGAGTATGACCTGCATACTCGCCGGGGTCTCTTCTGTTCCTGCCTTGGATTGCTGATCTCTATGTTGACCCTTTGACCTTGACTTCTATCTACGTGGCCTCGGGGGGGGGTCCACCCTCGGAGAATGAGGGTTGTACATGGATGGTTTTCACCACGCCTAAGTCAGTCATGTTAAATTGTGTCGTCAACTCAGCTTTCACGTCTTTCACCTCAGACTGATCAGTGCCCAGAATTAGCATGCCATCAACATACAAGCATATAATTGCAACTTTATTTGAACGTGTACGAACGTACAGACATTTATCTGAAAAGCTGGATTTGAAACCCAAGGCTTTAACACAAGTGACAAATTTTTCATGCCACAATTTAGGTGATTGCTTCAATCCGTATAGAGACTTAATCAACTTACAGACCTTATTTTCTAGACCTTCTACCATAAACCCTTCAGGTTGGTGCATGTAGATCTCTTCGGTCAGATCTCCATTAAGAAATGCAGTCTTGACGTCCATCTGATGAACTGTGAAGTGTTCAATAGATGCTATTGCGAGAAGTATCCTAATTGTCGCATAGTGACAAACATGTGAGTATATATCAAAGTAGTCTATTCCACTCACTTGAGTGAAGCCTTTTGCAACTAGACGTGCATTGTATTTTGCAATACTCCCATCAGGATTAAGCTTCTTCTTCAGAACCCATTTATTTCCAATGGTCTTGGCCCCTTTGGGAAAGTCAACCAATGTCCACGTGTTGTTCTGCATGAGAGAGTTGAACTCTTCATCGATGGCTTCTTTCCATAATAGAGAGTCACGAGATCGCATCACATTCTTATAGGTGGATGGATCAGCTTCAACTTGGTAAGTCACGAAGTTTGTACCGAAGCTTTTAGGCATTTTCTCTCTACTAGATAGCCTTCTGGTATCTAAACCACTCGTGTCTACAGGCTCAGTGTCAGAGTTACGTTGACTTGGCTCAGCAGGAGGCTCAAGTCTAGTGGCTGGCAGACCTGGAAGCGTCAGGTTCTTATCCTTAAGGAATTTATCCTCAAAGAAGACAGCGTCTCTAGATTCGATTACAATGTTAGTTGATAGATCTAGAAATCTGTCTGCAGCACTATCCTCTGCACATCCTAAATAGATACACGTATTTATCCTAGGTCCAATCTTAGCTCTTCTAAGGTCAGGTATCCTAACATAAGCGATACAGCCCCTGGTCTTAAGATGATCAAATCTAGGAGGTCTCTTAAACCAAAGCTCATAGGGTGTCTTAGTCAACTTGGCATGGGGAACTTTATTAAGAATGTGATTAGACTTGAGGGCAGCTTCACCCCAGTAGGCCACAGACATGCCAGCAGTCAACAACATGGAATTTAACATTTCTGTTAAAGTCCTATTTTTCCGCTCAGCAATACCGTTGGATTGGGGGGAATAAGGAGCAGTCGTTTCAGGGATGATGTCATTGCTGACAAGGAAATCTCTGAACTCCCCGGAGACGTATTCTCCACCTCTATCACTCCTTAGCCGTTTGATTTTCATGTCAAGTTGATTCTCAACCCTAGTTTTGAATATACGGAATTTTTCAAAAGCTTCATCTTTGGATTTAAGTAGATAAATGTGACTGAATCTAGAGTAGTCGTCGATAAAAGTTATCAGATACTTCCGACCTCCACGTGTGACAAAACTTTTGTAATCACATATGTCGGAGTGTATTAACTCTAGCAAATGTGTGCTCCTAGAAACCTGACTAAAAGGTGCTCCAGTTATCTTAGTTTGAGCACAGATTTCACATTTGTCAAATCTGGTTTTTGTGTCTAAAGAGATGTTGTGAGTTCTAGCTAGCAGGAGTAGTTTTCGATAATTGACGTGTTCTAGTCTTGCATGTAAAGTCTTAGGATCAATCAAATTAGAACTAACCTAATTTACTACTTTGTTTGCTAGACTCAACCTATACATGTCGTTGACGACATACGCACAACCAAAGTAGTGCGAGTGAACCATAAGCGTTACTCGACCACCACTAATGTTAAAGGACATACCCGCATCGCATAACAAACTAATTGAAATTAAATTAGCAGCTAATGATGGTATAAATTTGACATTTTTCAAAGTAAGAGTTTTACCTGAGGAGGGCGTCAAGGTAGCATTGCCGACCCTCAGCACGTCAGCAACTCCTCCATCAACAACAGTAACAGTCTCTCGGACTGCAGTGACATCCTCCAGAAGCGCAGTGTTGTTGCAGACGTGACATGTAGCACCTGAGTCTAGCCACCACTCTGTACTGGCCTATCCGTTACCGACCATGGCAACAAAGTCGGTGGGCGCAGTCTGATGGACCATATTGGCCCTATTATCAGGCTTTGGTGTACTAGGATCTCCTCTCTTGGGCTGCTTGCATTCGGAAGCATAGTGACCCCACTTGTTACAATTGTAGCACTTGCCTTTGAATTTCTTCGCCTTCTTGCTCGTGTCCACAACTGCGGGTGCACTCGGTGACGGTCGAGTTTTGTCGGGCTTAAACTTCCGCTTAGGATGCGTGCCCATGTTGGCAGCAGAGGACTGCTTGCTAATAGTCTCCCTAGCGTGTCTAGTCCTGTTCTCATCCTTAATGCAAATGAAGCGCTTGAGATCTTTAAGACTGACCTGCGTTTTCTTCCGATACATCTCCGTTTTAAAAGAGTACCATGCCGACGGGAGCTTGAAGATAATAGCTCCTGCAACAAATCCATCTGGCAGTGGGATGTTCTCACTGTTCAGCTTGTCCACCAGATTCTCAAAATCGGCTACCTGTGATAGGATTTCCCTCTCCTCAGTGAAGGTGAAAGCCATGAACTTATCTACCAGGTGCGTCTTGGACATATTTTCCTCTTCCTTGAATTGCTCTTCCAGAGCATCCGAGATTTCTTTGACGGTCTTCATTTTGTTGTACGTCTCAGCAAGCTTGTTGGAAAGGCAGTTCAACAAGCAGTCACGGCAGAAATCTTCATCGACCACCCACTGAGTCTCTCCAGCAGTCCCAAGAACCTCATCACGTACAGTTTGAATGGTGTAGAACACGTTCAGGTACTTCATGCCAAACTGAGTGTTCCTCTTCCAGGCACAGAACTCAGAATTGGAAAATTTCTCCAATTTTATCATCGGAACAGGAGTAGAGCCCTTCGAAATTTTGTCTCTCCTCAAATAGTAGATTTCCACTAGCATACAAATCACAAGCAGAAAACTAGAGAGAGATCACCTGAAACGTGTAGAGGCGAGAAA
Organism: Dactylorhiza incarnata; assembly: GCA_033032865.1. Classification (NCBI taxonomy): domain Eukaryota; kingdom Viridiplantae; phylum Streptophyta; class Magnoliopsida; order Asparagales; family Orchidaceae; genus Dactylorhiza; species Dactylorhiza incarnata. Next base: position 3,157,762 of record JAWHQI010000265.1, read on the forward strand.
TTCTTCGGATCCAATCCAGAAAAATTGATGTGCTCCACTTCTCTGGCCGAACAAAAATCGTCGAATACTAGATCCACGCAAACAACGGCGGCAAAGAAACACCGGAGCCGAAAAACTTGATCACCAAGAAGGCAGGACACTGTCGGAATTCCGATATCGATGTCGGAATTCGATATCGATGTCGGAAAAAAAAACTGCAGCGGCGCGTCTATGTCCCGTCAGCGGCAAGGGACGGCAGCGGCGGCGGCGGCTGAGGAAGGCAGATCCGGCAGCGAGTGCAGGGACAGCGGCAATCTACACTTCACTGCACGATAGCAGCGACTGGATCGGCAGTCGTCGAACGACAGTGTCGGCTACAATCCCGTCGGCCTCAGGATCGACTGCAGCGGTGCACTTCACACTCGAGAGAGTGAACAGGGGAGGCGAAGTCCCCGAGAATGGCTAATCTTCCTCCTTGCCACCGATCGACTGTCACCACAGCGTCTTCTTCTTCGTCCGACGGAAAAGCAGCGACTGATATCGCGCGAGAGGGAGCGACGGCAGGGAGAGCAGCGACCAACGGGCTTCTTCCTCCTTCGCAGCGACGGAAAACCCCCACACAGGAACCGGCGGCCTTTACTCCTTCAAGATCGGGGCGACCTCCTTCGCTCGATCGACGGAGGCAGATCGCGATCTTCTTCTTCTCGGAAACAATCGCGAACAGGGACTCGCGATGGGGAACAACCCACGCAGGAAAACGGCGGCCTCCACTCCTTCACTATCGGGCGACGAAGAGAACGCAGGAAAAAACATTCGCGTGAGTGTCTAGTTTGGAACACTCTACTCGTTGCCCCTAGCAGGGTATTTATAGGCAAACCCTAATTCCCCGACGGGTGCGTGGATCCCTAACGGGTCCTAACCTACCGCTAAGCATTCGTTAACTTGATAGTTCAATATACCTCAACAGGACTAAATTTGAGCAAGATTTTAATAAATTAAAAAAAAAAGTGCGCGAGGTGTGACCTTTACAGGCACACGTCTTATTCATTAGGTCATGAACACTTTCATTTTATATTATATGTGCAGTTTTTATATGTACTAATATTAATGAAATTAAGTTAAAATTAATTATTTTGTTTCCATTAAGTTAAAAATAACTTTGTATATGTACTAATATTATTTATAATCGTGGGGGGTGGGCGAAGCCCGCACCGATACGCGGCTGAAGGCCGTCCCGATGCGGCTGAAGGCCGTCCCGATGCTAAACCCTATGGGCGAGGGTCAACTGCATGATCATATCCAAGTATGATAATTATATTTACATAATAACAAGTAGTTATTTTCATATTAACTATCATTGATATGTGCGGTGATCAATTTTGACATTCCAAGTCTTAATAATGGCGAGTAATTAGTCGCGGACATAATATATTTTTTTTTGGGCGGAGTACTGCTTCATTTGAAAATTTTAATCAACTAATGTTGAAAAATATATCTATGCTCTATTAATGTTGTTGCGGCCAGACTCAACGCTCTGGTACACTAGACTTAAATCGAACCATCTTAGCCCGGGGAGCGATCGAGCGCGCAAACAGTCAATATAAAATGGTGAGACGGCTGACAAGAAGACTTTTTTTATGTGAAAAACCCCAAAAATAGGTAAAAAACCACGTGGTCGGGACTGTGCAGACCAAACTTCCATTATATTCTTTGTGTTGTTACGTGACTTTTCAGATAATGCGAGGGTAACAAGTTGCCTCTCGTTACAGATGTTGAGAGAGACGGAGAGAGGAGGCTCGGAGGGTGACAGACCACCGGTCGTGGGGCTATGTATTTTCTAAGCTGCAGTGGGGAGCACCACACTCTGGGCACTCGGGGGTCTTCTGCTAGCGCTCAGATGCTACGGTAGCTTGTTCTGAGTGACATGGAATCTATGGCTTGTCCCTTTTCTGTACGCGGAGAAGTCTGGAGCGGAGGATTTGCTGTTGAGTGGAGGGCTTGTTGTTGAGTGGAGGGCGCAGTGTGCATGGTTGGCGCTATGCTCGTGGTGAAGTGCGCGCAGGGCGGAACGTGCGCAGGGTGAAACGTGTGAAGGGGCGGTCAAAGAAGATCGAAGATCTTCAAGTGATCTTCGAAGGCGCTCGAAGATCTTCAAAGGATTCTTCGAAGATGTAAGGAGAACTTCGAAGGAGCTCTCTCGTGTGTAAGAGGAGAAGTGGGAGGAGGAGAGAAGATGGAATGGAAGAGGGGCCCTGGGGTCTTATTTATAGTTTTTGAGGGTGGTTATGGTGGTTACGCGGTTATCAACACACCATAACCATTTTATGTGCTAAACGCAGACCAATTTCTTATATTCTATGATGCGTCTTTTTAGGGGATTTATTATACGCACACGAATTATTAAGTTTGGTTATGTGCACCCCCTCGGCCCCTCCCCACAATATATGGTTATGCTAGTGAGGGTCGGCCGACCGTTGCCGGCCAGTCGAGTGGTCGGCTACCCCGCCTCCCCCCCCCCCCCCCCCCCCGGATGGTGAGGGTCGGTCGGCCGAGGGCGAGGCTGCGGTGCCCAGCCGGACGGCCAACCGCGGTGCCTCACGACCGCGACGGTGGCCGACCGTGTGGCGCGACGGTGGCTAGTCGGGTGGCCGTCCGCGGGCCCGGCCGGGCGGCCGACCACGGCGCCTCACGGTCGTGGCGTGAGCGGCGATGACCGGCCGCAGGGCCTCGCAGCCGCGTGCGAAGGGAGCGCGACCGAGGACCGACGCGTGGCTGGCGGGCTGCGCGACTGTATCGGCGGATGCCTGTTGGGAGGCCGGAAGGGAGGGGGTCGATCATGCAAACGGAGCATGTGGCCGCGCGGCCGGAGGGCCGCGCGGGGCGAGGGCGGCGACCGGCCACGGGCCCATGCGGACGCGCGCGGAAGGGGTGCGGCCGAGGACCGCCGCGCGATCGGCGGGCCACGCGGCGGTTGGGGCGGTTCCCATCATGGGTTTAGTGGGGTTGACTTTGGTTAACCCTACTTTGTCCTCATGACCCTCACTAAGTTAGTGGTGGGTGCGGGGATTCCGGCTATTCTTTGCCCGGAATCCCTATAAATTAAGGGTGCCCATGTCAAATTTCAACTTTTTTTTACACTATTTTTCAAAATTTTAATTATTTTTTGTACAATTTGTTTAAATATATAGAAAATATGTCTACATTTTTAACGAATTTTTCTGTACGATATATTTAAATATATAAAAAAACATCTACAGTTGTAATGATTTTTTTTAATAATATATCTCACTTTAGGAAATATTTATTTATTTTTAATATCTTTTTGTCAAAATAGCAAAAATATATCTATACTTATATATAAAGATATTCTATATACCCACAGTGACTAGTGACTGTCTTCGGTCGCAAATAAAGATCCGGCGGTGTTTAAAATTGCACAGTTTCTTCCTCCCCGTGTAGTTTCCTCCTCTCGTGCCCTAGGGCTTTCTCCTCCTGCGCATCGCGAGAGGGCCTTTGATTTCGCATGTAGGCGCAAAGAAGCTCTCCGCTGATTTCGTTTTTGCCGTCGTCGCCTCCGGAATCCACATTGCTCGCACGCAAAGATCCGTCGCTTGGGCCTTCGTTTGCCACGAATCTCGCACGCAAAGATCCATCCCTCCATTTCGTTTTAGCCGCCGTCGCCTCCGGAAGCCACACACAAATAATCGACGGGAAGCTGCTTGGACTTCCTAGTGGACCTTCTTCGATCACTGTTCCGATTCAGCCCTCTTAAAATCGCGAACTGAAATCCTCGATTGATTTGAACTCAAAATCTTTCACTCCATTTCAATGACCTTAACTCGAAGTCAAAAACTATTTATGTTAATTATAATTTATTGAATATTTTTTGATTAGATATTATATATTATATATATATGATCAAAATATAATTTTAATATAATTTCCTTAATGAAAATATTAAAAATAACAAGCGTAGGTGGCCGGCCGCCCACACTAGACCTCGTGGAGATTAGACTCTCCGAGTAATCATCTTCAGTATTAGAATTTCATGTGCTAGAAGATAGTCTGCATCAAAATTTTCTTTAATAATTACTTCTTATCTACTAATAAAAGATAAATAATTATATTATTATGCATATTATAAATTTTGCATTACAATATATTAATTTATCTTATAACTTTCTAATCATGAAAATGATGTTGATATAATGACAAATAATTTGACCATTTGGCCAATGCAACTTGAATCGCAATGTTAACTTTTAGTTGGTGATACGACAGGCTGGAATCCTTCTTGCTTAATTATATTATATCTTTTAGTTGGTGATATCTCCTTTTTAGAGCTATATTATTTTTTTATTTTTTTAAAAAGGATAAATAATAGAGTTGGTTAGGATGGTTTTCCAGTCACTCTTCCATATAAATTAACTAACAAATTACAACATAGTTTAATCAAGGGTCTCAGTTTAATCAAGGGCGCTAATATCCGCACTGCAGTTTTGACTATCCGCACTCCATTTGTATGAGTTATTATGCGTCTTTTGGAATACGCATTGTACATGCATTTTTATGAAAAGTATTCAACACGAAAGTAGTAAATCTTTTTCCTAAAAATGCATGTACAAGACGTATTTTCAAAAATTCGTTATAGTTACGTTCATGTTTCAATCAGGTCGGCAATACGTTTTGTGCGTGTATTTTTAGGAAAAGTGTTATACACAAGTTGTAGATCTCGATGAGATCTACAACTTTAGTGTTGAAGACTTTTCTAAAAAATGCATCTACAAGGCGTATTTTTAAAAGGCGCATAATAACTCACATAAATAAAGTACGGATAGCCAAAACTGCAGTGCGGATATCAGCGCACTTTATCAAATATGTCAAGTCACGTTGACTGCCATAGTTGTAATATTAAACCGTATATATATATATTTATTATTATTATAGTAAGCTATCTGTGAGATGAAATACTCTAAGGCTCCGTTCGTTTGGACGGAATTGAAGATTTGGAATTGAAATTCGACGTCGAATTCAAATTACGTCGTTCGTTTGTTAGGTAGCTTTAATAATTGAAATTTGAGTTAAATATCATGGAATTGATTTTAACCTAAGCACAAAATCTAGCTAGACATATCGGAATTAGGAGAGTCTGGCACGCTCGATTTATCGGGTTTTTTGCCCGGGCGCGCGTTTATGCGCCCGGGCGCACAATTTTTCAAACGGGCGCGAGTTTTTCGCATGGACGCAAGTTTTTCGCCCGAACGCGCATTTTTCTCCTGAACGCCCAAATTTTGCCCGGGCGGAAATTTTCCGACCTAGAGCGCGTTTTTCGCCCTATCGCGCGTTTTTCGCCCTGACGCGCGTTTTTCACCCTGGCGTGCGTTTTTCGCCCGGGCGCGCGTTTATGCGCCCGGGCGCATGTATTGTCACCCGGGCGCGCAATTTTTTGCCCGGGCGCGAGTTTTTAGCCCGGGCGCGCGTTTTTCTCCCCGACGCGTGTTTTTCGTCGGAGCAAGCGTTTTTCGCCCGGGCGCGCGTTTTTTCGCCCGGAAACGCGTTTTTCGCCGGGGCGCGCGTTTTTCGCCGGGGCAAGCGCGCGTTTTTTCGCCCGAACGCACGTTTTTCGCCCGGACGCGCGTTTTTTCGCCGGGGTGCACGTTTTCGCCCGGGCGCGCGTTTTTCGCCGTGGAGCGCGTTTTTCGCCCGGGCGCGCGTTTTTGCCAGTGCGGACGTTTTTCGCCCGGACGCGGGTTTTTCGCCGGGGCGCGCGTTTTTCGCCGGGACGCGCATTTTTCGCAGGGGCGTGCGTTTTTCGCCGGGCCGCGCGTTTTTCGCCCGGGCGCGCGTTTTTCGCCCGGTCACGCGTTTTTCGCCCGGGAGCGATTTTTTCGCCCGGGCGCGATTTTTTTCCCCGGGCGTGTTTTTTTCACTCGGGCGCGGATTTTTCCCTCGAGAGCGTTTTTTCGCCCGGACGCGATTTTTTTGCCCGGGCGCGATTTTTTCGCCCGGACGCGAATTTTTCTCCCATGGGAGAGCTTTTCGCCCCGGCGCAATTTTTTCGCTCAAACGCGATTTTTCGTCAGGGAGCGATTTTTTGCCCGCGCGCAATTTTTTCGCCCGAGCGCAATTTTTTCGCCCGTGCAAGATTTTTTTGGCCGGGAGTGATTTTTTGCCTGGGCGAGTTTTTTTTTGCCCTACGAGATTTTTTTGCTCAGGGGATATTTTCCGGGCGCAATTTGTTCACCGGGGAGCGGTTTTTTGCTGGGACGCGCTTTTATCGCATATGCGAGCTTTTTTCGACCGGGCGGGTGGGAAAATCGCACCGGGTGAAAAAATTGCGCCCGGACAAAAAAATCGTGCCCGGGCGAAAAAATTAGCCCGGGCATAATATGCGCGCCCGGGCAAAAAATCGCGGTTGTGCGAAAAAATTGCGCCCGGGCGGAAAAAATCTTTCTCGGGCGAAAAAATCGTCGCCATGACATACATTTGTGTATGATATATGTGATAAATATTAGCTTCTTCCTAATATTTTTGAATTCTTAAATTGAATTTTATTTAACAAACGAACAAAAGTATTAATTAATTCCACAATATTCAACAATATTGTTTATTAGGGGAACGTTGGAATTGGAATTAGTCACAAATATTTAATTCCACAATATTTATCAATATTCAATTCCAATATCGAATTCCAATTTCGTCCAAACGAACGGACCCTAAGGGCCTGTTTAGGAGGGCTTTTTAGCTCCTTTTTGTTTTCTGAAAAATGTCACCACACCTACTAAACCGTTTGGATTGTCTTCCGGTGGGAAAAGCTACCGCGAAAAACTCCTTTTTCTCCTCTTTTTGAAAAGTCACTTGTCCCCTACATTTCATCCTTTTCGAAAGGCACTTCCTCATCCCGATACAAGGTTAGTGCATTTTCCGTCCGAGCGTAAATTTTTCTCACGTGTGAACATTTTTCTGCCCGAGCGAGTATTTCTTCGCTCATGGGCGCATTTTAGGCCCGAAAGCAAATTTTTCGCTCGGTCGCGTATTTTTTTCCAGGTCGCACATTCTTAGCCCGGGCGCGAATTTTTTCACACGGACGCGCATTTTTTGGCCGGGCGCGCATTTTTCGCCCGGGCGCACTTTTTTCGCCCTGACGCGCATTTTTCGCCCGGACTCGCATTTTTTCGTCAGGGCGCACATTTTTCGCCCGGACTCACATTTTTTCGTCAGGGCGCGCATTTTTCGCCGGGGCGCGAATATTTCGCGCGGGTGCACATTTTTTCACGCGGACGCGCATTTTTCGTCTAAACGCGTATTTCTTCGCCCGGGTGCTTATTTTTCGCCCGGACGAGTATTTTTCGCTTAGGCGCGCATTTTTCCCGAACGCCCATTTTTTGCCCGGGCGCGCAGTTTTTGCCAGAACGCCCATTTTTCGCTCGGGTGCGCATCTCTCGCTCTGGAGCGCATTTTGTGCCCGGACGCAGATTTTTCGCCCGAACGCACATTTTTCGTCCGGGCTCGCACTTTTTCGCACGGGCGCCCATTTTTCGCCCGGGCGCGTTTTTTCGTCCGGGCGCGCATTTTTTCGTCCGAGAGCGCATTTTTCGTCCAAGCGCGCATTTTTTGTCCGAGCGAGAAGTCTTCGCCCGGGCGCGCATTTTTTCACTCGGGCGCTCTTTTTTCTCCCAGGCACGCATTTTTCTCCCGGGCAAAAAATGCTCGCCCGGACGAAAAAATGCTCGCTCGGGCGAAAAATGCACGCCCGGGCAAAAAAATGTAAGCCCGGGCCAAAAATGGGCGTTCGGGCGAAAAATGCGCGCCCGAGCGAAAAATGTGCGCCCGGACGAAAAATGCGCGTACTGGCAAAAAATGAGAGCACGGGCAAAAAATCCGCGCCCAGGGCGAAAAATGTGCGGCCGGGGCAAAAAATGCGTACCCAAGAGAAAAATGCGCACCCGGCCGAAAAATGCTCGCTGGGGCGAAAATGCTCGTCCGGGCGAAAAATGCTCGCCCGGGAGAAATATGCGTGTCTTGGCAGAATATGCTCGCCCGGGCGAAAATTGCACGTCCGGGTAAAAAATTCGCGCTCGGACACTCATTTTCCCCTGGCGCGCATTTTTCTCTCCGGACATGCATTTTTAATAAAAAAAGTCACCGCAACGGAGATTTTTCAAAAAGTTTATAAAGTGTTTCTTATTTTTGAAAATCTCTGCAAAAAGAGTTCACTCAAACAGATCTCCTTTTGCAATTGACATTTTCGAAAAACACCTTTTCTTACCATCCTTTTGCCACCACTCCTCCTTTCTGAAAAGCCCTTAATTTTTATGCTATTTATAACCAATATATTTATCACTATATTTTAATTTAAAATGCCCATCACTAGGAGTTGTGGTAATGAGAATATAAATATACTATCTGTTGAAACCGATTTCTCGGTCTCTTATGGAGTTCGGGGCCCTCAACGAATTGAGGGGCGACTAGCCCTTACCGGTCCCTCGGAAGAGATAGGCAGGTAACTCGGACAAAGAACAAAGACCCTGGTCTCAGCAAGGAGGTCCCTCCACTAACCCGGAAGATCGTTGAGCGCTTCCCCTCCCAAGCCAAAGCTAAGACTCGGGCACCTTGGAGAACTAGAGAGCTCTATCCAAAGCGACCTATGGAGAGAAGAAGGCTCAAAGATTCTGAAAACCGTCCACTTCCAAGGTGCCCTTTAAGGTCTATTTATAGATTTTGGTTTTGTGGTCTGTCAATAGCCAACTCCCGCTGTCCATTCTTACTATCTGCACCCCGAATTGGTCTGCTAGCAGCCAAACTCCGCTGTTTTGAGGGGCTAGCCGCAGACCACCAGGAGCTTTTAAGACCACCCCAGGTACTGGCGGACCAGAGACCCTTGACCCGTTCCAGCGAACACGGGGCTCGCCAAAATGTCTGGCCGACTCGCCTGCCTAGCGAACCCCTTCGATTGACTGGCTCGCCTGCTTCTAGGACTCGCCTGCCGAACCGCTCTTTAGCGAGTCGAGCTCGCCAAAATGGCTAACTGTACCCCAAGAATGGCTATTTGTACCCCAAGGTCCCGGGCCTTCCTAGCGAACTCCCTCGACCGGCCGGCTCGCCCGCCTCTAGGGCCTCTCGCTCTTCTTGGGCTCGCCTCGCCTGGTTCGCCCACCCCTGGCTCGCTCCCCTGGGTATGCGAACCAGGGACCCTTCCAGGCGAACATCGGGGTTGTACACAATCCCCGCTCTTCGTGAGGTTGTCTTGAGCTCGCGAAGAAATGTCCAACCCCTGGTGTTCGCCGATTCGGCTGACGTGGCGGGAATCTTTCGGTGGGTCCCACGTCCAAAACTATAAATACCGTCCGCTGCGGCTAGTGAACGAGCTTTTTCTTCCCCTTCTTCCTCGCAGGAAACAACTTCTCTCGAATGTCTTCTAAGCCGAGCGCGTTGGATCGGCTGAAGGCTTCTAGGGAGATGGCGAAGGCCCAGGCCGCCGGACGCAACGCCTGGATGTTCAACCCCGCCACATCTTCCCCCCAGACTAAGAAGGCCAAAACGGTCTGGAGGTCGCACGGGGAGGACGTGTCGTCACCTCCTGCCTCGCCTCCGCTGCTGAATACCGGGCTCGCGCAACAGGTATTCTTCGTCTAGACTTTTTATTCCGACTCCCTATTCACCCCTTCCCTTCTCGCAGAATCCTCCACCTGAGGAACGCCTGGCGGGCCTCACGTTGTCCTCTTCTCACGCTCTGTCCCCAGCGAAGTTGGGATCGCTAGATGCTGGGACCGGGACCGGGATCCCAACCCTAATGGCGCCTCTCTCGCAACCCCGTACGTCATAAGTTCCTTTATCTCCGCTTACGTCTTTGTGCGATATCCATGCGCTTATGACCCGTGCAGACACCCCACCGCCGAGCCCCAAGAAGAGAGGTTCCACACCGGCGCACTCGCCGATTCCGCCTAAGATTAACGTGGAGACCCCGGGATTCGATATGGTAGGCAGGCAAAGTCCAGGCGGCTCGCTTCTCGACGGCGCCCAGGTTGCGGAGAGGGTGGTGTATCCCCCTGGTCTGGGGAAACCCCACGTCCCAGGGTTCCGCGAAAACTTCCAGGGTCGACCGGAGTCCTCTCGTAAGCCACATCGCGAGTCCCCCTTCTCCCAAGGTTAGTATATTTGTCCGGGCTCGCCTTTTCGCTCGCCCCCCTGATCCTACTAGTTCTTCCTTCGCGGACATTTCGGAAGCCACGCCTGAGTCAAAGCATGGGAGGGTGGAGAGGTCACCGCCGCCCTCGCCGAGCCAGATGGAAGACTTCTTGGGCGACCCAGGCGACCCCGAGCGAATGAAGAGACGGGTGTCAGAGGTGCTTCAGAAGCATGGTATGATGCTGCGCGAGCTGGAGGAGCGATATGACGCGGACCGAGCTTCCTTCAACGAGAGATTTGCCGTGATGGAGGACGCGAATGCGCGCTTGCTCGCCGAGGCGGGGCCGGTGACTCGCGCCGACGTTACCTCGCCCGGCGTGCACATCTCGCGGGGCGAGGATCAAGCACACTTAATCCTGCGCGAGTTCAAAGCACTTCGCGAATACCACTATCCGAGAGTGCCGCCGCGTGCGGGGAAGCGAGGCCGGGGTCGCTGGAAATGGCTTCCTTACCCCTGAGCCTGCCGCGGGTTTATTTTTACTATCCCCTTGCTTTTATTTCTTTCATGACGCTTCTGTTTGAACAATCTCTGTGGTGTGGTAATGCTTGCGAGTCCATCGCGACTCGCCTTTTATCATTTTTTGTTCTGCCCTTTATTTTTGTGGTGCGTCTGTGGCTTATTCCGTTCGCTCGCCGTGTTGGATACGATTGCCCTCGTGGAGCGCCCGCGAGCTTCTGGGCGACGTTGCGCCCAAACTTTCTTTCCCTCACGGGCCGGCCTCAGGCGGGGCTTAATTACTGCGCGGTGGCGAGCCCGGGCTCGCAAGACTAGTTTATCGAGTAGGAATCTACTTTATTTTCCCTATCCGCATCCCCGACGCTTCGATTCCCGTGCCCCTTAGCTTCCTATAAATAGTTCGGATTCATTTTTTTTTCATCCGTCGCATTTATTTCTCTAATCCTCTCGCGCCTACGCTCGTTTCCGTCCTCGCAAGCTCGTGTTCGTGTTCGCCGCTTGCAGGCTGCCTCTTCCTGACTCGATGCGAACCAATCAGTCAGTGGGAGCGGATGGTGAGAGTGAGGGGCGGTCAAGATGCGCCTCCGCGTTTCAAGCCCACGAATTCTACTGCGCGAACATCACGGCAGAGGAGTACAAACATGTCGTGGATCGTTATCTTCCGGAGGGTTACTCGGCTCGCCGTCCAAGCGAGAGATCTACATTGAACGAGACCGAGGCTGACGAACTCGCGATTCCCATTGCTCACTTCGAGAATGGGTTGCGACTCCCTTTATGGCCTGAAATTCGTCAGGTACTTCGCTTAGCCTTCTCGCCGTTCCCTGTTCGCCATCGCGACTTTTTTACCGTTCTTTGCAGATGCTACGGTATTATGGGGTGCTGCCGAGCCAGCTGACCCTGAATGCGATCGCGGACATTGTCGCGTTCGCCTGTTACATGCGGGAGGAGAGGATCGAGTTCAGCCTCCTCGTCTTCCGCAAAGTGTTTTCCTTTCGCGCCTTCCGGGATGGGACCACCTACTTCGCGAGTCAGCACGTCACCGTCTGCGAGACGGTGAACAAGAGTCACTACTGGACTCAGAAGTTCATCCTGGTGAAGGGACCCTTCGGTAACCTCCACTTCACCCCTCTTCAGCGGGATGACGCCACCTACCGCCCTCCAAGCTCGCTGGGCGGTGCCGACGCCAAACTCCTCCAATACCTCTCCGAAAAAAACTTCGAAGTCGCCCATCTGCGGCGCAACGTCGACTCGCTACTCGTAGTTCCTCAAGGGGAAGGTATGGCTCGCTTTCGTCTCACTCTCCTTTCCTTTTTCTTCGCGGTGTAACGCTTACCCTCTTCAGGCGAGCGCGAGATCCCCGTTAATCCTCCGCACGCGCAAGGCACCGCTCTCACGGCGGACACTCTCACGACCGCGGCGGCAGAGGCTTGCCGCGATCTTCCTATCACCGGTTCCGGCAAGCAGCGGCCTCCGTCTGTGAGCCAGCCTGGTTCGCAACCCTCCTCTAAGAAGTTGAAGGGGAAAACCCTCGCCGTCAAAGACAAGAGAGCGGTCGTCGATCTGAGCGAGACCGACGGCTCGCCCCCTTCTCCTGCGAAACAGTCGGACCCGTTGGCGAGCCAGGGCGTCGGGAGCTCTTCGACAACCCCCCAACCCAGGGGCCACAAGAACTTTGGTCTGGGTGATTTGGTTTCTGATATCCTTGGCGAGCCCCTACTCGCTTGGGATCCCGATGCCAACCGGATTTCTTGCTCTACCCTTCACCCCTCCTGGGTGGAGCTTGGTAAGGCCGGGGAGGAGGCGTTCTCTATCTCCTTCGGCTTATATGGCCGCGAGGCCACCGCCGCCTATAAAGAGATGGGGCCAAGGCAACTGGTCTATGAAGAAATGCGAGCCCAGTTCCGCTCGACGGAGCTCGCACATATGGCGGGGCGCCGTTATCTGCAGGCGGACAGGGATATCCGCGCGTACAGGGAGGAGCTTAAGAGGGCTCGCGAGGAGATCAAGGGCCTCAAGGAGAGAGAGGAAGCGTCGGAAAGCCTCCTCGCCGGGATGCAGGGCAAGATGGTAAGCGGCCCTTGGGCCTCTTTTCTTCGCTGTTCGCGACTTCCGATCTTTGTCTTAACTTGTTTGATGCTCTCAGGATGCCGATGTAGCAACCAAGCTTCTCGCTCGCAACGGCGAGCTGGAGTTGGAGAATACCATGTTGAAGGCTCGGGTGGACGAGCTGGTTCACAGCGTGCTGCCTCCTTCTCCTGGGCGAGCCAGGTCTCAACAGAGGGTCGCCGAAAGTGAGGAACAGAGACGGCGGGATGCACAGGAGGTCGCCAACCTCGTCTTCACGACCCTCAAGAACGCGAGTCTGCTAGTGGAAAATGCGATGGAGTTCACAGCCGAAGACGTCTGCCCGGACCTCTTCGACTTGGCGCCATGGTTGGAGGCTCGCAAGAATGGCGAGGGCCCCCCAGAATGAACCCCCTTAGCCTCTCTTCTCTCATTATTTTGAATGTATATTATTCTTTTTGGGCTGGCGAGATCGCCGCCGAACATAAAAAAAATCTTGGGGAATGGTAGTTATAATTTTTTCGTTAGTATTTATGCGCGTGCTCGCGTTTTCTTTTTTCTCCCACATTTGATCTCTTTCTTCTGAACTCTCATGACCTATTATGCGGCAGTGCTCCCGGGGGGGGGGGGGGGGGGCTCGCGAATGCGTGTGTCTGGGTTCGCCTAGCCTGGGTTCTCCTCTTGTGGATCTTGCGAACCCGGGCTATCGCCGCCCGCGGATACTGCCCGGCGAACCTGACCTTGGCGAGCTTGAGCCTTGGCATTCTGCGAATCAAAACTCCCCGACCTTAGCATAGCCACCTGCTACCTCAGGCCCTTCCAGCCTCAACCCTTTCGATTTTGCGAACCAAGCCCTTCTGGCTCTAAAACCTCAACTGCTATCTTAGGTCCTGACTTCTATTGCCAGCCTCTCTAGAGATCAACCTGAACCCCCCGTCTAGGTGAGAGCCCGGGAGCGGAATCGATCTGGGGCATTCCAGCACCAACATATCAACCTTGCCAGCCTCTCCAGAGATCAACCTGAACCCCCCGTCTAGGTGAGAGCCCGGGAGCGGAATCGATCTGGGGCATTCCAGCACCAACATATCCACCTTGCCAGCCTCTCCAGAGATCAACCTGAACCCCCCGTCTAGGTGAGAGCCCGGGAGCGGAATCGATCTGGGGCATTCCAGCACCAACATATCCAACCTTGTCAGCCTCTCCAGAGATCAACCAGAACCCCCCGTCTAGGTGAGAGCCCGGGAGCGGAATCGATCTGGGGCATTCCAGCACCAACATATCCAACCTTGCCAGCCTCTCCAGAGATCAACCAGAACCCCCCGTCTAGGTGAGAGCCCGGGAGCGGAATCGATCTGGGGCATTCCAACTCCAACATATCCAACATTGCCAGCCTCTCCAGAGATCAACCAGAACCCCCCGTATAGGTGAGAGCCCGGGAGCGGAATCGATCTGGGGCATTCCAGCTCCAACATATCCAACCTTGCCAGCCTCTCCAGAGATCAACCAGAACCCCCGTCTAGGTGAGAGCCCGGGAGCGGAATCTATCTGGGGCATTCTAGCTCCAACATATCCAACCTTGCCAGCCTCTCCAGAGATCAACCAGAACCCCCCGTCTAGGTGAGAGCCCGGGAGCGGAATCGATCTGGGGCGTTCCAGCATCAACATATCCAACCTGTCATGTCGGCACGGCAGTAGTCATAAGCATTATAAAAAGGGGGTAAGACATTCGGTAAACAATATGATAAAGCTTTTAAGGGTAAAATCGTTTCAAATCATCCCCACTTCTGGCTCGGTCGAGGGGCACCCCCTCTACATCCTGGAGGTGATATCCCCCCGACTTGAGCACCCCGCTTACAATATATGGACCCTCCCAGTTGGGGTTAAGCTTACCCACCGCGGCCCCTCTGCCGGCCGCATCGACCTTCTTCAGGATCAGGTCCCCTTTCTGAAAGTGCTTTATCCGGATATGTTTGTCAAAATATCGAGCCATCCGCCGCTTGACCTCTTCCTGCCTGATGGTGGCCAAGTCCCGGAGTTCTTCCACCAGGTCCAAAGATAGCCTCTGCTCTGCATTGTTATCTTCCAGCCACTCTTCATCCCCCTCGCTCGCTGCGATCACCCGGGGGGTCTTTACCTCGAACTCTATGGGGAGAACGGCCTCGGATCCGTGAGAGAGCTTGAACGCGGTCTCCCCGATGGCGGTATTCGGGGTGGTCCTCATGGCCCAGAGGACGGAGGGTAGCTGTTCTACCCAGTTTACTCGGAGGTTTTCTACTTTCTTTTTTAATATATTAACGATTATTTTGTTCGCGGCCTCCACCTGCCCATTGCTCCTCGGGTGGTGGACCGACGCGAACCTGAGGTCGATGCCGAGCTGAGTGCAGAAGCCAACAAACTCTTCACTAGCAAACTGCGGCCCATTGTCCGTCACTATTGCTAGAGGTAACCCGTGCCTGCAAATTATCTCTCCCCATACAAAATTCCTTACAACCCGAGAGGTTACCTTAGCGAGTGCTTTCACTTCTACCCACTTGGAGAAGTAGTCAATCATGACCAGCAGGAACCTCCTCTGGCCGCTGGCTTGGGGAAAGGGACCGACCAGGTCCAGCCCCCATATGGCGAAGGGCCAGGGAGCCGTGATGGTTCGGAGCCTTCGAGCTGGGAGGAGTTGGAGCGGAGCATAGAGCTGGCACTTCGGACACTTTCTCGCGAACTCTGCCGCATCTTTGCTGAGAGTGGGCCAGAAGTAGCCCTGCCTCAACACCCTCCCTTCCAGATTCTGACTCCCGGAGTGGCTGCCGCACTCCCCGGAGTGGATTTCTTCCAGGACTCTCGGAACCTCCTCCTCGGAAACACAACGGGCCAGGAGTCCCGAGAGAGTTTTCCTATATAGCCCTCATGCATGTAAGGAGTAATAAGCGGACTTATACCTGAAGCGCCTCTTGTCCACGTCCTCTCCAGGGAACTACCCGGAGGATAGGAAGGTGATGAACGGATCCATCCACGAGGCCCGTTGAACCACCTTCATCAACTCTCCTTCCTCGATGGAGGGCCGGAAGAGCTCCGAAGTCGTCCCTCCCGCTCGGGGACTGAACTTGGCTAAGAGGTCCGCCTGGGTGCTCTCCTCCTTCGGCACGTGCTTGATGGAGAAGGTGCGGAACTGCCCTATGACCCCCTTAACCTTCTCCAGGTATAGCAGGAGGGTCGGGTCCTTTGCTTCAAATTCTCCCTTGATCTGGCATGCTACCACCATGGAGTCCGTGGAGACCTCCACATCCTGCACACCCAGTTCCCGGGCCAGACGAAGGCCCGCTATCACTGCTTCGTACTCAGCCTGGTTGTTGGTAATTGGGAAATGTATGTTTAAGGCTTGCTCGATCTGAGTCCCCTGAGGACTTACCAGGACCATTCCCCCTCCATAGGAGTATTTTCCCGACGCTCCGTCCACCAACATCTTCCATGTCTCTGGGGGAGGTGGCTCGTGCTCCCCCACTTCGGCTGCATAGTCGGCCATGAAGTCTGCCACCGCCTGAGCCCTGATGGACGTCCTGGGCACGAACGTGATATTGAATTCACTTAACTCTACGGACCACTTTGCCAGCCTCCCTGAGTGCTCCACCCCTTCCATGATTTTACGGAGCGGGTGGTCCGTCACTACCTTGATTGAATGGGCTTGAAAGTAAGGCCGGAGCCTCCGGGCTGACACCACCAATGCGAAGGCCAACTTTTCCAAGATCGGGTACCGGAGCTCTGCCTTCTTCAGCACTCGGCTGACGTATTAGATAGGAAACTGTTTCTTCCCCTCCTCCCGGATCAATACAGAACTTACTGCTTCGGACCCTACCCCCAGGTACAGGGATAGGTCTTCTCCTGGCCTCGGACTCTGGAGCAGAGGGGTTTGGGTGAGCTGTTCTTTCAGAGCCTGGAAGGCTTCCTCGCACTCCTGGGTCCATTCAAACTTCTTGTTGCCCCGCAGCACCTTGAAAAAAGGTGCACACTTTTCTCCCGCCTTGGAGAGGAACCTGCTGAGCCCAGCCAACTTCCCTGTAAGGCTCTGAACCTCCTTTGGATTCTTTGGTGACCCCAACTCCATTACCGCCTTAACCTTGTCCGGGTTGGGCTCCACCCCCGCGGGGGTGAGTAAGTGGCCCAGGAACTTTCCTCGGCTAGCCCCGAAGACACACTTCAAGGGGTTGAGCTTCATCTTGTACATGCGGATTTGATGGTAACCTGAAAAAGCATCTAAGAAAGACATTACAGAAAAACCAACGGCTGAGTCAACCAGCGCGTCGATTCTGGGCAGGGGGTAGCAATCTTTCGGGCATGATTTATAAAGAAGCGAAAAGTCGATACACATACGCCACTTACCTCCTCCCTTTTTTACCATAACTACGTTGGAGACCCAGCCTGGGTACTGGATCTCTGATACAAAACCTGCCTGCAGGAGTTTACCCACCTCCTCTCGGATAGGTCCTTCCAGCTTGTCGGCGATAGCCCTCCTCTTCTGGCGGATGGGGCGGGTGCCGGGGTCGAGGTTGAGGCGATGGCAAGCCACATCCGCGTCGATCCCGGGCATTTCCGCGGCGCTCCATGCGAAGACGTCTACATTTTTCTGCACGCAGGCCAGGATTTCGGCCTGCTCCTTCAGGTTGAGCTCTCCGCTGATTCGGATCTTTTCTACCACCCCGAGCCGAGTGGTGACTTCAAGTTCCACGACCTCATCCACGGCCTCCAGCCTGGATTGCTCTCCCCACGCCCTCTCCTCCTCGACACAAGTGGGAGCCTAGGTTCCCTCATCGTCCTCCTTCTCTATCACCATCTGCTCTTCCGCCCTTCCCTCCTGGGCCTTCTCTTCTTCCTTCTCTATCACCATCTGCTTTTCCGCCCTCCCCTCCTGGGCCTTCTCTTCTTCCTTCTCTCCCTCCGCCCGGGGTCCCTCAACTACCCCATCCTGGGCATGGACTTCATCTCCCTCCATCTTTTCCTCGGCTACCTCCGTACCTCTGGCTTCGGCTGCCTCCTCCATCATCCTATCCCATTCCTCGGCTTCTCCCATCCAGGAGATGGTGTTGACAGCTGTTACATAGCACTGTCTCGCCACCTTGGGATCCCCCCTGATCCGCACCTGAACCCCTCCGTCGTTGAACTTAAGGCATTGATGAAAGGTGGATGGGACACAGCGGAACGCGCTGATGAGTGGCCGTCCGAAGATGGCGCTGTAACTGCTTGGGGCGTCCACTATGACAAAACGACAGTTTCTGGACTGCCCACCCAGGGTCACATGAAGCCCCACTCCCCCTTCTACTTCCTTCCTCTCCCCCGAGAATCCGAACAGAGGGCCATCCGAGGCCAACACCCTTCTGGGCTCCACCCCCATCTTGTCAAACGCCTTCTTGAAGATGACGTTGACCGAACTTCCGTTGTCCACTAGGATCCGGGAGACGGTGAAGTTCTCGATCGCCGTCTGGATGACCAGCGCGTCGCAGAACAGATCCTCGTAGCCCGGCATGTCCTTCTGGGTGAAAATGATTTTTTTGGCCGGGGGTGGAGTGGTGGAGGTCGAAGCCACGCTCCGGCGGTAGATGGTATGGAGGCTAGCCTTGCGGGTCGCCTCTACCCCTACCCGCCCATGGATCACCCCGATCCCTCCTCTACTTCCCATATCGGTTCTATCCTCACACCTTTCCTCATCCTCCTCTCGAGGTTCGACCTCCACGATCCTTACTGGCTGCTATTGTGGTGGCGCGGGCACTCTGCCCCTCTTTACTTCTAGGAACTCCGGACAGGTGTCCGTCGAGTGACCTTCCACATAATGGAAGATACAAAATGGCAACGTCACTTCCCTTGCCTCGGCCTCTGCCACCCTATTCCTTCTCCTCCTGGCGGCTGCCGATTCCACCTCTCCTCCCCTTCCCCTTCCTCTACCTCTTCCCCGTCCAATTGTCATGGCCTGTTGGGGAGGGGGAGGCATTTGCATCGGACCTTGCCTCCACCCTAACTGGGGGGGCCTCCATTGACCTCCGACATGGTTACCCCTTCCTGGGCCGTAACCCCTTCCCTGCCCTTGCATTCCTCCACCTTGCGGCCTCCATTCCCCCTCCGGGGCCCGGGACTCTTCCCTTCTCCTGACCTCCTGCTGCCTCACCTCCGGCTCGCTGAGCTTTGCTAGCCTCCTGGTGAGCTCTGGATTGGCTTCCTCACTCGCGACTTCCTCCGACACCCTCTCCATCAGCTCTTCAAAGGAGACGGGGGCTTTTCTCTTCAACACCATCTTGAAGAAACTCTCTTTCAACCCGACCGTGAAGGCGAGTTGGAGTGCAAACCCAGGCATCTCCTGAGTGAGCTGCACTTCCTCTTGGAACCGATCGGCATACTGAGCCAGCGACTCCCGGGGTCCCTGCTTCACTGCGAAGAGGGAATCAGCGTCCTTCTTCCTCTTTTTTGAGGTCGAGAACCTCAGCAAAAAACTTCGGCGCAAATCCTCGAACGAGTAGATTGACCCTGCAGGGAGATGGTGGAACCAGTCCCTGACCTTCTCCTTGAGGGTGACGACAAAGAGCCGACACTTGAAGGCATCTGACATCAGCCTGATGGAGACCGAGTCTTCGAAACTCTGCAGGTGCTGGACAGGGTCATCTCTACCGTTGTAGTACACCCGGTCCCATTCTCCAAATCCCCCAGGGACGGGTGCGGAAAGCACCAGCTCGCAAAAGGGGCTTCCCCCTGTTGCTTTTCCTGGCTCCACTCGTCCCCCGAGCTCGCTCGCCAAACTTGAGCTCGCCGGGACTGTGCTCGCGAGGGCGGTGCTCGCCTGAACCACCCCGACCGTCGCCGCTTCCTATTGGCGCGCACTCGCCTGCGTCGCGCTCGCTGGGTCGGAGCTCGCCAGCACTGAGCTTGCAGGCACGGAGCTCGCCGGACTGGCGAACAACACTCGCCCTTCCTGGCTCTGACCTAAACCAACGACAACTTCCTTTCCAGCCCTTCCCCCTGGTGCCTTCTCGCCTACTGCTGTTGGGGGAGGGGTCGCCTGAGGTGCTGGGGTCGCAAACTCACTTCGCAGAGCTGTGGCCGTGAACCCCAAAGTGTCGAGCACCTCCTTTCTGAAATCCGCGAGCATCCTGGCCATCGCCTCCTGAGGAGTCTCGCCGAACTCCTCGCCTTGCTCTTCATCGCCCGCCATGTCCCTTCTCCGGAACTTTCTTGAACCAGCCACACTCCACGCTCACCGCACCAAAATGTTGAAACCGATTTCTCGGTTTCTTATGGAGTTCGGGGCCCTCAACGAATTGAGGGGCGACTAGCCCTTACCGGTCCCTCGGAAGAGATAGGCAGGTAACTCGGACAAAGAACAAAGACCCTGGTCTCAGCAAGGAGGTCCCTCCACTAACCCGGAAGATCGTTGAGCGCTTCCCCTCCCAAGCCAAAGCTAAGACTCGGGCACCTTGGAGAGCTAGAGAGCCATATCCAAAGCGACCTATGGAGAGAAGAAGGCTCAAAGATTCTGAAAACCGTCCACTTCCAAGGTGCCCTTTAAGGTCTATTTATAGATTTTGGTTTTGTGGTCTGTCAATAGCCAACTCCCGCTGTCCATTCTTACTATCCGCACCCCGAATTGGTTTGCTAACAGCCAAACTCTGCTGTTTTGAGGGGCTAGCCGCAGACCACCAGGAGCTTTTAAGACCACCCCAGGTACTGGCGGACCAGAGACCCTTGACCCGTTCCAGCGAACACGGGGCTCGCCAAAATGTCTGGCCGACTCGCCTGCCTAGCGAACCCCTTCGACTGACTGGCTCGCCTGCCGAACCGCTCTTTAGCGAGTCGAGCTCGCCAAAATGGCTAACTGTACCCCAAGAATGGCTATTTGTACCCCAAGGTCCCGGGCCTTCCTAGCGAACTCCCTCGACCGGCCGGCTCGCCCGCCTCTAGGGCCTCTCGCTCTTCTTGGGCTCGCCTCGCCTGGTTCACCCACCCCTGGCTCGCTCCCCTGGGTATGCGAACCAGGGACCCTTCCAGGCGAACATCGGGGTTGTACACTATCTTTTGTTCATTCTAAGGAATACAGGCTTGCATTGCTTTGATTTTGTTTTCTTGAAAGTGGCGTGGTTGGGGAGTGAGTTGGTTCGCGAGATTTTGGCTCTGTTTGGGACAGTTATGATAACGGGAAAAATATAGTAGTGAAAAATTAATGTAGGGAATAATGCCGAACTGAGTACCCTTTATTATGTACAAAACTCATTATGAAAGTTTATTATTTTTGTCGAACCGTCTTAGTTCGAGAGTGAGTCAAACGCGCAAACAGTTGAAAGAAAACCAACAGTAGAGGCGACAAACTTTTTATGTTGAAAATACAGAAAGGGAAAAACCACCGAGTATGTTCGGTGCTAACCAAATTCACTAATTTGTTCGTTGTTACAAGTGTTAGAATATTTGGGAGGGTGACAGGCCGTCGCTCCGTTTACAAGTACTTCGAAGCGAAAATAAATCAAAGACTTTCTCGATGCTCGAAAGAGCGGCTTTCTAGAGCAGACACTGTGGAGAGCGAAGTCTATACTTGAGCGAGAGAGCGAGCAGAGTGAACACTTGAGGAGAGTGAGCACTTGAGCAGGAGAGCAAACAGAGTTCTAAGTCTTCGCCGGAAAACTTCAGAGTTCTCTCTTCTTTTCTTGGTTGCTTATCTTCAAATGAAGGCATATGCGTCTTTTTATATATTTTTTGAGGGACACCTTGATAATTGCGCACACTTGAAATTTAAACTAACGATTGAAGTTGCACGATTCTGGTCGCTCAAATTTACCCACTTGAACCAGTTTTGACTTAGATGGTCGCTCAAATTTACCTCCATTTGAAAATTAACACAACTTTTAGCCAAGATTTCTCTGCGTCGATGATCAAAAATACTCGGGATCACTGGATGGCATTTTGTTCGAAAGAGCAACCCAAAAGCATATGCGCAATAATCCCGATTCGAGCTCGAGTCCGGTGAGCTCGAGCTCGACCGCATCCGGGAAAGAGAGGCGATTAATGAAGTGTCAGGTGCAGCATGCGGTGATGGCAACCGACAACCATTTCCATGCGTGATTAATGAACGATTTTTTTTTAATTAAGTTGATTTCGTTACGTGGCTAGAAATGCAGCACGTGTGACTTTCTTTCAAGCAAAAACGAGCGGTCAAGATAGAGTGCCCGGTGCCGGTTAATATTCCGCAGAATATACCATTGGAAATTTGGAATTCAAATAATAAAAAACTCGATCCACCATCTTCCTCTGCGCCGAATTTAAATTATTATTATTTAATTAAAGGCTATGAATATTACATTTCTACCCTTGATGATGAGCAGATGGACGGTGGTTGGCGCGTCATTTTCTTTGAAAGCGGACGGCTATAAATTTGGGTCCAATGCTTCGTATTTGCTTATTTATTCATCGAGATAAGTGGATGCATTTATGTTAAGAGTGGTGTTATATGCATATCAAAGATAGCTATGTGCACACCTCAAAACAAGGGAACAGACAATTTAAATTAAAATTTTATAATTCATTAACTTTTTCAACCTCAGCCCAACACGATTTCTCCTTCCGCCGAATGGTCGCGGGAACCCCTCGTCTTCCTCCTCCTCGAATAGCAGTCGTTGGTTTCCGGGGGACGACGAAGGCTGCGTTTGGCCCCCCGTTTTCCTCCATTTCGGTCCAAACGAAATGAAATTTTAGTGTTTGGTGCTGTTTAGAATTTTCGTTTTGACTCCGTTTCCGTTTCAAACTGGAATGATTAGTCCATTTTCAACTGTACCGGAGAGGCTCAAGTCCCCCTTTTCAACTGGCCCGTTTTAAAATTAGAACGAAGCAAACGGCGCCGGTCCCCCAAACGCAGCCGAAGGCGGAAAGCCAATATGCCATCGGCGTTTCCAACCGCTATGTGGCGCCGAGTCAAATCGTCGTTGTTCCATCTCGTAGTCACCGGAAACGACCGGAAACGACCGGCAACGCAGGGTCGTACACCAGTTCTTCGTCCCCGAGGTGATGGGAAAAATCGGTCGGTCCTCAATTGTACATCAAACTCACCCCTAGCTTCGACCCGAGGTGATTGTTCTCCTGATGTTGACATGAATCTCACCGTTTTTAGGTGCATTATTTATGTTCAACAACCCCATGTGAGGCAAGATTTAAAGTCTCATTGGGAGTTATTCGATCTCCGAGCTAGAAAACATGTTTTAGAAAATGTCAAAAAAATTGTTGATCCATTTTTTTTGGTTGGATGTAGTTAGAAATTATCATTTTAAACACTATAAATGCATGAATCACCAACTTATGATATATGCAAGGTCGGTAAGGTGTTGTCGTACCCCTGTATGTATCTATTGGTATTATATCCATAATAATTTTGATTTGAAGAAGTCCCCCTTGAACTAAGATGAATTGAATTTGTATTTGATATTGCAATTTAGTTATGTTGTTGCAGGACTTTAATTGCTAAGTACAAACTAATGTCAGATTACAATGAGTAATAAAATACAGGACTATGGAATGCAATTTTTCATTGTGTAGGACATAGTGTTGATTCATGTGTAATCTCTCTATTAGGGTGTATTTCATTTCCAAGTGTAATGGTAGAATCAAGTAGAAGCTGGTTGCTGAATTCTGGCTTGACGAGATCTGTTCTAAGTAAAATTCGTCGAGTACTCACGTAAAGACTCGTTTCATTCGTCGAGATCTCAAGTGAGCACCCGATTAATTTGTCGAATCTACTCGAGAGATTACTGAAAGTATCAGATCTTGTTTCCAGTTTTGGCCAAGTTATATTCGTTGAGTGATCTGCCGATCTCTTGTGAATACTCGATGAATTCGTCGAGTACTCTCGAGAGGTCTCTTAGCTTGATCACTAACCTGAAGTTTTATTCCATTTCAAATTTCAACCAAGTATAATTCGTCAAGTAGTTAAGGCTGATTCGTCGAGTAATCTAGAGATGTCACGTGACATTCGGCGAATGGACTTAACATGTTTTCTTTTTGAATTTGTTGACGGATTTCCTTTAGGGCAACGACCATGTTACAGTACACGTGGAGCTCTGTTCTGAAGTTTCATTCTAGTCGTTAGGAGAGGAATTCTTATAAATACTTAAGGGTTAGTTTCAGAAAACCCTAACCGTGAACAGAAAAAGAAATCGCATAATTCTTCCGGTCGGCATTTCTCTATTCGCAATAGGAAGAACTCGTCGTCGACATCTCGATTCGTGATTCCTCTCAAAGTAAAGTTCGACAGGATCTCTGATTTCAGATACTTCAAGTTGCATTCAGATTCAGCCGGTTCTCAAGATTCAAATCAAGTTTTTCAAAAACTCTAGTCATTCTCCTCTTTCAACCTTCAAGTCTCTCTTAAGCAAGGAAGAAGAATCCTTTTCTCAAATCTGAAGTTGAATCTATTTGAGATTTCTAAGAAGATTGTTTACAATATATTGTGTTTGTAAAGAAACCTTTTTACAACTCTTGTAGGAAGTTTTACTTCAGAGTTTTGTATATCCTAGATTAGAGGATCGAGTGTAGGAGATATTGCTCTCCGAGTTTTTGTAGGGGACGTTGTCTCCGAGCTTGTAGGAGTTGAACACTCAGAAGTGTAAGATTTATTGAAATCTTAGTTTGGTGAAGTAGCCGAGTCTAGATCGAAGTGCTAGACAGGTGAGGCGGGAAAGTGGAGTACCCGTTCTGGGGAACCACTATAAATCCGTGTGTCCGTGTTATGTGTTCTCTCTTATTCTGTGTCATAAATTTTAGAAGTATTTTAATTTCGATTAATGTCATATAACTCACTTATTCACCCCCCTTCTAGGTGATTTAGGTATACAACTAGATATTTTTAATTGGTATCAGAGCTTGGTTGTTCATTAAAGGCTAACACCTTGAACAAGATCTCTATCTAGTTGGTAAGAGAACATGTCTGAAATGGATAGAAGCAAGGATGTGTCCTCTATAAAATTGCCCGTGTGCACCAAAGAAAATTTCAAATAATTGAAGAAGGTCCTTATATTTCTACGACTCCATCAACCACAGATGCGAAAGTGTTGGTTCCTAAGAAAATGTTGGATCTAACCAAAGATGATATTGCTCTCGACGCCTTGGATAAGAAGACAAAGAACATAATTGTCAGTGCAGTAGACGACTCAATGTTGCAAAATCTATTTCACTGCATGTCTGCCAAGGAAATATGGGATTCTCTGGTTGTTCTCATGGAAGGAACTGAGGAAGTGAGGGATGATCGAAGATCTCTGCTCAATCAAGAGTACGAGGCCTTCAAGCAAGACAAAAGGGAAACTATTGCTGATAGCTATGAGAAGTTTTTCAAGACCGTCAACGGCCTAAAGAATTATGGTCGTGAATTATCCAATGACGAACTAAATGATAAGTTTTTGAGACCCCTGACTAAAGAATGGGACACAAAGGCAATTGTCATTAGAGAATTTGGTAAGCTGACTACCATGGAGCCACGGATTCTGTTTGAAAAGCTTTTATCTCATGAGCTTAAATTGAATATAAGAAAAGCAGGAGAAGAGGGAAGCAAGACTTCTGGTAGAGAGAAATCTATAGCACTGAAGGCCAAAGGGTAAAGAAAAGGTAAAGCTGTGTCACCTATCAGGACACAGACCTCAGATGAGAATGATGACTCAGAGGCTTTCCCCCACAAGCTCTGAAATGTCAGATGGAGAGTTCTCATTACTCTCCAAGCAATTCAAGAGAATGCTCAATAAGAGGAGACAAAGGAGAAATCAGTCCTCCTCTTCTGACTACAAAAGATCATGTCGTGATAATGATCATCACAAGAAAAACTACAACAACAATGACAAGTATAAATCTAAACTGAACAAACATAATTCTTCTGACGTCGTTTACTATTGTTGGAATAAGCCAGGACATATGATTGCGGAATGTCCATACAAGAAGAACGAAGGATCTGAGAAAGAAGAGAAGAGATCCCTCAAAGGTAAGACGAAAGAAGAAAACAACTTCATCACAAAGAAGTCAAAGACTTTTTAGCGAACGCGACTTAGACGAGTCAAGTTCAAATGAAGAAGCCTATTTTGGGCTTATGGCTCATTCAGATGAGAATAACTGTGATACCCCTTATGATGGGAAGGTTAATTCTAGCACGCCTCTATCTGAATCTGAGACAGGATCCAATGCTGATGAAGACTACTCTTCTGACGAAGATTCAGATCTACTATTACAGTATAGAGCGTTGTTGAAAGCACTTGACAAATGCCGCAAGGTAGTTAAATCTCAAGCAAAGGAGATTGAGTCTTTCAAGGTAGTGAAATCTGATCTGAGAGAGGAAATTGAGGAATTGACTCATCTTAGAGTTGAAGTTCAATCCGTGAAAGACGGACTTAAATGCTCTACTGAACTAGTACATCTGAAAGAGAAGTTCATTGATGAACTGGAAGACAAGTTAGTAGTTGAAAGGAAGCTTGTAGAAAGCTTCTCTAAGCCAAAAACTATCCTTTCGTTTATTGTTGGATTCATTTGCTGGAAGAGTGGTGATGTTGGTCATCAGGCCGAGAAGGGTAAGGCTGCTAAGAGAAGAGCTGCCAAAGGCAAGGAAAAGGTTCCTCAAAGTCAACCTTCCTTCAAGAAGGTAGTCTTTCCGACAAACCAATATGACTTTGACACCTTCTATGGTCATTTTGCTAGACCAACTTATATTGACTCTAACAAAAACAACCAAGGATGGAGCGGTCCTAGAAACTTTGGAATAACAGCTCTCAAGGCACCTTATGAAGAGATGATCCTAATGGATTATGGTCCATTCGTTCACGGATCGGATGCTAAGAAAGCTCCAAAGATCAAACTCGTTGTTACAAAGCCATATGAGACGAAGAAGCCATGTGTATGTTATACTCATGAGGCTTATACCTCCAAGTCAGTAGATCCTGCTAGACCTCCCATTCAAAAGGTAAAATAAGAAAATAAAAGGAGATACAACTGGTTTGATTATTAGTGTTATGATAGGATTGGTCACTTCGCCATTGATTGTTGGTTTAATTCAATGAATTATAAGACTCCATGAGTTAACACTGCAAGAATGACTCATCGCAATGTTAGCACTCATAGTGGTGTTCACCTAACCAGGAACCAAGGACCCAAATCTGTTTGGGTTCTTAAGGGTAATTGATTTGTGAATGCAGGTATGTCTAAAGGCCAACAAAAGTCATATCTGGTATTTGGACAATGGATGTTCACGACACATGACCGGAACAAGAAGTCTACTACAAAACTATACCCCAGTTAAAGACGGTCCAAAAGTTATTTTTGACGAATCTGATTGGGAACCACTATAAATCTGTGTGTTTGTATCGTGCGCTCTCTCTTATTATATATGCATAATCTTTAAAGTATATTAATTCCGTTTAATGTCATAGAACTCACATATTCACCCCCTCTAGATGATTTAGGTAGACAACTAGATACTTTCAGTATCTGTAAGGAATCAAGAACCGTGAAAATTTACTATAGTCAACTTATTCACAGTTTCATACTCTTCTGATAATATGTCTAAGCATCTAGCTTATGTGATGCTTTTTTACCTTTTAAATGAGTTTTTTTTTGTTTGGATATTATTTGAATGTTGAAATGACATTTTGTGTGCAAATAGCATTGCGGTATGCAAATATACAAAATTGTAGTTTGTATCTATAGCATGTCTATATGAAAATATATGAATTGGACTATAAATACACTTTAGCTGCACAATATTTTTTGATGTGCGTATAACACCACTCTAATGCATAAAATATATTAATTATTTAAGGTGAGATTTATTCTCAGTGAGCTTTCTCATATTTATTTTAGATTTAGGCTTTAGGGTTTGTTTGGTTAGGCGTTTAGGGCTAGGCGTTTGGAGCAAACGTCGACCTAAGGCGGAAAAACAAATGAACCTTCGTCCTCGTTTGCTGCGTCTGGTCCCGCCGCAAGGAGGAAAAGCCGCCAAGCTGCCGCATTTCGATCCCCGCCTCCGTCCCTCCGGTTCCAGACCCGCGTCTGCTCCCGCCGTCTGCTCCCGCCACCGCCGCGCCAAATAAAGCCCTATTTGGTTGGCGGTTGCGGTTGTAAAAGGAGTTGTTGTAAATGCAGGTTTGTAAATGGAACTGTTGGAAACTTGTTGGTGGAAATGGAGTTCTGTTTGGATATTATGTGTTTGCATAGCTGTTCAAAACAGAGAATCGTTTGGCAAAACTACGGCGGCGTTTGTTAATTATTTATTATTAAAAAAATATTATTAGAGATTTTTTTAAATTATTTTCTAAGACTATTTGTATATATATTTGTTGAAAATAATTATTTGAAAAGAAATAATTTTTTAATAATTAACTTTCGGCTGTGGCTGTGATCGTGAGGCTCAGTTCAAACACATACAAGAACTCAAAATACTCCAAATACTTGTAAACATCAAAATATTGAAAACTCGAAATCTCCGATGAGCTACTATGCAGATACTGCAAACACGTTCAAGCTTTGTGTAGTTGATCGGTAATGGAGTCACGCAATGCCACCATCTCATCCACCCTCACCCGAATCCGATCACAGGAAAAACATAGAACCAACTACTCTAATTTTTTCTCAAAATAATCATGCAGCCATGTTAGACGTCGATCCCGCCGAATGCTCATAAAAGTTTCTCGATTCTGTTTCTGTCTCAGAAACATGAGGCAACAGTGGTATAAGTCCAAGTTCGAATCAGCCATAACCTCCGTAATAGTCTCGAGCTCTGAAACAGTCTCAGGAATGGTGTACAAGGATGAAGATATCTGAATGCGAGGAGGCTCCAACATGCACTTACCAATAATGCGCGATGTTTCAGTTATGTCTTCCATCGCCGAACTCCTTGACTTCTTATTACTCATCTTGTTTTTTCCCTTAGCCGTCCGTTTATTCCTTGCATCAGCAGAAGAATGTGTCTCGTTCATGTTATGCGTGTCATCTTCAGCAAACAGTTCATGTTCGTCAATCGACTCATGCTCAAAATTTCTTGAATTGGGAGCCCAAGTAAGATCTCATGTTGCCACGACCTGGCATGAACATCATAACTAGCTTCCCTTCTAAATCAGGGGGTATGCCAGCGAACATAACTTTCTTGTCGTCAGAACAACCTGTGATAGAATTAATAAATATGTATTAACAGGATGAAAATAATATTTTCAAGAAAAACAAGAATCTTTAAAAAAAAATACATACTTGGAGGCGTTCTTTCCACCAATCTTCTGAAGCGACAATAGTTTTGCGAATTGGATCTCAGCCCAAACCCGTCTCAAGGCCCTTTAGCTCTCTCCATAACTTCCAATCTTTCTTTACTTGATCTCACTTGTTCTTCATTTGATTTTGATCGTACATCTTGTTAGAATGGTGCTCGAAGCAACCGGGTGAGTGTCTAGTTTGGAACACTCTACTCGTTGCCCATAATAGGGTATTTATAGGCAAACCATAATTCCTCGGCGGGTGTGTGGATCCCTAACGGGTCCTAACCTACCGTTAAGCATCTGTTAACCCGTTATATTCAATATACCTCAACAATCTTCTCATATATTGTAAATAACGGGGGCACATCACAGATTACTTAAACAAGAGTTAATAACGACAAACATGAGTTTTCCAGAAAACATAAATATGAGTTTTATAATACATAATATCTAAACTCAAACACATGGCTCCAAACAAGAAACTGTAAGCATAGCTGGAAAAAACTAAAAAATAGATAAATGAACAGTGATCTATACAAATAACAGATCATCATCATCTGGGTCAAAATCAACTTTCTCTCATCCAATCTCCATGTGATCTGCAAATAGACACAATAAGAATGTCATGAGACAAATCTCTATGAATTCTAACATTTGCAAATCAAGAGTAAACTGAATAGTTCTAGTAGTAAAAGAACGTAATATATACTCTAACCAAGAATAAAAGAATCACATATCAGCATCTCTATCCAATTTACACAAAATTAGATAATTGATTTCAAAGAATCAAACCACGTTCCTTCGATTATTAAGATTATTACCAAACGTTTCATAATTATATTATATCATCAAGTTTGGAATGATACAATAAGTTGTGACTAATATATCATCAAGTTTGGAATGATATAAGTAATGATCATAATATCAGGACGCATATCAGCAACTTCAGTATTCGTTTTTGGAATGATACCCAAATCAGCCTTTGAATTAAAAATAATTGCGTAAGTCATCAAGTTTGGAATGACTGACAACTATTCATTTCTGGCTTTCATCCGATAGCATCTGGAATACTTCTGTGTGCTCACTCTAGATGCTCGAATGTAAGCAGACTACGGTTCTAAGATTCAAAACATAAGCAGGGTATTAAGTCATACTAAATGAACCTTAATCTCATCTCTCTCGATGTTTTATGTGTTAGAACCTTACATAAGCCCTTGGTAAGGACATCTGCTACATTATCGTTTGATCTCACGTCCAATAGGGAGATTATCCTCTGACTAGTGAGATGGGTCAACCAGACCTGTTTCATCCATAGTTGCCTTCGCTTTCCATTGAACAACATATTTGTTGCAATGGTCTTTGTGGCTTGATTGTCACAATATAGTGAAATAGAGTTCATTTTTAGACTCGTCATTGGAATGTCGATGATCAGATCTCTTATCCACTCAGCTTCTTCTCCCACTGAAGCGAGGGCATAAAGTTCTGATTCCATATAGGAAAGTGCAATGCACGACTGCCTCTTTGACTTCCAAGCTACTGCTGCTCCTCCTAGGGTAAATACAAAACCGTTAGTGGATCTATAGTCAGTAATTTCTGAACAGCAGGAGGCGTCAGAATACCCCTCATGTATAAGAGGATGTCCACTGTAACATAAATCATACTGTTGAAACCGACAACTCGGTCTCTGTGGAGTTCGGGGCCCTCAGCGAGGCTGAGGGGCGACCAACCCTTACTCCTCCCAAGGGAGAGCTCTAGGTTGAAGGTGTTGGAACTGAGAACTGGACCAAGGGCTTAGTGGGGAGGTCCCGCCACATACCCGGAAGTCCCCTTGGAACTTCCCCTCCCAAGCCACTACTAAGCTTGGGCACCACTGGAGCCCCTCTTCACCCCCTAGAGAGACTTGGGGGGAGAGAGAGAGAAGGAGAAAGCTAGCCTAGGATGAGAGGTCCCTCCAAATGGTGCCCCCTTGGTCCTATTTATAGGATTTTTGAAGTTGGGCTGCAAATAGCCAAAAACTGGTCTGCCAGATTACCAAAATACCCCTAAATTGGGCTGCGGATAGCCGAATCCCGCTGTTCTGAAACGCTAAATGCAGACCACTGGACTGCGAATAGCCAAACTGGACTGCGAATAGTAAACTGAACGAGGGGGGCCTCCCCTGGGCGAGAGGGGGGGCGAACCGCCCCTCCCCCTCTCCGCTCCTACCTGCTGGGCGAGAGAGGGAGGGGCGAGACCCCCCTCCCCCCTCTCAGCTCCTACCTGCTGGGCGAGAGAGGGAGGGGCGAGACCCCCCTCCCCCCTCTCCGCCCCTTCCTGCTGGGCGAGAGAGGGAGGGGCGAGACCCCCCTCCCCCCTCTCCGCCCCTTCCTGCTGGGCGAGAGAGGGAGGGGCGAGACCCCCCTCCCCCCTCTCCGCCCCTTCCTGCTGGGCGAGAGAGGGAGGGGCGAGACCCCCCTCCCCCCTCTCTGCTCCTACCTGCTAGGCGAGAGAGGGAGGGGCGAGACCCCCCCTCCCCTCTCTATGCCCCTTCCTGCTGGGCGAGAGAGGGAGGGGCGAGACCCCCCTCCCCCCTCTCCGCCCCTACCGCTCCTCCCTAGGGAGGTCTCGCAAGGGTGCGATTAGACACCCCTCCTGGTGATATCTTGCTCCCTTACCGGGCATGGGGGCGAGAGGATTTCGCCCTCTCCTCTCTTTCTGCGTGGTTCGATGCTACCGAACTGCCTCCCCGGGATCCTTGGGAGTACTCGGCGAATATCTGGGTTGTACACAATCCCCGCTCTTTTCGAGGGTGGCTCACGCTCGAAAAGAAATGTCCAACCCTGCATATTCGACGAGTGTCGTTGGGAACCCGATTATCGGTGCTATCTCGGAAAATACATAGCCTCCCCGAGGGGTCCCTCAACCGTGCCGACTAGCGAGAGTCCGGCTAGCGGAGCTACCTTGGGGAAAAACACCTAACCTCCCCGAGAGGCCTTCCTACCTTGCCGGCTAGCGAGAGCTCGGCTAGCGGAGCCACCTCGGGGGAAAAACACTTAGCCTCCCCGAGAGGCCTACCTACCTTGCCGACTAGCGAGAGCCCGGCTAGCGGAGCCACCTCGGGGGAAAAAACACTGAGCCTCCCCGAGAGGCATTCCTACCCTACCGGCTAGTGAGAGCCCGGCTAGCGGAGCCACCTCGGGGGAAAAACACTATGGCCACCGAGCGGTTCCCGGCCCTGCCAGCTCGGTGGGAGCCTGGTCAGCGGGCCAGCGTCGAGGCTAAGTACTTTTGAAACATTCTGCCATCGAGTGGTTCCCGGCCCTGCCAGCTAGGTGGGAGCCTGGTCAGCGGGCCATCATCGAAGCTAATTACTTTTGAAACATCCTGCCATCGAGCGGTTTCCAGCCCTGCCATCTAGGTGGGAGCCTGGTCAGCGGGCCAGCATCGAGGCTAAGTACTTTTGAAACATCCTGCCATCGAGCGGTTCCCGGCCCTGCCAGCTAGGTGGGAGTCTGGTCAGCGGGCCAGCATCGAGGCTAATTACTTTTGAAACATCCTGCCATCGAGCGGTTCCCGGCCCTGCCAGCTAGGTGAGAGCCTGGTCAGCGGGCCAGCATCGAGGCTAAGTACTTTTGAAACATTCTGCCATCGAGCGGTTCCCGGCCCTTCCAGCTAGGTGGGAGCCTGGTCAGCGGGCCAGCATCGAGGCTAAGTACTTTTGAAACATTCTGCCATCGAGCGGTTCCCGGCCCTGCCAGCTAGGTGGGAGTCTGGTCAGCGGGCCAGCATCGAGGCTAATTACTTTTGAAACATCCTGCCATCGAGCGGTTCCCGGCCCTGCCAGCTAGGTGGGAGCCTGGTCAGCGGGCCAGCATCGAGGCTAAGTACTTTTGAAACATTCTGCCATCGAGCGGTTCCTGGCCCTCCCAGCTAGGTGGGAGTCTGGTCAGCGGGCCAGCATCGAGGCTAATTACTTTTGAAACATCCTGCCACCGAGCGGTTCCCGGCCCTGCCAGCTAGGTGGGAGTCTGGTCAGCGGGCCAGCATCGAGGCTAATTACTTTTGAAACATCCTGCCATCGAGCGGTTCCCGGCCCTGCCAGCTAGGTGGGAGCCTGGTCAGCGGGCCAGCATCGAGGCTAAGTACTTTTGAAACATTCTGCCATCGAGCGGTTCCCGGCCCTGCCAGCTAGGTGGGAGCCTGGTCAGCGGGCCAGCATCGAGGCTAAGTACTTTTGAAACATTCTGCCATCGAGCGGTTCCCGGCCCTGGCAGCTAGGTGGGAGCCTGCTCAGCGGGCCAGCATCGAGGCTAATTACTTTTGAAACATCCTGCCATCGAGTGGTTCCCGACCCTTCCAGCTAGGTGGGAGCCTGGTCAGCGGGCCAGCATCGAGGCTAAGTACTTTTGAAACATCCTGCCATCGAGCGGTTCCCGGCCCTGCCAGCTAGGTGGGAGTCTGGTCAGCGGGCCAGCATCGAGGCTAATTACTTTTGAAACATCCTGCCATCGAGCGGTTCCCGGCCCTGCCAGCTAGGTGGGAGCCTGGTCAGCGGGCCAGCATCGAGGCTAATTACTTTTGAAACATCCTGCCATCGAGCGGTTCCCGACCCTGCCAGCTAGGTGGGAGCCTGGTCAGCGGGCCAGCATCGATGCTAAGTACTTTTGAAACATTCTGCCATCGAGCGGTTCCCGGCCCTGCCAGCTAGGTGGGAGCCTGGTCAGGGGGCCAGCATCGAGGCTAAGTACTTTTGAAACATTCTGCCATCGAGCGGTTCCCGGCCCTGCCAGCTAGGTGGGAGCCTGGTCAGCGGGCCAGCATCGAGGCTAATTACTTTTGAAACATCCTGCCATCGAGCGGTTCCCGACCCTGCCAGCTAGGTGGGAGCCTGGTCAGCGGGCCAGCATCGAGGCTAAGTACTTTTGAAACATTCTGCCATCGAGCGGTTCCCGGCCCTGCCAGCTAGGTGGGAGCCTGGTTAGCGGGCCAGCATCGAGGCTAAGTACTTTTGAAACATCCTGTCATCGAGCGGTTCCCGGCCCTGCCAGCTAGGTGGGAGTCTGGTCAGCGGGCCAGCATCGAGGCTAATTACTTTTGAAACATTCTGTCATCGAGCGGTTCCCAGCCCTGCCAGCTAGGTGGGAGCCTGGTCAGCGGGCCAGCATCGAGGCTAATTACTTTTGAAACATCCTGCCATCGAGCGGTTCCCGACCCTGCCAGCTAGGTGGGAGCCTGGTCAGCGGGCTAGCATCGAGGCTAAGTACTTTTGAAACATTCTGCCATCGAGCAGTTCCCAGCCCTGCCAGCTAGGTGGGAGCCTGGTCAGCGGGCCAGCATTGAGGCTAAGTACTTTTGAAACATCCTGCCATCGAGCGGTTCCCGGCCCTGCCAGCTAGGTGGGAGTCTGGTCAGCGGGCCAGCATCGAGGCTAATTACTTTTGAAACATCCTGCCATCGAGCGGTTCCCGACCCTGCCAGCTAGGTGGGAGCCTGGTCAGCGGGCCAGCATCGAGGCTAAGTACTTTTGAAACATTCTGCCATCGAGCGATTCCCGGCCCTGCCAGCTAGGTGGGAGCCTGATCAGTGGGCCAGCATCGAGGCTAAGTACTTTTGAAACATCCTGCAATCGAGCGGTTCCCGACCCTGCCAGCTAGGTGGGAGCCTGGTCAGCGGGCCAGCATCGAGGATAAGTATTTTTGAAAAATTCCTAACTTTGATTGTCATATTATACGTAAGGAAAATAAGCCTGAAAGTAGGCCATCATACTACATAGTCTTAACGAAAAAGCTAAGCAAGAAAACTAAAACTTAACCTCCTACTCCCAAGTCTGACCTTCCTCGACCTCCTCTGGTTGCTGATGTTGCTGCCTTGGACACCTCGCCTCCCTTAACTCCAAGAACTCAGGGCAGGTGGATATCGCGTGACCCTCCTCCTCGTGTAAGTCACAGTAGGGTAACTTAACCGCATCCCTTCTTTTTCCTCTTCTCTCTGCTTTCCTGGTTCTCCTCCTTCTTCCCCAACCGATTGCCATGGTTTGCTAGGGTGGTGGAGAGGGCGCCTTCGATTCCTGCCCCCACCCTGGGAGGTCAGTCTCTTCTTCCTGGAAGTTGTCCTCCTCCTGGTCGAACTTCCTCTTGGGGGCCTTTACTCTCCCCCTGCTGCCTTGCCTCTGGCTCACTCAGCTTGACCAGCCTTCTTGCGAACTCCGGGTTGGCCTCCTCACTTTCAACTTCCTCGGCCGCCCTTTCCATCAACTCCTCAAAGGACACAGGAGCTCTTCTCTTGAGGTCCATTTTGAAGAAGCCCTCCCGCAGCCCCACCGTGAAGGCGAGCTTGAGGGTGTACCCGGGCACTTCTTGGACGAGGAGAACCTCCTCCCTGAACCGTTCCAGATAGTGAGCCAGCGACTCCTCTGGCTCTTGCTTGATCTTGAAAAGTGCTTCAGCATCTTTCTTCTTCTTCCTTGACATCGAGAAGCGTAGCAGGAAGCCTCGGCGCAAGTCTTCAAAGGCATAGATGGATCCCGCAGGGAGCTGGTGGAACCAATCTCTAGCCTTCTCCTTCAGAGTTGTCGCAAAGAGTCGACATTTGAAAGTGTCCGACATGGGCATGATGGAGACCATGTCTTCAAACCACTGCAGGTGTAAGACGGGGTCATCTTTGCCGAAATAGTGAGACATCTTCGCCCCCTTGAACCCCTCTGGAATCGGGGCCGAGAGGATCAGCTCACAAAAGGGACCTCCCGTGCTCGCCCCCCTTTGGGGCTGGGCGAGTGGGGGCCTGGCGCCTCCCCACTCGCCCCCTTGGGGCTGGGCGAGTGGGGGTCTGGCGCCTCCCCACTCGCCCCCTTGAGGCTGGGCGAGTCAAGGGGGCGAGTGGGGGCCTGGCGCCTCCCCACTCGCCCCCTTGAGGCTGGGCGAGTGGGGGCCTGGCGCCTCCCCACTCGCCACCTCCCAGCACCTCCTTCCTGGATGGCTGCCCGAGGGTGCTCTCGCCAACCTGCTGAGGCGAGACCTCCTGTCCACTTTCTCTCCTGCTTTCGGTTATCGAGGCGAAAGCCACCTGCAAGGTCTGCATGACCTCCCGCCTGAGATTTTCGAACATCTCCAATGTCACCCCAGCCACCGGGGGCTGCGAGTGACCCGGGTCAGAACTTCCTCCACCTCCAGCCATGGAGCTCAGCTTGAGACTTTCTTGAGTTGGTCACACTCCACGCTCGCCGCACCAAAATGTTGAAACCGACAACTCGGTCTCTGTGGAGTTCGGGGCCCTCAGTGAGGCTGAGGAGCGACCAACCCTTACTCCTCCCAAGGGAGAGCTCTAGGTTGAAGGTGTTGGAACTGAGAACTGGACCAAGGGCTTAGTGGGGAGGTCCCGCCACATACCCGGAAGTCCCCTTGGAACTTCCCCTCCCAAGCCACTACTAAGCTTGGGCACCACTGGAGCCCCTCCTCACCCCCTAGAGAGACTTGGGGGGAGAGAGAGAGAAGGAGAGAACTAGCCTAGGATGAGAGGTCCCTCCAAATGGTGCCCCCTTGGTCCTATTTATAGGATTTTTGAAGTTGGGCTGCAAATAGCCAAAAACTGGTCTGCCAGATTACCAAAATACCCCTGAATTGGGCTGCGGATAGTCGAATCCCGCTGTTCTGAAACGCTAAATGCAGACCACTGGACTGCGAATAGCCAAACTGGACTGCGAATAGTAAACTGGACGAGGGGGCCTCCCCTGGGCGAGAGGGGGGGGGGGGGGGGGGGGCGAACCGCCCCTCCCCCTCTCTGCTCCTACCTGCTGGGCGAGAGAGGGAGGGGCGAGACCCCCCTCCCCCCTCTCCGCTCCTACCTGCTGGGCGAGAGAGGGAGGGGCGAGACCCCCCTCTCCGCTCCTACCTGCTGGGCGAGAGAGGGAGGGGCGAGACCCCCCTCCCCCCTCTCCGCCCCTTCCCGCTGGGCGAGAGAGGGAGGGGCGAGACCCCCCTCCCCCCTCTGCGCCCCTTCCTGCTGGGCGAGAGAGGGAGGGGCGGGACCCCCCTCTCCGCCCCTTCCTGCTGAGCGAGAGAGGGAGGGGCGAGACCCCCCTCCCCCCTCTCCGCCCCTTCCTGCTGGGCGAGAGAGGGAGGGGCGAGACCCCCCTCCCCCCTCTCTGCCCCTTCCTGATGGGCGAGAGAGGGAGGGGCGAGACCCCCCTCCCCCCTCTCTGCTCCTACCTGCTGGGCGAGAGAGGGAGGGGCGAGACCCCCCTCCCCCCTCTCTGCCCCTTCCTGCTGGGCGAGAGAGGGAGGGGCGAGACCCCCCTCCCCCCTCTCCGCCCCTACCGCTCCTCCCTAGGGAGATCTCACAAGGGTGCGAGTAGACACCCCTCCTGGTGATATCCTGCTCCCTTACCGGGCATGGGGGCGAGAGGATTTCGCCCTCTACCTATCTTTCTGCGTGGTTCGATGCTACCGAACTGCCTCCCCGGGATCCTTGGGAGTACTCGGCGAATATCGGGGTTGTACACATACTTTTTAGTGTGCTTTAAGTATCACATAAGCCTTTCTAAGACATTCCAATGGTCCTGCCCAGAGTTACTTGTAAATCTACTTAACATGCCGACCGTAAAGGCTATGTCAGGTCTAGTGCAGGTTGTAGCATACATGAGACTACCTATGAGTTTGGAGTAATCCAACTGTCTAATAGATGAACCTTCATTCGGTTTCAGTCTATTGTTATAATCGTATAGAGTCTCACTACCTTTGCTATAAACGTAACTCCACTTCTCAAGTAGATTTCTAATATAGTGACTCTGATTGAGGGTAATACCCTTGTCAGTGAAGTTCACTTCCATTCCTAGGATGGTTTTCACCACGCCTAAGGCAGTCATGCTAAATTGTGTCGTCAAGACAACTTTCACGTCTTTCACCTCAGACTGATCAGTGCCCAGAATTAGCATGTCATCAATACACAAGCATATAATTGCAACTTTATTTGAACTTGTACGAACGTACAGACATTTATCTGAAAAGCTGGATTTAAAACCCAAGGCTTTAACACAAGTGTCAAATTTTTCGTGCTATAATTTAGGTGCTTGCTTCAATCCGTAGAGTGACTTAATCAACTTACAGACCTTATCTTCTAGACCTTCTATGACAAACCCTTCAGGTTGGTGCATGTAGATCACTTCGGTCAGATCTCCATTAAGAAATGCAGTCTTGAAGTCCATCTGATGAACTGTAAAGTGTTCAATATATGCTATAGCGAGAAGTATCTTAATTGTCGCATAGTGACAAACAGGTGAGTATATATCAAAGTAGTCTATTCCACTCACTTGAGTGAAGCCTTTTGCAACTAGACGTGTTTTGTATTTGGCAATACTCCCATCAGGATTAAGCTTCTTTTTTAGAACCCATTTTTTTCCAATGGTCTTAGCCCCTTTGGGCAAGTCAACCAATGTCCACGTGTTGTTCTGCAAGAGAGAGTTTAACTCTTAATCGATGGCTTCTTTCCATAATAGAGAGTCTCGAGATCGCATCGCATCCTTATAGGTGCATGGATCAGCTTCAACTTGGTAAGTCACGAAGTCTTTACCGAAGATTTGAGGCGTTTTCTCTCTACGAGATAGCCTTCTGGTATCTAAACCACTCGTGTCTACAGGCTCAGTGTCAGAGTGACGTTGACTTGGCTCAGCAGGAGGATCAAGACTAGTGGCTGATAGACCTGGAAGCGTCAGATTTTTATCCTTAAGGAACTTATCCTCAAAGAAGACAGCGTCTCTAGATTATATTACAGTGTTCGTCGAGAGATCTAGAAATTTGTCTGCAGCATTATCCTCTGCACATCCTAGATAGACACACGTATTTGTCCTAGGTCCAATCTTAGCTCTTCTAAGGTCAGGTATCCTAACATAAGCGATGCAGCCCCAGGTCTTAAGATTATCAAATCTAGGAGGTCTCTTACACCAAAGCTCATAGGGTGTCTTAGTCAACTTGGCATGTGGAACTTTATTAAGAATGTGATTAGATGTGAGGGCAGCTTCACCCCAGTAGGTCGCAGACATGCCAGCAGTCAACAACATGGAATTCAACATTTCTGTTAAAGTCCTATTTTTCCGCTCGGAAAACCGTTGGATTGGGGGAAATAAGGAGCAGTCGTTTCATGGACGATGCCATTGTTGGCAAGGAAATCTCTGAACTCTCAGGAGACGTATTCTCCTCCTCTATCACTCCTTAGCTGTTTGATTTTCAACCATAGTTTTGAATATACGAAATTTTTCAAAAGCTTCATCTTTAGATTTAAGTAGATAAATGTGACTGAATCTAGAGTAGTCGTCAATAAAGTTATCAGATACTTCCAACCTCCACGTGTGACAAAACTTTTGTAGTCACATATGTCGGAGTGTATTAACTCTAGCAAATGTGTGCTCCTAGAAACCTGACTAAAAGGTGCTCTAGTTATCTTAGTTTGAGCACAAATTTCACATTTGTCAAATCTGGTTTTTGTGTCTAAGGGGATGTTGTGAGTTCTAGCTAGCAGGAGAAGTTTTCTATAATTGATGTGTCCTAGCCTTGCATGTAAAGTCTTAGGATCGATCAAATTAGAACTAACCTGATTTACTACCTCGTTTGCTAGACTCAACCTATACATTCCGTTGACGACATACGCACAACCAAAATAGTGCGAGTGAACCATCAACATTACTCGACCACCACTAATGTTAAATGACATACCCGCATCGCATAACAAACTAATTGAAATTAAATTAGCAGCTAATGATGGTATAAATCTAACATTTTTCAAAGTAAGAGTTTTACCTGAGGAGAGCATCAAGGTAGCATTGCCGACCTTCAGCACGTCAGCAACTCCTCCATCTGCAACAGTAACAGTCTCTCAGACTGTAGTGACATCCTCCAAAAGCGCAGAATTATTG
This sequence comes from Dactylorhiza incarnata, assembly GCA_033032865.1. Lineage (NCBI taxonomy): Eukaryota > Viridiplantae > Streptophyta > Magnoliopsida > Asparagales > Orchidaceae > Dactylorhiza > Dactylorhiza incarnata. Next base: position 3,197,555 of record JAWHQI010000265.1, read on the forward strand.
CAGACGTGACATGTAGCACCTGAGTCTAGCCACCACTCGGTACTGGCCTGTCCGTTACCGACCATGGCAACAAAGTCGATGGGCGCAGTCTGATGGACCATATTGGCCCTGTTATCAGGCTTCGGTGTGCTAGGATCTCCTCTCTTGGGCTGCTTGCACTCGGAAGCACAGTGACCTCACTTATTACAATTGTAGCACTTGCCTTTGAATTTCTTTGCCTTCTTGCTCGTGTCCACAACTGCGGGTGCACTGGGTAGCAATCTAGTCTTGCCGAGCTTAAACTTATGCTTAGGATGCGTGACCATGTTGGCAGCAGAGGACTGCTTGCTAATGTTCTCCCTAGCGTGTCGAGTCCTGTTCTCATCCTCAATGCAGATGAAGCGCTTGAGGTCTTTAAGACTGACCTTCGTTTTCTTCCGATACATCTCCATTTTAAAGGAGTACTACGCCGACGGGGGATTGAAGATAATAGCTCCTGCAACAAATCCATCTGGTAGTGGGATGTTCTCACTGTTCAGCTTGTCCACCAGATTCTCAAAATCGGCGACCTGTGGTAGGATTTCCCTTTCCTCAGTGAAGGTGAAAGTCATAAACTTGTCCACGAGGTGCGTCTTGGACATGTTCTCCTCTTCCTTGAATTGATCCTCCAGAGTATCCCAGATTTCTTTGGCGGTCTTCAGTTTGTTGTACGTCTCAGCAAGCTTGTTGGAGAGGTAGTTCAACAGGTAGTCGCGTCAGAAATCTTCATTTTCAACCCACTAGGCCTCGCCATCTGTCCCAAGAACGTCAGCACATACAGACAGAACGGTGTAGAACACGTTCAGGTACTTCATGCCGAACTGCGTGTTCCGCTTCCATGCACAGAATTCAGAATTGGAGAATTTCTCCAATTTGATCATTGGAACAGGAGTAGTGCCCTTCGACATTGTGTCTCTTTCCAAAACAATAGATTTCTACTAGCAACCTAATGACGAGCAGAAAACTAGAAAAAGATCACCTGAAGCGCATAGAGGCGAGAACAAAAATTCTTCGGATCCAATCCAGTACTTGATATGCTCCACTTCACTGGCCGAAGAGTAGAGTCACGCTAGCACCAAACGGCAAAGAACCAGAATATCCGAAAAAGAGTCACCAGGAGAAAAAAAACTGTCATAATTCCGATATCGAGAAAAACTGCGACGGGACAGTTACTGTTCTTGCGATCGACGAAGAGAGACTGTCGATCGACGAAGAGAGCCTTCCGATCGACGAAGAGAGCAGCGCGATCGACGAAACAGTTATGTCATGCGATCGACGAAGAGAAACAGCGCGATCGACGAACGGATGCCTGCGACCGACGAACGGAAGCTGCGATCGACGAACAGAACCTGCGATCGACGAACAGAAGCTGCGACCGACAAACAGAACCTGCGACCGATGAACGGAAGCTGCGATCGATGAACAGAACATGCGATCGATGAACACAACCTGCGATCGACGAATCAGACCCTGCGATCGACGAAAAGAGCGGTTGCAGAAAACTCACGATCGACGAATCAGCGGACTTCCGTCTTGCGCTCGACGAAACCGGTGGCCTTTCTCCTTGCGCTCGATGAATCGGCTGACTTTCTCCTTGCGCTCGACAAATCGGCGGACTTCCTTCTTGCGCTTCGACGAAACCGGCGGCCTTTCTCCTTGCGCTCGACGAATCGCGATGAAGAAGCGCGATCGGCGGTTGCAGTAGAACTGCCCTCGCAGGAAAAACGGCGGCCTTCCTCCTTCACGATCGGCGACGATGAGAACGACAGGGGCGACCTTCTTCTTCGTCGCAGGGAGTCGAGCGGTGAGAGCCAACCGCCTGGAAGCGATCGGGAAGAATGCCCGGTGCTATCGGAGGAGAGCGACGGGATGCATGCCTTTCTTCCTCCTTGCGATCAACGAAACGACAGCAGTGGTTTCTCTCTCGCGATCGGCAGAAAACCAAATAGGAGAAGGGCGGTTACAGGAATTCCGGCTAGGGCTCACGAGAGACCTTTGAGAATGTTAGAATGGTGCTCGAAGCATCCGAGTGAGTGTCTAGTTTGGAACACTCTACTCGTTGCCCCTAGCAGGGTATTTATAGGCAAACCCTAATTCCCCGGCGGGTGCGTGGATTCCTAACGGGTCCTAACCTACCGCTAAGCATTCGTTAACCCGTTATATTCAATATACCTCAACACATATTTCCCGTGCGAGCAAAGAAATTTGTTGTTAGGTTTGCCCACCCATCCCTGCTAAAGTGTGCGGTTGGTCGATTACCCAACTCTATTTTTTTCAAGCACAAGTCACAAAAAATCAAAAGATCGTTGGTGTACAACCCTTATTCTCCGAGGGTAGGACCCACTCAAGGCCACGTAGGCAGGTCAAAGTCAAAGAGGCAAGACAAATCAGCCAGCAGGAGCAAAAGAAGGTTGACGAGTATTGGCTAAATACTCGCCAGAAGGGCGACTATGGTCGAAGATACGTACCGAGTATCCCGTATGTCGCCCCAAAGTGTCCGGCAACCACAGAAGACCTGAGCGAGTATCAGCCAGGCTTGTGCGAGCAGCAGCAGATACTCGCCAGATGGGCGACTATGGTCGAAGATACTCGCCGAGTATCCCATATGTCGCCAGGTCAGGGCTGGGCTATAAAAACCCCCCCTACCCCTTGGTTGCCTATAAATAGGACCCCAGTGGTACTTGGATTGGCACCTGTGCTTGAGCTTCTGGAACCCCATTTCCGAATTCTTGAGCCCGTCACCCCTGCTTGCTAGCCAAGTCGGTGCCTTCCTCGTACCTTGCTCGGCCATTCTTTGGTCTTGGAGGGGAAGTCTCTTCGGAGCTTCTGGGTACGTGGTGGGACCTCCCTGCCGCAGCACCTGGGGTCCTGTTTGTTGCTCTTCTAGCTTCTTCGTCGTTGCCAGCCAAGCCATCTCGTCGGGCTGCTGGGCGAGTAGCCTCCGGCTGCATCGGTCCGAATCTTGAGGTCAGGATTTTCCTGGCGTCAACACTTTGGTGCGGTGAGCGTGGACCGTAGTCGTTGGAAGAAAGTTCGGCAAGAAGGCGAGATGGTCGTAGGTGGCGACCATGAGGAGGAGGTCGGCAACTCGACGGGAACTGGCAGGTTCGTGACGCTGGAGGTTTTCGAAGCCTTCGCGCAGCGCATGGAGGGAGCCATGCGAGCAGCGCTTCAGCCGCGCGCCGAGGTCACGGCGACCTCGCCGCATCGCCCAGTTCCATCCGAGGGAGGGAGTCCCCCCCGGCGAGCAGGAAAGGAGCACATGGAGGATACTCGCCCATATGGCGAGTATGGTGGTGATACTCGCCAGGTTGAGGATCGTCGCCGGGCAGGAGGGAGGAGCCCCTTCTGCGAGGAGATCATTGTCGCACCGATGCCAGTCATAGATCCCGCGATGAATTATTGCTCGGGGAGAGACGACTCTATCCGTCGAGGGAAGAGACGTAACCGGAGGAATAGCTGGAGGAGGTATAGGGATCGAGTCAGCCAAGGATGTCAAAGAAGTATCAAGGCCGGGGAAGTAGGAGTGAGTTTTGGAGAAGCGGGGCTCGGATCTTTCCGCAAAGCGAATTTCCACCAAGCCTACCGCCAAGACGTCGCTCCAACCTCTCAAGCGCCATCCCCGCTAGAAGAAAACACTTTCTCAGAGGAGGGCATGTTAAGGGATGAGAATCCCTTCCATGAGGCCCATGTGATTGATGCGATCGTCGAAGACTTCACCGTCAACCGAATCCTGGAATGCAACGGGGGATCTGTCCATGTCATCTTTACGTCATTCTCACGAACACGTTTGACGACCTGGAGAGCAAGGCGAGAAGGATGACGATCCTGGATGACTCCCCTTTTTGATTTCTCAGGTAAGCGAAAGAAGGCGGACGTGACAGGAAAAGCAGCCGCCGTCGGGAAGCTCATTCCAAGACGGGAAGAACCCTTCATCGTGAAGGGGAGCTGTTAGGAAACACCCGGAAAGGCGATAACCTGAAAAGGCGGGAGTATGTATACATCTCACCTCTGTAAATGTATTATCCATAAATAAAATAATCACCTCCCTGAAACATGGGAAATGGTGAGTCTTTTGTCACTTCCAGATACGTGTTTTCACGAAAAAGAAGAAGTCAGGTGAAGTCAATCTCCACGCTAGGTTGGAAAATGAGCCTCCGACTTGACCCTTGTAAAAACTCAGAGCGGATGATGGGACAGTGCCTCGGATGTGCGTTCCCTTAAGACCAAGCCTCTGCAATGACGGCCGAGATCAGCTCCCCCCTTGCATGTTGGCCGCGGTTCCCACCGACTGCATTTCTCATCCGACTGTAGAGATTACCGGGAAGAAGTCTGGACGCCGACCTTCCGATTCGGCGAATGAATGATCGATTTCACTAGCTCAGGGGACCCTTGAAAAAAGGCGTCGTGTACCCTTGAAAGCTGAAAAGCTCGCAGCAAAGCATTTCCTTTTCTAAATTACTGTGTTAGATCATATGAGTTGTTGTGCCTAAAGTGTGCTTAACTCCCTGCTAAACTCGTTGAGCAACAGGAAGCAGGTCCGATCCACATCCAGCATCCAAGTAGGAGGGAGGCCTCGGGATGTTGTATCCCCTTGGATCTCCCCGACTGCCACTCCCTGCTTGACGTCGTCCTACATCGACATTCGCCGCCGCAGGTTGGAAGACGAGCCTCCGACTTGACCCTTGTAAAAACTCAGAGCGGATGATGGGACAGTGCCTCGGATGTGCGTTCCCTTAAGACCAAGCCTCTACAATGACGGCCGAGATCAGCTCCCCCCTTGCATGTTGGCCGCGGTTCCCACCGACTGCATTTCTCGTCCGGCTGTAGAAATTACTAGGGTAAAGTCTGGAAGCCGATACTCCGACTTGAGACGAGGAGGAGACCGACTCGATCGACCAAAAGACAAAGGCATCCAAGCATCCAAGTGATAGGATGAAGGCTCCTGGGTGTTGTGCTCCTGTGGGATCGACCCGGCGGCCTTTCCTTACTTGACGTCGGCCTTTGAAGGTAGCAAGCATCCAAGTTGTAGGATGAAGGCCCTGGGAGTTGTGTCCCCGCGAGACCTGCCCGGCTGCCATTCCTTACTTGGCGTCATTCTCCGTCGACATCAGGTTTTAGAGTAGGAGGGAGGCCTCAGGATGATGTCCCCCCGGGCCTCCCCGATTGCTAAACCCTACTTCTTCCTTCCCTTGAGGAGCTCCGTTGATTATTGCCTAAATCCTAATAACATTCGTCACTAGGTACAGATCAAGGCCTCAAGATGAAGTCTGCAGGTGCGAGTATGATGGTGCGAGTATCCATACTCGCCGAAATCCTAGGAGCCTAGCGAGCACTCAACCTCGCCTCGAACCTAGGAGCCTAAAACAACATATAAGCAAGGAAGTAAAAGCACAGAAGGAAGGAATAGGCGAGTAAGAAACTTGTCAAAATTCCTTTTTCATTTTTACAAAAAATCTGTACATGCTGCAGGTGTACAAAAAGGTCGCCGGGCGAGCAAAAAAGGAGCCCGGGCGACTAGGCGACATCCTCGCCATCAAATATCTACGGCTGACTCGTCGCCATCATCGCCGTCATCGTCATCGTCATCATCATCATCATCAACCTCATCATCGTCGTCCTCGGCATCGCTAAGTCGCGGCGATGATGCTCGCAGGGGGGAGGTGGACTCCTCGGCGAGTATGGCCGGGATAAGGTCTCCCACCGTCAATCCCATAGCCTCCGGCTTCAAAAGATCATCTGCCTTCAGCTAATTTAGGATGACCTCTCCGGTTGCTCGCGCGATCTCCCGGCGAATATGGGGCATGTCGTCGCCATGCATCCTGACCTGCTTGACGAACCGATGAGGGCCCGACCCCGCCGGCTGTTGCTCGGCAGGCCGAGTTTCTAGCTCGGCGATGCGGATTTGGGCGGCTTCCAAGGCCGAGCGAGTATCCTCCAGCTCCTTCTCGGCCTGGGACAGTCTCTTCGCCGATTCCAGCTCGGCAGCCTATAGAAGACAAAAAGAAAGAAGGTAAAGCTTGACATCGTATAAAGAGGCGAGTATTCCAGAAAGCGCGAAAAGTCGCAAAGACGAAGTACCTCGAACCCATTGATCCTCTCCGTCATGGCGATCATTTTCGGCCCCTGCACCTTGATCGCCTCCTCGTACATCAGCAGCCGCTTCGCTGTTGAATGTGCGAGCTCGGCAGTTCGCAAGATTGAGCGCGAGGTTTGATGAGCAAGATGCTCGGCAGAGGCCTCCTGCAGCAGCTCGGCGTCAGTACGACTGTAGATCGCATGGAGCACATCGAAGGCCTCCCCCTTGTCCTCCCAGTCCTCGGACCAAACGGGGAGGTTCGAGCTCAGAGTCACCTCGTGAGCGCGATCAGACCAGGTCACCAATGGGCGACCAAAGTCGTCCTCGCCACGGGTGCCCTCGTTGAAGAAAGGATGGTTGCTCGGCTCGCCAGCCTCCGAGGGATCCGCCTTCTTGCCCAGATCCCTGTGGGCGACCTCCTTCTTCTGTCTCTTGGGCTCAGAGGCCTTAGCCTTGCCCGTTCGCTTCTTCGAGGTCCCGGCCCCACCACCGGCGACATCCAGATCGTCACCTCCTGGCGACAAGTCGATTGGGGAGGAGTCCCCAACCTCGCGCGCCGAGGTTCTCGCACCCCCTTGGGCGACAGTGGTCGCCTTCGCCGCGAGGGGAAGAGCATCACGCGGAAGAGCCTGCACGCCTGTAAGAAGATCGAAGATTAGTCGCCAGAACGAAGCCTTAGGGCGAGTATGTCTGATGCTCGCACGAAGGATACCTTCCCCTGGGCGAACTTCCGTAAGCTCGTCTACTCGCCTCCTCCAAAGTATCACGTCGAAGCGACGATTCCTGAAGCAGGCGAGCAGCTTCACCTGGTCCTCGGTGAGCCAGGGAACCGTGAAGACGTTCTCTGAAGGTTGAATGGGCGAGCTGGAGATGCCCGCGAAGTCGCCCTCAACGGCGACTATCCGCTCGACCCAGCGATGGTTCTTATTTGAAGTCCCCGCCAGTGTACAGACGTGACTGCACAAGAAGATGACGCCCTCGCCGGTCGCCATGATGGTGAATATTCGCCTAAAGACCGAAAGGTCGAAGACGATGTTCTGCTCCCGAAGGTAGCACAGGAACCCCATGATCATTGCCACTCCGTTGGGATTGATCTGGGCGGGCACTATCCCATAGAACACGAGTATCTTCCGAAACTCGGGCCATATGGGAAGTCGCAGGCCGACCTCGAAGTGTCGGATTGGGAAGATCATCGCCATCTGCGAGGAGGTGTTTAGTCGCTCAGTCAAGATCCGAGTATCTCCCTATACTCGCCAAGACAGAAGCTCGTCGAATAACGGTTGGATGTTTCTTTCCGAGCAACTCCGTTACTCGCAAAGAGCGGGGATTGTGTACAACCCTTATTCTCCGAGGGTAGGACCCACTCAAGGCCACGTAGGCAGGTCAAAGTCAAAGAGGCAAGACAAATCAGCCAGCAGGAGCAAAAGAAGGTTGACGAGTATTGGCTAAATACTCGCCAGAAGGGCGACTATGGTCGAAGATACGTACCGAGTATCCCGTATGTCGCCCCAAAGTGTCCGGCAACCACAGAAGACCTGAGCGAGTATCAGCCAGGCTTGTGCGAGCAGCAGCAGATACTCGCCAGATGGGCGACTATGGTCGAAGATACTCGCCGAGTATCCCATATGTCGCCAGGTCAGGGCTGGGCTATAAAAACCCCCCCTACCCCTTGGTTGCCTATAAATAGGACCCCAGGGGTACTTGGATTGGCACCTGTGCTTGAGCTTCTGGAACCCCATTTCCGAATTCTTGAGCCCGTCACCCCTGCTTGCTAGCCAAGTCGGTGCCTTCCTCGTACCTTGCTCGGCCATTCTTTGGTCTTGGAGGGGAAGTCTCTTCGGAGCTTCTGGGTACGTGGTGGGACCTCCCTGCCGCAGCACCTGGGGTCCTGTTTGTTGCTCTTCTAGCTTCTTCGTCGTTGCCAGCCAAGCCATCTCGTCGGGCTGCTGGGCGAGTAGCCTCCGGCTGCATCGGTCCGAATCTTGAGGTCAGGATTTTCCTGGCGTCAACAGTTGGCCTCCCAATTTGCGCTAACACCACCTTCTTTATGTTTACCCATAATGTATATACTGCATGTAAGGAAAAATAAAACCAAATAATCACATATCCACATAAATCAACACACATACACACATACAACACAAACACAACACATATACACAAACACGCAACATATACAAGACACACAATAAAACAACACTTAACACACACACACACACACACACTTAACACAAAAAAACACTTAACACACACACACACACACAACATACTCACACACATTCACATACACAATCACATACACACATATGCTCTCAACTACACACATACATACACAAACACACACTCATATACTCATAAGTCTACACATAATAAATCAACACATACTCACACACATTCACATACACAATCACATACAACCAAACATAAATAATCACACACACACACACACACTCAACTACACGTACACATAAATAATCACATACACACATACACACCCACACTCAACTGTACACACACACACACACACTCACACACTCATATACTCATACACATTCACATACACAATCACATACACACTATAACACCTCAATTTCCAGTGCACTGAAATCAGTAAGTTGTGGTTTTAAAGCTAACGCCCGACGTTAGCCCAAGTCGTTCGTCGAACGTAGGAAGCCGTTCATCGAACGCAACTTGCTAGCCGTTCGTCGAACGCAGACAGCCATTCGTCGAACGCAGCTTTCTAGCCGTTCGTCGAACGCAGCCAGTCGTTCGTCGAACGCAGGCTTCAGATCATTCATCGAACGCAGGCAGCCGTTCGTCGAACGCAGCTTTGTCGAACGCAGGCTGCAGAGAGTTCGTCGAACGCCGGCCGACGAACTCCAGGCCATTCGTCGAACGCCGATCGTAGAACGTCATCGGGCTTTAAGCGGCTGTGGATAAACTCAGCCACCGCCTTAGGGGCTAACGTCCGACGTTAAGTGCTAATGTCGGCGTTAGCTAAGAAAATATATAAGGCAGCAAAATCTGACTTTTCTTCTCATTTTCTCAAAGACCCTCTGCATTTCTGAAAGCTCTGGGAAGGAGATTAGTTGGAGGTGAGCCTTTTGCTTGTGTTGAGAGCAAATTCGTGGGGGAGATTGATTGCGTGTTTGCCATCGTCGATCTAGTGGAGAGGAAGCTGTTTCAAAAGAGTCCAGCCAAGTACCTCTCAGATCTATGGCACCGAAACGAGCGTTGAGGGTAACGATTCTCCTTCCTCATCTCTGGACACGTTCGTCCTTTGATTTGCATAGTAGTAGGCAGATTTCCACTAGCGTGTGGATAGATTTCTGCCGACGGGTCGATGTTATCCCCGTAGAAATTGCATATAGAGTCCAGAATTGAAGTACGAGCATAGGCATGCTGTGTGAAGCCCATCTGGACAGGTTGGTCTGGATTGGTGATGTTGATATGTTATTGCACTCCGGAGAAGACTCCGTGATCTATGCTGTGTTTTTCGGGTTCTGTGTACTGATTCGTACTGCAAAGAGGTTTGGAGGTGTTTCCCAGAAAATACCCGGAAAAAGGGTAGCAGAACTGGGTTCTGTCGCTAACGTCGGGCGTTAGAGCTAACGCCGGCGGTAGCTCCCAGTGAGTTGTGTGGAAGCCTGTGAAGCCTATGTCCATGAACTGGGTTGAGCAGCAGAAGCTGGAGGACCGCGTACCTCGCTTCGTTGACCTTGCGGGTCAAGAGCGGGTTAGGGAAAGTCGTACCCGTTTTAGGTTGATATAATCCCTAATATTATGAGCGCGGGCATCTGGCGGGACCAAAACCCCACCCTTAGCCATCTTGTGAAGAGGATTGCAACCTCGGGTCACGATGTGCCGTTTGGGACTAGAACTTGTCAAGGTCGGCCAACCTTGACGAGAAAAGCTCTTGTAGATCCAAGTTGAAAAAGGGCTTGTCGATGGCGTGCCGAGAGTGCACAAAGCGTGGTGTGACTTGATGTCACTATGTGATGAATGTTTTTATGCGGTGCTTAGACGCACCTGTGAAATATATACTGATATTGCTTGCTTGCAGGGAAGGAGCACCGCCTCCCCGAGCATGGGGTGGGGTCGTTATAAATCTGGGTCAGCTAAAGCTGACCAGTTACTTGTTTTCCCACCGCTTGGTGAATTTGTTTGTACAGGTCCTGGCGAGACTAGCGGGAAATAGCGGGTTGAAGCCCCTGCTGCTGTGCTGTGCTGGCCCTCGAAGGCCAAAACTTTTGTTTACTGTTTTCATGTGTGGCCGGCCTGCGCGCCAATGTTTGGAAGCCACCTTTATTATGTAAACAAATCTTGTAAAGATTTTGTAATGTATTTCATTCCTAGTAGCTAATGTGGGCATAGTATAGACTGGTTTTAAATGAAATTAAATGCTTCCATTGTGTGACTCTGTGTGCTGAGATAGTTATGTTATTAACTGTTTAATGCTAATTAAGTAACGCGCTCTTCTGTTCGTTTCATATGGTGTGGGGTCCCGACCGGACCTACTGCTATATGTTATATAACAGAGAGGGTGTTACACACACACACACACACACTCAACTACACATACACAAAAATAATCACAGACACACACACACACACACACACACTCAAATGCGCGCGCACACACACACACTCACTCACTCATATACTCGTATACTCATAAGCCTACACAAATCTACACAAGCACATACACAATAATCAACACATACTCATCATAGCTTTGAAAGGGGAAGAAGATATACCTGCTGAGTTTTACTGCTGCAGATCAGGGATCAAGCCTCAAGGCGGTGTGCAGGCGGTAGCTCTTTGCAAAATCGGGAAGAGGACTGAGCTCTGTGCAAAATCGGGAAGAAAGGTGAGCTTTGAATGGCAGAGAAGATGCAGAAAACACAGAAAAAATGGAAAAAATGAAGGATGTGATCGTCTATGTGAGATGCAGAAAAAAGGGGGAGGCTACTGTCGTCTATGTAGAAAACGCAGAAAAAATGTACCTGTTGTCGTCTATGTAGATCCCGGAAGAAGCAAAGCGGGGAAGCTAACGGGAGCCGTGGATGCAGTCGGAGAAGACGAGCCCTGCAAATCCTTGGCTGTCGTGGATGCCGTCGGAGAAGCAAGTTGTGGATTCCGTTAGAGAAGAGGAGTTCGTGGATGCCGTCGGAGAAGAGGAGTTCGTGGATGCCGTCGGAGAAGAGGAGTCGTGGATGCGGCGAGCTTTGGATGTCGTTGGAGAAGATGCGGCGGGATGCAGATCCTCCTCGCGACGGGAGAGACGCCAGAGGAGTCGCTCTGCCTGATGCCCTCGGAGAAGAGCCCCAGAAATTTCTTCCTCCTCCGTAAACACGACAAACTGGAGCTCACTCTGCGGGATTGGGGATGCGAAATTTTTTACGCCGGAGAGTTTACGCTCGATTCGAAAAGAAAGCGGAAATACAAACAAAAAAATGGAGGAGCAGTGCTTTTGCCTTAAACGGACTGGCGTGAAAAGCCAAACCAAATGAAGCCTTAATTGATTTTAGATTGAAGTTAAATTTAGAGTAAATTGATGATAACTCACATTTGCTTTTTCACGTAGTCAATAAACTCCATAATTTTTAGAAATAGGTTTATACCCACCCCGCTTTTCTTTTTCACCGTAGTCGGTATTCCGTAACCATATAATCTTTAGAAATAACAAATAAGTGTATAATACCACTCACAAAAATTATTATACAGCTATTTCTAAATATTAGGGATATTATTGACTATGGGGAAAAAGATAAGGGAGATTATACAACTATTTATAAAAATTATGGGAGAATGGACTATGATGAACAAGATAAAAGGGATTATGCACCTATTTCTAATAACTAGGGGGTTGATTATTGTGAAAAAGATAAGGGAGTGTTATCACCAATTTACTATTAAATTTAAAGTAATGTTAAAAGCAGTCTTATTCTCGCTATTTTAACCCCATTAAAAACCTACAAAACTCTTATTTTGCTCCTTCTAATAAGCTTTAATTGCACCCTAAGAAAAAACGCCAAACCCTATCGTGGACGCACGAGCAATTGCAGCGCCCGTTCCCAGAGTTTGCCTCCGCATTACATGATGTGCGATCATCTTCTTCGTTCGGTCCATGTGTTCAAACCCTGGTCCCAGTTTGACGACTTTTCGGTCCCAGTTTGAAGGCATTTTGAAGATTCATTCGTAAGAAGTAGATAATATTCATTTCTTATAATATTTTTTTTATACTATAATGATAACATGACCAATTATGTACGTGTTGATGTAGACGCTCGATATTTTGAAGACTATGATTGCAACTAGTTAATTTTGAAAGATCGACATTCATTTCAATACAACATGTTGTGCTGAGAATTGTGAAGTGAGCTAGCGCAGGCGCTAGCGCTAGCGCCGGCGCTAGCCCAACTTCCAGGTGGCGGCTCCGGAATCTATCTATAAATAGGGGGCAATCCCCCCTACAGAGATACCAGAAGAAAGAGGTCGACTTGGGCGGTCTCAATTGGCGGTCTAAGTTAGAGCGAACTTGGAGTAAGTTCGGCAGGAGAGCTTGGGCGGTCTAATCTGGCGGTCTCAAGTAGGAGTGAACTCGGAGTGAGTTCGGAGCGACCTAGAGCGAGGTTTGCGACTTGTGTGAGACCGCAAGGTAGCGCCGACGGTAAGAGATAGCGCAGACGGTAGCAGCATGTGTTGAATTGGCGGTCTGCATCTGCGGTCTGTCAAGGAGAGAGTGCGAGCAGTGAGCTCACGCGGCTTGGAGATAGCGCAGGCGCTAGCGAGGAGAGAAGAAACAGACTCTGTCTGCGACCAATTGTTTCTTACTTTCGGCTGCTGTGAATCAAGTTGCATGCAACTTGTATTCAACCTGTTTCCACTTGTAATTGTTGTAGCTACTTGCCAAGTAATAAAGAAGTGTTTTTATGTTCATTCTTGGTGTGCTTGTCTCAGTGTTCCATAGATCTTAAAAATTTCACATGTTGAATAGTTTTTATGAACTTTAAACCGCTATTATGAAAAACATTGAACTGTATATGAACTCTTTTTATATATTGTTGATCTCTATTGCATTTATATTTTTGTAATAAATTGAGGTATGGATAAAAAATTGAACTACGAATAAAAATGGACTACTAATAAATATTTACGGACTGTAAATAGCAATGAACTTCAAGTAGAGAGAATGAGACTGCTTTTAACATTACTCTTAAATTTAAGATCAACTACAAATGAGGTGAACATGAACTTTTAAAATCATTTATTACCTATTTGTTGCAATGTACCTTTCTCAATTTATGAATTTAATACATGATAGTGTAATGATTGAATTTATTCTAATACATAATGTAGAAGGTGTGAGCGATTCTATCAACTTCTTAGCCATATAATATTGGGGAAAAGTTATTCAAATAGTTTATTAATTTCATTTGAAGAGCACTGTATTAGGTTTGAGTTCTCCTTTTAGATGAATTAACATGTTGCGGTGAGCGCCGAAAAGCTCGATCTCGTTTCGATCATCACAATGCCGTTTGGATGCGATTTGAAGTTGCTTTAAGATACTCAAGTTTTGGACGGCTTTACTTTCTTAGATATATATATATATGATATTGGATATTATGGTTGGCTTAAAGAGCTCATTACATCTCTCTTACTCGTAGATATGACACATGAAATCTCTCCCCACATTTTTCAGTCTCTCTCGATCCATGCACTTATTCATTAGAGAAATGATCGAGGGGTTGCTTGCTCCAAGGATGCGCAGCAATGCGGATGGCCTACAACGACAACAATGGTATTTTGTGTGATTTGTGGAGTGTACTGGATGCAACAATGATGATACATGCGGGACCACATTAGTTTGCATAGGGCGCTGTCGCGAAGGTCGGACAATGCTCTACTAACTTGGATCCAGGGCAGCGGTGTGTTGGTTGGAGACGAGTGCAAGGTTCATGACATTGTGGTGCACACAATGTCATGAGTGCATGAGGAATATTATTATATCGGCATATGCACATAAATTGCGTATAAGTCGGGCGAGTATAGGTCTTTGTTGGCATAGCCAGTGAGGCAGTTTTGTGATCGTGGTGTTGCCGGGTCATGTATCTGGTGGACGAGTCATCAAAGATTTTGGCGATCATCGACTTGGGTTTAGGGTGCATTGGTTGCAACATCACCAAAGATAGTTCAATGCATGGATGTATCTTTGTCGTCTCGGGTTGGAGATTGGTAGAGCGGTATTTTGGAGGAACTACTATTAAACTTATCAATTTTATTAAAGTTGACTACGATGAATATTTTTTTAACAAAAATTAAATATTTTTCACATTAATTAATTGATAGCATATTTATTTTTATTTTTAAGCTATATTAATTAATTGATAAAGACCGAAACTCCTAGTGATAATCAATGGTCTTAAAGGAGAGAAAACTTTTGAGTTGAGGAGTAGGGTGCGCGGAGGATAAATTATTTTTTGAAAAATGAATTTATTTGTTAACTTTTTTTAATTTTTTAAAAAACAATTAACGAAATATTAATTTATGTATTTTTACGGTCATTTTAAGTACTTATATATATATTTGGGTGAAAATGTGTGAAAATAAAGTTGTAGAAAAATGTGTATATTTTTAAACTATTTTACAACTGTATTTTTGAGGCAAAAGTAAGTGTATAAATACAGTCCATTACAATTGTATATGACGTTACAATCATATTTTTGCAAGAAAATATAGTTACACAGAATGCTTATTATGTGTTGAGCGCACAAAAAATTCTCCCAAAAAAAATGTACAAATGAAGATTCAAGGGTGCCAGGTGAAGTGGGATCTATTTTGAGCTGAAGATGGGTTGGATCTCCATCCAGTGGTTCAGCTGAATGCACGGATTTTAAAATCTATATAGCAATGGATTTGAAACGCGAAATAGATCCTCTCGGACCTCTCCCCCGTAACTCCGTTTGACCCGAAATAGAGATTTCCGTCCAAAAATATGTACACCATTCCGTATAAGCTACGGATGCCGACAGGTGGAGGTGGACGGCGGTGCACGGAGACGTTTCCTTATAAAACAGGGCCCTAGATTCACGGGGATGCGCTCTCTTTCCTCGCCGGTCTCTCCCTCGTGCTCCTCCTCCTTTCTCCGATTCTTCTTCATCCATTCCCTGCCAGCTACTTGAGGAGATCCAGCTCAATCCCAAGGGCTCATAGAGTCATAGCTCCTCCTCCTCCTCCTCGCGCCTCGTCCGCAGATCCTGGTTGATATCTAGGAAAGACGGTGGGCGAGGTGGTGGAGGGGCCGTTTGTGCGCCGGAGAAAGTGGACAGCGGCGGAGCGATGCAGGAGGCCAAGGGAATGCTTGGCTGCTTCTCCTCTCCTCTATGATCTTGCCGACCGGCGTTCTCGTAAGAGGTGGGCTTATAGCTGGGTGGGTGCGGAACTGCATGAGATATCTGGTTACTTCTTTCTCTGCTGCGGTTTCGAAGAGTGGAGGGAGGGACAGCGGTCTTGTTATTAGGAGCAGAGGTAGATGGGGCAAATGTGGCTGATTCCCTTTTAGATCTGCCCGGATTTTCTCTATTTTTGTTTCAGATCTGGGAGAATTCCTTTTAAAGGAGGGCATTTAAAATTTGGGGGGACTGAAGTTGGAGCGTAAGGACGCACTTTTGGGGATATAAGGTTTTGAGATCTGAAGGGAGGATCGAGATGCAGCAGGATCAGAGGAAGGTGTGATATTTCGTGATCCGTTCTTTTTTATCTTCCTCTTTTACTACCATTCTTTATTTGGATCTGATCACGGCGGCAAGCATGCCGTCTGGTGATGGAATTGGGATTGATTCGATCTTTTGGGTGTCGTGATAAGCGGCAAAGACTTGCAGCAGGTTTGGTGATTGCTGCTGGCATGAGCCCTCATCTTGAAGTCTCTTATTGTTCTTCATGAATGGTTCTTCTGTCTGGAACGTTGACTAGGATGTGAAGTGCTTTCCATGAAATTGTGTTTTATCCATCTAAAATGTTCGTTGATTAAGAGTTCGATTGTCGGGCTACATCTTTTTTGGCCTTTAGGGTTTCATTGCTCATCATCTTTCTGTGTCATTTAGCTACCTTTTACCTATTTCTTCGATTTTCTTATACTACACCGGGCCTAACCTAAAATAAGCCGCTGAAATTTACTTTTTTTCCCATATTATTTACTCACATTGTGAATCATTTCTGATCTAAATTTTGTAGAGTGCACCAGAGATGGAGTTTTTCACAGAATATGCGGATGCCAACAGATACAAAATTCAGGAGGTTGTTGGTAAAGGAAGCTATGGAGTGGTTTGCTCAGCAATAGACACTCATACTGGGGGAAAAGTGGCAATCAAGAAAATTCATGATATTTTCGAGCACATCTCAGATGCCGCCCGAATTCTCCGTGAGATCAAGCTTCTTAGGCTTCTCAGGCATCCCGACATTGTAGAGATAAAGCACATCATGCTTCCCCCATCAAGAAGAGATTTCAAAGATATTTATGTTGTTTTTGAGCTCATGGAGTCTGATCTTCATCAAGTTATCAAGGCTAATGATGACTTGACAAAAGAGCATTACCAGTTCTTTCTCTATCAGCTCCTTCGTGCTTTGAAGTATATCCATACAGGTTATCCCCATCACCTTTGTTCCATAAGTTGGTTGAGTTCATGTAATGTTTTATTCTTTATTAGGTTTTAAAATGAATTTAATGTGTATATGCAGCTAATGTTTACCATCGAGATTTAAAGCCCAAGAACATATTAGCAAATGCAAACTGCAAACTCAAAATTTGTGATTTTGGATTAGCTAGAGTTGCATTCGGTGATACCCCCACAACGATATTCTGGACGGTATACTTTTTATTAGCTAGTTTTCTTGAATTTTCATCATTTTTTTTGCTATTTCTTGATTTTCATGAAAGATTTCTTATTTGATTGAATGATGTCATATACAGGATTATGTTGCCACGAGATGGTATAGGGCCCCTGAGCTATGTGGCTCATTCTTCTCCAAGGTAATTTTTTTAGTCCACGGAAACCGCAAGTGAATTTTCAATTATGAATGCTGTTGAAAGTGTTGTAGAAGCAGAATATGGAGTATTGTAAGAAATTGAATTCACTTATATTGCATAATAGAAGAAAGAATATTATAGCTTGTTCATTTCTCTATAAGCAACATTTATTTGTGCTGCAGTATGCCCTTTACTCTCTCTCGCTCTCTCTGTTTATTAGTACTAGTTTATTTGTGCTGATATAGTAGTCCTAGTTTATTAGTACAAAATGTAAATATACGAAGCGTTCACTTTGTTAAACTTGCAATTGCAATGTTAAGAGTATGATTGCATGTAAATATACGAAGCGTTCACTTTGTATGTTTTACTTTGTTAAATTAGTAACTAGAATGTTAAAAATATGATCACATGATACTTTCTAGTGATCAAAAAAATGTTTGTTCAGGCATTATTTTGAACTCCCCGCAAGCTGAAAATTTATTTATCAGGTATTTCATATTGATTTAATTTCTATTGTATATGGATGCATATTATGGATTGGAATAATTTAAGTGACATGTTCTGCATTTGCAGTATACACCGGCCATTGACATTTGGAGTATAGGTTGCATTTTCGCCGAGGTTTTAACCGGGAAGCCTTTGTTTCCTGGAAAAAATGTAGCCCATCAATTGGATTTGATGACCGATCTTCTTGGCACACCTTCTATGGATACCATTACTCGGGTATGCAGTTTACTGTGTATAGTATGCGAGGTGTTCTAATTTCAATTTAGAAAGCTAAATTTTCTTTTGTCTAAAATAGGTAAGAAATGAGAAGGCAAGGCGGTATCTGAGCAGCATGAGGAAAAAACAGCCTGTGCCATTTTCACAGAAATTTCCAAATGCTGATCCTTTGGCACTGAAGCTCTTGGAAAGACTTCTAGCGTTTGATCCAAATGACCGACCAACTGCTGAAGAGGTATGATTATACTCTATGGGAAAAATTAAATTTTGTAGTTGATGTTTTCCATGATGTTTTTATATATATATGATTTCTCTACTAACTTATTGTGTGGTTACAGGCATTGGCTGATCCGTACTTTAAAGGATTGTCTAAAGTGGAGAGGGAGCCCTCATGCCAACCAATCACAAAAATGGAGTTTGAATTTGAGAGGCGAAGAGTGAGTAAAGAAGATATTAGGGAACTCATCTTTCGTGAGATATTGGAATATCACCCTCAACTTCTCAAAGATTACATAAATGGAACTGAGAGAACAAACTTCCTTTATCCTAGGTGATATTTTTTGTTATATAAACTGAATGAGTCAATTGAATGAGTTATTATATGCCTAACATTGATGATGTTTGTATATTAATCATGCAGCGCTGTTGATCAATTCAGAAGGCAATTTGCTCACCTTGAGGAGAATGTTGGTAAAAGTGCTCCTGTAATTCCAATTGAGAGGAATCATGTTTCTCTTCCCAGGTAATCTTAAATTTCATGATTACATTTACACTTTTTTTAATAAAAAAGGTTACAACTCAAAAACAACCATGACACACCAACAGTAGTGGGAAGCAACATCACGGAAGCTGAAATCAGAAGTCAAACTTGACTAACACATACAAGAAAATTAACATAAACAAAAATGACCAAAATTTCAAGGCGTTAAGAACCACTTTAGCTAGAAATTCTCCTATTCAATGCTATAAAATTTCAAAGATTTCTCCCGCTTTTGTTTGCACATACTAGGTTGAGGAGATACTTTTTTATTTCCCTATTTTTCTGCTGCTGAGTCTTCCACTCTCATACATAATCATCATATTCATCACCATTCATGCTCTTTTTTATTCGTAATGTTGTTTGTATCTTCATTGAGAAAATTGCATGTACATTGCATGACATAATTTGTTATGCATCAACGTTCATAAAGATATCGGCATTTCATTCAGAGGATATCATCCTCTAATTTATTATGTGAAAAAATGGTAATTTTGTTCTTAACACAGTAGTCAGAAGGCAATCCATTGCTACAAACTTTAAGTAATGATCTAGTCGTGGGGTGATGGTTGATTGAGGAGGAAGAAGATGAACCTGAGTTCTTCTTATTTTCTCTATATCCTCGATGATTACCAATGGTGGAAGGATGGAACCTTGAGTTAGGCTGCCTGAAGGGGTGCTCAATGGAGTTGTAAAGGGTTGGAGGAGAGGAGGTCAGTGACCTATTCTATGGAATATTTGATGGTCCTTGGATGGAGGTTGAAGGAGGGGCAATGACCTGTTGATGATCCTACAAAATATGCTTTTAAAGGAACCGAGACAAAATCAAAGAAGGATCTTTTGAACGTAGATATTAAGGAAGCATTGAAAGTAAGATAAAGCAAGCTTTTTTTCGTCAATGTTACCTTTTACTTGTATGAGGTGTCCACGCATCAACCAACCAGTTAAATTTTTAGGATATACTTGATAGCATTGAATGGACACATTGTCATATAAACTGTGTGAATTGGTTCATCTTGTATTTTCACATTTGCAAGCATTTGGAGTCCATCACTTCCTAGATTTTATACTTTCCGGTTGTTGTGCAATCACAGGATCACTTGATCCCCGATGTATTTTCACGATTGCAAGCATTTGGAACCCATGAATTGTTGTGTAATCACGTGACCAAACTACTGTTATCGGAAGTCCTCGTTCGACCTTTACCGGATCGTTTGTAGGAGATAGGGAGAGGAAAATAAATTGAGATGGTGCATTCTTTGTCTCCTGCACTGTGAGCTATATATGCTTTGTTTCGTAGTTTGGATTAACTTTTCCAACTACGTGTACCGTTTCTATCTTTTGCGATCTCATAATTCCTTTCTTTACTTCCTAATTGGTTTTATAGGTTATTTAAATCAAAAATTAAGGGAAGATTCTTAATAAACATTTTGTAGAAAGCACCTCCACTTCAATACTATTATAGGTTGTTGTACCCTTTGGGCCTAACCATCCATCCCCCAACCTCGGAGAGAGGTATACCACCTATCAAATCATTTGTTTCATCCAAACGAATCAACGATAAAATTGAAGTTTCTCCTTAGGAATCTTGTTTGTCAACATATCAGAAGGACTTCTATCTGTATGAGTCTATACTATATTAAATCTCGTTTGTCAACATATTTATATTAAAAAATAAATCTTGATGTAGCACATTTAGGTTGGCGTGCAGCTTGGTTGTGCAGAAAATCAATTTTGTTGTTCGACTGCAGGATGGAATTCAGTGAACAGAATTGGAATTTATACATAAAAGCTGTTTGGCTGCACATTGACATTGACTTTCTGGAATTGAAATTTTAAAAACTGAAATTCATTAAAACAGCAAGAAAAATTTTGAATATTGATGTTCATGCTAATTGGATAATCAGTTGACATGCCTGAATGGAATAACACAAATTTAGTCTGAAATCACCTAAACTTTGTTTTACATTCGGAAATCACTTAAACTTAGTTCCATACATCCCAGTAAGCAGTCAGACTCAGGTTATAAATCAAAAGTCTTTTTATTGCCCAAAGAATTAAGATTCATATAACATCGTCAACCTAATTACGCTTTTATAAAGTTTAGCCAAGTCACCATGACATCATCTTATCTTAAATTCTCTATTAAGAGCAGTAAGCAATCTAAATCTAGTAAAATTAATATTAGAAATCAATCATAAAACAAACGCTCTCATCCATCAAGCATAAAATTAATATCAGAAAATACTAGGTCAACGATACTGTTTAAGAGCGGTATGCAATATAAATCTTGAATCGAAGTCGGAAAAAGAACAACTAGAAGCACAACATGATCTAAAGCATAAAACAAATGCTCTCATAGTTGATCGACTGTAATCAACAATCATCCCACAAAAAGAAAAGGCGAAAAGTTAGATCCGATCTCATCGCTGCAACCCCAAAGGATGTTTGATTCTTAGGAGTGAATCAAAGCAAAATAAAACATGATGATATCATAGTGATTTATGGATCAGAGCAAAGAAACAAAGCAAGAAAACTTGGAGAATGAAGGTTAAAATTCGTGTTCAAACCTGAATGAAGAATATGAAATCGAGCGTTCGTGGCCATGAGGAGACTTGCGACTCGGAATAGAGATCTGAAAAAAAGGGGAGTGAGAGGAAGAGGAAGAAGAGGAGGAGGAATCCGAAACATAACCTGGAGATGAGCGATCGGGAGCGGAACGTGACGCGGGGGCGAGCCGTCTGGAGCAATATCGGGCAAAACCGGCCCGAGGAGGTAGGTTTTCGTGGTTTTTACTTTTAGGTATAATTGAAAACCGACGGCTTTGGAAGGAAAGCCAGTTCCGACGCAACTCTGTCCCACCGAACATCGGAATTGGATTCTGGAATCCAAAGCCAATTCCAGAAAGCCAAATTCTGCGCGCCGAACGGACCCTCAAGGATAATAGACGAAAGTAATAAATTCCAAATATATCTTTTGCAGTTAGTTTTGGGTAATTTTAATTGTGCTCTCACAATATTAGGGCTTCTAATCACTGACCTACAAACTGGCGGACAATGCTACCATAACCTCCCTCTTCCCGATTGCAAGTAGAGAACCTCATGGAGAGGATGTGGTTGTAGCTCCATACTTTCCGTTGAGGTAGCCTGACACAAGACAAATGTAGTGAGTGATGTGCGTGTAACCATTCCCCAAGGAACTCTAATGAGTGAGTGCTGATGAAGTGTTGTGAGAGTCTAGAATGCTGAATGATGCAATGCACTTGCAATACTCCAACAAATAATCACAATAGTTTTTGAAATTATTAAGAGAGTCCACAAACATTCACGTTTGAGATTAGGCATTAGAGAAGCAAGCAAAATCCAATTGAAGTGAAGGTGCTTCAATTAAATGATAAACGAATAGGCCTTGTAAGTAGAATAATTCATGGGCAAACACATACAAAATAATATCTACAATCATATGTCCTTCATCAAATAAACAACAAAGAGTAAAATGGACTTTAAATATGAAGTTACATGAGAAATGGTAGTCTGAGTGTCTGAATTGACGTTGGGCAGCCAGTTCCGCAACAATTCCATACACATTTCATTGCTGATTGGGTTTTTGAGAAATCTGTAAGGGCTCCGTGGGGGTATGTTGGGTTGCTGGAGTAATGGGGAGGGCAGTAGGATTGCTGGGGAGGAAGATAGGATGGTTGACAGGGCTTAGAGGATGGAGCTGCAGACAGTAGAGTCTCAGGAAGCAGGAAGGGACTTGGGAATGAGATTTCAGCCTTAGGCAAACACTAGAACATCCGAATTGAGGATGGTTTGCTATTTTGCTTTAGATGGAGGTTCAGTAATGCTGTCCAGATGCTGAAATTTGAAGCAGTTTGAAGGCAGTTGTGATGCAAGGGTAGATTGACAATGTTAGATGCTCTAAGATGCAACTCAAGTGAAATGTGGTGCTCTTACTAATAAGGTCTAATGTGAGTGCGAATGCAATAACCAATCTGATTCAATAAACAATGAGTAATTTGATTAATATAAAACTTAACAAGTGCGTAATAGTTCACAGTAACTTTTAATTGGAAAGGACCAAATGACAATTCTCAAACGATTGAGACACAAGTATTTAAGCACAAAAGTAGAAAACAAAAGTACCAAACTAAGACTTACATGCGCATGCGGTAATGGAATGCAAGACTGTGGAATCTGTGGACTGCTAGCCCCTCCTAGAAGCAGGTGACGTAGGATAATAATCAAGGGTTCAGATGTAGACAACTGGGCTGCTGCAGGTATGTTTGGCGACGGGAAAAGGGGGATTCTAATTTGGGAAGGTAGGTTGGCGTTGGGCAGGAGGGGGGGAGGCAGATCGGCACTGTGTTGGTGAGGGGGAAGCCGGCCGACGCCTAGTTGGGATGGGGAAGAGGTGGTACCACGCCGGATTTGGTAGGAAGGTGATAGTAATCAGTGTAGGAGGGTTTGCGGGCTGTGGGGAAGAGGAACAAGCGGCGGCGGCGATGCAGGAGGTCGGCGGGAGCTGCTTGCAGGGACGAAGAAATTGGAGGCTGTTGCGGTCTGCGGGGAGGAAACAGACGGTTGCATCAGTCTGCAGGGAGGAAGAAGCAGGCGACTACGACAATGCAGGAAGTCGGCGGGAGCTTCCTGAGGGAACGATGAAACTGGCGGTTGTTGTGATGTGCGGGGAAGAAGAAGCAGCGGTTACTGCAATGCATGAAGTCGGCGGGGAGTGAGGGCTAGAGAAGACAACGCCTTGGAGTCCATTAAGGAGAGTACCTCTCGGCGTCGCACCGAGAGAGGGGAGACCGACGATTCCAAGAGCAATCAAAACCACTATCCCCTTCCAAACTGCTGTCTGCGTATATATATACTAATAATTAGGGTAGGGCACCCATATAAACGACATATAATGTCCGAACCGATTGGGTGTCAAATACAACTAAAAATAGTAAAGCAAATGACAAAAATAACTCGGAACAACCATCCGGGCGCATCCGTGGTCTCGGATCATCTGAACGGGTAGCGAATCACCGCCTCCTGCGGGAATACACGTGCGTGGGTCGGCGATGTCCATCAAATTGTCAGTTAGGAACTTAGGACACTTAATGGAAGAGCTGAGGGTGCAGAAGGTTGATAGGGCTTGCAGTGGGGGTTGGGCCTCGGGTTTTCTGGATGCAGGTTGATGGCAGTGAGTTTCAACACAGGCCAGTGCTTCTGCAAGGTTGGATCTGAAGTGAATGTATAGTTAGTAGATGGCGGGTTCAGTGGAGGGAATTCAAGTTGGCGATGGAGATGGGTAGTTACTGCAGGAGAAAATGCAGTTACTACTGGAAACAGGAAAAAAGCAGTGGCTATGAACAATTTTTGGGTGGTTATGAGTGGAGAGGGGTGGTTACTAGTGGTTATAAAAAAGATAATTATGAGGTAATGGGAGGGTAGTTATCTGGACTTCGGCACCAATGATCCATGGAATTGGAATCGTGGGACGAATGCGAGAGCATGAAATTTCTGTTCAAAATCCGCGATATCTGGAAATTAGCTCCTAGACCCCATATTTATAGACTTAGAACCCACTACGGACGGCTAAGATCGTCTAGAACATAAAACAACTAAATTTACATGAAATAAAAATACATAAAAATATGTCACTATCTCTTTGAACGCGACTACCGACTCAGATCGTCTATCTGACGATCATATCCGCCTCTTACATTGCGGGCTCCGGTACGTGACGGCCAATCCTCGATTCACGATCCCCATCACAGCCTCTCTAACTATAGTGGTGACAATAATCCACAACCTCCCTCTTCCTTGATCAAGAGTAGAAAACTGTGGAGAAGAAGTGTCCGCAATCCTCTTCCTAGCTGGCGACATCAATATGACAATATCTTCTCTCTGACGTGCAGAGCTCCCCACATCAACCTTCTCTTCCTTCTACTTGAGTAGTCCCTTCAAAATTACCCTTACAAGCATTGCAATGGGACTAAGCGATGGATCTATCACTCCTAGCATTTCCGTATTTCTATGATTCTATCTCCCTTCAGCTTTTGAAACTGTTTCCTTCCCCAATCATTCTCCTAAAGATGCTGATACTCATGTATATACAACCTATTGGTTAAAGACTCTTCTTGAATCTCAACCATTATTTCTTACTAAACTGATCTGTTCAGTCTTAGTATATCATAAATTTGACTATTGCATCTTCATAAACTGCAATATAAGTAGATTAATGAATTTATACATCACCTTTTGATTGTTTTGTACGGTCATCAGAACTATTTAGCTCTTTTTCTAACTCCTCAATCATGTCATTAAAATTATCACCCTGAAACAAGATTCAGGAAGGCTAGAAGTCGAACTAACATGCAAAACAGGAGATACGTAGGAACTGGAAAAAGAATCAATATTAGCTTTTTAACAAATTATTTTCAACTCGTAATTTAGACTTGACAATTCTAAGTTTCTCAATTTGTGCAATTGCTTTTTCTTGAAAATTAATAGATTTATGATAATTACATTGGAGCAAGTAATATTTAAATATATTTACCTCACCGTTAGAGAAATCGTAGTACTTATTGCAATCTGACTCTGAGACTGAATATGTATGCTCACTAGCCCAAGAATCAATCTCCTCCCTTTCTGATGTGCTTGCCCATCAAACAGTATGGTCAGTCTGCCCCATGAGTTTGAGCATATCTTTTTTTTTTGAATTTTTTATGGCGTCCACTTCTTTTTGACTCGGCTTGCGTCACTTGAAGCATGTCAACATCAAAGTTCATGCCATATCTTTGCCTTTAGAAGTCGGTGTCTTCACATAATCTTTTTCTGTACAGTAGATACAGAGGATTGCTTGTCCTACATTGAATCATCGTAAGTACTTTTTGGGAAAGACTATATACAGATGGCAGTTTCTAATGAAGATATGTGTTCCAAAATATTTTTATCTAAGACAAAATAAAGCATTTATTGCTTAGTGTTCACTAAATATTTTCTTTTCTCAAAATCATCTCACAAGTAACAACCCATCAAATAATATAAGTATTAAAAACAAAAGGCCAGCATGGTAATAACCCACTCGCACACAAATATTAATATAATAATAAACTCATAAACTCCAACACTTCCCCTCAAGCTGGAGGGGAAACCTCCAGCTTGGAAACATCAAATAACGGCAAAGGAGGTAGGCGATGTGAGACAAGCCATCGGGGAAAAAATCAAATCGGGGAATCAAACCGGGCACATAGCCACACACGACGCAAACCCACACACGATGCAGGACCCATACAATGTGGGCTCGCTGGAAACCGGTCAACCAACATCACCTACACACACAACATGCAGAAGGGAACCAACAATGTGGAGCAAATCATCAAACGAGTGATCGGGGATTATCTGTCGGGGATAATCCGCACAAAGGGCGGTCCCATAAGACACAATCCTGCACGACACGGTCCCACGCGACACAACCCGCTGAGATTAGAACACCAACATCAGTAGCGTCCCAACACACGACCAATCAAAAGAAAACATGGGGAGACACATACGAGATAAGTCTGGAGGCTGTGTGGAACGAAGGCGAAAGGTCGGGAAAGATCATCCGAGTTGCGTCCCAATCACTCCCCCTCACGCGAAACACGTGAATAAAGGCAATGTAATACGTAAACAAATAGTAGGACACACCACATAAGCTACTAAAAAAAGGAAAAAAAACATCATCTCCAACAATCTCGTGAGAGGACGGCAGCAGGAATCACCAAAAAAGGAGGCACAAAAGCTCTGGATCAGCAGCAGTGGGGATCGATGAAGAAGGGAAGCAATCGGGCACGACGAGACGAGCGGAAGAAGGGTCGAAGCAGCGATTGGGGGGCTGTCGACAGGAGAGGCATCATCGATAAGGGCAGCAACCGGGCTGGACGGAAACAACGGCAGAAGAAGCAATGGAATCTGGATCAGTGCTCGACGAGAGAAGCTCCAGCGGAAACATAAGCCGAGGCGATGGGATCGTCGGTGTCGACGGGATCGCAGCCCCACTGGATCGTAGTTGGGAACGAAGAAGAAGGGCTCGACTGAACCAGTCGATGATGAACACTTTCTTAAATTATCACCATGCAATGCATCCTATTAGATAAGGCAAGCCTGTCTACCGCACTAACCCTAAGAATCTCTTCCTAGTCGTCCAATCTCCAAGGGTGTGTGGCGGAACCACCACAGACTCCACAGGTCTAGTCACCTCTTGGCCGTTGAATACTTTCCTAAGTTATCACCAACGTAGACAAATTTTGGGTGATTTTCCAGCCATAGATTCAACTATATATAGTCGTTCAAACACTAGACGTACACCATTCACAAATCAAAAAATAAATACAGGAATATAAATATTTGAAATTGGATGTACGGAAACTCCCTTAAAGCGGATCCTTCTTAAGATAGAACATTGGATGAAAATTCCTTTCACGTTGAAGGTTTGAAGGTCTGTTCCCATCTACTTCTCCTTTCCTTGTTAATAGAGCGCCGGGATTCAGAAAGGAATCCTTCCCCAGCCATTTTCTCTGGAGGTGGTGAATAGACGATGGTAGTTTCTTTTGGAGGATCCTGGATTGTGGTTAGAAGATGAGGTTTTGTTGTTCTAGCTGGATTGCTGATTTCAAATTAGGGATAACAGTTGGTCGACAGAAATATGGGGTATTGGTGTGACTAGTGCTGAACGTGGAGTAGGGTAGGGAAAGGAAGAGCAGGTTTAGGAAGCAAATATTGAGCGACATTTCCGGGCGATGATTATGCAGTGTGTTGAGTTGTTGGGGAAACAATATCTTGTGATGGTAGTGAGGACATTGAAAGTGCACAGTTATCCTCACTAGAATTCTCTAGAGGGGGGGGGGGGGGGGGGGGGGGGGGGGAGGGTGAATAGAGATTTAAAATATTTTGTGCAATTATATATATATATATATGTAGTGATCACAGATTAAGGCTTCCCACACACCAACAAGAATTAAGCAAGTAAAGAAAGTAAATGCAAGAAAAGAAATCACAGCACAACACAAGGAAATATAGTGGTTCCCCAAACTTTGGTAGTCCACTCTTCTACCCCTTTGGTAGGAATTCACTATCTTGCACTGAGTCTTTTGATAAGGAGACTCTTAGAACCACCCCGAGTCTTTTGATAAGGAGACTCTTAGAACCAACTGAGTCTTTTGAAAAGGAGATTCTTAGAACCAGTACAACTGAATTTTTTGAAGAGAGATTCTAAAAACTCTTTTACAGTATTTGAGAGTGAAATGAATGTAAAGAAAAAAGAAAAATAATATAAAGACAAGAAGGAATCTTCTTCCTAGCAAGAAGATTGGAAGCACAAGAAGTAGTGAATGAAATCTCTTCTATAGTGAGAAGGAGATTTGTAGTTTTTCTCTCTTTTAGTGAGAGCTATCAGAGTTTGCAGCAGAATGGCTTCAGAAGCAGGAGAAGATGGAAGCTTAATGGTTGCTGCAGGACTATTTCTCAATTCTCTCTCTTTTTCACTTGAGAGCTTTTCCTCTTTTTCAATATGTATATGGTGGATCACTTCTTGTGTGTTCTCTGCCGACCTCCTTGTTATTTTATAGCTCTGTCCATTCAAATAATACTATAGGAGGATAATTGATTAGCAGACAGAGAAATAGAAAGATAGAAATATTTCCATAATAATTATATCAATAGAAGGAAAGAATTCATTCTGATTTCAAATAATGTCCATAATGGTTTTAATCAAATTAGCCAAGAATCTATTAGAGGAAAAGAATGATTCAGAACGGTATAAAGAATAAATTGATTCCATATAAATCAGATCTATAACAAAAGGAAAGAGATCTGGCGATTTTTGAATTAAACATAGAAATCGACGTGCGTCGATTACTATTCGACGTAAGCGTCGAGTTCGTCCTGGCTGGACGTCGAGAGGAGAATAAGGAAGGTGCGTCGACTGAGGTGCGTCGATTTCACTAGATGCGCCGACTAGAAGTCAGAGCTACGTCGACATAGGATATGCTGAATTCTTCTTAAAGTTACTTCGACTCATTCTGAAAGGAATGTCGACATCACTTCGACGTTGCGTCGAATACTATTCGACGCATATTTACTTAACCTTGATTTTTCTTTCTTAGAAAACATATTCAACTCATTTTCAGGGGTTAAGAGAAATCATTTTCCCAACAATCTCCCCCTATTTGTCTTAACCCTCTATAGAGAGAAATTGTATCAGCTTTTAATCAACAAAGCAAAACATTTATATATAGAAGAGGAATATGTTTAATCATTCAGAAGAAAATAGAATAAGAAATCATATATAAACCAGTTTTATGTTCAGACCAATCAGTATTTAAGCAGTATTTAAGCATATAGTATATCATCATTGTTTCAAATCATCACTCAGGAGGAGTAGGAGGAGTTTTCCTTTTTCTAGTAAATACTTTTGTGGGTTGCTCCTTCTCAGTAGCAGTTGATTCCCTTAGCTCCCCCTGAGTCTCAACAATTTGCTCCCCCTGAGTCAAAGAGGTTTGCTTCCCCTGGGATGAAACTTCCTTTGAGCCTTTCTCTTCTTCTCCAGTTACTCTTTCATCTCCAGCTCTAGTGTTAACTATATCTGGCTCCTGAGCTCCTACTTCAGTTATCACAGTATCTGGCTCTTTCTCATTTCCAGCATCAGCTTCATTTTCTTTCTCCCCTTCAGCCTCAGTTTCTTTTTCAGCTTCATTTTTTGTCCTATAGGCCTCCCCTTGTAATAGAATCACTTGTTGTGTAGCTTCTCTTGCTATATGGAGTACCTCTGTTAGTTGTTCTTCAATATGTAGCTCAGGTTCAACTTCATTCCCAATTGTCTTGAGCAGTGCAAGACTATCAGTTTTTGAGGTAGGAGGTGACTTGTGGGAGAGAGATTTAGGAGTGGAGGGCTTCTCTTCATCTAGCTTCTCCCCCTTCTTGACCTTCTTGGCCAAGGAGGTTAAGAAAGACCTGGTTACTTTAGAGGAAGAGAGAGGTCTTTAGACTTTGCACAGAGGCACTGACCCCATCTATTTGGGTGTGCATGTGTAGGATGGAGGAATGAATCTGGGAGCAGTGCTCATCCAGCATTGCTTGGAATGTTTGAGCTGCTGATGCAATGCACTGAGTGAGGAGAGCTTTAGTGGATGCAGATGGTTCATGTTGTGGTTGGTGATGAGGAGAGAGTGGTGGAGGTGGTGATGAAGCTGGAGAGAAGTTAGTTGATACATGAGGTATGGGTGATAAAGGAGGTGGAGAAGATGAGAAAGTATGAGGAGGAAGAGATGGAGAAACTGCTGTTTGAGCAGGTGTTTGAGAAGAGGTAGGTAGAGAAGGGGTTGTGAGAGTGGTAGAGACTAGTGGAGTAGATGATGGTGGTAGAGAATGATTGTCTCTTTGAGGAGGAGGAGGAGATGGATGAACAGGAGAGTTAGGAGGAGATGGAGTCTTTTCAGGAATGGAACCAGGCTTAGGGATTTGCCTGGTCCATTTGGAGAATAGAGCTATTGACATCCTTTTCCCTGGAGGAATAGGGATTCCTTTTGACCTACATAGGTCAGGGAAGAAGTGGAAGAGTACTTGACTCATAATCCTCATATATGCATTTTCTTTGTGTGAGTACTTAGAGCTTATCATCTTGAGCAAGCATGTGGCCCAGTCCACCTTCTTCTTCAGCACCAGGGCCCCAATGATATTCAGTTGCTGTTTGGGCACTGCATCATGGGCTGAGGTCTTGCATAGCAGGATTTTTCCTACTATATCTGCTAGCAGTCTGTACTCCTCAGAGAAGTCTGTTTTCTTTAGATGGATTGGTCTATCTTTTGAAAACTTCATGGTGGTTAGCAGGTGCTTGATTTCATCAGGTGTGAGGTCTATAGATTCATCACCTAATAAGGGAGTGATGAAGACTTATTTAGTTATTCTTTAGAAGCTGATTTTCTTTCCCTATTTGCTTTGAACAAAGATAATATTAGGGTGTACCTGATGGAAGATCAAAGGTTGTCCTAATGTGTTCTGCAGATATTGAGACAGGTGTCTCATGGATTGTTCCTTGGATTTCTCCTTGTTCAGATATCTGAACATGAGTCATCAGCTCTGTGAGCTCTGTTTCCAGGAGCTTGCATCTTGTGGAGATGAGCTTATCTAGTCCAGCTTCAGTGAACAGAGCAATGATGCTCTTGTAGTTTTCTGCGGCGGCTTGGAAAGATTCAAGGTCAATGTCGAAACCAGAGTTGGTCTTGGGAGCCATTTTAGGTCAGTGAGAGAGAGAGGAAGAAATCGGCTGGACTGAGGAGCAAGAAGGATGAAGGATGCAGAGTAGTGAAGGTTTCTAACTGAAGAGTCTTTTTAAGTCAGGTGAAACGTCGAAATGCGACACTATTCGAGGCTTATTCGGTACTTTAGTGGATGTGACCGAAAATATTTTAGTATTGCCTCTCGTTTTCATGAAATCGACGTTACGTCGAGTGGAATTCGACATAAGCGATACAGCCCGCGTTAAGATGCTAGGGTTTCGTATCGACGTATGCGTCGATTGTAATCGACGCATGCGTCGATTTCACTTATTGAGTTGAGTCATCGACGGTGCGTCGATTAGAAGTCGACGTTACTTTTGATTTTCCTGAAAAATTCTAGGTGTTTATTTCTTTTTATCTCTTCCTAATCCTAAAGGTTTCTGAGTTAGTCTTGGACTAATTTTCACAGATAGTTTGATTGATTGTGCCAACATTGTTTGGCAAGGTGGCCAGTTTTGTTACATATGTAGCACTTGATTATCTTAGTATTGTGAGATTTTGAGTTTAGAGAGGGGTAGAAGTGTTGATTAGGATAGAAAGTTTGATTTAGATGGGAATTTTAGTTAGGATAGAAAGTTTGGTTAGGATAGAGGTGTTGATTAGGATAGAAATCATGATTAGGATGAATGAGTCCTGAATAGGGGATAAGATGGAAGGTTTTTGGAGGATAGACATTTAAGTTGCTCTGAGTTTTTATGCGTCGATATCTATTCGACGTATGTTGATAGTTGCGTTGATTTATATTCGGCGCTTTCTCCAGATTGCGTTGATCTGGTATCGATGCATGAACAAAGTTGCGTCGATTTGATGTCGACGTACTTTTACTCAAGCGCCGAGTTGAGGTCGAGGCATCTGAGTGATTGCGTCGAGTAGAATTCGACGCACTATCATTCATGTGTCGATATGAAGTTGACGCAACTGTATCTTCATAAATTTTCTTTTTCCCTTTTTCTGATTTTGCTCTTTTATGTATTGTTTCTTTTGGCTTAGTTGCTTCTTCAGATGAGGTTTGAGAGTCATCAGCTGAATAATATGATGTTTCATCAAATTGTTTTATTTCCTTGAGGGAGTCTTCTTCCTTATTTAGTGAGTCTTTTTTTTTGTTTGATTTGATGGGTTTTGTGAATTTTACAGGGACCATCCAAGCAGGTTTGTTGGATGGAATTTGGCTGGTTGAGGGATCAGCCTCTAGACCAAGATTTTTATGTCTCCTCGTTTGTTGTTCAGTGATTTCCTTGAGAGTTTGGCTTCTCATTTTTATTGATTCTTCAAAAGCTTTTGCCTGAGATATCTTATCCTTAAGGAGCTGGTTCTCTATTCTAGCTCTTTCTACTTCCTTTTCTATGATGTTAGCCCTTAATTCATAATTTTTAGAGCATTTAACTTCTCTATTTCTCTGGTTTTTAGCCATATTAATTTGTTCTTTTAGATCCTTAATTTCTTGTTTAGCTTTTAGTTGATCTAGACACATTCCCATAAAATCATTTCTGAAATTATCACTTTGAAAATCTATTTCATCAAAAATGCTTACCTCATCCTTATCCTCAGATTCCTCTATGAGAATAAGGCTATTTTCTCTTTCATCTTCAGAAGATATGCTTTCTTCTGATCCTGTCTCACTCCATGATTTAGCATCATCTTTCTTTGAGCCTTCAAGTGCCATTAAGCATAGGTCTTCTTGCTTAGGTTCTTCATTGTCACTCTTAGAAGAGGAGCTGTCCTCAGAGTCTGTTTCACTCCAGGCTTCTGCAATAAAGCCTCTTTCTTTCTTCTTCCCCTTTTTCTTGAGATCTTTCTTTTTCAGATCTTTCTTTGTCTCAGCATTTTCTGGACATTCCGGGGCAATATGTCCAGGTTTCCTGCAAGAATAACAAATAATTTCTTTAGTAGGAGTTTTGTCATACCTTGGTTTTGACTCTCTCCTTCTTGATCCATCTGTCCTGACCCATTTCTTGAATTTTCTGGCCAGGAAACTGAATAGTTCTTCTTCAGTGACAGAGCTTCCTTCTTCTGTTGCTTTTAATGCAATGTTCCTGTCTTTTGAAGAAGTTGGGGTGTTTTCTCTTCTCTTCTTCTCTTCTCTGGTTTTCAGCAGTTGCTCATAAGATCTGAGTTTTCCTAAGAGAGCATCTGTTGAAATTTTCCTTTGCCCTCTTGTGTCTCTTATTGCCCATATCCTTGAGTCTCATGAACTTGGGAGACTCATCAGCAATTTGTCATTGATCTCTGTGAGAGAGATTTCTCTATCCAAGTCCCTTAGTTGATTGATGATCAGACTGAATCTGTCATACATCTCAGAGATGCTTTCTTTATTCTTCTTTTGGAAGTTCTCATATTGAGAGATCAATATAGCCTTCCTATCTTTCCTTTCATCAGCACTTCCTTCTACCATCTTTATGAGAGCCTCCCAAATTTCTTTGGCTGATTCACAATCAACAACCCTTTGAAAGATTTCATCAGAGAGGGTTGAGACCAGAATATTTACAGCTTTTGCATCACATGTTCCTGCCTTCTTCTCTTCAACTGTCCACTCAGCCTTTGGGACAAGTGTTTGAGTCACTTCACCACTTAAGTCTTTTCTATAAGGCTTGGGAGGATCTGTCAGGATAACATTAAATAATTCTTCATCAATAGAATTCATATAAATCCTAATTCTTGTTTTTCAAACTGCAAACTTTTCAAGATTGCACATTGGTGGTCTGGTGGAAGCATAATCTTTGATTTGTGCCATGTGAAAAATAATTTTTAGAAATATATATATATATATAAATAAGAGGTAGGATCTTTTTGATCAAGGAGTTAACCTTTTTAGATCAACCTATCTCTGATACCAATTGAAAGTGCACAGTTGTCCTCACTAGAATTCTCTAGAGGGGGTGAATAGAGATTTAAAATATTTTGTGCAATTATATATATGTGTAGTGATCACAGATTAAGGCTTCCCACACACCAACAAGAATTAAGCAAGTAAAGAAAGTAAATGCAAGAAAAGAAATCACATCACAACACAAGGAAATATAGTGGTTCTCCAAACTTTGGGTAGTCCACTCTTCTACCCCCTTTGGTAGGAATTCACTATCTTGCACTGAGTCTTTTGATAAGGAGACTCTTAGAACCACCCTGAGTCTTTTGATAAGGAGACTCTTAGAACCAACCGAGTCTTTTGAAAAGGAGACTCTTAGAACCAGTATAACTGAATTTTTTGAAGAGAGATTCTAAAAACTCTTTTACAGTATTTGAGAGTGAAATGAATGTAAAGAAGAAAGAAAAATAATATAAAGAAAAGAAGGAATCTTCTTCCTAGCAAGAATATTGGAAGCACAAGAAGTAGTGAATGAAATCTCTTCTATAGTGAGAAGGAGATTTGTAGCTTTTCTCTCTTTTAGTGAGAGCTATCAGAGTTTGCAGCAGAATGGCTTCAGAAGCAGGAGAAGATGGAAGCTTGATGGTTGCTGCAGGACTATTTCTCAATTCTCTCTCTTTTTCACTTGGAAGCTTTTCCTCTTTTTCAATATGTATATGGTGGATCACTTCTTGTGTGTTCTCTGCCGACCTCCTTGTTATTTTATAGCTTTGTCCATCCAAATAATACTATAGGAGGATAATTGATTAGCAGACAGAGAAATAGAAAGATAGAAATATTTCCATAATAATTATATCAATAGAAGGAAAGAATTTATTCTGATTTCAAATAATGTCCATAATGGTTTTAATCAAATTAGCCAAGAATCTATTAGAAGAAAAGAATGATTCAGAACGGCTATAAAGAATAAATTGATTCCATATAAATCAGATCTATAACAAAAGAAAATAGATCTGGCGATTTTTGAATTAAACATAGAAATCGACGTGCGTCGATTACTATTCGACGTAAGCGTCGAGTTCGTCCTGGCTGGACGTCGAGAGGAGAATAAGGAAGGTGCGTCGACTTCACTAGATGCGTCGACTAGAAGTCAGAGCTACGTCGACATAGGATACGTCGAATTCTTCTTAAAGTTACTTCGACTCATTCTGAAAGGAACGTCGACACCACTTCGACGTTGCGTCGAATACTATTCGACGCATATTTACTCAACCTTGATTTTTCTTTCTTAGAAAACATATTCAACTCATTTTCAGGGGTTAAGAGAAATCATTTTCCCAACAGACATTATGAGGACTGTAACAATGGACGGGGAAACAGTGTCGTGGGATGATTAACTGATGTCCACACTTGGTTTGGAGGCGAGGAAATTGTCGTGAGCATTAGAGGGGTAGATGGGTGGGGGTGGGGGGGTAAATTGATGGTGATGCAGGGTTTGTTTTTGTGTGGGCATATGTGGTTGAAGTGATTGTGCAACAGTGCATGTTGAAGGAGGTGTTGTGTGTGGCCAAGTATGTTGCCGTTGCCTTAGGTACAAAGAAACTTGTGTTGATGAGAATTTAGTTTAGGAGGATGTGGACTTCGAGTAGAATGGCATTCACGTGGCACCGTGGAATTTGTTGAATAAGGAGGTTTGGGACATGACAAACTATTATTACAAAGAAGATGCAAGATTAACAGTAAAATGGTAGAAGATACGGTTCGGGTGAAAGATCATCTTCCCCCGACCCTAAGATTCTTACATTATGGGAACACATTATAGTATT
Source organism: Dactylorhiza incarnata (assembly GCA_033032865.1). Lineage (NCBI taxonomy): Eukaryota > Viridiplantae > Streptophyta > Magnoliopsida > Asparagales > Orchidaceae > Dactylorhiza > Dactylorhiza incarnata. The sequence continues at coordinate 3,233,103 of JAWHQI010000265.1, forward strand.
TCTAGTTACTTGTCATAGACTTATCCTAATTATCTAATAAAATTGTCCAATAATGCATTCATGATAAAAAATACTCTTCAGATGTCCATTAATGCATGGTAAAATTTATTCTTTTAATTGATTTCTAGCATTCCTTCTTTCTATTGAAGTGCGGCCTTGGCTTCATGTGCCCTCATGCGCGATCCAATTTTTGTCTAGTAGGATGGTGGGGGTCTAGGATTTGGCGCCCCCTAAACATGCAAACACTGTCCCACAGAAAGAAAAACTACTACTCCATGACAAGTGGTTGTGGTGTTGTCATTTTATTTCTTTTGATTGTTTACTTTCTCTGTTATTTTGCCAATTTCTCATGTTACCCTTCTTGTTGCAATGGTAACATATCTCCCTTTTGACTTCAATTTGGCCTTAGATTTTTTGCGTTGTCCTGGCCGAGGTCTAGTCTCATCTTTCCTTCCTTCATCCAAATTTTGTCTCTTTGTTGAACAAGCTGCCGTGACTGTATTCATTTGGATCTAAGTTGCCAATTGTTTCAACTCAGGTCTCTTAACACTACATGACAGACTCCCCAAGGTATTTGAGCCCGTAGATCATCATCTAAATTCATCTTGATTGTTATCAAAAAGTTCAATAGTCTTTGGCACACTTCAAAGTACTCTATAACACAGCCTCCTTGCTTCAATGTTAAGCTCATTGATCTCATAGTTAGAAAAGTCCTATTGCATGCAGTTTTTTGTTCATATAGTGCCTCTAAGTTCTTCCCCCAATATATTGGCTCTAATTTTACTCGACGCGGGGAAAAGCATAGTGTCATCGAGCCATTGTACGATTGTGCCAATTGTTTTCCTGTTCAACTTGGCCCAATTATTATGCGGCATGTCCAATGGTTTGGCTTAATCACCTTCAGTAGGTTCATATGAATCCCTGACATGCAACTTGTCATTCCATCTCAAATCATGCAAGATATAACCTCGAAGTCCACCTTGCTCCGATAGCAATTAGGACAATAATTCAAATATGTAGACAATAATTCGTAAATCAGAACGACAAACGATCCACACTATAAAACGACTTAACAAATATATTTTGGTTTTTTTAATTCTCTATGGCTCTACAGATCAACAGTTGTCCATTCAACGACGGTACCTCCAGCGGAACAAGTTAATCCCAATCCTAGAGTTGCGGAGCGTTTTCCAGGGCATATGGGCAGGGTCACGCAGCCGCCTCAAAGGTTCCCAGTTGGTTTGTTCTTCACCCTTGAGACTCACTCTCTATCCTAGTCCTTCATTTTTTTAAAAAATATAAGGGTAAGCAATGGGAGGGCAGCACTTTTAATATTAGTATGCTTCTCACCTTTTTCTCAGCAAAGCCGGGGAAAGTTGTGGGACCGATAATACCGTCGGAGAATGGAAGCATAAAGGACCCGTACGATCCTCGACGGCTGATACGGAATGCAGCGCCTTCTCCGCAGCAGCAACCTGGTCTTCCTCCTGCTTACTGTTTTCACAGAAACGTCGGTAAGCCGCCCGGCAAGGCCGAGGAAACCTCGCATCACAAGTCGCCGCAGTCCTGCAAAGTGGCGACCCCAGACATAGCGCTGGACATGCGGGCTTCCCCGTTCTTTCTCATCGGCGCCAGTAAGCCCGCCCAATTCGAGAGAACAAATGTCGCGGATGTCGGCGCAAAGCCTCATCCATATGTCGGCCTCTCTGTTGCCGCTGCAGCCTCCGGCGCCCACCACCGGAAGATTGGCGTCACTCAGTTTGGCATGTCAGGTATGTATTAGGGTTGCAGTTGGCAGCTCTTGTTTGCTGGTCCTTTTAAAAGAAGCGTGTACATCTTTTTTAATATATATATATTTGGGATTATGGAGCAAAATAGACAAACAGAAGGGAAGGGGGAAATCGCCAAATGATTGGTTTTTAGAATTATAGGGAAAGCGCGAGCAGCGGTTGTCCGGTAATAAGGCGTAAGGCGCCGGAACGGTTGGAACTCATGTAAAACTTGGTTATAGTGAATCTATTCTTCCGGTGACCGTGATAGTTCAGCTACTTTTCAACACTCAGCTTTTAAATATGTCCGTTGTGGTTAGCACCGCTATCTTGACTACTCACGATTATTTGATAAACCAAATCATTATTTTGACTATCCACTGTTATTCTCTATGTGATCGAGCATTATTCGGCAAGGAGTACCCTCCCTACAATCAATCACGACAGTATTTTGACCGCGATATTGCACGGGGGCCTTCGGTGCCTCACACGACAGTACCTGACTACATTGTCTCGGCGCAAACCCCCCAGCAATATACTTTGCCCGTCGCTTCGTTTTGCTGTGTGCAGGGTTTGTGAGCGGTGTGGAGAACACATTTTTTTATTGTAGATAACCTATATAAGAGCACATTTTTAAAAATAAAATATGTATTAATTAAAATTTTGTGATAAAAGGGAAAATTGAAAGGTTGAATGTTTAACATAGTATAGATATATTTGCAAGATTTAAAAAAAAAACACAGGCCGACCTTTCCAGACTAATGCACTAAAGAATCTAATGTCATTTGCCACACTTGAAAGTTGGAACTGACATACAATATCTGTTTAAATGACCGCTCAGTGATAAAGGAGGTAGGGGTGCAGAGACAGCCGGGAGGTTTGCCTAGAAGCAGCCACCCTTAAAAGAGTGCATAATAGCTCACTGATCGAGCGCTCTTGCGCCGAAGATGAACAGGGCTAAGCGATCTGCCGAAGCTGCGGGATGTAAAAGTGCATCGGTAGGGGAGCGTTCCACCTTAGAGGGAAGCACCCGCACAAGCAGGTGTGGACGAAGCGGAAGCGAGAATGTCGGCTTGAGTAACACAAACATTGGTGAGAATCCGCACAAGCAGGTTCGTCCACGGAGGGGTTTCTCGATCGACACGCCATATTAAACCAAATCACGCTGTAGGGCTTTGCTTTCGTCTTACGCTTCATTCATTGTCAATCTCCAGCGTAATTCGTGGGAGGCTTTGATCTCTTTACTACACGATCCTTGGACAAAATGTATCTATGCTTATGTGGACCAAGGGACATGCACGAATTTGAAGTCTTTTGCCATATCCACCCCAAATACATTTATAAACCCTCAAAATATCATTGAACCATCACACTTAATTCTAAATCCTAAACCCTAAAATTATTAAAAAAAATATTCATAATTTTCAATGAGAAGTTGAATCTTTATGGTTTTATTCCAAATCATACAATTCGCGTGGAATTGCCACTGTATTCACAGTTAAGTTCAAATATTGATGTGCGGATTTTTTGGGGATAAGGTTATGTGTGGTGATTTGATTTCCACCGACGCGAATTAATCATGAAATTTAAAGGAATTGAGCTTGATATCCCTATCTGTTTGGCACGACGATGATGGTTGGGAACATGGTGGTTATGTACTGTCGTTCGTGAATGCCCGACCACACCTAAGAAACTTCGTCTACTTTTAAATTCAAAACTAGTTTTCTTTTCCTGGTGGCGGCCAGGACCATTGTCTAGCCAAACATGCTTTCTACGATGGAGTTTTTTTGTGCAAACTCACCAGAGTAAAAAAGTCAAGCCAAACGGTATACAAATGCGGGCCCGGGCGAAAAATGTACGCCCGGGGAAAAAATGCGAGCCGTGGCGAAAAATATACAACCGGGTGAAAAATGCGCGTCTGGGCGAAAAAATGGAGACCATGCGAAAAATGGGCGTTCGTGCGAAAACTGCGCGCCCGGGCAAAAAATGGGCGTTCAGGAGAAAAATGCGCGCCCGGCCGAAAAATACTCGTCCGGGCCAAAAATGAGCGCTCGGGCGAAAAAATAAGTCGTCGGGCGAAAATGCATGTCCGTGCGAAAAATACGCGCTCGGACGAAAAATGTGCCCCCAGATGAAAAATGTGCGCACTAACGAAAAATGAGAGCATGGGCAAAAAATGCGCGCCCAGGGCAAAAAATGCCAGCCCGGGGTGAAAAATGCGCGTCAGGCGAAAAATGCACGCCCGCGCGAAAAAATGCGCGCCCATGCGAAAAATTCATGCCCCGACGAAAATTGTGCGCCCCGGCAAGAAATGCGCGCCCCGGCAAAAAATGAGTGTCCGGGCGAAAAATGCGCGCCGGCGTGAAAATTGTGCCCGGGCGAAAAATGCGTGCCCGCGCGAAAAATGTGCGCTCGAGCGAAAAATGTGCGCTCAAGCGAAAAATGTGCCCGATCAAAAAATGCGCGCCCGATCGAAGAATGTGCGACCGGGAAAAAAATATGCGACCGAGCGAAAAATTCGCGTCCGGGCCTAAAATTCGCCCATGGGCGAAGAAATGCTCGCACAGACAGAAAAATATTCGCACGGGAGCAAAAATTTGAGCTCGGGCGGAAAATGCGCTAACCTTGTATCGGGATGAGGAAGTGCTTTTCGAAAAGGATGAAAAGTAGGGGACAAGTGACTTTTCAAAAAGAGGAGAAAAAAGAGTTTTCCGTGGTAACTTTTCCCACCGGTAGACAATCCAAACGGTTTGTTAGGTGCGGTGGCATTTTTCAGAAAACGAAAAAGAACTAAAAAGCCCTCCCAAACATGCCCATAATTTAGCACTTCTCAAATCTTAATATAATTGTTACAACGATAGAGCATCACAGTAATGCCATCGCCTTAAAAGTAAAATTAAGACAATAAAACAACGGAAGACGGCTCCGGGTGCTCACTAATGAACCACGAATAGTCTTAGTTGCAAATGATGGATTATCACGGGCTAGAACAAGGCGCGAAAGAAAGAAAGTGAAAAACCTAGAACGAGAAGTCTAATAAAGTAAATTGTTCTTCTTGAAATAAATGAAACACCTTATTAAGGCTCCGTTTTACTCGACGTTTTTTTTTGTTCCGGTGAGCTTGGACAAAAATGCCACCATCGAACAATGTATGTTTGACATGACAATGGTTATGACAGCCGCCAAGAAAAAAAAATAGTTTTGAACATAAAAGTGAATGAAGTTTGTTAGGTGAGGTAGCGCGTTCACGAAGGACGGCGTTTGCGACCGTCGTGTTACGGACCCACGTTGGGGGTTAACAATACAAGCACCGTGCCCCGGCACGATCCAATTAGTTGTTCATTTTGGGTGGCTTTGTATCTTTTTATGTGATGTTTCGATGTTTAGTTTTTATGAACCTTGGGTTTGGTTTGGGCTCAACCATATATTGGGTTGAGGGCCTTTTTGAAATGCATGCAGAAATCATTCCAAAACTGTCTCTCTTTGTCTCTAATTTCTATTCCCGTACTCTAGCCGACTCGCAGCGCTTCCGCCCGCCCGCACGCGAACCCCGCCGATCGCGCCTGTCCGCTCCTGCGTCGCCCGCGCCTCTCCGCTCCTGCGTCGCCCGCGCCTCCCTGATTCCGCGCCCAGCCCTCCATCTTCGCCCCTCTCCGATCTCCTCCTTCCCCGTGGAACCCTTCCGACACCATTGGATCTCGCAAGTGCAACGCCAACCCCCTACAGGACTTCCCTCTTCTTCCCGGCCGAACTAGGTCGCAGTCGAGGGGCCGTATCAACTTGGTATCAGAGCTCTCCTCTTCCTCGGCGCCTCCTCCACCCTCTCCACCGACCGTCGCCGTTGTCCTCGCTCCGACAGCCCCCTCACAGCCCCGTCTGGCGAGTCCGCAGCCCGGATCGGCCGCCCCAGCCGCTGTCTTCCCTCACCGATCCTGTTGGGGGCTTCCCCCTCCGGCTGTCCACTCCTCTCGGCTAGCACGGGCATTTTGCCCACCCCTCCGATCCTCCACCCTAACTTTCTCCCCGCTCCCATGGACGACGACAACTCGGGAGGGCTTACTTTGGCCCAGATCGTGGAATCCTTTCAGCAAATGATGGTGGCCAACAATAGGGCCCTCATCGAAGCTCTTAGGCCGGATGCGTCCCAGCCGGCCCCGCAAGCCCCACGTGCCGCTTCGGGTTCCTCCCAAACGGTACAAGAGCCCTGGGCACCGAGAAACGAAGGAGGAGGGTTTCCTCGCTTTGTGAAGTTGGATTTTCCTCTATTTGATGGTCGTGAGGATCCACTCACGTGGCTCACTCGTTGTGAGCAATTCTTTGAAACCCGGCACACCCCGAAAGAGGACTGGATTGGGATTTCATCATTTCATCTCCTCGGATCGGCACAGATGTGGTTCTCACAGCTCCGTCGGGAGCAGCCCCAGTTGGGTTGGGAGGATTTCAAGGCTCAGTGTACTTTGCGTTTTGGGCCCACACTTCTCGGCAACCCCATGGGTGACCTTATCTCTCTCCGACAGACTGGCTCCATTGATCAGTACATCGAGCAGTTTCAGGTGCTTCTCGCTCGCGCCCCGACCGTGCTCACATCCCAGCTGGTACCAGTCTTTCTGGCTGGCCTCCATAAGCGCTTGCGGATGGACGTTCAGTTGCAGTCCCCGGTGGACCTCTCCACCGCTATGAGCTTATCCCGCATTTTTGAGCGGCGCCTGTCGATGGATCGGCAATCCATGGGTCGCCGATCTGGCGAGGGACCCCCCAGGAGTTTTGGCCCGTCGCCGACGACGTTTAGCCCGGGAGCGGGCAGGGGAAAGGAAGGCGGCAGACAGTCAACCATTCGGCGGCTCTCCGCTCAGGAGATGGAGGATCGTCGGGCCAAAGGCCTTTGTTTCAACTGTGATGAGGCTTACACCCGCGGGCATAGGTGCAAGCGCCTGTTATGCTTAGAGGTGGAGGATCCCTCTGATGAGGACCCCGGTGATGAGGACACGGGAGAACCGGAAATTTCCGTCCACGCTATGATTGGATCCCCGACTGGGGACACGATTCAGCTACAGATTTTGGTGGCGGGCCATCCGCTAGTCGCTCTTATGGACTCTGGAAGTACACAGTTTCCTCAGCGATATTACCGCACAGCAGCTTCATTTACCGATTACTATGCGCCCGAGCCTCCGAGTTTCTGTTGCCAATGGCATGGCCATGTTGTGCACGGGCGTCTGCAGAGCGGTGCCGATTAGCGTGGAAGGCTATCAATCCCACGTTGACTTCTACATGATAGCCTTACGAGGCTTTGAGGCAGTGTTGGGAGTCCGCTGGCTCCGCACTTTGGGGCCTCTTCTGTGGGATTTCGACGCACTGACGATGACCTGGGGGCGACACCCTAAATAGACAGTGTGGCAGGGTCGCATGACCACCACCTCCCGACAGGTTTTCCTCGCATGCGGGGACCATACAGAATCCTCTGATCTGGAGGCTCTTCTACAGGAGTACAACGACACGACGGCAGCCCCGACAGGTCTTCCACCCGTTCGGCGACGGGATCACCGTATTTGTCTCCTCCCGGGAACGGCCCCGGTGGTGGTACGCCCCTACCGCTACCCATTCAGGCAGAAGAATGAGATTGAGCGTCAGTGCGACGCCATGCTGCAACAGGGCATCATCCGCCATAGTGTATCCCCTTTCTCCTCGTCGGTCTTGTTGGTCAACAAGAAGGATGACACATGGCGTTTCTGTGTCGATTACCGCGAGTTGAATGCGCAGACAGTGAATGACAAGTTCCCCATCCCGGTCGTGGAGGAGCTCCTGGACGAGCTACATGGCTCCCGTTTTTTCTCCAAGTTGGATTTGTGCTCTGGTTACCATCAAGTGCGTATGGCTCCTGAGGATCTGGAAAAGACGGCGTTCTGCACCCATCACGGCCACTTCGAGTTTCTGGTGATGCCGTTCGGGCTCACCAACGCCCCTCCACCTTCTAGGCATTGATGAACGAGGTATTTCATGGTCTTTTGCGTCGTTGCGTACTTGTTTTCTTTGACGACATTTTGGTGTACAACACGACTTGGGAGGCCCATCTTGGCCACCTCCGAGCCGTTCTCCAATTAGTCAGGCAACACAGGCTATTCTTGAAGCGTGCCAAGTGTTCTTTTGGCACGGAACGGGTGTCCTACTTGGGGCATGTGGTGGATAGCACAGGGGTGTCAGCGGACCCTCTCAAGATCCAGGGCGTGATGGAGTGGCCTATTCCCCAGACCTTGCGGGAACTGCGGGGTTTCCTCGGACTGGCGGGCTACTACAGACGTTTCATTCAGGGATACGACATCATTGCCGCACCACTATTCGCTCTCCCGCGGAAGCAGTCTTTTGTGTGGGGAGACAGCGCAACGGGGGCCTTTCACGCTCTCCAACAGGCCCTGGTGTCAGCCCCGGTGCTGCGTTTGCCGGACTTTGACCAGGAGTTCCAGATAGAGTGTGACGCCTCGGGCCAGGGATACGGTGCGGTGCTCCAACAGGAGGGCCACCCAATGGCTTATTTAAGCCAGCGCACTGTCGTACATCATCAGAAGCTGCAGGCTTATGAGCAGGAGCTTATCAGATTGGCGAAGGCCGTCCAACACTGGCGACCGTACTTATGGGGGCGGACGTTCACTATTCGCACCGACCATTTCAGCCTCAAGTACCTCTTGGAGCAACACCTCATCACTACACCGCAACAGCGTTGGATCAGCAAGCTGTTGGGATTTGATTTTCGTGTGGAGTACAAGGCAGGCGCCTTGAACCGCGCCGCAGACGCACTGTCCCACCGTGACCACCAGGAGGGGTCCGTGTTAGCCATTTCTTGCCCGACATCGACCATCCACCCCCGCCTGCAGCAGGAGATCCAAGACACGCCGGCTCTCAGCGAGTTACGACGCCATATTGAGGAAGGAAGTACACCTGCACACTGGACAGTTCGGGACGGCCTCATCTGGTACAAGGGCCGCCTCTACCTTTCTGACACCTCGCCCTTGATATCGGACATTCTGACAGGTTTATATGGCACCACACATGAAGGGGTTCATAAGACCTTTGAGCGGATTCGAGCCGAGTTCTTTTGGAAGGGACTAAAAAGGGGGGTACAAGACTTCATCGCACTCTGCCCCGTCTGCCAGCGCAGCAAGACCGACAACCTCTCACCCGCCGGTTTACTCCAGCCCCTTCCAGTTCCTACACAGATTTGGGCCGACATATCGATGGATTTTATTGAGGGACTACCCAAGTCAAGGGGGCGATCTGTTATTTTTGTGGTGGTCGATCGCCTGTCCAAGGGCGCTCACTTCATGGCGATGAGCCATCCCATGGAGGGGGATATGGTCGCCCGCATCTTTTTCGACCAGGTGTTCTGTCTGCACGGCATTCCAGAGAGCATCGTGTCCTATAGGGACAAGGTGTTTACGTCCCTATTTTGGCAGGAGTTGTTTGCCCTATGCGGAACCAAGTTGGCGATGTCGTCCGCCTACCACCCGCAGACTGATGGCCAGACAGAGGTGGTCAACCGGACCCTGGAGATGTACTTGCGCTGTATCACGGGGGACCGCCCCATGGATTGGGTACGATGGCTTCCTTGGGTGGAGTATTGCTACAACACGTCCTACCATTCCGCCTTGCAGACTACGCCGTTCCGTCTGATCTACGGCCGGGAACCGCCACGCCTCCTTACTTACACTAGTCCATCCGCTCGTTCTCCGATGGTCGACACAGAGCTGGCCACACGTGACCAGGTTCTAGCGATGGCCCGAGAGAGGTTGCTCCAGGCCCAGGGCCGCATGGAGACGGCCTGCAACAGGGGCACCGTGAGTTCTTTGCCCCAGGGGATTGGGGGTGTGGCTGAAACGCCGCCCATACCGACAAACATCCATCGCACAGAGAGCCTACAACAAGTTGGGGCCCAAGTTCTATGGGCCATTCATGGTTGCAGAGCGCATTGGAGAGGTGGCATACCGTCTCAACCTGCCAGTCGAGGCCAAGATCCATGATGTCTTCCACGTATCCCAGTTGAAACCGTTCGTGGGTACGCCCCCCCAAAATTCTCTCTCTCTCTCTCTCTCTCTCTAGCTCTCTCTCTCTCTCTCTAATTTCTATTCCCGTACCCTAGCCGACTCGCAGCGCTTCCGCCCGCCCGCACGCGAACCCCACCGATCGTGCCTCTCCGCTCCTGCGTCGCCCGCGCCTCCTTGATTCCGCGCCCAGCCCTCCATCTCCGCCCCTCTCCGATCTCCTCCTTCCCCGTGGAACCCTTCCGGCACCATTGGATCTCGCAAGCGCAACGCCAACCCCCTACGGGACTTCCCTCTTCTTCCCGGACGAACTAGGTCGCAGTCGAGGGGCCGTATCACATCACCGCAGAGCCAAACGGGGCCTAAAGATTGTACGAAAGATTATATTCGATTTGAAAAATGGTAATGATTCTGTTCCAATAATTTTTAAATCAATCTAATTATTGTCTTCTATATAATTATCGACGGATTAGTACAAACAAGCATATTTCCAACTTAATGTAGGGACTCTTTCAACCTACCGACGAAATCCCAAAGAAAGAGTCGTCTACACAGGGATCCAATTGGAATTAATATCGAGTCAGAAATAACATTTCATGTGCCCGACCACAAAAATCTCCCTAAACTCATTATGGAAAAACAAGCATTAGTGAGAAGTTCTTGTACATTTTTGGATGTTCCTGCTGTCCGATTTTAAAAAGGCGAGCTCGCCGTGCATGGTATACTACATGATGAGTAAGTACTCTATGCTGAGTATAATTGAATTTGTACTCTTCAAAATGTTAGATATTTTATCAAATCTCAAAGAAAAATACCTGGATGGAAGATATTGAGATGGAAGGATCAAATTCCTTGGCTCTGCTGTTTGAGTATTTTCAAGAAATGAGTTGAGCGCCCCTCTTTATTTGCTTCTCCTCCAAGCATAAAAAAGAATATTAGGAAATCCTGATGACCCACCATATCCTTTGCTCTATATAATGTTCCAGATTTCATCCCTTTCTGCTTCCAATTTTAAAAGAGCATTTTTTTAATAATCAAATTAACAAAAAAATCAACTTTACTAAAAAAATTACTAACAAGATAGGTAAAATCTCCACCTAATTGGCAATTTCAAATTTTTCGTGACCGCCCGACCTCACCTAAGGAACTTCATCCACTTCTATGTTCAAAACGAGTTTTCTTTTCTTGGCGGCAGTCATAACCGCTGTCATGCCAAACATACATTCTATGACCGCGGCGCTTTTGTCCAAACTCACCGGAGCAAAAACGCCGCGTCAAACAGAGCCTAAATGTTGTGTTATTATGATGTCAATCTTGTTAATCTGTGTTTCAAAATATTAAATTGTATGCACCCTTTGCATTCAGACATTTTGTAGAAAAGTATTATAATAAAAAATGCACATAAAATTCTCAAAACAACTCTTCGCGTATTTTAAAATACAGGCAGGAAATACAGTAGCCTATATTAGGCCATCAATAAAGCTATTTCTCAACTTACCTTCTTATTTAAAATAAGATTCAATTTGTTAATTTAATAATATAAACTTAAATCTTGGCGATACCCAAAGTTTTAGATTTAGCGGGACAAAGACCGAGTATATGAAGCATAAATTTAGTAGTGCAAGAAGGATGAATGACTCTATCATTAAGTTGAATGAGCGAGATATTTCTCGAAGCGAGTGCTTTAAATATCTGGGATGGATAGTTCAAAAAGATGGAAGTGTAGATAAAGATGTGATACATAGAATCCAAGTATGTTGGTTGAAGTGGAGTGACGCGCTAGGATCTTAGGTGATCGTAAAGTACCATTAAAACTTAACGACAAGTTTTACCGTACTGCAATGCTCTACGGTTCTGAGTGTTGACCAGTGAATTGCGTACATGAGCAAAAAATGGGAGTTGTGGAGATGAGAGAATGTTTAGGTGGATGTGCAGACACAAGATAAAATTAGGAATGAATGTATCAAGGATAAGACGGGAGTGGTACCAATTATAGAGAAGATACAAGAAGCCCGATTAAGATGGTTCGGATACGTACAAAAGAGACCATTAGAGACACCTGTTAGGCGTTGTGAGAGTTTAGCCACTAGGCATGTTAAACTGGGGAGGGGTAGACCAAAGGAACTTGGAATGAAAGTATAAGGAAAGACATGACTTAGGCATTAGTGAGATTATGACTAAGGATAGGGGCAATGCCGACAAAGGATCCATATAGCCGACCCCACTATTGTAGAATAAAGACTTGAGTCTTGTTGTTGTTGTTGTTGTTAATACTATAAATATAAATATAATGAAACCACCTGTTCCAAACTTCCACCTATCCTGTAATTTTCACAGTAATATATTTCAATTTAATTGAAAAAATAGGTCCTACCAAAAAAAAAAAAAAACCTTACATACCTACCCGATGGTCACCAGTAATCTCTGCAAGAACAGGAGCCTCCGCTAAAATGGTGAAAACGATTAGAATCCCTCAAAATTATCAACCTGTTCTCGATCAAGGATATGTATTTGATTGCATTATGGCAGTCCTCACAAACCCTAAGATTCTTGATCACACGCACAGGCCTCCCCGGCGCCATCCTCAACACGCCGTAAGCAACAGCGATCTTCTCGCTGTGAAACTTCAGCATCTGCTCCTTCTCTTCCTCTTCCACATCATGAAGAACCAAGTTCGTCGCAGAAACGTATCCCGCCTTCTTCATCTTCATCTCCAATTCCTCTAAGAAAGCGTAAATTCCCTCCTTCTCCGGATGCGAGGTGTCCCCGACCGAGAAAGTGTGAACCCTGTTCTCCATTTCTATCCAGCTGAAGCCCGGAACCTTCCTGACGCCTCTATCTCGCATCGTCGTCCGGAGTTTGCTGACCTCGGCCCAGCCGCCGGAGGATGCGTGGAGGTTCGAGAGGAGGACGTACATTCCGGCATTGCCGGGTTCCATTTCGAAGATCTTCTCGGCGGCTTTCTTTCCGAGATCGGTGTGGCGATGGATGCGGCTGGCGCCGAGAAGAGCGCCCCACATTGTTGCGTCTGGTTCAAAAGGTAAATCTTTGATCAGCGACTGGGCTTCGGACAGTCTTCCCGCTCGTCCCAACAGATCAATCATGCAGGTGTAGTGCTCGGCTTTTGGTTCTATGCCAAAATCTTGATGCATTGAGTAGAAGAAATCAATGCCTTTATTTATCAGCCCGGAATGGCTGCATGCTGATAGGACTCCAACCTTGAAAAAGCCACAAAGCAAAGTAGTTATAAACAAAAGTTGGTCTGGATACTCCGATGATGATGATGATCCAATTCAAATTCAACTCAAAAGCGAATATGATGATCAAATTCAATTTCAACCCAAAAGCTTGAGCCTACGGGAGATGATCAATTACCAGCAAAGGCAAGAGCTTTTCTTCCTGAGAAAAGAATGACGAGCAAAGCGAAGCTTGAGGGTGATGGCATGAAAACCAAGAGCTGGGGCTCAATAGAAAATTAGCATAACAGTTCATCTAACTTACACGAGAGAATCAAATACTCAAGACCCTCAACAATTTTCCCCCATCATGTGAGTACTCTCCATATTGATCAATCACTACTCTCAAAATGAGGCTTTTCAACTCACCCATTATGAGCTTACTCACCCAAGTGGTATTAGGGTTGTTCACAAACAAAATGTTTCGTGAATAATTCGGGAATCGATCAGTGAAGATTCAATTAAGATTCATATTTTTCAAATTCAATCCGCATTTGATTGATATTCGAATCCGAATAATATTGTTTCTATTGCCATGATTCGCGAATAATAGCAATATTTATATTATATATGAAGATGATCCTGACCGTCCGATCAAAGTCTATTAGGTCCTTCATTTGAAGCGAATTCAAATTTGAATCCAAGCCTGAATCCAAGATTTTGGGACGAATCTCAATCCGAATTCAAAAATTCAAACGAATCTGAATCTCTTCATTATATGACAAATTTGAATTTGATTGAAGAGCTATTCGATTCGATTTGGTTCGTGAACAACCCTAAGTGGTACCTCCGGGAAGTCATCATCTCTTGAACTTTGTCAACTATGATGCAACGGTCAGTCTCAAACCACATGAATTACTCAATCCAGGGAGTGTTAGATCAAAGTGGGCCAAGAATGGAGAGATGCTTCACTGATAAAACTCATTTTTAAACTAAAAAAAGTTTGAAGTGTATTCTTTACAAACATATTTTTTTGAAGGACCAAATCCCCCATGTGTCCTAATGTAAGCAAAAGATGCTATGAATCATTAGAAGAATTCATCATAATTACGATAAATGAAATTGCCAAAGAAATTTTCGTGTAAAAATACAAAGTGATTGGCCCTCTTGGTTGAATACAAATTTAGTCACCATTGGCGCAACAGTGCCATCTTTAGCCCCTCTTTTGATTCACATTTGAGTGTAAACATTAGTGATAATTCAGGAAACCAATTGGGTAAGGAGAAATCTTACCAAAGTGACATTATCAGGCTTCATTTTCGTTCTCATCAAAGCAAATGCCTCCAACGCTTTATTCCCGAATCCATGCCGAGCATTGCCGGCGATCACAGCGTTCCAAGTGACGACATCCTTCTGCGAAATCTCCCGGAATGCTTTATCCGCCCCGTCTATATCCCCGCACTTGAAGTACATCGAAAGTAGCGAATTCCCGACAAAGCTGCCCAATCCATAGCCTGCTTTGACCAGCCTCCCATGAACTTGCATTCCACATTCCAGCACGGCAATGTCAGCACAAGTACTGAAGGCGCAAGTGAACGATGATCGATTCATTCTCTCCCCACTCCTTCCCATCTCTACGAAGAGGTGCAGAGCTTCTTCGCTGCAGCCACTCTGAGTATATCCGGCAATCATGGCCGACCATGATATAGCATCTCTGTCGCTCATCTCATCGAAGATTTTACGAGCCTCTTCGATCATCCCTGCTTGAGCATAACCAGTAACCATTGTGTTCCATGAGCTGATGTTCCTCAATGGCATTGCATTGAAGAGATCCTTAGCCTCTTGTATGTCTTTTTTCTGCACGTAGGCGGCGATCATTGCATTCCAAGACACAATATTTCTTTGAGGCATTCTATCGAACACCTTTCTCGCGTCATCTATCATCCCATTCTGAGCATATCCGGAAACCATGGCCGTCCAAGTGAAGACATCTTTGTAGGGAGATTCTTCGAAGAGGCGCCTTGCCTCCATCATATCTCCGTTCTGAGCATAGCCGGATACCATTGTGTTCCATGACACGATATCCTTCTCCGGCAACCTATCGAAGAGCCGCCGAGCCTCCACCAGTCTCTTCCTCCGCACGTAACCGGCGAGCATGGCGTTCCAGGACACCAGATCCCAACATGGATTGGAATCGAAGAGCTTCTGAGCAGCCTCAAAGCGCCCATTCCGTAGGTAAGCGGCTAGAATTCCGTTAAATGAGACGGAATCCTTAGCAGGGGCACGGTCAAAGATCTCCTGGGCTAGTTCAACGTGACCGCTCTGTGCGTAGGCGGAGATCATTGTGTTCCAGGAGATGATGTCCCTCATCGGCATTTCCTCGAACATAGCGCGCGCGGCGCTGAGATTACCGTTGAGGACGTGGCCGTTGATCATGGTGTTCCAGGAGACGGCGTCGCGATCGGGCATGGCGTCGAAGAGTCGGAGGGCGGAGGGGTATTGTCCATTGGAGAGGTATCCGGAGAGCATGGTATTCCAGGAAACGATGGTGCGGCGGGGCATTCTGTCGAAGAGCCGGCGGGCGGCGTCGCAGCGGCCGCGGCGCATGCAGTCTGTGATGGTTTTGTTCCATCGCACCACATCGGCGTCCAACAACGGCGACGAAGCCTTCTTCCTCCCCTTTGTCTTCTTAGCGGTGAGGCCGGAGAGGTATCGGAGTTCGGTTTGTGGGAGGCGGGCAGCATCGCTGTGGAAGATTGCGCGTGAGATGGGAAAGCCGCTACCATGCAGCCTCATTCCCAGGTCGTGCTGCCAAATATCTAGCCGTTGATTTTCAAAACTAGAGTAAAAGCTTCATTTTTCATCTTCTAAGCATATAAAATTTAATTTCTCATATACTAGGAGATAGTAGACGGGGATTCCCCGGTGAGCCGTGACAGTGCTATTCACTGACAGTAATTGTAGTGTATAGGGAACTCAATCGATTAAAGGTTCAATAACGGTCGCATGGGGGTGATCACGGTGCAAAACCTCTAATCTCGCTGTCTATTTCCGCTAGCACGCTTTTTCGAGCATGATTGATCTAAAATACAGAAGTGGCACCAATTGTAGAGAAGATGCGAGAAGCTCGTTTAAGATGGTTCGGAGATGTACATAAGAGACCATTAGAGGCACCTGTTAGGCGTTGTGAGAGTTTAGTCACTAGATATGTTAAACGGGGGAGGGGTAGACCAAAAAAGACTTGGAATGAAACTGTACGAAAAGATATGATGTACTTAGGCATTAGTAATGCTATGATTAAAGATAGGGCGCAATGACAACAAAGGATCCATATAGCCGACCCCACTATGGTGGAATAAAGGCTTGAGTGTTGTTGATTGATCTAAAATACAGTCAATATTTAATACGATCGTAGTACACAAATACGGCTGTATATTTCACAGATAATCTCCGCCATTGAAATCACGATCATACGGCTCTATTTGCTTTCGCATGGTGGTCTTTTTTAATCACCATGTGTTACATACAAGTTTAAGCGTTCAGCTTTACAGGTATTCATATAGAGTTTGTAGCCGGCAGGCAAAAGACTGAAATAACCTTAACGTTGGCACAAAGACCTTGACTTCACTGGGCCGCAGAACAAGAGAAGTCTTCCCGCACAATGGTCAGGTTGGCACAACAATCAACAACATTATTCACAATGCGATATCCATGCTAATTAACATAGAAGCGCGCTACTCCTGGAGTTTGCGTAAAATGACTTGAGCTCCGTGTTGAGGACGAAGTGTTAGAAGAGTGGAGGGAGCGTGCGCGTAAGAAGGGGACAGCTCGACCGAAAAGCGCTGCAGAATTCTTGCCACGGCCATTTTTGCTTCTGTGAGAGCGAAGCTTTGCCCGATGCAGATCCGAGGACCCCAGCCGAATGGAAAGAAGATGAGTTGGTTCTTCGTCGCTTTCGAGATTCCTTCGGCGAATCTCTCGGGGTTGAATTCTTCGGCATCGTCGCCCCAGAACTTCTTGCTGTGATGGAGGAGGATGATGGGAAGAAGAAGCTGCACTCCGGGTGGAAAAATGAACTCTCCCAGCTTTATTTCTTTGTATGTTTGCCGGATGAGGTTGATGGCAGGTGGATACAATCTTAGAACCTCGTAAAGAATCATAGTCACCTGAAAAGGAGAATATTGAATTCGGGAAATGCTACGAGAGATTCAGGGCATGTTTTTAATCAAATTGATTTCACGAGGAAACCTGCGGTTAAATATCAGTTATAAGCTTAAGGAATTTCTTCTACTGGGGCTTGATAACTCCATAGAGGATATGTGAGATAGTCTAGTGGATTAATTGATAGTGTTTACAATGGAAGTTTGAATGTTAAAATGATTTCAAATGGCCAGAGAAGAGCCATTTTTGTGACAATATTTAAGAAATAAATAAATAAAATATTCAAAGGTTGTAGATTTGTAGTAATTATATAGAAATCGTGCTTGTATAAGTAAGAAAACAAAACTATGGAGAGAGTTATGGACTTATGGAGCGTAGACTTAAAAACATATAGATATGTCTATTAGAGTACTTATTAGAAGTAACTGTGGAGTGAACAAGGAATTCATCGATCATTCACGCATCGTCTCAGTGATTTACAGGATCGATCACCTTTCGATCGTCTAATTGACGATGGGAGACTGTCATCGCGTTCGTCACAATTTTTCATATTTTTATGTGTTCTTTTATATTTTTCTGAGAAATGGTTTGGAAGTTAGGTTAAATCACACGATCAGACGATCTGAGCCGTGATTTAACTTAAACTCCCCCCCTTATATTATGCATGACACGTTCGGTCATCGTGGCTCTCGACACCCACACCCCTTGGTGTTGATGCCAAGGGGCCTCCCACCACCACCGTTGGTGCCGATGCTAGCCGCCGCTTCCTGCACCGACGAATTGCCGCTTCTGAGAGCACACAGTTGTTTCCCCTCACGCCCAAAGCCCGTAACCGCCCTCTGTTACCGAGGAAGGATTTACTAGGGCTGGAGAGAGGAACGGCATTGCATTACATGTTGAATACGATTAAGATACAATCAAAAGACATGCTCCCACCAGCTTTTGGAGGCAGGTGTTATGGTGCCAGTCGAGACGAACCCACGGTGGGTCCGAGCGTCGCCTTCATGCGACGGACACATGATCATTATCCTTATTTTGGGTGTTTGCACTTGTTTCTTATGCTTCTTGTCGTGTAATATTTTATCGTATTGCTTTACGTATTTCGTCTCATGTGTATTAAGCCCAAGTGGGGGGCATGCACTTTGGTTTGGACCAACAATATGGTTCGGTTGGGTGTGCTGAGAAGGATATCAAAATATCAATCGTCTAGATGTCTCTCTCTCTCTCTTACTCTCTCACTCTCTCTCTCTCTCTCTCTCTCTCTCTCTCTCTCTCTCTCTCTCTCTCTCTCTCTCTCTCTCTCTCTCTCTCTGACCCCCTTCCCCCCCTCTCTCTTACTCTCACTCTCTCTTACTCTCTCACTCTCTCTGACCCCCTTTTTCCCTCTCTTGGTTCCCTTCACCCGCTCGCCCTAGCCACTAGTTCGCCCTTCTCCAAGCCGTCGCTCCTCGACCACCTCGCCTTCCACCATAGCTTTGCCCTGTTCAAGGAAGGGGCAAGCAAATCCCATGTGGGATCTCTCTTTCTCGAGATCTCTCACGCGGTCTCAGTTGGGAGCCCATAACATCTTGGTATCAGAGGGAGATTTTGATCCTCCGACCTGTGGGATCGCGATGAGTTCTTACTAGCTTCCTGAGAACGTATTCTACAGGCTCAAAACCGCATGGAAGTTGCCTACAACCGCAGCCACCGCGAGCTCTCCTTCACTATCAACGATTAGGTATGGGTCCGTCGTCGGCCATTCCGCCAAATTTCAGCCACCAAGCCATCTTCCAACAAGTGGACTCAAATTTTTTGGGCCATTCCAAATTCTCGAAGCATTGGAGACGTCGCCTATCAACTTCAACTTCCTTTGGACGCGCGCATTCATGATATCCTTCATGTGTCCCAACTCAAGCCGTTCGTGGCTCTCCCCCGACCTCGCCCATGGTGGACATTCCGGCGCAGCTTGAAGACAAGCTACCTCTCGATGGGGGCGGTGATGTAATGGTGCCAGTCAAGACGAACCCACGGTAGGGCCGCACGTACCAGCACCGCCTTCATACGACGGACGCATGATCATTATCTTTATTTTGGGTTCGCACTTGTTTCTTATGCTTCTTGTCGCGTAATATTTTACCATATTGCTTTACATATTTCGTACCACGTGTAGTAAGCCCAAGTGGGGGCATGCACTTTGGTTTGAACCAACTATATGGTTCAGTTGGGTGTGCTGGGAAGGATATTAAAATATCAATCCTCTAAATCTCTCTCTCTCTCTCTTACTCTTTCTCTAACCCCCTTTCCCCTCTCTCGGTTCCCTTCACCCGCTCGCCCCAGACGCCAGTTCGCCCTTCTCCAAGCCGCTGCTCCTCGACCACCTCACCCTTCACCATAGCTCCGCCCGGTTCAAGGAAGGGGTAAGCAAATCCCTTGTGGGATCTCTCTTTCTCGAGACCTCTCACGTAACAGCTGGGTCCTCCAAAGAGCTTCTCTCAAATGAGAGCTCAAAACAACTACTTAGCCAATCCCCAACACCATTACCCCTCCTTATATAGATGAGGGAGGCACGCACCAATTACAAAATTTTTTAATTAATACAATTAATTAATTCAATATTAATTAATTAATATTATTTATTTATAGCATATTCTATGAAATTATCACGGCGGCTGCCGTATACGCGCTTCAGTGGTTCCGGCGAGGGGGTCCGAGTGAGTGAATGTGTGAGTTTAACACTATATTGCCCTTGCCCCCAAGGTCGAGTCTCCAGATTTTTCAAGATCTTTAAGAATTAGGGCGATGTACAACCGGTGGTTGAGAGATGGCGGGCGAATGGGGGGAAAAGGAGGAGGGGTGTGAGCCCCGTAGAGAGGAGAAGAGTAGGGTAGTGTGGAGAAAAATTAGGTGGGGGCAAGATAGAGGGGTGGCTAGAGTGGGTGAGAGGAGAGGATATGGCTAAAAAGTGGGGAACAAAAGGTGAGGGCAAATGTGAACTGTGACAGCTAGGGAAGAAAGAAATACGGTGGGTATGGTGGAAAGAAGAGGGGGCTGATGTATGTGGGGCCCCAAATTAATGAGGCGGGTGTGGGGAAGGGGGCATAGAAAAAGGGACGATCAGTGCTTGTTTCCGTAAAGCGCATGGCTGCCAGAGCGGAAACGGCGGGGGTGCGCTCAAGGAGTTGTATTGTTGTGGTTCTGGAGCAAGGCAGCGGCCCGCGGGGAAAGGGAACATGAGAAGAGGTTGATAGCCATGCGGGATGGGCGGTGGAGAAGGAAATGAAGTGAGAGGCGCAGGTGGTATTTCCGGATGGGTCGGGGCGGAGAGCAGGACAAACGACGATGGCAGTGAGTCTGTTGGACGGCTCAGGGTTACAGGCTGCTCGACGATGAAGATGGCGGCGCGGAAAGGGGAAACTGGGATGAACCGTGACTGGAGATCATGGTGAAGCGTCGAACCATTAGGCTTAGCGGCAGCAGCGGCGGGCTCCATTGTGAAGAGCGTGGATAGAGGAAGTTCTTGCACGGCGGGAGAGGTAGCATGGCTGTAGACAGCATGTGACGGTGCACACAATATGGATGGGGTGAGGACGGTGTTCTGAAGATGGGAGAGAGGGCTTTCTGGCACGTCCATATGGACGACTGGCAGGACAAAGGGCTCGACCTCCAGGGCCGAAGTCCTGTCAAAACCAACCGCCAGGGGAGCCGTTGAGGGAAACTGACGTTGTGCCCGTGTAGACTGCTCCTTTAGGCGAGCGCCATTGGCAAGGTGATTGGCAATGAGGGCCAAAAGTTCTCGTAGGATGTTGATGTCGAGCGTTATGTCGGTTCCCGACGATTGCATGGACAGCGGGCAGAGAGCGGCAAGTCGGACCATTGTTACCGAAGAAGGATTTGCTAGGGTTGCAGAAAGGAATGACGTTGCATTACATGTTGAATACGAACAAGATACAATCAGAAGACAAACTCTCGCCAACTCTTGGAAGTTGGGTCCTCCAAATAACTTCTCTCAAATGAGAGCCCCAAACAACTACTTAGCCAAAGATGATCCCCAACACCATTACCCCTTCCCCTTATATAGATGAGGGAGGGCACACACAAATTACAAAACATTTTAATTAATATAACTAATCAATTCATTATTGATTAATAATAATTCATCAATATTGTTGTTTATTGGGTGTCAACTTATCACCTGGGGGGGGGGGGGGGGGGGTGAATAGGTTGTACAAATTATTTTATCCCCTTTAGATGTTCTTGATTTCTGATTGATATAGATCTATAAATTATAAAGCACAACGCAGAAAAGCACACAGTGATCTATAGAGGTTCCTTAAGACCGGGTGTCTTGAGTAGTCCTCTTTCCCTCTGCGCCTACCTAGCAGTGTGCTAGGCTCGGCAAATTCCGCCAAAACTTCAGGCCCGCAAGCCTTACAACACGGACCCGCAAGTCCTACAGCCTAAGCCCGCAAGCCCCTACTGCACCCGAGCCCGCAAGCTCGACACTCAGGCCCTCAAGCCCTACACAACACAGACCCGCAAGTCCTGTGCCTACAGCCTAGGCCCGCAAGCCCTTATTGCACTCAAGCCCTCAAGCTCGACAATATCGGACCCGCAAGTCCACTGCCCTGGCCCTCAAGCCTCACAGCTCTCCAACCCTCAAGCTAGACGATGTTGGACCCGCAAGTCCACTGCCCTGGCCCTCAAGCCGCACAGCTCTCCAGCCCTCAAGCTAGACAAACTCGGACCCGCAAGTCCACTGCCCTGACCCTCAAGCCTCACAGCTCTCCAACCCTCAAGCTAGACACTTAGGCTCTCAAGCCTTACAACAATAAAGGTTTTACAGTAATAAAAACTGATTATTCTGCCTGATGAAGATCAACAACTTAGCCTGATGGAGATCGGCTTCTTAAACTTGAAGAAGATGCTTCTTGATTTGTCGCTTTTAGCACTGGATCTTCTTCAGCCTCCTCTTCTTTTGCCTGATGTTGATCGGCTTCTTATCAGTCAATGAAGATGACTGATTCTTCTGAGAACACTTGATTCTCGTTCTCTACTTGTTGTTCTTCTTCTCCGCAAAATGTACTGTTGTATTGAGAAGCAATGGCGCGATTCTTTCTTTTTGCTTTCTTTGATGATTATTTTCTAGGGCATCACTGTTACCTTTTATAGGACGGAAGAGCCGCTTAACGGTCACATATTATGTCCTTCAATGTCAGACGCTCATTCCTTAAGAGCACGCGTTGATTGGACAATCAGGCGGTGACATTAAATACTGACAGCGCGTCCGCAACATTTGAATTCCGTCTCGACGATATTTCCATTGTTACGACGATATGGAAAATATCTCTACGTCAGGTCTTTGTCGATGCCTTAGGCCTTGGTGGATCTTCAATTCTTCTAGCTTCTGCCTCTGACATTGATATCTCGACGATACGAGATATGCTTGCGTTTCTGCACATACAGCGATATGCTATCTCTGACTGTATCGTCGTGATCTTCTTTCTTGTAGTCTGTCGTCGTAATCACTTTGTTCTTTCGACGACATGAGCGATATCATGTCGACAGACTCTGCTTTAGCAACTGCTTGTCTTCAGCGGTCGTTCTTCAGTCTTCCCGGCGTCATGCTTTCTTTACGACGATGTTCAACGCCATCAGTTACACATAGCCTTTTCAGCGACAAGGCTTCTTTGATGATGTCGACGATACTGCATCTTCTCGACGACACGGCTTCTTTGATGATGTCGACGATACTGCATCTTCTCGACGACATCCCTTCCTTTTGAATCTGTCTCAGCGGTTGGGCTGAGATGACTTCCTCTTCTCAGCGGATTCGTCGATCTGCAGAGAAGTTTCTGCGATCGACGAACTTCACTCTTCTGTCCCGTCTCTGCGTTCGACGAACTTTATCTTCTGCGTTCGACGAACTTCACTGCATTCTGCGTTCGACGAACTTCACTGCATTCTGCGTTCGACGAACTTCACTGCATTCTGCGTTCGACGAACTTCTTTCTTCGTTCGACGAGGAACTCGCCAAGTCTCTGCGTTTGCTTGTCTCGTCTCTGCGTTGGACGAACTTCGTTCTTCGTTCGACGAACTAGCCAAGTCTCAGCTTTTGCTTTGCTCATCATCATGACGACAAGCATACTTTGTCGACGACATCTCCTATTCTTCTCGACGATATTGTACTTAGTGAAATAACTAAAGTACTTGACATATTGTCGATTTCTGCAAGCATGAACTAGATGTGACATTACATACAACTTGCACTTATCATTGAGCTGAGCACTTCTTCAAATCAGGAACACTGCTGGGCACTGTTCCCAACAATCTCCCCCTATTTGAAGAAGTCATAACCCACTCAATGATAAATGACACTCAAATAAAAGGTTTAATATTTTAAGCAAACAAGCATATAATGATGACATTGCAGCTATAGTTAAGTGAACACAGAATTTGACAAATATTACTTCAATTATAAATAGTGCCAAATATTTTCAAAAGTTTTGACATCTCTACATTTAGCCCCCTAAAGATTTAGCCATCTATATCTCTGGTACCCTCATAACAACTTCACCCTTTGCTTTCTTGGCACTGGCTTCCTGTTCCTTTTCAGCTTGTCTGATGAAGTACTCAAACGATTTAGGATGATACTTTAGAGGTTCAAGAGTGTCAGCTGGAATTCTTCCTGCTTGCTTATCCCTTCTGTATTCTCTCCTTACTTCTTCTTGATCTTAATGCTTAGCCCATTCTTGAGGACTGAATACATTGTATCTTTCACCTTTATTAGCTTTCACTTGCTCCCATGCTTTTAGAATGATGGTCCTGGATATGGGACTCCATCTTTCATAGTCATCCTTTTTCTCCATTTCCTCCCTGTACTTTCTCTTTCTCATTTTTATTTCTTCATCCTCAAGTGCTTCCTTTTCTTTACCCTTATCAGTATCAGGAATATCTGTATGTTGCTCCTCAGCATGCTCGTCATAATGTAGAGGATGGAGATTCATTGCTTCCCTGATGGTGTTTGTGGTCCAGATGGCATGATCACCACTGACCTTTATCATTGATCTCTCCCCCTTTATGACTTCTTCAGATATCCCCCTTTGGAGATTCTCCTCTGAGGCCAATATCTTGTTTTTGAGCATATGGATTCCAACTTCCAAGTGATTTTTGGTCTCAAGCAGATGACTGTCTAGATCTTTATTGTGGTGATCTAGACTTTCTTGGAGATCAGTTTTGTGTTCAGTCATCTTCTTGGTGGATGCAATGTAGGCCTTTTCTATGCTGCTGACAATCAATGTCTGATTAACCCCTAGGTTAGATATACCCTTGTGGGTACGAGCAGTGTATTCTTGCAGATTTTTCACATCATTTCTTAGGCTTGCCGTTCCAGCAGACAGTTCC
The DNA here is from genome assembly GCA_033032865.1 of Dactylorhiza incarnata. NCBI lineage: Eukaryota > Viridiplantae > Streptophyta > Magnoliopsida > Asparagales > Orchidaceae > Dactylorhiza > Dactylorhiza incarnata. The sequence goes on from JAWHQI010000265.1 coordinate 3,257,622, forward strand.
CTTCTTAGCTCATTGATAGCAGAGGTGACATAGCTTTCAATTTTGAATCTTTGCTCTTCCAGGAGCATCTTTATCTGAGATAATAGTGAGGGCTCCACTGGTCTGTTCTCTGGATATGAACTAGCTTCTTCTTGTTCCTCTCCTTCATCCCCTTTAATTATTGGAGATAGAGATTTTCTAATGGGTGAATGGTTTGGCTCATTTTCCTTTTCAGGACTTTGCTGATCTTTGCTAATCTCATCAGCAGGGTTCTCTTGGTTGACCTCTTGCATTGTTGGTTCAGAATGACCAGCATCCTCAGCCCCTAAGATCTTATTGATCACTTCTTTCACATGAGCAGGGAGCTCACTATTCTTCTCCCCCTCAGTTTCAGCATCCTCCTGCTCTGTTCCTGTTGTTACCATTGTCCCGGATCCCAGACTTAGAGCAGAGGTCTGGAGGGCTATTATCCTTGTCTCCACAGGTACATCAGAGTCAGACGGAGGTGAGCTATTGCCTGACTCACTTCCTTCAGACGAGCTTTCTCCCTTCCTCTTCATATCTTCTGCTGTCTTCAACTTCTTGCGAGGCTTAGTCAGAGTTTTCTCCCATCTGTCAAGGATCTTGATGTCCATCCTTCTCATGTGATGAATTTTTACTCCATACTTTTTGTTAAAGCTTTCAGGGAAGGATAGCAGAAGATATAGTGATAGAATTCTTTCCAGATTTGGAGCTTGAAAGTTTTCTTGTATCCTCTTGAAGATTTGCTGACCCCAGTTGGTCATTTTACTTAGGATTATCCTTGTCATTATCTCGAACATGGGCTTGGATATCCTATCATGCGACCCTACCTTGCAGAGGAGGGCTTTTCCCACAATATCTGTCATCAGCTTTCCTTGTTGATTGAAGCTCTTCCTTTCCAGAGACCCATAGGTCTTGCTGGAGTGTCCGCACCATTCCAGAGCCTTGTTGAGGTCTTCCTGGGTGACCTTTTCATCTTCCTCCCCCTTGGCAAAGGCCGGCAACTGAAGAGCCCTGTTCAATCTCTTGGGATTCACCTTGACCTTTATCCCGTTGATTACGCTCTTCACAGATGTTCCTTTTAAGCCACCCTTGACACTCGAGTAGAATTCCAGCACTTCTCTTTTGAGTATCACTGTTGGTTCGGAGAGGGCAAATTCCAGACCGACGACGTCCAATAGCTTGATAGCATTTTGAATCTCTTCAGGTCCTTCCACGAAACTATTCCTCACCTCAACCTCAACCCATCCAGGAGGTCTCTCCTTTGCACTAGGCACACTAGGGTTGTGCCAACAGTCAATGGCAAAGTGTCCCACTTTGCCACAACACCAACATTCATAGATATTGTACCTTCTTTTCTGAACAGTTTTTGAAGTATGTTCAGTGGAGAAGGCAGCAGCATTCTTCCTATCTTTCTCAGCCAAGAGCTGACTAGCTGCTCTAGTATAATTGTTTCTTCTTGACTTTATCTGTTTGTCAGCAACAGATGTCAGCTTGGTAGCCGACATGGTGTTGATGGCATCAGATATGATCAAGTGAGAATTGATTATACTGGGGCTACCAGTCTGCTTCTTATCTGGAAGAGATTGAGAAGATGTTGCTCCTTTATCCTTGAAAGTGGGGGCTGGGACACCAAACACAAATGGTCCATGATGTGTCATTTGGATTTCCTCATGGGGAGCCTTTAATGCACTCATCCCTACGCCCTTTCTCTTTCCATAATCAGGAGCATTTCCATGACTAATGGAGCTTCCATGACTAATGGAGCATTTCCATGAACACTGTCCTGATCATACCTATTAGAGAGAAGCACTACCTTCTGAAAGGTGGTATGAGGCACTGCTTTAGTTTTGCCCCTTTCTCCATTCCCAACATCTATTGCCCCTTCATTGTAACCCAATCACCTCCTATTTTCATAGGAGTTTTCATAGGAGGAGAAGGTATCAATGATGAGCAGTACAGTTTTGGGCTTAGAGAATTGAGTCACCAAGCTTCTTTCCTTAAGAAGGTCATTCTCAAGTTTCTTGATAAGTTCTTCCTTTTGGCTTCTTTCATCATAAAGCTTGTCTATGATTTTCTTGAGCTCACAGGAGTTGGTGCCCTCACTGGGGGACATACCCATTTCCTTATTCATCTCAACCTTAATGGGCCTGAGTGATTCTAGCTCCCTAGCTTGCTTCTTAACAAGCTTCTCGCTCTTTCTCAGAGCTCCCAAGAGATTACCAAACTGCTCTATTAGATCAGCATGGTTCTTATTGTTGCATGATGAGCAGTCTTCTGCATCATCTTCAGAAGATGAGTAATCACCTGATGCACTCTTGGTTTTCTTAATTGAAGCAGGTAGTAAAGGCGTGTAAGTGATGCATACCTGATCATAATGTGATTCATTATGATTTTCTTCATCTGATAGTGCCATCAGCCCATGAACCTCTTCATCCTCAGAATCACAGTTTGTGAGAGTCAAGGGTGCTCTTATTCTTCATCATCTGATTCACTGTCTGAAGTAGTCAGTGGAGCTCTGATGCATACCTCTTCATGAGGGGTTTCTTCTTCAAAATCCTCCTCTGACCCTTCCATGAGGACTCCTAGGGAGTCCCACATGTCCTTTGTTGTGCAATGACTCAGCTTCTGGTGTGTTGGCAGTTCTACTGCACCAGCTAGAATACTTCTGGCTTCTTTGTCCAAGATGGCTAGAAGAGTCTCATCTTTTAACATTGTCATGGAGGGTCCTTCTTGAACAATTAAAAACATTCTTGGATCCATTGCCTCCATGTATATTTTAGCTCTTACTTTCCAAAGGAAAAAGTTCTCTCTAGAACAAACAGCTATCTTTGATTCCATAGCTGTGATGAATGGACACCCACGGGAAGATCTGTTCAAGTTGTTAAGCTTTTCTTTGAACAACCTCCCTCTGATACCACTTGTTGTTTATTGGGTGTTAACTTATCACGTAGAGGGGGGGGGGGGGGGGGTGAATAGGTTTTACAAATTATTTTATTCCATTTAGATGTTCTTGATTTCTGATTGATAGATCTATAAATTATAAAACACAACGCAGAAAAGCACACAGTGATCTATAGAGGTTCCTCAAGACCGGGTGTCTTGAGTAGTCCTCTTTCCCTCTGCGCCTACCTAGCAGTGTGCTAGGCTCGACAAACTCCCCAAAACTTCAGGCCCGCAAGCCTTACAACACGGACCCGCAAGTCCTACAGCCTAAGCCCGCAATCCCCTACTGCACCCGAGCCCGCAAACTCGACACTCAGTCCCTCAAGCCCTACACAACACAGACCCGCAAGTCCTGTGCCCACAACCTAGGCCCGCAAGCCCTTACTGCACCCAAGCCCTCAAGCTCGACAATATCGGACCCGCAAGTCCACTGCCCTGGCCCTCAAGCCTCACATCTCTCCAGCCCTCAAGCTAGACGATGTCGGACCCGCAAGTCCACTGCCCCGGCCCTCAAGCCTCACAGCTCTCCAGCCCTCAAGCTAGACAAACTCGGACCCGCAAGTCCACTGCCCTGGCCCTCAAGCCTCACAACTCTCCAACCCTCAAGCTATACACTTAGGCTCTCAAACCTTACAACAATAAAGGTTTTACAGTAATAAAAACTGATTCTTCTGCCAGATGAAGATCGACAACTTAGCCTGATGGAGATCGGCTTCTTAGACTTGAAGAAGATGTTTTTTGATTTGTCACTTTTAGCACTGGATCTTCTTCAGCCTCCTCTTCTTTTGCCTGATGTTGATCGGCTTCTTATCAGTCAATGGAGATGACTGATTCTTCTGAGAACACTTGATTCTTGTTCTCTACTTGTTGTTCTTCTTCTCCGCAAAATGTACTGTTGTATTGAGAAGCAACGACGGGATTCTTTCTTTTTGATTTCTTTGATGATTATTTTCTAGGGCATCACTGTTACCTTTTATAGGACGGAAGAGCCACTTAACGGTCACATATTATATCCTTTAATGTCAGACGCCCATTCCTTAAGAGCACGCACTGATTGGACAAGCAGGCGACGACATTAAATACTGACAGCGCGTCCGCAACATTTGAATTCCGTCTCGATGATATTTCCATTGTTACGACGATATGGAAAATATCTCGACGACAGGTCTTTGTCGATGCCTTAGGCCTTGGTGGATCTTCAAGTCTTCTAGCTTCTACCTCTGACATTGATATCTCGACGATACGAGATATTTTGGCGTTTCTGCATATACAGCGATATGCTATCTCTGACTGTATCGTCGTGATCTTCTTTCTTGTAGTATGTCGTCGTAATCACTTTGTTCTTTCGACGACATGAGCGATATCATGTCGATAGACTCTGCTTTAGCAACTGCTTGTCTTCAGCGGTCCTTCTTCAGTCTTCCCGGCGTCATGCCTTCTTTACGACGATGTCCAACGCCATCAGTTACACATAGCCTTTTCAGCGACAAGGCTTCTTTGATGATGTCGACGATACTGCATCTTCTCGACGACACGACTTCTTTGATGATGTCGACGATACTGCATCTTCTCGACGACATCCCTTCTTTTTGAATCTGTCTCAGCGGTTGGGCTGAGATGGCTTCCTCTTCTCAGCGGATTCGTCGATCTGCAGAGAAGTTTATGCGATCGACGAACTTCACTCTTCTGTCCCGTCTCTGCGTTCGACGAACTTCATCTTCTGCGTTCGACGAACTTCACTGCATTCTGCGTTCGACGAACTTCTTTCTTCGTTCGACGAGGAACTCGCCAAGTCTCTGCGTTTGCTTGTCTCATCTCTGCGTTCGACGAACTTCGTTCTTCGTTCGACGAACTTGATTCTTCGTTCGACGAACTCGTCAAGTCTCAGTTTTTGCTTTGCTCATCATCATGACCAAGCATACTTTGTCGACGACATCTCCTATTCTTCTCGACGATATTGTACTTAGTGAAATAACTAAAGTATTTGACATATTGTCGATTTCTGCAAGCATAAACTAGATGTGCCATTAAATACAACTTGCACTTATCATTGAGTTGAGTACTTCTTCAAATCAGGAACACTGCTGGGCACTGTTCCCAACAAATATTAATTAATGTTATTTAATCACAACAAATTCTATGAAATTATCACGGCGGCTTTCTGTATACATGCTCCAGTGGTTCCGGCGAAGGGGAATGTGTGAGCATAACACCTCCTTGCTCCACCTAAGTCCCACCTTCACCAACGGCCCCTTTTCTACCGACCACTCCCAGAGCCGACAACTGCCGTTCGACAATTCCTAATGCCGACAGCCACTAGTCAATCCTTCCTGGTGTCAGCCAGGCCTCGACAGGATACTTCTTAGTCCCCTTCCCCCCTCCAAACCCTTTGCCCACTGCCATCTAATGTTTATATCCCTTCCCATCCAAAACCACATATATTCCCCTCGCATCCACCTTTCCCTACCTCCCCCTACCTCAGTCATTCCCCAACCCCCTCACAATAGTCCACGTTCTTCCACCTTCCCAAGAGCCTTCAAATCACAAAACTCATCAAACCTTAGAACTCCTTGCATCTCATTTTCTATCCAATAGCACATCGGAACCTACGCATCGTGCCTACGACAATCCAAGCCCACCTATTGGATCCACCCAACATTGATGCTGATTTCTTGGTGCCATTTCAATTTTCATTTTCAACATTGTACGGATGTTCACTTCTAGTAATAATAAGCTCCTATTTAATTTGCTTATTTCACTTTCATCAGACACGCATTTCTTATTCACCATGTATTTTTCAATTATGTAAACTACTAATTAATGTGTAATTGTCTCTTGCTTAATTTGAACGCATATGATTCAATTGTGAGTAAAAAAGTGATTTTAAATTTTATTGTTTAGTTAATTGCATGGCGGAGTTGATTGTACTTTGAATCAGTTGCATCACTTTAGGGTTAGGATTAACAAGCATTTAGTCCATTGAATTGCATGACGCATTCTTTCGTATTGTCATTTTAGGGTTGGTCATGAAACCATTGCATTTGGCATGTGCTTGCATTTATCTAGGTTAGGGCATCGCGTGTTGACCTCCTATAGATTAGTCCTGAGTCAATTTACAAATACTGTAAGTTTACAGCACTGATCAACATTATTAACTTAATATCTTTTTGTAATAATTATGGAGATGCTTATAAAGAATATTTAAAACGAGGTGCACTGATGTATGTTTTTTGTAGAGAACATAGTTTTAATCAACGAGGCATCTGCCTAGTTAAGTAAAAATTTAGAAAAGTGAAGGATGTACAACCCCGGTGTCCGCCAGGGGGTGAGAAGAGACAAAGGATCCATCAGGCGAAGGGAGTAACGAGGCTAGCGAGCCAGGATGTCGGGCGAGCCAGGCTTTCGCCGTTGCTCGCAGGAAGGCGAGCGAGCCAAGCCCTCGTCGGTTGTTCGCATGGAAGAGAGCGAGCCGAACCACTAGGTTCGCGAGAGAGACACCTGTGGGTGGCTCGCCCAGGAACAGTCCAGGGGTGCTTAAAAACCCCTGGTGGTCTGCAGTTAGCCCCTCCGAACAGTGGCGTTTGGCTGTTGGCAGACCATTTTGGGTTGCGTATAGCAGGAGAGTAAGGCGGAATCCCACTACTAGCAGACCATGCTTGAAAAATTATATATAGACCATGAAGGGCACCTTTGGAGAGGATTCCAATCTCAGTTTTCTGAGTTTTTTCCTCCCTAGGTGATCTTGGCTTAGCTCTCAGGCTCTCCAAGGTGCCCAGTCTCGGCTTTGGCTTGGGAGGAGAAGCGCTCAAAGATCTTCTAGGTGTGTGGTGGGACCTCCTCGCCGCGACCAAGGGTCCGTGTGTAGTTCCGAGTCTCCGGTCGGTTCCTTTCAAGGAATCAGTAAATGCTAGCTGCCCCTCAATTCGTTGAGGGCCCGAGCTCCACAAAAAAGTCAAGTCCTGGTTTCAACATTTTTGGTGCGGTGGGCGTGGAGAGTGCCCAACACGGAAAATCTCAAGCGGAACTCTATGGCTGGGGGTGGAGGAGGCGGTCCGGAGGTCCCGCCCCAGCAGATGGGCGAGAGCACTCCCGGCTAGCAATCCGGGAAGGAGGTGCCGGCGGGGGCAAGTGGGGAGGCATCCGACCCCCACTCGGCCGGCCTCCAAAGAGGGGGGGAGTGGGGAGGCGGCCTACCCCCACTCGCCCAGCCCCAAGGGGGCGAGTGGGAAGGCGGCCTGCCCCCACTCGCCCAGCCCCAAGGGGGCGAGTGGGAAGGCAGCCTGCCCTCACTTGCCCAGCCCCAAGGGGGCGAGTGGGAAGCGACCTACCCTCACTCGCCCAGCCCCAAAGGGGCGAGTGGGAAGGCGGCCTGCCCCCACTCGCCCAGCCCCAAGGGAGCGAGTGGGGAGGCATCCAGCCCCCACTCGCCCCAGCCCCAAAGGGGGGCGAGCGGGGAGGCGTCAGGCCCCACTCGCCCCGCCCCAAGAGGGGTCAAGCGGAGGCGATTTGGCGAGACCTCCCCGGGCGACAGCTGTTCGGTAGTCCGGCAAGTGCAGAGGTCAGCGAGCCGACTCCGCGAGAGCGAACAACTCACCGAGCCGGGGAGGGAAGTCCCTTTTGTGAGTTGATCCTCTCTCGAGCAGGTGAGGGATGATCCAGTCCTACACTTAAACTTTTCACATTATTTTATTACATATTTGACTCATCATGTGTTGATTTCAATGTTTCTTCTAAGCATGAGTCCTCAAATTTTTTATGCTGGAGTGCCCCAGATCGATTCCGCTGTCGGGCTCTCATAGATGGTGAGTCAGGTTGATCTCTGGAGAGGCTGGCAATGTGGAAAGTTTTGGTGCTGGAGTGTCCCAGATCGATTCCGCTGTCGGGCTCTCATAGACGGTGGGTCAGGTTGATCTCTGGAGAGGCTGGCAGGGTGGAAAGTTTTGGTGCTGGAGTGCCCCAGATCGATTCCGCTGTCGGGCTCTCATAGACGATGGGTCAGATTGATCTCTGGAGAGGCTGGCAGGGTAGAAAGTTTTGGTGCTAGAGTGCCCCAGATCGATTCCGCTGCTGGGCTCTCATGGACGGTGGGTCAGGTTGATCTCTGGAGAGGCTGGCAAGGTGAAAGTTTTTTATGCCGGAATGCCCAGATGCTGGCCCGCTGACCAGGCTCCCACCAAGCTGGCAGGGCCGGGAACCGCTCGGTGTCCGGAGGTTTCAGAAGTACTTAGCCCTGATGCTGGCCCGCTGACCAAGCTCCCATCAAGCTGACAGGGCCGGGAACCGCTCGGTGGCCGGAGGTTTCAGAAGTACTTAGCCCCGATGCTGGCCCGCTGACCAGACTCCCATCAAGCTGGCAGGGCCGGGAATCGCTCGGTGGCCGGAGGTTTCAGAAGTACTTAGCCCCGATGCTGGCCCGCGAACCAGGCTCCCATCAAGCTGGCAGGGCCGGGAACCGCTCGGTGGCCGGAGGTTTCAGAAGTACTTAGCTCCGATGTCGGCCCGCTGACCAGGCTCTCATCAAGCTGGCAGGGCCGGGAACCGCTCGGTGGTTGGAGGTTTTCAAAGTACTTAGCCCCGATGCTGGCCCGCTGACCAGACTCCCACCAAGCTGGCAGGGCCAGGAACCGCTCGGTGGCCAGAGGTTGTCAAAGTACTTAGTCCCGATGCTGGCCCGCTGACCAGGCTCCCACCAAGCTGGCAGGGACGGGAACCGCTCGGAGGTCGTAGGTTTTCAAAGTACTTAACCCCGATGCTGGCCCGCTGACCAGGCTCCCACCAAGCTGGCAGGGCCGGGAACCGCTCGGTGGCCGGAAGTTGTCAAAGTACTTAGCCCCGGGATGGCTCCGCTAGCCGGCAGGGTAGGATGGCCTCTCGGGGAGGCTAAGTAGTTTTTCCCCCGAGATGGCTCCGCTAGCCGGGCTCTCACTAGCCGACAGGGTAGGATGGCCTCTCGGGGAGGCTAAGTAGTTTTTCCCCCCGAGATGGCTCCGCGAGCCGGGCTCTCACTAGCCGGCAGGGTGGGATGGCCTCTCGGGGAGGCTAAGTAGTTTTTCCCCCGAGATGGCTCCGCTAGCCGGACTCTCACTAGCTGGAAGGGTAGGATGGCCTCTCGGGGAGGCTAAGTAGTTTTCCCCCGAGATGGCTCCGCTAGCCGGGCTCTCACTAGCCGGCAGGGTAGGATGGCCTCTCGGGGAGGCTAAGTAGTTTTTCCCCCGAGATGGCTCCGCTAGCCGGGCTCTCACTAGCCGCCAAGGTGGGATGGCCTCTCGGGGAGGCTAAGTAGTTTTTCCCCCGAGATGGCTCCGCTAGCCGGGCTCTCACTAGCCGGCAGGGTAGGATGGCCTCTCGGGGAGGCTAAGTAGTTTTTCCCCCGAGATGGCTCCGCTAGCCGGGCTCTCGCTAGCCGGCAGGGTAGGAAGGCCTCTCGGGGAGGCTAAGTGTTTTTCCCCTGAGATGGCTCCGCTAGCCGGGCTCTCGCTAGCCGGCAGGGTAGGAAGGCCTCTCGGGGAGGCTAAGTGTTTTTCCCCCGAGATGGCTCCGCTAGCTGGGCTCTCGCTAGCCGACAGGGTAGGAAGGCCTCTCGGGGAGGCTAAGTGTTTTTCCCCCGAGATGGCTCCGCTAGCCGGGCTCTCGCTAGCCGGCAGGGTAGGAAGGCCTCTCGGGGAGGCTAAGTGTTTTTCCCCCGAGATGGCTCCGCTAGCCGGCAGGGTAGGAAGGCCTCTCAGGGAGGCTAAGTGTTTTTCCCCCGAGGTGGTTCCGCTAGCCGGGCTCTCAGGAAGGCACTCGCCGAATAGGCAGGGTTGGACTTTTCTTTCCGAGCGTGAGTCCCGCTCGAAAAGAGCGGGGATTGTGTACAACCCTATATTCGCCGAGTGGATCCCCGGGGCCCAAGAGGTCATTAGACCCAATATCTTTTAAGAGGCACTTCCCCAAGTAAGAGGAGCGGGTGAGCCGTCGGACGGGCTAAAGACCGAGGGGCGCAGCCCCAGATTATTCCGAAGAAGGGGGCGAGCAGGGGAGGCGGGCGACCTCCCGCTCGCCCAGCCCAAGGAGGGCAGAGGGGGCGAGCCGGAGGCGTGCGGCCTCCCGGGCTCGCCCCGCCCCAGCAGAGGGGGCGAGCCAGAGGCAGGTGGCCTCCCGGGATCGCCCCGCCCCAGCAGAGGGGGCGAGCCGGAGGCAGGTGGCCTCCCGGGCTCGCCCCGCCCCAGCAGAGGGGGCAAGTCGGAGGCAGGTGGCCTCCCGGGCTCGCCCCGCCCTAGCAGGGGGCGAGCCGGAGGCGTGCGGCCTCCCGGGCTCGCCCCGCCCTAGCAGAGGGGGCGAGCCGGAGGCAGGTGGCCTCCCGGGCTCGCCCCGCCCCGGCAGGGGGCGAGCCGGAGGCGTGCGGCCTCCCGGGCTCGCCTCGCCACAGCAAGGGGGGCGAGCAAGGGAGGAGGCCTGCCCCTTCTCGCCCGGCCCCAGGAAGTGGAGACGGCCTGCGTTTAGCGTCTCGGATGGCGGGATTTGGCTGTTGGCAGGCCAAACTTGGGGGAATTTTCGTAATCTCGTAGGCCAGAATGTGGCTATCGGCAGACCAAGTCCAGAAATCTATAAATAGGACCAAGGGGCACCTTTGAAGGCGGATCACTTCTCTTTGGGCTTCTCTCTCCCCAAGTTTCTTCAAGTGGGTGAAGAGAGCCTCCAAAGGTGCCCCAAGCTCAGCATTGGCTTGGGAGGGGAAGCGCTCTAAGATCTTCCGGGTGTGTGGTGGGACCTCCTCGCTGAGCCCTTGGTCTTGTTCCTAGTTTCCTAAGTCTTCGGTCTAGTGTTCTCCCTTGAGAGAAGTAGGTGTGAGGTCACCCCCTCTCTTGGGGACCCCGAACTCCACAGAGACCAAATCTTGTTCCCAAGTCCTGGTTTCAACAAAAGAATTATTTGGTAGTTTGAGAGCTCTGAATTATCAAAACAAAATGAGTGCATAATATGCATTTGTGATATTATTCATTAGAGAAAAAAGAGATACACGCGTGAAAGATTGAGCATTAATAATAATATAATCTATATAGTTTAGATACGGCGGTTAAAATGGAAAAGTGTTTCAGGAGTATTATGTGATAAGAGGAAGGCTTAGCGACTTAAAGATAAATTTTCCTCTATTAGTCCAAGGAGGTTGTAAGGATATGAAATGGTTAAAATATCAAAGTTGTCTGTGAAAGAAATGAGAATGCTCAAAATAATGTGTTACGGTCGAAGGATTAAGTGGGAGAAGTGGTCGACCTAAGGAAACAAGGATGAATGTATTTGCAGAGTTTATTAATACAAACGAACAAAAAAAATGAAAATTCGCAAAACAGATCACGAATAATTGAAATAATGCTTTTGGTGATGATGAATTGCAAGTGGATGAAAACAACAGGTTCCTTGTACTTACAATCTTCAGCCGGTTTAATCCTTCTAGAGTCACTTTGTGTTGGCCAAAAACCTGTAAAACTTCTTCTCTTGCTTGATCCTGCCAGTTTGAATGCATGGCGAGCACAATCATGGTCCATGTAAGAAGAACCGATGTAGTCTCCTGGCCAGCTAAGTAAAATAGTTTGCACTCCTCGATCACATCTTCGGTGGTCAGACTAACATCATGCGGGTGATCTACGTGTTCTTGAGCATGCCTTCGGTTTGATTCCATCAACAAGCCCAACAAGTCATCAGTGCTAGCTTCACCACTTCTTATTGCAACCTCTCTGTGTTCAATCATGTTTCTCAGTACTGCTCTAACCTCCCTGTATATTTCATTTCTTCTTCTATTATTTTTGGTGGGTATAAACCTACAGATTAAAAACGGTTAATTGAAATATTGCAGGTAGATTACAAAATTAAACTAAAAGTAATAATTTTTACCAGAGAAAACTAAATTTAACTATGTGTAACGGACTTGAGGTCATGCTTTAGATAAAACTATTAATAAGTACAGTTCAACAGATGTGTGCTCTAAAATAATTGATAAATAAGGGATCAAAATTTTGCCAGAAGAAGCTCAAACTGAAAGCTAGGAGAATTATAAGACAATCATGCATTCACTTTGTTGAGGGAAAAAGAGAGAAAAGATGCTGAAATATATTTATCAGCAAAGAAGTTCTTTGTATATAATAGAGGTGCACTCCATATAAACAACAACAAATGAACGGCTAAAGGTAATACTTCTTGAAGTGTAATCTGATGGTCACGATAAGAATGTTCTAATAACAGAATAAGCTAAATATACTAACAATGTTAATGAGTGAATAAGCTAAATATGCTAACACTTCCACACAAATTTAAGGGGTTGTACATAACGACCAGTGGAGTTTGGAATTGTGATAGAGATGTGGCGGGGATAAATCAGTTCGAGCAAAGCACACGTATCAGAAGCCGGTCAGACTTTACTTTCGTCATTGATAACATTGGGGAGGTATCGTCTCCAACTTCCACCAAGTAGCTGCATCCATCTGATTTTTCATCTGTTGCAACTCAAGAAAATATGCAGCGACCACCCGATCGAAGGTTCAATTCCGGACGAACTAGTCACGAACGACACTCTCGCTTTTCTCCCTGAGGCCATGATAGAGCATTGCTCAATGATTCGCCATGGCATGGACATTCCCCACGTTTTGGTCGCATGGCACCACCGGCCGGTTGCCAAAGCCACATGGGTCAACCAAGAAGATTTTCGATGTCAGTTTCCGGAGTTTGCCTTAAGCAAAAGACAAATTTCCCAAAAAGGCGGTATTGTTATTAGGGACATAACGACGGGAACACGGAGCCGCCACATGTTCAGCGAGTGTACATGAGGGGTGAGAATAGGACTCCGGGCGACCCAAATTAGAGCAATGGCACTTATGGCTACTGATTATCTCCTAATAAATTATTTCCCTATTTTCAAATTGTTATTTCCTAAATTAGTTATATCCTTATTTGCTTCTTTCTTTAATTAGCTATCTCCCTATTTTGTTTGAGTCTCCCTAACATATACAAGGGGTTTTCAATTGTAAGTGTAGAAGAATTGGGAAAAAAAATGTACAAGACCATGTATATGTTAGAGTGCGAGCTATTGTATATGGTAGACCTTGAGTGTTAGAGTTACGATCACCCTCTCTCTTGTATATATATATATGACTATTGTTGAGTAATAGACACACACAGATTCTATTTTCCTATCATGGCATCAGAGCTAGGATTTTCTTTTCATGAGCTAAGCTTCTGCCTCTCCTCTAGCCAGCCGCTCCTGATCCCGCTTCCGGCGCGGCATCCAGATCGCAACCTTCTTCCCGCTTCCGCTTCTACATCGCCGATCCAGACGCCGGCCAGACACATCGACGTTCCAGGAATTTTTGGCGCCGACATTCCAGAATCTGCATAGCGATCAACGTTCCAGACGCCGGCCAGACGCACCAGTAATCTGCATCGCGATCTTCCGTATCGCCATCTTCGGCGTCGTGATCTTCCGCATCGCGATCTTCCCGCTTTCGCTTCCGCATCGACGATCCAGACGCGCCAGGAATTCGTGGCCCCTTTTTCCTCCTCCGACTGATTCCACAACCTCGCTGTCCTCCTCCGCCTGATTCCACAACCCCGTCTTTCCTCCTCCACTGCCACCATGACCACTTCCAGCGCTCCGACTGGGCGAGGTGGAGCTCGGACGACTCTTGCGCGATAGCCGTCATCTGTCAGTCCTGCGAGCTTCCCATTCGCATGACCGTCTACGAGCTACCTACGACCAAGGAGATGTGGGATTACTTGCGTAGTCTCTACCATCTAGTCAGGTCATGCGCTACTCTCTGTTCCAGACCCTTGGCGTCTGCTACCAGTATGATCGGTCTGTACAGGCCTTCTTTGCAGAGCTCCTGGACCTCTGGCGTCAGTGCGATGAGATAACTCCTTCCCCCTGCACTACTTGTCCTCATTGTGTTGCTACATCTTGGGATCGCGACTTTTAACGCATGTATGAGTTTCTTATGCGCTTACGCCCAGAGTTCGAGCCTGTTCGTGCCCAGCTTCTGCACCAGAACCCTCCGCCTTCTCTCAGCGATACCTTGGCCTTGGTGATCGCTGAAGAGACTCGTCTCCACTCCTTGGATACTGCTACTCCTTCTGGTGTGCTGCCTCATGTTGTTCTTGCTGCTCCCGAGCTTCCACCGTAGTCCTCTCTTGTGAGTACTCCTCTGATGCCTTCGTCGGGTTATGGTGCATCGGTGTGGCCTGTTCCTCGTCCTCTGGCGCCCTCTACTGCTCAGTCTGGTGCTCCTTGTCGCCAGCCTGTCCGCTGTCACTACTGTCAGTGTCTTGGACACGTCAAATCTGAGTGTCGCAAGCTTCAGAGGGCTCAGCAGTCTGGTCAGCAGCGTGCTCCTGGTGCTCCTTCAGCTCACTTCTTTGCTATGTCGCAAACACTCTGTTTCTGAGCTTGCCCAGCAGCTATCTCATGGTTCACTGCATCGCTCCTTTGCCTCCGTGCTCTCACCGGATGCTTCTGATGCCTCTGCCTATCAGTCGGTTGCCTCCGCCCCTGCAGGTATCTCTTCCTTCGACTGGCTGCTTGACTCTGGAGCCTCTTTTCACATGACCTATGATGCCACCCACCTCTTGTCCTATCAACCCGTCTCATCTGACCTTAGTATCATGGTAGCAGATGACACTATTGTCCCCATCACCAGTCGTGACCTCCTTCATACCAACCATTTCCACATTCCTGATGTGGCTTACATACTCAAGTTATCCATGAACCTTATATCCGCCAACCAACTCACGTCTCACGGTTGTCTTGTTATTTTTGATGAATTTACGTGTCGTGTGCAGGATCGTCTGACAGGGACACTCTTTGGAGCTGGTCGTCGCCGTAGCGGGGTATGCGTTCTTAATCGTCTCCATCTTTCATCCACTCCATCGTCACCAGCGGCCTCATCCTTTTGTCTTCCTTCAGTGGGCTTCTCTCAGTGGCATCACCGCCTTGGTCACCCCAGTGGTTCGCGTCTTTCGTCTCTCATTAGTACTGGTCTTCTTGGTCGTGTTTTTGTTGATCGGTCTCACTCTTGTACGGGTTGTAAGCTTGGTAAACAGCTACAACTCTCCTATCAGTCTAGTGAGACTAGGTCTCAGCGTCCTTTTGATTTAGTTCATTCATATGTATGGGATTCCGCACATTTTGTATCAAAGGGCGGACATCGGTACTATATTATCTTTGTTGATGATTACTCTCGTTATTGTTGGATTTATTTTATGCACTCTCGTTCCAAATTATTCCATATTTATGTTACTTTTTTCGCTATGGTGCGCACCCAGTTTCCTGATTCCATACGAATTTTTCGTTCCGACTCGGGGGGGGGGGGGGGGGGGGGGGGGGGGGGGTACCTCTCACATGCTTTTCGCGATCTGCTAGCTACCCACGACACTCTCCCTCAGCTTGTCTGTCCCGGTGCCCATGCTCAGAATGACACCGCTGAAAGGAAGCATCGCCACATCATTGAGACAACCCGCACTCTTCTCATCTCCTCCCACGTTCCTCCTAACTTTTGGGTTGAGGCTGTCTCCACTGCTGTCTACTTTATTAACCTGCAACCCTCCACTTTTCTTCAGGGCCAGTGTCCTAGTGAGTGTCTGTACTCTCGACCCCTACGTTATACTCATCTTCGTGTTTTTGGTTGTCGGTGTTATGATCTACTTCCTACACGTGAGCGTACCAAGCTCTATGCTCAATCTGTACCTTGTGTATTTCTTGGATACAGTACTGAACACAAGGGCTATCGATGTTATGATCCTGTTGCACGTCGACTTTGCATCTCACGTGATGTCACCTTTGACGAGTCTCACCCTTTCTTTGTGTCCTCCGTCCCCTCGACCTTGCACTCATTTGTGACTCCCTCTGATGTGCAGTTTCTCACTCTTCCCATCACACCGCCTCATGTCTCCTCCTCTCCACCAGTATGTTCACCTCCTCTTCCCTTGTCGCCGCCTACATCATCTCTGACCTCTCCAGTCTAACCTTCTCACTCCTCCCCTTCGCCTCCCACTTCTCCCTCTGATGCGCTCATCGTCCCCCTTCCATATCACTATACTCGTCGTCCTCCTACTGTTCCCTCGTCTCCAGTGCCCCAGACTCAGTGCCTGCCTCCTCCAGCGAGTGTCCTGTGGATGATCCTGCATCCTCCAACGAGTGTCCTGTGGATGATCCTCCTGTGCGTCGCAACCCACCTCGCGAGAGACGTCCTCCCGACCGCCTTAGCATTGCTACAATACCGTTGGACCTACCTGCCCTTCCTGTACTGCCTATAGTACTCCAGAGCCGACTTCCTACCGTGAGGCTGCCCAGATACCTGAGTGGCAGGATGCTATGTCTGCTGAGTCGGAGGCGCTTGAGCACACTCATACATGGGACCTTGTTCCTCTTCCACCTGGTGATATTCATATTACTTGCAAGTGGGTCTTCAAGGTCAAGAATCGCTCTGATGGTTCTGTGGAGAGGTACAAGGCTCAGCTAGTTGCTCGTGGTTTTCAGCAGGAGCAAGGGAGAGACTATGACGAGACCTTTGCACCTGTCGCACACGTGACTACAGTTCGTACTCTTATTGCAGTTGCAGTTGCAGTTGTTCGCCGCTGGTCAGTTGTAGTTCTCTGCAGCTTTGTGCTTACTCGGATGCTACTTAGGTCAGTGATCCTGTTGACCGTCGATTTGTCACTGGTTTCTGCCTGTTCTTGGGTTCCCCACTTATTGCATGGAAGTCCAAGAAACAGACCGGTGTTTCTTCTTTCAGCACCAAGCTTGTAGATGTCGGCCGACATGTCCGACATGTCGGCCGACATGTCATTTTTGAGGGGAAATCGCAACGTTAGCGACACAAATGAGAAAAATGGAGTTTTCCAGTATGGCGGCCGACATGTCGGACATGTCGGCCCGTTATGGCGGGTTATGCCGGGTTATGGCGGGTTATGGCGGCCAGTAGAAATTAATAAGTTATTTTATTAAATTTTATAATTAAATCAGTTTTTATTATATACTTATATAGTTATACTATGTTTGCCCCTCACGGCGACTCCTCATCTCCCTCGCATCCTCCTCACGACGCTCTGGGCTCTCATCTTCTTCGCTTGCCCTAATCTCCGCTTCTGGCTCTCGTCTTCTTCGCAGCTCTCCTTTGGTTACACTTCGACATTTTGAAAGTATGCAACATTTCTTATTTATTACAAATTGATTAAACACTTGTTAGTAGTTTCATTTTCTAATATGAATTTTAGTGTATACTTCATTAAATAAAATAATTATCATCTAATTAAAAAAATATTATGTTATATAATATATATACATATAATATTACAATCCGACATTTTGAAATGTCCCCGATATATCCCCGCAATCCGACATCCGACATAAAAAACTCAAACCGACATGAGTCCGACATCCGACATCTGCAAGCTTGTTCAGCACTGAGGCCGAGCTTCGGGCTATGGCTATCACATCTGAGGAAATTATTTGGTTCCGCTGGCTCCTTGAGGATCTTGGTGTCTCTTCTCCGGATCCCACTCCACTCTACTGTGATAACACCGGTGCCATTCAGATTACTTTGAACCCGGTGAAACACTCTCTTTACAAGCATATCGGGGTGAATGATTTCTTCCTTCGTGAGCAATATGGTCATGGTACTCTTGCCCCTTCCTTTTTTTCCCCCTGAGCAGTAGCTTGCAGACTTGATGACTAAGCCACAGACGCGGACCCAACATGTTTATCTACTGTCCAAACTCTCGGTGTATGATCCCCCGTGAGTTTGAGGGGAGGGGGTGTTAGAGTGTGAGTTATTGTATATGGTAGACCTTGGGTGTTAGAGTTACGATCACCCTCTCTCTTGTATATTTATTTGACTATTGTTAAGTAATAGACACGAAGATTTTATTTTCCTATCAATATAGACCCACTTATGGCTATTGATTATCTCCTAATAAATTATTTCCCTACTTTCAAATTGTTATTTCCTTAATTAGTTATATCCTTATTTGCATCTTTCTTTAATTAGTTATCTACCTATTTTGTTTGAGTCTCCCTTGCATATACAAGGGGTTTTCAATTGTAAGTGTAGAAGAAGTGGGAAAAAAAACATGTACAAGACCATATATAGACTCACTTTTCTCATGTATAGTTTAGTTCCACATCTTGGTTTGAAGTGACTGATCCTTCTAGTTTAGTTCCACGCCGAGAGTCTTCACTCCTCCTTCGTGTGTGTATATATATATATATATAAGAAATGAATCCTAATTTTCGAATGACTGAGCCTTCTAATCCAGTCCATCTAATGTCCTTTTGGGGGGCTAAGGGAAATGCATCTCAAGTACACCAATTAGTAGGTATGAGAGGATTAATGCCGGATCCTCAAGGACAAATGATAGATTTACCCATTCAAAGAAATTTACGCGAAGGGCTTTCTTTGACAGAATATATAATTTCTTGCTACGGAGCCCGCAAAGGAGTTGTAGATATTGTTGTACGAACATCATTTGTGTATATATATATATACGAGCAGCTCCGCACGGGCTTCGCCCGTGCTCGCTGACTCTTAGCGGGCTGCGCCCGCATACGACAGTACACGGCCGGCGACGGCGGGCTTCGCCCGCAACATATACATATGAGTACTCAAAATGACCGTAAAAAAATATACATCAATATTTATTTTATAATTATTTTTTTCAAAAATATTTATATTTTAACAAAAAATCATTTTAAAGTAAGTCATATTTCGAAATTAGTTTTTTGGAGGCCTAATGATAACCTACCATAGTAGGTCTAAGAGGTCAACTAAGAAGCTTTTGGATTTTATGAATTTCTGTCATTATTTTTATTATAGGGATATGATGTAATTACACAAATAGTCGTTATATTTTATGAATTCTCATTTTTTTATAATATATGTTAAGTCATTGGAGTAAAGAATGAGGATATATTTGGCAATTTTGAATGTTGCACCAAAGGAAACTTCTTCTATATAGTAGTTAAAGATATATATATAGTTAGCATGTACAAATTCTTATATTATGTATTTTTTGAATACGTGAGGAATAAAATTATTTTTCCTCTCCACATTCAGTTTTTCTACATGGTATTAGAGTCACTCGACTCCTCACCGTGGACTCTCGACGATTGAGTTTTCCTATCGCCAATTAAGCCCCTCTTTTTTTTATCTACGTTTATTTTTGGTCTGGGTACTCGCCGCCTCCTCTTTAAAGTACTTGCCCGAGCTCCGTGCCTTGCAGCCTATTCAACCGAGCCAGCCACCCCGCCCTTTAAAATAATCGACGGGTGATATCGTATGCACCGCTTGAGCTTCTCCTGCCTACATACTCGCGATCCATGAACTTCATGACTGGACTAGCCGTTGCCTATGCGCTCAGAACTCGCCATTTTCTTGTGTCGCTGGACCCGCTGCTCCTCTCCCATGGCTTTCCGATCGTGGACGGTGCAGGCATGTCCTGTAAGAGCTCGCAACCTTCGAATCGCAGCTCTCATCATTCATGTACTCGTCAACCTGTCGGCTTGAGTCTGTTGGCGTCTGTTTGGTCCAGTGATCGCAGTCGCCCGCCTCGCAGACGGTGTCGCCCGCCTCGCAGTCGCCAACAGACTCAAGCCGACAGGCTGACGAGTACATGAATGATGAGAGTCTATTGGCGTCTGTTCGGTCGATCATCTCGCGCCAGAACCTTGTTCCTGACACCGTTGTCTTTCCTCTTTTGTCCAGAATCCGTTGCACCTCCTGTTCAGAGCTCGTTGCAGCTCCCTTCCGCATTTGCCACATCTGTTATTCAAGTACTCGTCGTCCCCTTCAGTCCATAACTCACCAAGAGATTGTTGCATCCCATTGCCGACTACTTCCTCCAGTACTCGCAACCACCTACAGGATACAACTACTGTCGATTCATTCCAGCAATGTCTACTCCCGAAGGCGCGAATATTGCGTCCGCTTCCTCCACTCTTCCCGCACTTGCTCCGGCCCCTCTCCATGATGATTGGGATGAACTGCGAATTATCACTATCTCCCTCATTGGGAAAAAGAATTTTGTAGAGTGGGTACACTCCATGCGCCGGGTACTCCAGACCAAAAGTTTGCTTCATCATGTCACAGTTAGTCATATCACATGGCTATGAATCACGAGACCGCGAAGGTTGTGTGGGACGAACTGAAGTCCTTATACTCCGGATAGGGCAACCTTCAACATTTGTTCGATCTCTTTCGGGACCTCCAGACCGTTGAACCTAGTTCACACGGTGACTTGACATCCTTTGTGACCCAATACAAAACACTCATTGAGGCATGGCTTCAACACCAGCTTTCGACGTTGGATCTTGCTACCCAACGGGCTCAGAAGGATGTTATCGGCTCGGCTCCCCCCTCATCTATACAGTGTTCGTGCAACCATCTTGTCCTCTCCCACTATTTCGTCTCTCTCTGATGTGTGCTCCATAATCTTGAAGGTGAATCCGCCCACCAATGTTTCGCTGCCTCCATATCCTGCCCTTCTCCAACACTCTCCGAACACTCGCCCTCCACATACTGGGCAACGTGGAGGTCGTCATGGATCTCGGGGTAGTGGGTGTGATGGTCGCAATCGCTCCAAGGGCCAAAACACTCGCCTGTGTACTCATTGTGGCCGGATGAATCATACTGAGGCCACATGTTACAAAAAAACATGGGTTCCCGCCCCAATCCTCCAACTCTCAGCACCACGCTTCTCCTGCGGCGGATGTTCCCACCACCTCCCGCTCCGACATTGACATCTTGCTAGAGAAACTTCAGCATCTCTAAGGGTTGGTTACTCGGACGTCCGACTCTGTCGTCTCTATCTCCAATGAAGGTATATCATGCTTTTCTAATAGTCCCTCTTGGATATTGGACTATGGGGCAACAAATCACATTACTCCGTAGAAGCCTTCTTGGTACATGAACTCTGCTTGTCATAAGTTTATCACGGTAGTCAATGGAGACACAACCCCAGTCTGCGACTCTGGAGATGTGCCTCTCACTCCGTCCCTCTCTCCGCTCTGTTATTCATCTTCCTGGCTCTCAATTATCTTCATTCTGTTAGTCATCTCACTCATGATCATAACTGCTCCATCACCTTTTCTTCTTCTTTTACGGTGCAGGATCGACGAACGTGAAATATCATTGGTAGAGGACGGATGTCCAATGGGCTCAACACTATGGACCTTCCCACCCCGGTTCTCTCCTCTATCACCTATGTTGATTGGCACTGACGTCTCGACCATGCTCCTCTCCCTATCCTGCAGAAGGTTCTTCCTGATTTTTCTTTTTCTGAATTTACTTATCAATACGAGAAACAACATCACTTTACCTTCTCTCCTCATTGTACTCGGAGCTCTGATTCCTTTGATTTAGTTTATCCGACAT
This sequence comes from Dactylorhiza incarnata, assembly GCA_033032865.1. Classification (NCBI taxonomy): domain Eukaryota; kingdom Viridiplantae; phylum Streptophyta; class Magnoliopsida; order Asparagales; family Orchidaceae; genus Dactylorhiza; species Dactylorhiza incarnata. The sequence goes on from JAWHQI010000265.1 coordinate 3,278,960, forward strand.
TCCGGGCCCATATAAGACTGTTAATTTATCTGGATATAGTTATTTTCTAACATTTATTGATGATTATTCTCGCATGACGTGGTTGTATTTATTGCGTGATCACTCTTAATTGTCATGTATATTTCGCTCCTTTATTGTTGAGACTCATACTCAATTCTCACGCTTAATTAAAATATTTTGAGCCAATAATGCACGTGAATATGCAAGTCACACCTTTCAAGAAACTTGCACTACGTTGGGTATTATCGGCCAAACATTCTGCGTCTATACATCACAAAAAAATGGTTTAGCCAAACGGAAGAATCGCCACCTTCTCGAGGTTGCCCGTTCCCTTATGTTTTAAATGCAGGTCCCCAAGATCTATTGGCACTTCACAGTCTCCACCGCGTACTATCTAATTAATCGCATGTCTTCAGCTCCCCCATTCTCAACATTGCGATGTTATTCTTTATCCTTTTTCCTTCTGCATCCCTCTTTCCCTTGACACCCTGTGTATTCGGCAATGTTTTTTTGTCCATCATCTTGGCCTAGTCATGAATAAACGCCCCCCCCCCCCCCCCCCCCCCCCCCCCCCCCGTACCAAGTTTGTTGGGTACTCTCACACACATAAGGGTTATGTGTATTACTCTCCCACTGATCTGAAAACAGTAACATCGGCTGATGCCTTCCTCGAGGATCAACCCTTCTACTCCTCGACTCTTTGCGATAACTTCCCACTTGTCATCCCACGTCCTAACGTACCTATCACTAACACCACGCCTCCCATGCTTCCAACACCACTTCCCGTGCTCCCAACATCACCACCTCCTCCTCCTCTCCGTATCTACACTCGTCGTCGTCCTCAGCCTGATGTTCTGAGACAGTTTCCCCTACTGATGACGTTCCGCGGCCAGCTGATCCGACTACGGCTTCCCCCCAAAATGTAGCCCCTTCTACCGCTCACCCTCTATCTCATCCTGAGCTTCATACCTTTGTGTCTTCCTTGTCTTCTATTTCCACCCCCTCTTTTGTGCAGGAAACTCTCCAGCATCCAGGGTGGCGGGTCGCGATGGATGAGAAAATAGCTGCCCTCCGGGCCAATCAAACCTTGGATCTTGTACCCCTTCCTCTCGACCAATCCCGTGTGGGATGTAAATGGGTCTTCACTGTGAAACATCGTCCTGATGGGACCGTTAAGTGTCCCAAAGCTCGTCTCGTGGCTCGCGGTTTCACTCAATAATATGGTCTCGACTATGAAGAGATGTTCTCTCCCGTCGATAAGTTGAATACAATCCGGGTCTTGCTCTCCTTGGTCGTCCATCGTCATTGGTTGTTGCATCAACTCGACATCAAGAATGTCTTAATTAATGGCGATCTAATTGAGAATGTCTACATGCAATAACCTTCTGTTATGAAACCATATAGGAGTCCCTTGTATGTCACCTCAAGAAATCTCTATGACCTCAAGTAGTCTCATCGGGCTTGGTTTGATAAGTTCAGTCAGGTCGTTCGTGATTTTGGCTTCACTCGGAGCTCAGAATACTTCTCCCTATTTACTCGTCGTCGCCCAACAAACACGATGATACTTATTGTATATGTTGATGATATTCTCCTAAAGGGCGATGATCTGCACGGTATCTCTATGATCAAGAAGTACTTAGCCTCACATTTTCAGACCAAAGATTTGGGTCACCTTCGATATTTCTTGGGTATCGAGGTAACTCGTTGACCCAATGCTCTCGTCTTATCTCAATGGACGTATTGTCTCGATCTTCTTCACGATGCAGGCTACTCAGGATGCAAACCTGCTGACACACCAATGGATGTCAACCACAAATTTTGTGTCCATGCATCTTACTCTGATTTGCTTCTCCCTAATCCGGAGTACTATCGTCGCCTTGTTGGCAAACTCATCTATCCGACTGTCACACGGCCCGATATATCCTTTATTGTTAGCGTGGTCATCCGCTTCATGCATGCTCCTCAAATGTCTCATCTTCAGGTTATCGAGTGAATCCTTCGGTATCTGAAGAATGCTCCAGGACAAAGGGCTTGTGTATAAGCCCTCCCCTTCTCTATCATTAATTGCCTACTCTTATGCAGATTATGTTGATTCTCTCGATGATCGTCGGTCTACGAGCGGCTACTGCACATGTTTTAGAGGACACCTGGCAAAGCAAGAAGCAAACGGTGGTGGCATGCTCTTCTGCGGAGACTGAGTATCGTTCAATGGCGTTTGTTGTTTCTGAACTCACGTGGTTGGAAAAGCTTCTTACTGATCTCGGTGTGAAACTCCTATCTCCAGTTGTTTTCTATTGCGATAGTCAAGCTGCTATCCATATCACCGAGAATCTCATTTTTCATAAATGTATCAAGCATATCGAAGTTGATTGTTATTTCATCCGGGAAAAAATAACCTGCACAAACTTGATTTGAGACATGTACCCGCTGCCGAGCAGATTTATGATGTTCTCACCAAGGCTTTATCACGCCCACTATAATGACAGTTCATTTCCAAGCTTGGCGCCTACAATCTGTATGCTCTAGCTTGCGGGAGAGTATAGAAGAATTAAAAAAACATGTACAAGCCCATGTATAGGCCGACTTTTTTCATGTATAGATTAGTCCTGCATCTTGGTTTGAAGTTGAGTCTTCACTCCTTCCTATATATATACACACAAATTCATGTATTATGTATTTTTTGAATACGTGAGGAATAAAATTATTTTTCTGCTCCGCATTCAGTTTTCTATAGTAAGGACTTGTGCTTGAATTATCTAAGAGAAGGTTTTGAGCCCATGGCTGAATTTTTGGTACTCTCACTCACCAACGAGGAAAAGCATCATCGTTAGGGTGATGCCCTAACATCGTCATGCCAAGTAGGTCGAGCATCTACATGACTTCTATTATGTTTGCAAACACCGCATAAGTGTTGAGAATAAGTTTGTTGATGCATTGGGTGTCCACATCAACATCCTCCACATTATGAGCGTTCGAGTAGTGTAAGTGATTATAGATTATCCTTTGTGTACAAATTTTAGGAACGTAAACACATTTTTGACGCGAGATTTCCCGAACACCTCATAAGGTTTCTTGATTGCCGACTATTATCTATTTCAGGGTTCCCAGTTGTGCGTTCCTCATACTTGTTTGATCACTTGGTTTGGGATAAATGTGCTAGTGGAGTCGCTGGTCATCTCGGTAGAGACAAAGCATTGTAATGGAGATCAACGAGGCAGTAGAGCAGGAGTGTTGGGCCCGTTCTGGGCCAATTGACCATCTGCCATATTTGTCGTCACTGGATCGACGATCCGACTCCACAGATGCCTCCGGATTTTCGTTTACTTGCATTTTCATATATTATATTGTATTTTCAGTTACTATTTTGTGAACGAGTATGTTACATTAACGTCAATCATAGTCGTTTATGTAAGGGCGCCCTAGGAAATTTTATTATAAATAGGATGTAAGGAGGTTGTCATGGGGGTATTGCATATTTTAGAGAAGGAGAATTCTCGGAATCCGACGATCCTCTCACGGTGACGACTTTGTGAGGCCCTAGATGATGACTCCTAGGTTTGTATCCCTTACTTCACCCTTGTCGCGGTCCTATCCAATCCATTACCCCTCTCAAATTTCAGCAGCCATCTCTAAAACCTCCCCACTGAAGCTCTTCCACAGTCCCCCCCCCCCCCACACACACACAAAAATCCATCCACCGTGAATCAGTCCCAGCCCCATCGTAACTCAAATTTCACTCCCGCCCACAATATTACTCTCCCCAGAAAACCTGCGTTCTCCTTCACGTAACCCTAGCTACTGCCCTTTGTTTCCCACTGATGTCCCCACTGATCACAACCTAATAAACCAGAAAGTTCCCCCACCTGAGCCCATATTTTTCCTCGCAGAAACCCGCAAATTGACTACTTTCCGCCCACTACCGCTCAACAACCTCTCAAGTACACCCACCCCCACTTCCCCAATCGTTTTCCTACCTCTGTCGCCACCCAGGGCAGTATCCCTACACCTCCGTCCATCAGATCTACCTCTCTACGACTTCCCCTTAGCGAGTGTTGTATTGTTGTATGAATCTTTATTTCTCAATATTATAATGTATGGTACTGTGAATTATGCTCTTTTGGATCTCTAGATTTTTGGAACTTTGCTCTAGAATATTTTGTGATTTGCAGGAATTATTCGCCACACGCTCTTGTTTTGACAATCCACGCAGAGGAAAGCCTAAACCCGTTTGCTAAGATAATTACTTTACCTTGTTTTAATTATCTGCGTGTGATTTAATTTTATTACCTGTTTGTGATCTAACCATCCGATCTGTGTGCACTGCATGCATCCACTAAGCTTTGGTGAGTTGTTTTCCCAGCACGACACTTATGGTTGCATGTTAGTATTTAGACACACTTAATCTACCCCACATCAGTTGGTGTTTTTTTTATTCATTGGATTGCATGCATGCGCTCGCGTTGTTCTAGGGTTGGTCGTAGCTCTATTTGCATCTGCTGTGTACTCTCATTCATTCATACAGGGTTAGGACATTGCGCGTCGGTCACCTATAGATTCGTCATACGTCTTGTCCTTGTTGAGGATTAGTTCTATTGGCCAAGCCTAAATAGGGGATGTAGTTCGGGTGATTTGTCATTATTGCATCTACCAGATTGCTAAAGAATCTAGGCAGAACACTAGTTTATATACACCTTTCCTCATTATCCCTAGGCAGGCATTAGCATGGACTTCGTGTTGAGCCTTCCTCGCACATTTAGGAAGCATGAATCTTCATAATGATTTGTAGGTTCTCGAAGATGACCCACTTCATTGCCTACAATATGACTATTGTTGCCTCCCACAAAGAAGCTCTATTCGTTATAGAGATTATATGCATGCACTTAGAGCGCATGCATATTTATTAATTCGGAATAATTACCAAAACTTCTCCTAGAAGTTAGCATAATTACAGGTTGCACCCTACTTACTTTTGATTTTCGAAATTATGAAGACCTCCAAGTTTACATTGCATAACATTCATGGACAGAAATACCCACTTAGAGTAAAATTTCAAGGGGGACTTTTTGTGCATGGATGTTATGAAATGTAGACTTACATGGGAGAATTTTGTAATTTCATAAGTAAGAGGGGTGCAACCTCTAATTTAGCAAACTTAGAAGGGATGTTACCGACGCCCAAGCAGAGGAACCGGAATGGCACGTGTATTCGAGGAGGACGCGAGGCGGCACGGGAACAAAGGGCGGACCGAGCCACACCGGCCCAAGCACCGAACCGGGCGGTTCGGTGGAAGAACTCTAGGAGCCGACCGACCCTTCTTTTACTTGTTGTTCTGTTTTTTATTTTAAGAGTATTGTAATGTTTAATGTCTTTTTGGGAGACTTTTGGTTGTGTGGTGGGTTCCCCCTATATAAGGGATCACCATTAGGTTTTGTAACCATCTTTGGATCATTTATGTTAATCAGGGCTGCTCCCCTTTCCTCTTCCTCTATCTCCCTCCCTTCCGTCTAACCTATCTCCCTCTCTCGCTCTCGCTCGATAATGCCCCACTGCCGCCCGACGACACTCCCATCTACATCCTCCTCACTCGTTGCCGACCCACTGCCGGCCGTCGATACCTAAGTGGTATCATTTGGTCCGACCTGCCGCCCCGCCCGCCTCCTCGCCGCCGGAGATCTGCTGATGGCTCCGAAACCAGCCCCCGTCAACGACGACCTCGCCGGCCGCATCGCCTCTCACGAAAGCCAAATCGCCTCCATCCACGCCGCCATCGCGGGCCTCAACGCCGGCCAAGACGCGCTGCAGTCCAGTCAAGCCGCGATCACCGCCGGCCAAGCAGAGATCCTTGCGCGCATCGCGGCCTGGGCGCCGGATCGCGTCCCGGAAACGAGCCGCGCAGCCCCGCCAGACCGCCTCGCCGCGACCAGCCCGTTGTGTTCCACGGAGGCCACCTCTGTCCTCGGCACGCCTCCACTGCCCGGATTCACACCTCCTCCGCCCGGATTCACCGCCGATCGTTCCGCCCTCGCCTTGGATATTCCGTCCTTCTCCGGCACGGACCCGTTAGGATGGATAGCTCGGGCCGAGCAATTCTTCGACTTCAACGGGACCTCTCCAGCGAACAAAGTCAGCACGTCCGTGGTCGGCCTTGAGGGTTCGGCCCTCCATTGGGCTCGCTGGTTGCGGCAAATTCAACCCGCCATTTCTTGGACGGAATTTAAACAAGAAATGATGTGCCGCTATGACTCCCGGTACACCGGCTCCGCAATCGAGCACCTTTGCACGACCCGCCAATCGACGACCGTGGACACTTACATCGACGACTTCGTCGCGCTCGTTACGCAAGTGTCGGGCCTTCCGCCTGACCATTATTTGGGTTTCTTTCTCCAAGGTCTCCGTCCTAACATCCGTTCTCGCCTCCGCACGCACCATCCTCACACGGTCTCTGAAGCTCTCGAACTTGCCCGGGCCGTTGAGGCGGATCTTGGCCGTGGGCCGAACCCCCCTACCACCTTTCGGCCCGTGCCGCCGCCGGGCCCCGGCCATCGGGTGCCCCCTCCGGGCACCGGCCGGCCACCCCGCACGGATGCTCCGCAACGCGTCGACTACAACGACCTCCGCCGCCGCGGCTTATGCTTCTGTTGCCGCCAACCGTACTCGCCGCAACACGTATGCTCGGTTAAGGAATTTCATGCCATTTTTGTGGATAGCGACGGTGATGATGCGCCCGACGATCCCTCGTTGCTGGAAGCCCCGCCCGATTATCCGCCGCAAGACGCGGAGACGGCACCACTCAATGTCTTGGAACTACCCTTCTATTCGGTGGGCGGCCTTACGGGTCCACGAACGATGAAGCTGACTGGCACACTCCAGGACCGGCCCGTGGTGGTTATGATTGACAGTGGCGCCAGCCACAACTTCATGTCGGCCCACCTCGCACAGGACCTCGGCTTGATTTACGATCCTTCCCCCGATTTCTCCGTCTGCCTTGGGGATGGTCGTCGCCGACCCACATTGGGGCAGTGTGCGGGGGTTACTCTGTCCTTGGGTCCGTGCACGGTCACGACCGACTTCTACTTATTCGAGCTGGGCGATCTCGACGCCATTCTGGGTGTCGCCTGGTTACAAACGTTAGGCGACGTTCGCGTCAACTGGGCCTCCATGACCATGGCCTTCCTGCACCAAGGACACCCTTGCCGTTTGGTGGGGGATTCTGCACTCCTTCGCTCGCCGGTCTCCTTCCGGGCCATGACACGTGTCACCGACATCGACTTCTCCGCCTGGTTATGGACGGTCCAGCCGACTTCCCAGCCAGACGACCGGCTCCCCGCGGACATGGACGGCGTTCTCACAGAATTTCCGGACCTTTTTGCTACCTCACCCGGCCTTCCACCCCCGCGGCCGACCGATCACGCCATCGTCCTCCAACCGGGGCGGCGGCGGTCTCCGTCCGTCCCTACCGCTACGGGCATGCGCAGAAAGATGAGATGGAGCGACTCGTGCGGGAGATGTTGTTGGGGGCCTGATACGGCCCAGTGCTAGTCCTTTCTCCAGTCTGGTGCTTTTGGTCCGCAAAAAGGACGGCAGTTGGCGTTTCTGTGTGGACTACCGGGAGCTCAACAAGGCTACGGTACCTGACAAATACCCCATTCCCGTCATTCAAGAGCTGTTGGACGAGCTTCATGGCGCCGCTTTTTTCACCAAACTCGACCTCCGCGTCGGCTATCACCAAATCCGGGTCCGTCCGGAAGACGTGCCGAAGACGGCCTTCGGGACACATGACGGCCATTTTGAGTTCCTGGTGATGCCGTTCGGGCTCACCAATGCCCCGACCACCTTCCAAGCCACCATGAACAACATCTTCCGCCCGGTCCTTCGTAAGCACGTGCTCGTTTTCTTTGATGACATTCTTGTGTTTAGTACTTCTTGGCAGGACCATCTCCGCCACGTGCGGGAGACCTTTACCACTCTTCGCCGCCACCACCTTACCGTCAACCGAAAGAAGTGTACTTTTGGCGCCACGACGGTCAGCTATCTGGGCCATACCATCTCCGCCGTGGGCGTGGCCATGGACGTGGACAAGATCGACGCTGTGACTCGATGGCCGACTCCCACTTCCATCCGGGACGTCCGGGCTTTCCTTGGACTGACCGGGTATTACCGGCGCTTCATTCGGGATTACGGCGGGTTGGCCTGCCCTCTCACCCAGCTGCTGAAGGCCACCGACGACGGTCCGTTCTCGTGGCCGCCGGCCGCCATGGCGGCCTTCGCCGCGCTACAACAGCCCTGATCCGAGGGCCGGTCTTAGCTATGCCGGACTTCCAGCAACAGTTCATCGTGGAATGCGACGCCTACGGCTCGGGCGTCGGCGCCGTTTTGATTCAGGCAGGTCGGCCTGTGGCTTACTTTAGCCGCGCTTTCTCGTCGGTCGTGCGCAGCAAATCGGCTTACGAGAATGAGCTCATGGCTTTGGTTTTGGCAGTACAACATTGGCGGCCGTACTTGCTCGGCAGGCCCTTCATTGTTCGCACCGATCATCACAGCCTCCGGTACTTGCTTCAGCAGAAGATTGCTACGCCGGCGTAGCAGCTTTGGGTAGCCAAGCTTCTCGGCTATGACTTCGTCATTGAGTTTCGGTCGGGCAAGACCAACAGAGCGGCCGATGCACTCTCCCGCCACCCCCACGCTCCAGAGTTAGCCGCCATCTCGCGGCCTGTTTGGGAGGACGCTGTCATTCTTCAGCAGGAGGCGGATACCGACCCACACCTGGTCGCGATCCGTACGGCCTTACTTGCCGACCAGCAGCCCGACCGCCCTATGCTCTCATCGGGGGCCGACTATTCCATCGGGGCCGCCTCGTCCTGTCCGCCTCATCTTCCCGCATTCCTCTCCTTCTCGCCGAGTTTCATTCTACCCCCTCGGGGGGTCATGCCGGGGCCTTTCGGACGTATCGGCGGATAGCAACTTCCTTATATTGGCCCCACATGCTCCGCCAAGTGAAGGCCTACGTGGCGGCCTGTTTGCCTTGTCAGAAGGGCAAGTACGAGACGTTGTTCCCCAGCGGCCTATTGCAGCCCCTACCAATTCCCGAGCGTGTCTGGGAGGACATAGCGATGGATTTCATCACCCGTCTGCCGTGTTCGAACGGGTTTGATTGCATCTTGGTGGTGGTCGACCGTTTGACGAAGTACGCCCACTTCGTTCCACTCAGGCATCCTTATACAGCAGCGACAGTAGCCGACTGTTTCATTTCCGAGATAGTTCGCTTTCATGGTTTTCCTCGTTCCATAGTGAGTGATAGAGATCCTCTCTTCCTCAGCAGTTTTTGGACCTCACTGTTTCGTCTTCAGGGCACTCGACTCCGGATGAGCACCGCATATCACCCCCAGTCGGATGGGCAGTCCGAAGTGCTGAACCGTTGTTTGGAGACATATTTACGGTGCTTCATCGGTGAGCGACCCGGGTCGTGGGCAAAGTGGCTATGTTGGGCGGAGTACTCTTACAACACCGCCTACCATCACTCCGCCAACACCTCGCCATTCGAGACGGTCTATGGCCGACCCCCGCCTTCGATTCTCCGACATCTTCCGGGTGAATGCCCTGTGGCCAGCCTGGCCGATCATCTGCACGACCAGGACGTGATTCTGGATAGCTTGAAACACCATCTTCGACGCGCACAGGCGAAAATGCTCTCGTTCGCTAACCGGAAGCGACGCGATCTCTCCTTTCAGGTGGTCGAGCGTGTATTCATTAAGCTTCACCCATACCGCCAACTAACCATGGCCCGCCGCACCTGCCCCAAGTTGGCCCCTCGCTTATACGGGCCCTTTGAGATCCTCAGCCGTATTGGGGCCGTCGCTTACCGCCTGCGCCTACCGGACTACAACCGCATCCACCCGGTGTTCCATGTTTACCAGCTTCGCCGCGTTATCGGCGACCACCCAGCCACCGATCACATTCCTGCGGATATTGAGCACTCCGACTCTCCACCTTTGTACCCAACTTCTATCGTGGATCGGCGCCACCATACCCCGGGGGATACACGTCCGGATGAGATTCGCGTGGTGTGGCGTGACCGACCTCTCACCACCGCTACATGGCTACTGCGGGACGACTTCCGTCGTCAATTTCCAGACTATTGCCTTGAGGACAAGGCTAATTTTTCAGACGGGGGTATTGTTACCGACACCCAAGCAGAGGAACCGGAATGGCACGTGTATTCGAGGAGGACGCGAGGCGGCACGGGAACAAAGGGCGGACCGAGCCACATCGGCCCAAGCACCGAACCGGGCGGTTCGGTGGAAGAACTATAGGAGCCGACCGACCCTTCTTTTACTTGTTGTTCTGTTTTATATTTTAAGAGTATTGTAATATTTAAATGTCTTTTTGGGAGACTTTTGGTTGTGTGGTGGGTTCCCCCTATATAAGGGATCACCATTAGGTTTTGTAACCATCTTTGGATCATTTATGTTAATCGGGGCTGCCCCCTTTCCTCTTCCTCTCTCTATCTCTTCCTCTATCTCCCTCCCTTCCGTCTAACCTATCTCTCTCTCTCGCTCTCGCTCGGTAACGCCCCGCTGCCGCTCGACGACATTCCCATCTACATCCTCCTCACTCGCTGCCGGCCCACTGCCGGCCGTCGATACCTAAGTGGTATCAAGGGAGGTCCCAGTAAATGCCCTTTCTATTTTTTATAGGATGTGGCGACAAAGGTATTCTTCGTATCCTCCGAGATGATGCTGATGTAAATGGATATGATTCACTAATTGTTAGCATTTGTTTTACAAAGTAAAATCAATATGATAATTCTTTCATGAAAAAATAGAAAAAGAAATGTACCTGAAGCCAGGGATATGCAGATTCAGAGCAGCCTGTACCACAAGCTCAGTTTGCTCAGTCTGAAGTTCAAAAATGCGACGACCCTCTTTATAGCTGCTACCAAATGCTGCCCGAGATATGACATCTCCAGCTAAGTTTTGGAACTCGGGAAAAACATTTAGCTCACAGACACCTGCCCAATGTTTTAAATATCAGATGTCGGCGACATATCGGATTGAGTTTTTAAATGTCGGGTGTCGGAAGTCAGAGACATGTCGGAGATATTTTAAAATATCGGATTTTCATGTTTTATAAATAAATTTTTTATTTTTATGTATATTAACTATAATTATATGTTATAAAAATAGAAAAATAATATAGCAAATAGATATTATTATTAACAAAAAATAATATAGCAAAGATGAGTCATTTATATTACAAAATAAAATCAAATAGTACCTAAGATAAAATATTATTAACAAATACAAAATGATACATTGTAAAATATATTTAATATATAGTATGCAATAATTTTATTTTGATAACAATAAGTTTATTGCAAATAAAGAAGATTTAAATATTTTCATATATTTTTAAATAAATGTATTAAATATTTTCATATTTTTTGTAATATGAAATTAAAAATTGTGAAACAATTATACACAATTGGTTGTACGAATAAAACGTTAAAAAATCGAAACAATAAGTCTAATCGATTTAAACATACATAATATAATATTCATAAGCGATTTACACATGATGCTAGTCTGCTAATATAACATAAAATAAAATAGCGGACGATATATTTAAAAGTCGTGTCGGTCGATATATCGGAAATAATCGGACATGTCGGTCTATATTTTACAAAATGACATAGATCTATTTTTTTAGAAAAACATATCGTTTTGCCCTAAAAAATGACATGTCGGGAGACATGTCGGACATGTCGGAGGACATTTAAAACAATGTACCTGCCTCACCAGCCAAGCCCTCCCATCGATTCATCAGCTCATCACAACACGCAGAAAATGCTGGAATCATCATCTGTAGGAGCAGAAAACACAATATATAACTTAACAGACCTTGCCCCATGCTGAATCTCCTGCAGAAGAACAAAATTTTAAAATACCTTCAACTTTTCAACTTGGAAGGCAGGGTTGACGATTCTCCTATGTTTCGCCCATTTCTCTCCATCATAAGTTATAAGTCCCTGAATTAACAGCCTCCCAATTGGCGTTGACTTCAGCATCTCAAAGCGACCAAACTTACTAGATAAAATGTCTTTCACAATCTCAGGATCCATGATAATCACCCTGGGGTAAGGCCCAAACCAAAAGAACGGCAGCTTATTCTTATCTGTATTGTTCAACCACATAAAAGTAACAGTTATGTTAGGAAATCAATGGAAGCTTTTCCATGACAAATTGTATTGGTAAATCATTCTCGTTTCAGTTTTGTCATGGTTCTGTACTATCGTGTGCATCACAACAATCTCTCTTCCATTAGAGTCCACTAAAGATTTTTTTTTCAAGACAAAGTGATGGGGATCACAGTTCAGGTGCGGGTCGTGGCCCAATGGGGCCCACATGAGTCTATGTTCGAAGGAGGCGTCGATCTGGTCATCATCTGTAATATCCGAGCCCGTAGTCGAGTTTGGACGACAATGAGATATTTCTGTGTTTTTATTTATTTATTTCAATTTTATTTTGATAGATTTGACAGTCATTATGATCGAGTGAAGTGGGCTGTGCCGTTCATAATGGTTGCACAAACATTTTCTATAGGCAACTGTTGCCCATTTCTAGAGCTTTTTTTTCAAAAGGCTCCAGAAAACAAGTCTAATTTTGGCTACGAGAAACCCTTCCATGCAGGAGCACCATGTGCAATCAGCAGGCTAGTAAGTGCATTTGTGAAAGAAGATTGTGAACATAACAATTGTTGAAGAAGTAGTTGAAGCGCCAACTATGCATATCTGGTTGATCTAGGAGGAGGTAAATGGACTCTAAAAAGAAAGAGGGAGCAGTAAACGGTGACTCCCAGATGATAGTAGGGGTGATGTGCCTTTGCCATTTTTAGTCAACTGTTGCCCCATTTCTGGAGCAAGTTTGAGTCTTTATACTAATTACTGTATGTTGGTAATCCATCACAATGGTTTTCTAATTCAGTAGTTGCTAGTCTTTTGATGTTCTTTCTCAATTTGTTGCTTCCAAAAAGTTCATTAGTGAAGTTGTAAATCATTTTCTAAACCCATATTCATAGAATTTGGACGGGTATCCATCCATGGAGGCTGCAACGCCAGAAAATTGGAAGTTTCTCCAATCAGCTTAGGTTTTTTGAGAACCATCTTCCATAGAGGCGAAGAGGCGGTGATAGATCGTTGAGTCGCCGGAACACCAGAAATTGATCAATGAATTCCATAAAAAGGTGGACAAGATCTCCCTCAATTCTTCACGGAATCATTTGGTTGATGTATGCATAATGATCTACTCTCTGAAAGCTCAAGACTTAGAAAATAGTGTTATGCTAGAGACCACCCACGCCCGACTAGAACACCTGCAAATTATTTCGAGCGATAGCACCTGCGTGACCGCTTGACGATATGCAATATCATAAGCAAGCACAACACAATAATAACAACAATAAAAAGACAAAAAATTTAACGTGAAAACCCAATTAGGTGAAAACCACAGGACAATCGGAGTCCAACCCGTAAAATCGCCACTAAAAATGTGTGAAAACACACTGACAAATACAAGGCTTTCCCTCCTCAATCCACACAAGATCTTCACCAACTTTGCATCACACAATATTACACAATAAATAAGAGAGTTGATATTAGCAGTCCAATTCTCGCTATTCGCACCCCAAAACTTGTAAAAATCCCAATTATATTCGCAGTCCAATTTTCGCCAATTGCACCCCATCGAATAACCTCCTCCTCTCCATCTCTCTCCTCTCGTTGCCTAAACCCTAGCCGTAGTTCTATCGGTCGCGTCGTCTTTTCCCCTCTTAGATTCACCTTCAAAAAGAAGGAAATTATCCAGTGAAAATCACCAAAAAGTAGTCCAATTTTTTTGTTAGAGGAAGGTTTGCATGTAATTTAACTTTTTTATAGTTGATTCCTCTATGCATGTCATTTAACTTGTTTTCCTGCTAGGTTTTTAAATTGTTTTAGAGTCTTTAAGATGTTTCTCTAGGCTTCTAGTGCTTAATAAATCAGCAAAGTGTTTCACTTATTTGGGATGGGAATGGGGTGCAAATATAATTTTGGACTACAAATAAAATTTATGGACTACGAATAGCAATGGACTGCGAATATCCAGTTCCGGACTGCTAATATCAACTCTCATAAATAATAGCAGAAAAATTGCAAGTTACCAACAGTGGCGGACGAGACGGATTACACAAATCCTCTCCAAGATACCTCTTTGAATCCTTGCCCAGATCTGCTCCAGATCCAATCCGTGTAGCAATGTATTCCTCGTCAACGCCGCAGAACGACGTCGCTCACCCCAAACTAAGACTGCTCACTACAAAGGCCTCCCAAGAGAAAAAAACCTCCAATGCATGTGTTTGGAGAGAACTGGATACCTTCATCAACCTCCAGCATGACTATTTATAGAGTCAAAACCTTTGAGTTAGTTGTGGTGAACGGCATGAGGTAGCTACGGTGGGTGGCATGACATAACTGCGGTAAGTGATAGTTGAAATTTAGCAGAAACACGTGTCAATTTCCATGGTCAAAAATGGTGGTTACCCTTTTCCCACTTAAGAAGAAAACAACTCAATAAATCTCCCATTTTTCAACTAAGTGGAGAAAATTGACATCGCAACAATCTTCCTTCAAGTCTCCAATTTTCCTTTTGGCAAGATCATCAACATATTTCCTGTTCAGTAAATAGATCAGGTGAAACTAAATTCGAGTTAACAAGACTAGAATCCAACGGTTTCTCCACAAAGGATGGGAATCGTGCCCAACAATTCTCCCTTTTGCACTTATATGAAAAATATCGTCATGCCGGCGATCATCACACAATGTTCGAACTTTTCCTTCAACTTGGTTTTCGTAAATCTACTTCATTGTCATCCATGTGCACCTTTTGCAAATCCAACTCTCTATGTTCCAAAGTATCGAGTATTCAATGATACCGCACGCCAATTTGCTTGGACCTCGAGCGGAAGGTGGGGTTTTTCCCTAAATGAATCGCGCTCTGACTATTGCATAGAAGTGTGTAACGCTCCTGGGTGAATCCTAGCTCGTTGATGAACCTCTTCATCCAAAGAAGCTATTTTCCTGTTTCAGTAATCACAATAAACTATGCCCTAATAGTCGACAATGCAACGCAATTCTGCAGTCACGACTGCAATAAAACGGCTCCCCTGCAAACAAGGTCAAGTATCCAGAGGTCGATCTACTAGCGTCCAAATATTCAGCCATATCAGCATCAGTGTAGCCCAGCAGCTCTGACTCAGTATCTCCAAACCCCAGCGTCAAATCCGACGTCACATATAAGTACCTCAGAATCCACTTCACAGCGCTCCAATGTTCTCTCCTAGGATTGGACAGAAACCTACTGGTTGTGCCAACAGTATGTGTTATCAAGGCGGGTGCAAACCATGACATACAAAAGACTGTCAACTGCAGAAGCGTATGGAACCTTCTACATCTCCTCAATCTCCTAGCGCGTGCTCGGGAACTGATCAACAGTGTCTGAAGTCAGACGCAAGAGGCATCCTCGCCTTCTTCGCTTGATCACACTGAATCTTTACAACACCCTCCTGATATACCTCTCATGTGATAACCAAAGTAACTTGGAGCTTCTGTCTCTCCGAATGTGCATCTCCAATATGGTCTTCGCAACTCACAAGTCCATCATCGCAAAGGTAGAGATCAACTGTCGTTTTAACTCATCAATGTGCCTAGTGCACCTACCCACAATTAACTTGTCATCAACATATAACAGTAGGATGATAAAATCGTCTGGAGCATACTGCTTCACAAACACATAGTGATCAAAGGTGGTTCTTATGAAATCGATCTTCCCCGTGAAGGCGTCGAACTTCTTGTACCACTGTCGTGGGGCCTGCTTCAGGCCATATAAACTCTTCTTCAAGCGACATATTATCTATCCTTCCCCTTGACCTTGATCCCCTCAGGTTGCTCCATATACAGCTCTTCATCACGATCGACATGTAAAAAGACGGTCTTGACATCCATCTGCTCAACTTCCAAGTCTAGCCTCACAACAAGCCCAAGAATGACCTGGATATATGACATATTCACAATAGGAGAAAATATTTCATCAAAATCAACTCTTTGTTTCTGAGTGAAACTCTTCACCACTAATCTGGCTTTGTATCTAGGTAGTGTAGACGAGTGTCTCTGCTTCACTCTGAAAATCCACTGATTCTCCAGAGCCTTCTTGTCTTTAGGCAATCTCACAAACTCATAAGTATGGCTCTCCTGCATCTCATTCTGCATAACAACCATCTACTGCTTCTTCTCTAAGCTCTTCACTGTCTTTTCTCTAAGCTCTCCACTGTCTCATCATAACTTTCAAGCTCCCCCGCATCAGTCAATAGAATATACTCAGTAGTGGAGTTTCTCGAAGATGAGTGTCTTACTCTATCAGGCTTTTGTGGAGCGAGCTCAGTAGCTGGTGTAGGCACATCATCAGTGATGTCCTCTGCAACTCCAAGCTCACCATCAATAGTGTCCTCATGATCTAGAAGTATCTCAATACCTTGTATTGGCTCAGGCGTTGCAGCTTCTTCAAAATCATCACCTCCGATCATATGTGAAGCTTCATCAGTGCGAGAATGTTATGATCTTGCTAGGGCAAAGAGAGAAGAAGGGGATCTACGGGAGAGATTAACGAGAAGAAGAAGATTAGGGTTTGAGAGGAGAAGAAGGGAGAATACCTTTAGGAAATACTTGCATAGCCATCATTAGGAGACCCCGGGCCTATTAATACCCGGGGTCAAGGGGGTTGGCCTGCCCCCCCATGTAGGGGCTGAACCGGGGCGGTTCAGCCCCTATTCTTCTATTTTACTGGATGGGGGTTGAACCGGATGGTTCAGCCCCGTTGTTTTGAGATTGCTCCTTGCGTCGTCGTGCGTATTGATGCCCTGCGAACCGTAATGGTTGTGGGAGTATAACATTCCATTCCCCATCAAGAGCCACCTTGTCCTCAAGGTGGAAATCGGGAAAGCGCTCCCGGA
Source organism: Dactylorhiza incarnata (assembly GCA_033032865.1). Lineage (NCBI taxonomy): Eukaryota > Viridiplantae > Streptophyta > Magnoliopsida > Asparagales > Orchidaceae > Dactylorhiza > Dactylorhiza incarnata. Next base: position 3,295,997 of record JAWHQI010000265.1, read on the forward strand.
ATTCTAATAAGTCAACCCAAGAATTGTGGGCCTCCGTCATCTGCTTCCACTTGATGAGTAACTCTGGTCGGTACTCCGTGCCTCGTTTCTTCCACTTGGTTATTAAGATAGCCTCCGGTGAAGGCCTTAATTCTCCGCTGCTGGTGGCTTCAGGCAGGATGGGACTGGCTTGAACTGAATCCCCAAGTTTTCTCTTTAACAAAGATACATGAAATGTTAGATGAATGCGGGACCCCTCCGGGAGTGCCAAAGTATAAGCGACTGGACCCACACGCCGGATGATTCTGTACGGACCATAGTACCGCGGGGCAAGTTTCTGATTGGCCCGCCGAGAAACTGATAGCTGGCAATACGGCTGGAGCCGGAGGAAAACCTCGTCACCCACCGCGAACTCCCGCTCAGTGCGGTGTTTGTCTGCCTGGACCTTCATACGCTCTTGAGCCGCCCGTAAGTTGTCCTGAAGTAGTGCTAATGTCTGATCCCGCTCTTGAAGTGTTTGATTTACAGCTGGAAGAGCGGTGCTGGCCGGCTCATAGGAACTCAACGTGGGGGGTGGTCGGCCATACACCGCCTCAAAAGGAGTGAGCTTGCTGGCCGTGTGGAATGATGTGGTGTAGCAGTACTCTGCCCAGTGTAACCACCGGGTCCACGTGCGCGGCTCATCCATCACAAAGCACCGTAAATAGGTCTCGACCCCTCGGTTGAGCACCTCCATCTGTCCGTCGATCTGGGGGTGATTGGTCGTGCTCATGCACAGTGTGGTCCCCTGAAGACGAAAGAGCTCCTTCCAAAAATTGCTCATGAATGTCGGATTTCTGTCTGAGATGATGGACCGAGGAATCCCGTGGAGTTGTACTATCTCCCGGGCGAAAAGTTCTGCAACTGTCTCCCCTGTGTATGGGTGGCTCAACGCAAGAAAATGGCAATACTTGGAGAGTTTGTCGACCACCACTAGGATGACCGTCTTGCCCTGCGATTTGGGTAAGCCATCTATGAAATCCATGGATATGGTATCCCAGATCTGATGTGGGATCTCTAACGGTGTAAGAAGTCCTGTTGGCGATGTCGTCTCGTACTTTTGCCGCTGGCAGATGTCGCACTCCCGGACGAACTGTTGAACATCCTGCCTCATCCCCTTCCAAAACACATTTGCCCTGACCCGCTGTAGGGTCCGAAGAATACCGGCGTGGCCACCGGTCGGGGAAGCATGGAACTCCTGTATCATGATGGTACGCCATGGTGATGTGGCGGGAATAACTAGCCGGCCCTGGTAGTACAGCCGCGCTCCCTGTAGGTGATAGCCGGCCTCCGTGGGCCGACCCTGCTGCAATGCCTCAACAATAATACGGAGTGTTGGGTCTTGGCGAACTTCCGCCTGTATCTCGTCCAAGGATTCGATCACCGGTCCCGAAACGTGGGACAGGGAACTCTTCGGTAGGCGGGATAACGCATCGGCCACCACATTCTCCTTCCCCTGCTTGTGGACGATCTCGTAGTCGTACCCCAGTAGTTTCGTTAGTCATTTCTGCTGTAGGGGGATGTCAATCGCTGCTCTAGGAAGTGCTTCAAGCTCTGATGGTTTGTGCGGACCTGGAAGCGCCGCCCCAGAGATAAGGTCGCCGCATGGCGACCGCGTGGAGGATGGCGAGCATCTCCTTCTCGTATGTAGACAGCCCCAAGGTCCTGGGTGTTAATGCCTTGCTGAAATAAGCTAACGGACGGCCCTCTTGCATCAAGACCGCGCCGATCCCGACTCCTGATGGCTGATGCATCAGTCTCCACAACAAAATCCTTGGAGAAATCTGGAAGTGCCAACACCGGTGTGGTCGTCATGGCCCGTTTTAGGGCCTGGAACGCTTCTTCCGCCTCTGCATGCCACTGAAAGGCATCCTTCTGCAACAGCTGGGTAAGAGGTCGGGCTATCTTCCCGTAGTCCTTCACGAATCGACGATAATAACCGATCAGCCCGAGAAAGCCTCGTAAGGCCCGGATCGTCGTGGGTTGCGGCCAGGTCACCATGCTCTCTATCTTCCTCGGGTCAGCCTGTACCCCTTGAGCCGAAACCAGGTGCCCCAAGTACTCGGCCTCCGCCTACCCGAAGGAGCATTTGGATCGCTTGGCGTACAACTGGTGCTCCCGCAAGATGGTAAGTACATGTCGAACGTGCTCCAGATGCTCGTCCCAACTCCTGCTATAGATCAATATGTCATCAAAGAAAACTAAAACATACCGGCGAAGAAGTGGCTGAAATATCTCGTTCATCACTGCCTGGAAGGTAGATGGAGCGTTGGCCAACCCGAACGGCATCACTAAGAGCTCGTAATGGCCGTCGTGGGTTCGGAACGCCGTCTTGTGGATATCCTCCTCTTTCATCCGGATCTGATGGTAGCCAGATCGGAGATCCAGCTTGGTAAATAAGCTCGCTCCATGCAGCTAGTCAAGTAGCTCCTCGATCATCGGAATTGGAAACTTGTCTTTAATAGTAGAGTTATTCAGGCCCCGATAATCGACGCAAAACCTCCAAGAGTCATCCTTCTTCTTCACCAATATGATCGGTGAGGAGAAGGCATTGGTGCTGGGTCGTATGATTCCGGTGGATAGCATCTCTCGAACACTGCGCTCTATATCCGTCTTCTGTATATGAGGATAGCGGTAGGGCCGGATATTGGTCGGATCCGCCCCTGCTTTCAACTGGATCTGGTGGTCACGAAACCTCGAGGGAGGAAGAGTGTGCGGCTCCTGGAAAACATCCTCGAAATGCGTCAATAAGGCCTGTATCTGCTCGGGTTCCTCAGAGATGTCAGGCCCGCTGGCCGCCCCTCCTAGTACCATGGCCATCGCGCTGCCCTGCACCCCCAATCGTTGTAGGCTCTGGATAGAAATTTCCTTAAGCGGGGACGACCGCATGCCGTGCAAGCAATGGTTCGTCCCCTGTTGAGTAAACTCGAGCGTCATCCGATCTCAATCCGTGGTCACCCGTCTCAGCTGGCGGAGCCACTGCACCCCAAGGACCATATCGGATCCTCTAATCGGCAGGAGGTAGACGTCGGTATAGCACACGTACCCCTGCATCCGCAACTCGACTCCCTTCAGCACCCCTACACACTTCAACTTGCTGTCATCGGCCACCATAACCTGAAAAGCGGTCCCCTGTCAACTGTATGCCCCGCCTTCAATGCCACCGCGGGGTTGATGAAGTTGTGGGTGATCCCACTATCAATCAAAATGATCACTCGCTGCTGGCCAATCCTTCCCTTGATGCGCAAAGTAAGAGGCGTCGTGCACCCCTCCATAGCCTGTATGGAAACCCCAAACTCTGCTAAGTCCAACCCGTCCTCCTCCTCAAGGTTGACAGGGCCCTCCTCCTCGTCCTCCTCCCTTAGCATGAAAACCTGGACCTTCTGACAACGATGTCCCGGAGCGAACTTCTCATCACAGTTGAAACACAGGCCCTTCTCCTTCCTTGCTTGCAGCTCAGGCCAAGTAAGTCTCGTCACAATCGGTCTAACCGTCGGTGGTATCTCCCGTCGGCCCGTCATTGGGGCTGGTGGGGCTCTTGTCGTGGCTCGGTTTCGTTATCGGTTGAAACGCTCCTCCTGTATCCATGCCAAACTGATGGCATGACTCAAGCCGCGAGGCATGTAGGCGTGGACCTCATCTCTCAAATAGTCCTTCAGCCCTGATATGAAGCAACTGAGGAGAGTCTTCTCCTCCCAACTGACCCGGTTGGCCAGCTTCTCGAACTCAGTGCCATATTCCATCACTGTGCCTTTCCGACGGAGCTTTTGTAACGTCGCTTCCACGTCCTCATAGTCCAAGGTCCCGAAACGGGCTGAAAACCCTTCCACAAAGTGAGTCCACGGCGCAAATCCATCTCCTCGCAGAAACCACTGTGTCCACTGGTACGCGTCGTCTTCCAGATGGAAGGCCGTCAGCTGCACCCACTGATCTTCAGGAATTTCCTAATAAGTAAAAAACAGTTCCGCCTTCTGCACCCATTCCAAGGCATCTCCGCCCCGAAACTTTGGGAAATTCATGCGGGTTCTTTTCGGAGGCATGTAACCTCGCTGGTGTATGTCTACGTTCCTTCCCCGCTCTGGACCGTTCATAATCGGCCTCTGGTAGCCTGCAACTTGGTTTGGCCGGCCTTGGGGGTCGTGAAAGTGCATTCCCCCGTGCCCTCCGCCCATTTGTTGTCCTCTGCCTTGAAATCCATTCCTCGGAGGTCGCTCGTTCCATTGCTCACCGTTCCCCGCCCTCAACGGAGCCTCGAAAACTTGTGGCGTAGGTAGCAGTCCTGTTCGGCCCCCGAAAGGAACGTCAACAGCCCCGGTCGGCTGAAAATGGGCTGGTAGGGGGTCCCGGACCCTCCCTGCGGCCATTCCGGCGGCCTCGACGCCGGCGGCAGCCCCTCCTGGGTCGGTCCAGGCGGTAGCGGCCGGCTGGAAGTGCCCCGACCCGGTCGGATGCGGCTGGTGGTAGTGGAGCTCGTCCGCGTATGCGGGGTTTCCCGCGTACCCGATCGGCGGGATTTGGGCTGGAGGCGGCTGTGCGGGCCATTGGCCAGCCATGCGGCCCTGGTCCGGCCCTGGGGGGTCACGCCCGAGCCCCCCGGCACCCCATTTTGCGCCGTATGAGAGGCCTCCGCTTCGGATTCGACGTTTGACGCCGTTTTGCCCTTCAAGGACTGCGTTAACAGAGCCTTGATTTCTTCCATTCGTCCCTCCAAACGTTCCTCTAAATTTTTCGTGGAGATCCTCATTTGTTCTTCAATGGCCGCCACCGAATCCACCAATCAAACATAGTTTTCTTCGATGGTGGACAAGCGCGCATTCTCGGTTTCGGTACGTGTCACCATGGTCGCAGGAAGGAAGCTCTGATACCAAATGTTATGATCTTGCTAGGGCAAAGAGAGAAGAATGGGATATACGGGAGAGATTAACGAGAAGAAGAAGATTAGGGTTTGAGAGGAGAAGAAGGGAGAATACCTTTAGGAAATACTTGCATAACCATCATTAGGAGACCCCGGGCCTATTAATACCCGGGGTCAAGGGGGCTGGCCGGCCGCCCCCCCCCCCCCCCCCCCTGTAGGGGCTGAACCGGGGTGGTTCAGCCCCTATTCTACTATTTTACTGGATGGGGGCTGAACCGGATGGTTCAGCCCCGTTGTTTTGAGATTGCTCCTTGCGCCGCCGTGCGTATTGATGCCCTGCGAACCGTAATGGTTGCGGGGGTATAACAGAGAGTCGGTCTTCCCAATCTTATCTGGATCAATCATAGTCTTAACCTCACAAAATATAGCGTCGCGACTCCGTACAAGTTTCTTCTCAACTGGGTTAAAGAACATGTAGTCAAACTCGTCGTTGTGTCCATATCCTAAAAAGATGCATTGTCGAGTCTTAGAATCCAACTTCAATCTTTCGTCACTAGGGATGTACACAAAAGCTTTGTAGCCAAAGACCCTCAAGTGACTGTATGAGGGGCCTTTTTCGTACTAAACCCTATCAAAAATGTCCTCCTATAATGCAGAATTGGGTGAGAGGTTGATGATGTGTGCAGCTGTATACAAAGCCTCACCCCAAAACATATCAGGTATATTTGACTCAGACAACATGCACCTCACCTTCTCCATCAAGGTCATGTTCATACTTTCTTTAATGTCATTCAGCTGCGGCGTCTTGGGTGATGTCTTTTCATGTCTGATCCCCTGCTCTCTACAACACTCATCAAAGGGATATATGGACTCACCCCCGTTATCGAACGTGATGCACTTCAGCTTCTTCTCAGTCCGTCTTTCCACCTCAATATGGAATCTCTGCAATATGTCGAAGTCTCGAAGACCTGATCTTTGGTTTTAATAACATTGACCCAAAGTTTCTTTGAAAAATCATCAATAAACATCACAAAATAAGATGCTCATCCTCTCATCTAGACCTTCAGTGGCCCACAGACATCAGTATGTACGAGCTCCAGTGGCCTGGATCTGCTAGTGGAAGTGTGGCTTTGGAATGATACTTTATTCTGCTTCTCAGTCATTCATTGGTCGTATCTCTCCAACTGATCAACAGATAGATCAGTGATCATCTTCTTCCAGGAGAGACATTTCAGGCCCTTCTGGCTAATGTGACATAGTCTCCTATATCATAAGTATACAACCCGTATATCGTCGAGGGTAGGGCATGTTCATACCACGTGGGCAGAAGTCAAAGTCAAATGTCAACTGATTGGAATGACCTCAGTTTTTTGAACTGATTATTTCACGGAATGCAACTCAAGAGGATAGCCAGAGGACCAATGGTCGAAAACTACCGCACTTAATTGCAAACCAGAAATATCTGGTTGGTTCGTTTTAAATCTCAAACAGGTCAGCCCGATAACTGCTCTGACAATGAACCTGACTCTAATACTACTTGTTGAGCTATAGAACACGCAAGCCCGACTAGAGCACCTGCAAACTAGTTCGAGCAATAACAGTTGCGCGGCCACTTGGCGGTATGCAATACACAAGGAAGCACAACACAATAACAATAACAATAAAAGGACACAAAAATTTAACGTAGAAACCCGATTGGGTGAAAACCACAAAACGATCAGAGCCCAACTCGAAAAGCCACCACTAAAAATGTGTGAAAACACTGTCAAACACAAGCCTTTCTCTCCTCGATCCACACATAATTTTCACCAACTTCATACCACGCAATATTACACAATAAATAATAACATAAAATTGCAAGTTACTGACAGTGACGAATAGGCGGATTACACAATCCTCTCCAAGATGCCTCTTCGAATCAATACTGAGATCTGCTACAAATCCAATCTGTGTAGCAAAATATTCCTCGTTAATATGGCAGAACTACGTCCGAACGCTCACCTCAAACTAAGACGGACCGCCACAAAGACCTCCAAAGAGAAAATCTTCTAATGTTTGTATTTGGGGAGAACTTGATGTCTTCATCATCCTCCAACATAGTTATTTATAGAGTCAAAACCTTGGAGGTAGTTGTGGTGGATAATATGAGGTAGTTGTGGTGGATGACATGAGGTAGTTGTGGTAGGTGGCATGGGGTAGTTGCGGTCAGTGAGTTGAAAATTGGCATGAAACACGCGTCAATTTTCATGGTCAAGAAAAGTGGCTACCATATTTTCCCACTTAGGAAGAAAACAACTTAATAAATAAATAATGATTCCCTGCATTATAAGCATTACGCAAGTTCGAAGAAGTTTTTATATCCCATGGAGTTGTTTAAGTTGTTGAAGAAAAAAGAAAGAAGAAGCATAGTCAACATTCAATGAGGCAACAAGTGTCCTTACCGACGCAGGACTCGGGCATCGAGTGATACTAACAACTTGTAGAGTTATAGGCGATTGGCGGCTTCGTCCGCCACCCCCCTTCTCATGCTATTCTGAGATAGTTAAAAGGGGCGATGACCAATTGGGTCGCCACCCAAGCTGGATTAGAGATAGGCTGGTCTTGGTCGATTCAAGGCGATTCGGTAAAATTCAAACTCATTCATCCAAATGAAAATTGTTTCTACCAATTTTAGTGTCATTGAATTTGTTTTGGTTTGCGCAATACACTTGATGGGGTTCCCCTAAATTTCACCCGAGTCAGGGGAGCTTACAAAATCATAACCTCAACTAGATCGCTCAAGAGCACCGTCTCGACCGCACGAAGCACGCACATGCGCCCAGCAGCCACCCGAACGCACAGGCCGCACAGGCCGCACGGGCCGCGCGCGCGCGTAGGCTGCACGAGCACTCAGGCCACGCGATCTAGGTGACCAGGATCGTGCATCCTCATTCGTCGGTTCAAATCTCAAGACTGTGCAATTACCAATGAGCCCCTCAGAAAAAACTATAAAAAGGTTTATAGGCCTTCATTTGAAAACAAGCAACCAAGAAGAGAGAAAAGAGTTTTGGAGGTTTTTCGGCGAAGACTTAGAGTTGTTTTGCTCTCTGGCTCAAGTGCTCACTTTGCTCAAGTGTCCACCCCGAGCACTATCTCGCTCTCTTGCTCAGTGGAGAGCTTCGCTCCCCAAAGTGTCTCCTAAAGTACCAGCTCCAGAAGCCGCTAATACGAGCGCGGAGACAGCCTTTGCATCTTTTTGGCCTTTGAATACTTGTAATCAGAGCGGTGGCATGTTACCCTCCCAAATAATCTAACATTTGTAACCTCAAGAAAGTTAGTGTATTTGGTCAGCACCGAACCGGCCCCGTGGTTTTTTCTCTTTCCGGGTTTTTCCACGTAAAAAGTCTTGTCGTCTCCGTTGTTGGTTCTCTTTTGACTGTTTACGCGCTTGGCTCACTTTCGAGCTAAGACGGTTCGATTCTCCAAACCGGGAGAGCGCTAAGCAACCCGCAACAGTTTGGCGCCGTATGTGAGAAGATGTTCCCAAAAGCTCTGAGGAATTTCTGAAGACAGTGTTTGCCCTGCACGAGCACTCCTGACTAACAACAATGGCAAGGGGAGAATTTCGCGCCTCCGGCAAATCAGCACCCGCTGGTAACACACCGCTTATCGTAGAAGCCGAGGCAGTACCAGTTCCAGCAAATGGCCACCCTCCAGCGCGTCAGGAGAGACCGGGGGGCAGGCTCGTAGGAGGAGAGGTAGAGACCATCGTCGGGTCCCCCGTCCTCTCCACTCAGGTCCTCTCCATCGCACAGCACGAGGGAGAGCATGTAGACAAGAAGGCACGCCTAGATACCACCATTTATTTCGGGGACGAAGACTTGAGAGGGTTGCGGCTGCCGCACCGAGACCCTCTTGTCATCAGCGCAGGGATTGTAGACCTTTGCTTCCGCGTCAGAAGGATTCTTGTGGACAACGGCAGCTCGGTTGACGTTCTATTCATATCCACAATCCATAGCATGAAGATCATCATAGAACGTCTCAATCCGGCCAGCGGGCCGATATTCGGGTTCGTCAATCGTCCTGTCCCAGTACGGGGAATGATCACTCTCCCGGTAACAATAGGGGAGTACCCAAAACAAGCCACTAACGACATTCAATTTGTGGTCGTAGAATCCAGCTCCGCCTACAACGCCATCTTCGGCAGGCCTCTCCAGGATGCGTTCTGAGCAATTCCCTCCATTCCGAACCTGGCAATGAAGTTCATAACCCCCAGCGGCGTGGGAGTTGTTTGAGGGGAACAGGAGACAGCGCAGACTTGTTATCTGAGACAAGTTCGACCGCCGCAGGGCACGACCTTCCACATTAACGACTTCGACCTTCGGGATGAGGCCACGTTGCAACGAGGCGCCCCAGTGGAGGGCCTCCTAGAAGTTCCGCTTGTCGCAGGAGATTTGACTCGCACGTTGCAAATCGGGTCGCTCTTGTCCCCAGAGGAGCGGGAGGAGTATGTAGCTTCCTCCGCGCAAACCAGGATGTGTGGCATGGAGCCCCGAGGACATGCTCGGGGTGGATCCACAGATAATCACTCATTCGTTGAACATCAACCCTGCGTGCAGGCCGAGCGGCTCCAGGCAATTGAAGAAGAGGTTGAAAAACTCCTGGGAGCACGGTTCATTCGAGAAGCAGAGTACCCCACTTGGTCTGCAAACATGGTAATGGTAAAGAAAGCTTCCGAAAAATGGCGAATGTGCGTCGACTACAACAACCTCAATCAGGCTTGTCCAAAAGATAGTTTCCCGCTTCCACGTATTATCAGCTCAGAGACGCCACTGCTGGCCACGAACTCCTCTGTTTCATGGATGCCTACTCAGGATACAACCAATTTCGGATGAATCCCGCCGACGAAGAGCACACCGCCTTCAGAACAGACAGGTGTACTGCTACAAGGTAATGTCATTCGAGCTGAAGAATGTTGGCGCAACGTACCAGAGGCTGATGAACAAGGTGTTCAAGGACCTCATCGGGTAGTCCATGGATGTGTGCGTCGACGACATGTTGGTAAAAAGCATTCGGCGCAACAGCCACCTAGAAGACTTAGACAAGTGTTTTCAGCTTCTTCACCGCTTCCAGATGCGGCTCAATCCCTCCAAGTGCGCATTCGGTGTGACAACAAAGAAGTTCTTGGGCTTCATGGTAACGCAACGAGGGATTGAGGCTAACCCGAGAAGATCAAGACGTTGGAGGAAATGTCATCCCCAAACTCCATTAAAGAAGTTCAGCGTCTCAACGGGAGAATAGCGGCGCTCTCTCTCTCTTCCTAGAGCGAACGGGGGACAAGTACCTCCCATCCTTCAAAGCTCTCCGCGGGGCGCGCAACTCCGGTTTAAGTGGACAAACGAATGTCAGGCTTCCTTCGAACATCTCAAGCAATACCTGGCCTCTCCCCCACTGCTCTCAAAGCCCGTCATCGGAGAAGCCCTGTTTTGTACCTAGCAATATCACAGCACGTCGTCAGCTCAGTTCTGGTCAAGGAGGAAGGAGGGCTCCAACGCCCGGTATACTACCTCGGTAAGGTCTTGTCCGACACCGAGGCTAGGTACCCCACGACCGACAAGACAGTTTTGGCCCTGGTGTTTTCCGCAAGAAAACTCAGGCCATACTTTCAAGCCCACACCATCAAGGTGCTCACCATCTACTGCTCCGCACGATTCTCCAAAAACCCGAAGTATTCGGGAGACTGGTCAAGTGGGCAGTGGAGCCAGGCGGATTCGACATCCAATTCAGTCCAAGGCCCGACATCAAGTCCCGAGTATTGGCTGACTTCGTAGCAGAATGCACCATCCCCTCAGAAGCCGCTCCTAGCCTCAACGACCCCGCTCCCGCGAACAAAGTTAGTTCGTGCTCCTCCTATATTCTCGCTGTCGGGCAAATTATGATGATGCCCGAGTCTTTGTTGTATGATTCGAGTTTGGGTGCAGTAACTTGCCGTGCATTTGTATATGAAGTACGTATGAAGGTTCCAACATGGGCTGCCCAGGTATTTTCCTTACCAATTTTTTATATGAATTTATTTGAGGAAAATTTTATCTATACTTAGAATTTAATGACATTGTGAATATTGTATTTGCACTCTGAAACCAGTTATCTATACTTTCTGTTCTTCTATTTTTTTTAATTTAAACTCTTTTAATGATAATTTGGTTTTGATGTGTCAATAAAATGTAAGTGTGTAAATAAAATTATTTAGGCTATCAATATAATTTGGCTGTAAATAATTAATATCGGTGTGTGCTTATAAAATTACTCAATTAAAATTATGTACATGACCTTATGTTTATAATTTATTACAAAAAATATAAATCATCATAAATTAATACATTGCAAGTATAATTAACCTAACTATATCAACGTATAAATTCATTTGGATTTATTTAAATTAACCAAATGGAATTAAAAATTAACCAGTTGTCATCACTACTAACATGAAACCATCACAACTGAGCTGCATCCCGTCTCCATCTTCCCCGCCGCCTCTAAATGCATCACTTTCATGGCCTCCCGGCAGAAGAACTGCATCGCCGGGATGCTCCTCACCCATGGCTGCCAAAGTTCGTCGGGATAACTCCCTACCTCGACTTCTCAGTAAATCCTAGAAGCCGTCAACAAAGCTCGCCAGGCCATGACGTCTCTTTCGAAAGGCAAACTTCACCGGGCAAACTTTTCACAAAGCTCCCCTACCTCGACTTCCAGCAACCCCGGACTGTCGGATTGGCTGTTTTTCGTCGGACTGTCGGATTGGCTGTTTTTCGTCGGACTGTCGGATTGGCAGTTTTTCGTCGGACTGTCGGATTGGCTGTTTTTCGTCGGATTGTCGGATTGGATGTTTTTCGTCGGACTGTCGGATTGGCTGTTTTCGCCGGACTGTCGGATTGGCTGTTTTCGCCGGACTGTCGGATTGGCTGTTTTTCGCAGGGCTGTCTGTCGGATTGGCTGTTTTTCGCCGGACTGTCTGTCGGATTGGCTGTTTTTCGCCGGACTGTCTGTCGGATTGGCTGTTTTTCGCCGGCCTGTCGGATTGGCTGTTTTTCGCCGGACTGTCGGATTGGCTGTTTTTCGCCAGACTGTCGGATTGGCTGTTTTTCGCCGGACTGTCGGATTGGCTGTTTTTCGCCGGACTGTCGGATTGGCTGTTTTTCGCCGGACTGTCGGATTGGCTGTTTATCGCCGGACTGTCGGATTGGCTGTTTTTCGTCGGACTGTCGGATTGGCTGTTTTTCGCCGGACTGTCGGATTGGATGTTTTTCGCCGGACTGTCGGATTGGATGTTTTTCGCCGGACTGTCGGATTGGCTGTTTTTCGCCGGACTGTCGATGGGCTGTATTTCGCCGGACTGTCTGATTGGCTGTTTTCCGCCGGACTGTCCATTGGCTGTTTTCCGCCGGACTGTCCGATTGGCTGTTTTCCGCCGGACTGTTCGATTGGCTGTTTTCCGCCGGACTGTCCGATTGGCTGTTTTCCGCCGGACTGTCCGATTGGCTGTTTTCCGCCGGACTGTCGGATTGGCTGTTTTCCGTCGGACTGTCGGATTGGCTGTTTTCCGCCGGACTGACGGATTGGCTGTTTTCCGCCGGACTGACGGATTGGCTGTTTTCCGCCGGACTGTCGGATTGGCTGTTTTCCGCCGGACTGTCGGATTGGCTCTTTTTCGCCGGACTGTCGGATTGGCTCCTTTTCGCCGGACTGTCGGATTGGCTCTTTTTCGCCGGACTGTCCGATTGGCTCTTTTCCGCCGGACTGTCCGATTGGCTGTTTTCCGCCGGACTGTCCGATTGGCTGTTTTCCGCCGGACTGTCCGATTGGCTGTTTTCCGACGGACTGTCCGATTGGCTGTTTTCCGACGGACTGTCCGATTGGCTGTTTTCCGACGGACTGTCCGATTGGCTGTTTTCCGCCGGACTGTCCGATTGGCTGTTTTCCGCCGGACTGTCGGATTGGCTGTTTTCCGCCGGACTGTCCGATTGGCTGTTTTCCGCCGGACTGTCCGATTGGCTGTTTTCCGCCGGACTATCGGATTGGCTGTTTTCCGCCGACTGTCCGATTAGCTCTTTCCGCCGGACTGTCGGATTGGGTCTTTTCCGCCGGACTGTCCGATTGGGTCTTTTCCGCCGGACTGTCCGATTGGCTCTTTTCCGCCGGACTGTCCGATTGGCTCTTTTCCGCCGGACTGTCCGATTGGCTCTTTTCCGCCGGACTGTCCGATTGGCTCTTTTCCGCCGGACTGTCCGATTGGCTCTTTTCCGCCGAACTGTCCGATTGGCTCTTTTCCGCCGAACTGTCCGATTGGCTCTTTTCCGCCGGACTGTCCGATTGGTTGTTTTCCGTCGGACTGTCCGATTGGCTCTTTTCCGCCGGACTGTCGGATTGGCTGTTTTCCGCCGGACTGTCGGATTGGCTGTTTTCCGCCGGACTGTCGGATTGGCTGTTTTCCGCCGGACTGTCGGATTGGCTGTTTTCCGCCGGACTGTCGGATTGGCTGTTTCCGCCGGACTGTCGGATTGGCTCTTTTCCGCCGGACTGTCGGATTGGCTCTTTTCCGCCGGACTGTCGGATTGGCTCTTTTCCGCCGGACTGTCGGATTGGCTCTTTTCCGCCGGACTGTCGGATTGGCTCTTTTCCGCCGGACTGTCGGATTGGCTCTTTTCCGCAGGACTGTCCGATTGGATGTTTTCCGCCGGACTGTCCGATTGGATGTTTTCCGCCGGACTGTCCGATTGGATGTTTTCCGCCGGACTGTCTGATTGGCTGTTTTCCGCCGGACTGTCCGATTGGATGTTTTCCGCCGGACTGTCCGATTGGATGTTTTCCGCCGGTTGACTATTTTCCGCCGGACTGTCGGATTGGATGTTTTTCGTCGGACTGTCGGATTGGTTGTTTTTCGTCCCACACCATCAAGGTGCTCACCATCTAGTGCTCCGCACGATTCTCCAAAAACCTAAAGTAGGGAGACTGGTCAAGTGGGCAGTGGAGACAGGCGGATTCAACATCCAATTCAGTCGAAGGCCCGAGATCAAGTCCCGAGTATTGGCTGACTTTGTAGCAGAATGCGCCATCCCCCCAGAAGCCGCTCCTAGCCTCGACGACCCCGCTCCCGCGCGTTGGATCTTGTACGTCGACGGAGCGTCCGGGTCTGAGGGAGCAGGCGCAGGATTGCAGCTAATAAGTCCCGAAGGGGCCACTCTCGAGTACGGACTCAGGTTGAAGTTTCCGACAGCCAACAATATCGCCGAGTATGAGGCCTTGGTCGCCGGCCTTCGGTTGGTCATCGACTGTGGAGCGAAAAGCCTGACCGTGAACATGAATTCTCAGTTGGTGATATCGCAAGTCGAGGGAGACTACGAGGCCAAGAACGAGCAGCTTGTCCAGTACCTCCAGCTCGTCATAGGACTTCTCACAAAGTTACTAGGGAGCAGAACACCCGAGCAGATGCCCTCTCCAAGCTCGCAACCTCCCCAACTTGATATCAATCAAGGCGTCGCCGTGTCGAAGATCTAATGGTCCCCATCATCAGCGGTCCATGGGAGGTTGCCGCTATAATTGAGGGAGAGCCTTCCTGGATGGACCTCATCATCTACCTTGAGACCAGACGCCTGCTGGAGGATCGGCTAGAGGAGAAAAGATTGTGGATATGCGCGGCCTCGTTCTCCATCATCGATGGCGAGCTTTACAAACGCTCGTTTTTATGACCCTACCTAAAGTGTCTACACATCGATGAAGCGGATTACACCCTAAGGAAAATTCATGAAGGAATATGCGGGGAGCATCTAGGCGGAAAAGCTCTGACACTAAAAGCCTTGTGTCAAGGACTCTACTGGCCCACTCTGAAAAAGGATGTCATTGATTTTATCCGAAAGTGCAAGAGTTGTCAGTTCCATGCCGACATCCCTCATCAGCCTCTCGTCGGCCTAACACCACTCTAAAGCGCATGACCTTTTGCGCAATGGGGGATCGACCTCCTTGGTACCTTCCCCCTACTTCTGGGCAGAGGAAGTTCGTCATCCTGTCCACAGACTACTTCACCAGGTGGGTCGAAGAGCAGGAAGCTCACCCGAACCATGACACTTTGGTGCTGACACCAAGTGGAAAGCTCACAACTGGTAAGAGCGAACAAAGAAGGTTCCTCTAAGCCCTAATTGAGTGACGATCTCTGGCGCCCCCTCGTGCTGAGCACGAAGCTCACCTGAGCCACAACCCTCTGGTGTCGACACCAAGTGGAAAGCTCACAACTGGTAAGAGCGGACTCCGGTCCCTCTACGGCCTCCGTTAAGAGCGGATTCCGATCCCTCTATGCCCCCTGGTAAGAGCGGACTCGGGTCCCTTTACGCCCTCTGGTGAAAGCGGACTCCGGTCCCTCTCCACCCTCCAGGAAGAGCGGATTCTGAGCCTTCTGCGCACTCCGGTAGGGGCAGACAACAGCCCCCCTACGCCGCATCCGAGCGTCAACCCTGGGATCAACACCGAACGACGACCTCCAGAACTAACCTTAAGCGTCGTGCTTGCGGATCCCCGGTGAGGGCGAATGAAAGTCCTCATACGCCATCCGAGTGTATACCTCTGGTGCCTACGCCAAACATCGAGCTCGTAATCAAGTGACGATCTCCAGTACTTATACCGGGTGGTCCGCTCACAATTATGACAACGACCCCTGGCACCAACACCGAATGACAAGCTCGAAGCTCAAAATACTGACTTCCAGAATCCGCGCAACATGGTAAGCTCATAACCGCACAAAGTGCGACAATTCGCCTAAGAAAACTAGCAAAACAACGTGCACAAGAAATGATTCCAACACAAACAATCGAAAAGAAGGCTCGCACGCCCAGGAATTTGTTGGCAACGGAAGAATTCCCAGGCTCACTCTTTACAAGTTGCGACCCCCGGAAATGGGGGGGCATTTGTTGGGGTTCCCCTAAATTTCACCCGAGTCAGGGGAGTTTACAAAATCATAACCTCAACTAGATCGCCCAAAGCACCGGC
Organism: Dactylorhiza incarnata; assembly: GCA_033032865.1. NCBI lineage: Eukaryota > Viridiplantae > Streptophyta > Magnoliopsida > Asparagales > Orchidaceae > Dactylorhiza > Dactylorhiza incarnata. Next base: position 3,311,886 of record JAWHQI010000265.1, read on the forward strand.
TCGACCTCACGAAGCACGCACACGCGCCCAGCAGCCGCCCAAACGCACAAGTTGCACGTGCGCGCACAGGCCGCGCGCGCACTCGCTCAGGCCGGGCGCGCGCGCAGTCCCCCCCCCCCCCCCCCCCCCCGCGCGCGCGCCATGCGTGAAGCGCCCCCACCCCACCCCCCTCGCACGCATGCTGACCTTCGTTCGCCGGCGCCGCCACCTTCGACCACCATCGTCGTCGGCGAGCCTTCCCGAGCCGCCTGGGGGGCATGCCCGTCATTTTCCAGAAATTGGTGATTCAGGTGACCAGGATCGTGCAACCTCATTCGTCGATAGAGATGCAAAATAAGCCCGAGCCCGATTGCCCGGCCCGGACCGGGTCTGGGCCTAGTTAGGTCTGGGCCTGATTAGGCCCGGGCCAGGCCCAAGTCGGGCCTAAGTGGGCTCACAAGGCCCACTTTTTAAGCAAATCCCGGCCTGGTGCCCGGGTCGGGCCCAGGCCCGCCCGGGCACCAGGCCCGGTAATATACTGGGGCGCCGCCTCAGCATTTAATTGCTGGGGCGCCCCCCCCCCAGCTTTAAAAATTGTTGGGGCGTGACCCCAGCTTTTAATTGTTGGGGCCATGCCCCAGCATTAAATGTTGGGGCATGTCCCCAACAATTAAAAGTTGGGGCCAACATGGCCCCAGCATGGCCTTTTTTAGAGGGAGACGAACAGGCCTGGGCCTGGCCCGGCCTGACTGGGCCCAGTCTGGTGGGCTCCCTCAGGCCCCTCTTTTTAAGAGGGGCCCAGGCCCGGCCTGGGCCCGGTTTGTCTGAGGCCCGACCTGGGTCTGGCAAACAAAAAGCCCGGGCCTAGTAGGCCCTAGCCAGGGCCCGCCGAGCCTTTTTTGCACGCCTATTCGTCGGTTCAAATCTCAAGACGGCGCAATTACCAATGTGCCCCTCAGAAAAACTATAAAAAGACTTATAGGCCTTCATTTGAAGACAAACGGCCAAGAAGAGAGAAAAGAGTTCTGAAGGTTTTCCGGCGAAGACTTGGGACTCTGAAGGTTTTCCGGCGAAGACTTTGGGTCGTCTTGCTCTCCGGCTCAAGTGCTCACTTTGCTCAAGTGTCCACCCCGAGCACTCTCTCGCTCAAGGGAGAGCTTCGCTCCCCAAAGTGTTTGCTTAAGTGTTTGCTTAAGTGTCTGCTTAAGTGTTTGCTCAAGTACCAGCTCCAGAAGCCGCTCATACGAGTGCGGAGAGGGCATTTGCATCTTATTGACTTTGAATACTTGTAATCGGAGTGGTGGCTTGTCACCCTCCCGAATATTCTACCATCTGTAACCTCAAGAAAGTTAGTGGATTTGGTCGGCACCGAACCGGACCCGTGGTTTTTTTCCCTTTTCGTGTTTTTCCACTTAAAAAGTCTTGTCGTCTCCGTTGTTGGTTCTCTTTTGACTGTTTGCGCGCTTGACTCACTCTCGAGCTAAGATAGTTCGATTCTCTAGACCAGAAAAGCGCTAAGCGAGCCGCAACAACACCCATTAGGTTTCAAGTCAATTTCGGGTAACAAAATTGACCAGGTATCCATCAAAACTATATCAAACACACATTATTTAAAATACAACTATAGGAATGAGTACAAGATCCAATTGTTACAGCACTCCAATTGTTACAAATGTTCTACGTGCACAGTGTTATACAACAAAAGTGCCTTAAGTCGACGCATGATCTCCTCTCATCGGAAACTATTTTAGCACCCTCTCTCTCTCTGTTTCTCTCATCAACTTTAAATGATGTAAAAAGATTTAAAAATTAAAAAGAAAAAAACCCAAAAGATAACTCAGAAGTTGTAATATTAGTTATCAGAAAAAAAAATTCATCAATTAGTAAATCAGTAAATGTATCAATTATCATCACATAAAATGCTGTTATTATATAGATATATATATATATATATATATCAATACTAACGTTACTAATGTCACCAGGCGAAACAACCTCTACAAAACATACCTCCTTCCCCATTAAAAAGTTAAACAAAACCCTAGAAACCTCGAAGATTTTGGAACAAAATTTTGAAAACAAAACAGAGTTACCTCCGCAGAGATCCAACGCGCGTTTTAGGTGCGGAACGACGCGATCAAGTATGCAATGCGAAAGGGGCATGGGCTTCCGCCGAGCCTCGCGAGCAAGATTTCTTACATCCCTGAGATCGCCGTCGGGGAAGCGATATTTACTTCCACGAAGCCCCTGCGCCAACAGCTTGCGTTCCAACTGCCGCGGCCGGAACCACCACCGCTGAGCCGCCGACCATACGGCCCAAGACGCCGCCACTACCGCGGCCACTGTCGCCACGAACGTCAACCAAAAGTACAAGTCCATCTCCCTGCAGCCTCGCTTGACTTCACCTCCCTGGTTACTTAGCCGATATGCTTTCTCTTATCACTTTGCTCCTTGAAGATCAGTGGCTGCAATTTGCTCGGGGGATATACGCCGATCACATCTTGTTTTGGCGATGGAAACGAGCGACTAATATACTGAAAAAAATTTGGTTGCTCACCCTCGCGAAATTTTTGGCATAGATTTGCCTCCGTCAAGTACTCTAGTTGCATTTTCCATTCTCGACAAAATAGCGGGCACATCTACAATGACACACTAATTATATAAGAGTGATTTTAAGTTCAAATCAGTTTTAGCTATGTGTAAACTAATGTTATATATAAAACAATAAATTTTTAGTGCAAATCTATTTTTAGCTTCAAATTATGTGCAAATCAACAATTCCTTCACCCAATCCTCTTTTAATTGCTTCACGCGCCCCGCTTTCATCTGCCACCCCATTGGATCGGAATGTGCTAGGGTTGGGCAAGTGGGAGGGTCTTACCATAGAAGGACCTCGGGAAAAGAAGGGTTAGACGCCTCTTGCTTCCTCTCTCTCTTGTGATCTCCTTCTTCTCTACCATCTCTCTCTCCAGTTCCCTAGCTCTCTCTCATGCGCCCTCTCCCTCTCTCTCCCCTCTGCCCAGCTCTGTTTTGATATCAATGAGAAGAAGTGGAAAATGGACAACGGGAAAGAGAGGGAGAGAGGGAGAGAGGGAGAGAGGGAGAGAAAGTAGAGGGAGTGTTGCATCCAAAGTAGAGAGAGTGTTGCTCTCTTTCTCTCTCTCATGTGCCCTCTCCCTATCTCTCTCCTCTGCGTCCAATGTTCTTTAGTGAGGGAGAAGATGGCCTGGTAAAACTTCTCGGCGGAAAAAAAAATGTTGATGTTTTGGTAGGGGACGGTCGGAGAGGTCAAGTGCAGAATAAGGTTAAGGTTTTTTTAGGTTTGCATCTAATATTTTTTGAGAATAAATAAAATATTAATATAAAAGAGTTTTACATTTTTAGGTGATTTGCACATACTAAAATTGATTTGCACTTAACACCACTCTTATATAACCACAACTTTATCTATACTTATCCTAATTGAACTGTTGCTTTAATAACAACCACTGCCCCGCCTGACGCTGCCCCCGTGCCCCTTTCTCTTTCTCTCTCCGGTGACACCATTGCTACTATACGCTCACAATTATCTTTATATAAGTATAGAAGTATAGATGATTTGTATATTAAAAACAATTAGTTGTAGCCCACATTTCTATATGAATACCCAACTAAAATTTGATAACCTTAGATTATAGAGTTAGTTGTATGTCACACACACACAACTTAGCATCAGGCGTGTGTGAAGTTTGACTATTTTTCTCCACAAACTTGTGGTTACAAAGTAAGTCTACTCTAAAATATCACAGCAGAATGAAGGGGCAATCTTTTATTATACTCCAAAACAAAGTTATAAGAAAGATAGTATGACAGTTGATTAGAAACACTCAATAACAACAAGTGCACTCAACTCACACAGGTGGAGACTCACTCTCAACTCCCGACTCCAAATATTCGGATCTAGGCAGCCTAAGGTTACTAGTCCGGCGATTCAACTCCACAAATCGAAGGGTAAGGACAAAGAGACTAAGAGAACTCGAAAAGGACCTCAGGTGCTGCGGTGGGGAGGTCCCATCACGTACCCGGATGTTGACGCCAGGAAAATCCTGACCTCAAAATTCGGACCGATGCAGCCGGAGGCTACTCGCCCAGCAGTCCAACGAGATGACTTGGCTGGCGACTACGACGAAGCTAGAAGAGCAACGAACCGGACCCCAGGTACTGCGGCAGGGAGGTCCCACCACGTACCCAGAAGCTCAAGAGAGTCTTCCCCTCCGAAACCAAAGTGGCCGAGCTTGGTACAGGGAAGGCACCGACTTGGCTAAAAGCAAGGGTGACGGGCTCGAGAGTTCGGGAATCGGGGTCCAAAAGCTCAAGTCCAGGTGCCAATCCAAGTACCCCTGGGGTCCTATTTATAGGAAAACCAAAGGGTAGGGGGGGCCTTTTATAGCCCAGCCCCCAACCCGGCGACTATAGGATACTCGGCGAGTACCATGCCATAGTCGCCCATCTGGCGAGTATTGGGTGCTGCTCGCACACGCCGGGCCAATACTCGCCCAGGGCTTCTGCTGTCTTCTGTGCGCGACGAGCTCTTCTGGTTGATACTCGCCTACCTGGCGAGTATTGCCTGCATACTCGCCAGGGTCTCTTCTGCTTCTGTCTTGGACTGCTGGTCTCTGTGTTGACCTTTTGATCTTGACTTCTGCCTACGTGGCTTTGAGTGGGCCCACCCTCGGAGAATGAGGGTTGTACACAATCCCCGCTCTTTGCAAGTAACGTAATTGCTCGGAAAGAATCATCCAACCCTTATTCGACGAGCTGTCTTTCTGGCGAGTCATCTCGTTAGAAAGCCCCAACTCGTCCAGCAGCTGCTGATGTTGGTCGCCCAAAGGGGCGGCGACCTCCTCTTCAGCGACCTTCTTCTCCCCTTTCTTCTTCTTCTTCGCAAGCCTCTTCCTCTTCTTAGAAGCAAGGAAGTCCTCAACCTCGGGCGCCAGGCGCGGAGGGAGCGAAGAACCGTCGAACAGGCCAACAAGACCAGCCATGGCCGCCTTAGCCTCTGCAGCATAGTCGCGCGTCATCTTGAGCGAGTTCAGAAAAGACGTGCCATCAGAGACCCCTGCCCCTCTATTTATAGAGCTCGAGCGTCGGCCAGCGAGATGCCGAGTATAGACCAAATACTCGTCAGAAAGACAGCTCGTCGAATAAGGGTTTGATGATTCTTTCCGAGCAACTACGTTACTCGCAAAGAGCGGGGATTGTGTACAACCCTCATTCTCCGAGGGTGGGCCCACTCAAAGCCACGTAGGCAGAAGTCAAGGTCAAAGGGTCAACACAGAGACCAGCAGTCCAAGACAGAAGCAGAAGAGACCCTGGCGAGTATGCAGGCAATACTCGCCAGGTAGGCGAGTATCAACCAGAAGAGCTCGCCGCGCACAGAAGACAGCAGAAGCCCTGGGCGAGTATTGGCCCGTCGTGTGCGAGCAGCACCCAATACTCGCCAGATGGGCGACTATGGCATGGTACTCGCCGAGTATCCTATAGTCGCCGGGTTGGGGGCTGGGCTATAAAAGGCCCCCCTACCCTTTGGTTTTCCTATAAATAGGACCCCAGGGGTACTTGGCACCTGGACTTGAGCTTTTGGACCCCGATTCCCTAACTCTCGAGCCCGTCACCCTTGCTTTTAGCCAAGTCGGTGCCTTCCCTGTACCAAGCTCGGCCACTTTGGTTTCGGAGGGGAAGACTCTCTTGAGCTTCTGGGTACGTGGTGGGACCTCCCTGCCGCAGCACCTGGGGTCCGGTTCGTTGCTCTTCTAGCTTCGTCGTAGTCGTCAGCCAGGTCATCTTGTTGGACTGCTGGGCGAGGAGCCTCCGGCTGCATCGGTCCGAATTTTGAGGTCAGGATTTTCCTGGCGTCAACACCGGAAGTTTGGAAAAAACTTCTCATCCACAACCAAAATGGTCGAGCAAGGTACGAGGAAGACACCCACTTGGCGAGTATCTAAAATGACGACCAAGGGGGATAGTCAAGATCTCACGGTCAAAGTCTTCGAAAATAGGCTTTAAAAGCTCAGCCAAAAGGTCCTCTTCCTTGTACCCCCGTGGTTCTATTTATAGGCAAATCCTGGGGGGTCTATTTATAGCCCAGCCCAACCCGATGAGGTTGTCTCTCTGGACTCGGCAAGTGTGCAGTTATAAGAGGATCTCAAGCTGCTTTGGCGGGGCCCAACGACCATGTGAGAAAGTACCCGTTATAGAGCCCGCTCGAATGAATGCGCCATCTCATCTCCCGGCTTTAGAGACATGAGCGTATAGTACTTTAAAGCAGCAAAAGTAGAATGTAGCATTGTTTAGCCCTATAGGGTCTGATGTATAAACAGTTGGCTTCGGCCTTGATATATCTATATATATGTGTGTTTGATTTCTAGTTTGCTTTTGCGATACTGATCTAATGTAATGATTGACCAAAGCCTGACAAGGCGATCATTCTACGTTTGGAGAGTGGACGTGTTGCCACTCGAGAGGCGTAGGGTGACCGTCTTGGGCGGTAAGGCCCATTTCCGACTCAACACGGATTTGGTTGGGGGAGGAGGTCTTACAGGGCGCACCTTAGAATATTCAGATTCTTTGGAAATAAAAATTCTGTTATTTTCAATTTTCTGCGTGTTATTGTTAATTTCAGTTAAGTTATTTCCAAATTCTCACAAACTCTTTGGAGATGGAGAAGGCAATGATAGAAATGTGAAAGAAGTATACAAATTATCCATCGACTCCATGGTTGTCACGACCCGTCTAATAACAACTATTAGAGTGCTCTACGGGCGGGTCGTGATGTCACATGCATGGGTGAAGAGAATTTCATGTCTGTTAGGCGGGAGATAAAATTATAGTGTTAGTTTTAAAATAATTGATTTGAGGAAAACTAATTTGTTTTTATGCGGAAGGTTTGGTGTTAAAATTGATGGACATGCACTTTAATAAAATCTCATATCACACACAGTACTTGCAAAAATGTAAATACAACAAACCACCAAAATGAACATGCCATTAATATTAAATTTCAATACATCAGAAATAGCCTAGCAGTTATCCATGACTCAAAAGAAAGTAGTTGATCGTAACTATTACATCATGACGAATCCAACAGTAAAAGAAACCAAATACATAGAACCTAGCACATCGACAAACAAAAACAAGTAAACCTCCGGAACTCAGGAACTTGACGCAGCTCGGGCTCGGGTGGCAGGCGACGCAATCACGAAAGCTAAGACAAATTCCAAACAAGAGGAAAAATGCCTCAAAACATAGAAAATAATAGTAAACAAGTTATAAATTTAAGTACAAGCAGAAAAAATTAGAAATTTCAAAGTACCAATTAATCCTGAAGCAAACTAATGAAACAGACAAATAACTGAAACAAGCAGAACTATCTGAAATTTATTAGCCTACTCCAGAGTATAGCATAAACATTCTTGCAACGACATAAGCTGTAATCGTTGAAATGCGTAGGTGTTTATAGTGGATGCTCATGGTTCACACTCAAGTTCAAGTGTAAGTCATACTAGAATAAGAGTATTTCCTGCTTACCGTGACCATGCAAACAAGGCGATGCATCATCTAAACCATAACTTCCAAGATTTGCTTATGACACTCAGGACCTAAGTGATTCATGATTTTTCTGTAGAGACTTCTAACATAATATGATCGCATGCATATGAGCAGTAATTTTTGCGTTGCCAAATACAGTTAATGACTTTAGATACAGATATAAGGAACTTAAATTCTTAGTTTGCAAGCGAGAGAAAATTCTCCACTTGCCTTAAGGTGATGTCGAAACTACCAGCGACAGCTAAGAGGCACAAGCAGAAACAAAGACTCTATTGAACATTTTCAGGAATAATCACAGACGATACTTGATATTTGAGAAGACAGAAAACCATACGCTAGTACATGCAATTCACTTCACAAGGCCTAAACATGGAGGGTTAGCAAATTTACCTCCCTCAAGAGTGAGGGGAGAGGAGATTTCCACGCAGAAAATGGAGACTTGTGGCGCTTAGGTTACGAAAACCCTAAATCGGAGAGGACTTGAGGAGATCTCGCTGAGAGATTCAACGATCATCACCGAAAATCATGAATAAATCAGGATTAGATGATTGTAGGAGGGACAAAACTCAAATTCACAAAATATACACACACAAAAATTGAACTGCAACATATAAGTAAATTGGGGCACGAATAAATCAGTACGGTTTATGAAAATTCTGAATAAGAGGTTTTGAAGGGGGAATCTTACCAATAAAAACCAAATTCGAGCCCAAAATCTGAGTGGAGGGTGATTCAAGCAAAACCTAGGTGCGAAATCGAAGCCCAAGGAGGAGAGGATGGTTGCTTTCCTTGAGGAAGAAGAGGAGGGAGAGAACAGAAGTTGTCGGACTTTGGTGGAAATGCTGGTTGTTGCTGACCAGAGGAGTTGTTGGATGCTGCCGGCCAGAGGAGTTGTTGGATGCTGCCGGCCAGAGGAATTGTCGGATGCTGCCGGCCAGAGGAGTTGTCGACGGCCTGAGGCGGAGGAGGAGAAGCAGTCGGCAGCGAGCAGCGAGGCACGGGAGGCGGAAGACGGGATCGGGAGGGCTAGTGGGAGAAGAGAGCAGCGATCCGGGACCGGGTGCGTGCGGCTTGCGGGAAGGGGGAGGGGGGATAGCGAGCGACGGGATTGAAATCCTTGGACCGTGAGGGTTTAAATTGGGAGGGGCCTGGGGCTGTGGCTAGCAAAATTTTCTCCTTCCTTTTTTTTTATTTGATTGAGTTGTTACAATCTCCCTCCACTTAGGAAGTTTCGTCCCGAAACTTTTGAGGATTTTCTGGATTGGGTCTTGTATGGCGAAGATTCAGATGTCATTCATTTCTACCGGATTTGCAAATCAAGACATGAAAGCTAATTATGAACATAACAAAATGAAAGGAGAACAAGTTCAAAGGCTTACCAAAATCAAGAGAATAGATGTGGATACTTGCTACGCATGTCGGATTCAAGTTCCCAGGTGTACTCCTCAAACTTGTCATGCGTCCAAAACACCATTACCATAGGAATGGTTCTTTTTCGAAGCTTCTGACGAATAGTAAAATATGTGTATTTTTAGTATAGTTATTAGTATAGTTTTAATTAATATTGTAAATTTTCTATGTAAATTAATAAATAAATTGCTTCTTTTCATAATTTCCTTACTAACTTAGTCTTATTTTTGTTTTTGCAGATTTTGGCAATTTTTGTCAAGTCACGCCCCTCAGTCATGCCCGTGACAACAAGTCACGCCCGTGACCCAAGAGCGTGTAATTTTAAAAAGTCAATCTCTCTGCGTTCGACGAAAATCGATCTGCGCTCGATGAACGCTCTCTGTCCTGCGTTTGACGAAAGTCGATCTGCGTTCGACGAATGCTCTCTGCCCTGCGATCGACGAAATCAAGTTGCGTTCGACGAACGACTCTCGGCGTTCGACGAACTCTAACCGTTTCAGCGTTCGACGAAATCAAGCTGCGTTCGACGAACGACGCTCTGCGTTCGACGAACTCTCTCCGTCTCAGCATTCGACGAACGGCGCTCTGCGTTCGACGAACTCTCTCCATCTCAGCGTTCGACGAACAGTGCTCTGCGTTCGACGAACTATCTCCGCCCAGGCGTTCGAAGAATCCAGCGCACGCGCCAGCCGTCACGCCCCAGTTAAAGCAGATATGTGCCGCCCACTGTCACGCCCGTGACACTTCAAGTCACGCCCGTGTGCAGCCATGTTTGACGTCTAAACCTTCCAGGAGACGGCGGATGCGACCCCTAAAGCACGCGCAAATGTCACGCCCTAAATCACGGTCGTGACATCCAAGTCACGCCCGTGACCTAGGGTGTGTAAAAATGAAAATTTTCCTATAAATAGAGGGGCTCGGCTGAAGTAAATTTCATCCAAATTTTGAGTGTTGTAATGTTATTTTGAGTTCTTTTGAGTGATTGTGAGTTTTCTTTATGCAATTAAGTTTATGTTCGTTTGTAATTTTCGCCTTTTAGAAATAAAATGTTGTTTTCTCATTTGGATCATCTTCCTTTTTTATTTATGTTAGTGTGTGTGTGTATGAGAATAGTTGTATTGCTTTCATAACTTAGTTTATTGCTTTCATAATTTAGGTTTATTGATTTCATAAAAATAGTTTATCACTTTCTTTAACGCTTTATTTATTGCTTTCGTTTAAACGCTTTCTTTCGATTCAGTCTTTTTATTACAAGTAGAGTGCGTGCGTATATGAGATAGTGTTTTTCTTTTTTATAACTTAGCTTTATTTCAGTCTTTATATAACAGCTATATACCACCCCCATCTTGAATAAGAGGCTAATTTCCTTTAGCACTTGTTTAAGTCGGTTGGGACGGATATTATTTCTGCACTTTTATATGTCTTTTATTTCTATACCACCCCCATCTTGAATAAGAGGCTAATTTCCTTTAGCGCTTGTTTAAGACGGTTGAGACGGATACGATTACTGCTTTTATATAAGTCTTTTTATTTCTCTTTTTATCCGCTTATATTCGCTAAAATTATTAAACATGTATTTTCCAATTATTAATGTCGTCTCCATTCCGATGAGTGGCTAATTTCCTTTAGCGCACGATGTTGAAGAGCATTGAGACACAAAAATAGTTTTTCTAAAAATTAAAACATCTCTTTCTAAAAATAATTAACGCTTAAGGTTTACCCGAGAATAACGTTGAGTGGAGCCACATAATCGATGTGTGGTTTTCATTTCCGTCTCCGTACACTAGTTAGCCGAGATGCTCGTGCGTATGGACTGATCGCTCATGGGTAAAGAGAAGTGCACTCTACCCTCGAGAGAGGATGAGGTAAGTCTCCCGAATTGGAAGTAAAAACCCAATAGCGGGGTTCACAACATAAGGCGAGTATTAAGAAGATTCGATGGTCGAAAATTCATAATCTCAGGTGGACGTACCCTCGAGAGAGGAGCGTTCATAATTATGGAACCTCCACGGCCAAGCCGTTTTAATGTTTTGAAAAGTCATCACTTTTACTTCTAAAAAAGACTATTTTCGTCTCAAGGTAATTCGACATCGGGCGCTATTATTATCATCATTTAGAACTCTAGTTATACGCTTATTATCATTCATTTTTAAAAACTCACATTAAAAACTTATTTCGATAAAATAATAGTTTGTTCCTCAAAGTAGCATAATCAACACGATCCGCGGAAATATACGACCTCGATATTTTCTAAAACAAAATATCATGTATTACTCACGATAAGGTATACTTGCATTTATTATATGATTAATTTGGATTAAAAAATTAAACAAAAGCTTTTCAAATCCGAAACTTGCAAAACTCTCTTTTGTTATTTTAAAAATCAATAGAATTCGGCGTTGTAGTCAGGGTGTAATCGTCAATATTTCGAAAGCAGAAAAAGACCGTTACTTTTATCATTCGATAGGATAACGGTTAATTTCTCAAAGTAGGAGTACTTGCGAGACTCTTTGGAAACACCTGCTTAACTCTAATCTTGTCATATAAAGGTTGTGCAGACCAAATAAATTAAAAAGATGAAACAATCCGAACCAAATCATCAAGTTTTTGACGTCGTTGCTGGGGAACTTTGTGTTGTTATTTGAAAAAAGGAATTACCATTACTTTTATCATATATATTAAATATATAATATAAAAAAAACATAGTAACAAGCAAAAAATATATATCATTTTTATTATTAGTATATGACCCGAGGAAACTCCTCGGACGATTCGAATATCCCTTTTGACCTCGAAATCGAGCGCACTCTTCACGAGCGCCTCCGACTTCGCGATCAGAACTTACTCGAATTTCCCGAAGAGTCTGTCGGAGATACTTACACTGAACCTATGACCGATCAAATTCCAGATGTGGCCCCGCCACGGACCATGGAATATTATGCCAGGCCAAATCTGGAAGATACCGGATCGAGCATAACGCGCCCAACAGTGGCTAATAATAATTTTGAAATAAAATCTAGCATCATTCAAATGGTACAACAGTCAGTCCAATTTGACGGTTTGCCAGATGAGGATCCGAATTTACATCTTTCTAACTTTGTAGAAATATGCGATACATTTAAAATTAATAGCGTTACTGACGACGCCATTCGTTTACGCTTATTTCCATTTTCGTTGCGGACGAAGGCAAAAGCGTGGTTAACTTCTCTTCCCAGAGGATCCATAACCACGTGGACCCAAATGACGGAACACTTTTTAACTAAATATTCCCCCCCCCCCCCCCCCCCCCCCCCGTCAAAGACCGCTAAGTTATGTACGGATATCGCCTCTTTCATTCAATACGATTCTGAGTCTCTCTATGAGACTTGTGAGCGTTTTAAAGATTTCCTGCGTAGATGTCCTCATCATGCGCTGCCGTCCTGGCTGCAGGTCCAGACGTTTTATAATGACCTAAATTTTTCCACGCGACAGATGATCGATGCAGCCGCCGGGGGAACGTTAAACAACAAAACCCCGGAGGCCGCCCAAGCTCTGTTCGAGGAAATGGCCATGAACGTCTATCAATGGAATGCGCCTAGATCACGCCCTACTAAACCAACTGGGATATATGAAGTGGATGCCACTTCTCACTTAGCCTCTCAAGTAGAAAGGTTAAGTAATTAGCAAGTGGCAGAGATGACTGCTTCCTCCTCCACTCCCGCTTGGCTTAATAATAATAATAATAATACTTTTGTCGAAGAAACTGTAGATTACCTAGGCAACCCAGTTAGGCCCCCCTTTAACCCTAATAACAATCCGTATAGTAATAATTATAATCCGGGTTGGAGGAACCACCCAAATTTTTCCTGGAGTAATCCTAATAATGCTCAGAGGCCCCCAATTGTAAATCCGCAAGGATTTCCAAACGGATTTCAGCCTCCACCTCCAAAACCTTCTCCGCTCGAAGATATTTTTGCTAAATACGCTGCGTCCACCGAGTCAAATATCCGGAATATTACCGGATCGATTAAAAACTTGGAAAATCAGGTGGGACAGCTGGCAAAGATGGTCTCCGAGCGGCCATATGGAGCTCTGCCAGGGAACACGGAGCCGAACCCCCGAGAAACTGCCAACGCTATAAATCTTCGCAGTGGCAAGGAGGTAACCTCCCCCAACACGGGTCGAGCCTAAGGTACATGTTTCGACACCGACCCCTACACCCTCTCCTTTTATAGATAAATCACCGAGTTTTCTGATCGTGCCGAACGTTTCTTGCTCGCCTCTTCGTTATCCCTCAAAAATAAACAATGAGCGGAAGGACGAGCAATATCAAAAATTCTTACAAAATTTTAAACAAATTATAATAAACGTTCCCTTCTGTGAGGCACTCTCCCAAATGCCGAAATACGCGAAATATCTTAAAGGGTTGCTTTCTGACAAAAAGAAACTCGACGATGTTTCGCGTGTTTCCCTTAACGCGGAATGCTTGGCTGTATTCCTTAACAAATTGCCACCAAAATTAAACGACCCGGGACGGTTCTCCGTCCCGTGCCTCTTCGACAATATGTTATTGAAGTATGCTCTAGCAGACTTGGGCGCCAGCATCAATCTGATGCCTTTTTCTCTTTTTAAACAACTCGACTTAGGCGTCCCAAGCCCGACAAAGATGAGTATCCAACTTATGGATAACTCGATAAAGTACCCTATAGGGGTAGTGGAGGATGTTCTGGTCCGGGTAGACAAGTTTATCTTCCCGGTGGATTTTGTCATCCTGGACATCGAGGAGGATGCTGAGGTACCTATCATCCTCGGTCGCCCCTTCCTCGCCACCTCTCGTGCGCTAATTGATGTCAGTAATGGTCTACTCCTCCTTCGGGTGGGAGACGATGAAGTTACTCTGCACGTTATTCCCTCACTACATCACTCCCTATCAAACGATGATCCGGATACTTTAGTTTAGTCAAGCTACGCGACGGTAAACAAAGCGCTCGTGGGAGGCACCCCATATTTATCTAACCTTTTATTATGCTTTGTTCCTTTTTATTTTGCAGGGTTTATTACGGCCCCGCCAGCTTTAATTCAGGGAAGCCTTTTTGCTCCCTCTTTCCTTTTGTATATATTGTAATGTTATTTTCTCTTCTTCATACTTACAATCCAACATTGGGGACAATGTTGAGTTTTAAGTATGGGGGTGTTTTACCGTCTTTTTATTTAAACAAAAACTTAAAAATTATTCAAAAAAAATTTAAAACAAAGAACAAAACTAATTTCCCTATTTTATTCTGCATTTTGCCTACTTTTGTAAATATAAGCTTAGATCAAAAAAAACTTGTTACAAAAAAAAACCCAACTTGTTTTCCCTTTTTTGTTTCGTAGTACAAATAATAATAATAATAATAAACTCAACTTTACTTTTATTCTTAAAGCATTTAGTTTCGAGAGAATATGTTTGTGGATTTTCATAATCGCTAGTTTTACTATTTGTTTGTTTATCTAAGATCGATAGATTTAAACGTTCGGGGTTAAATTTTAAAGAATATCTTGTGTTTTTAATTTAAATAGAGGCTTTGTTATCAAGCACTACTTCTACTAGCTAAAATAGAGACATGTATATTATGTTGGCAAAACAACTTTAGACCCCAATTATCCCTACTTTATGTCTCTAGGAATCTGGAAACTTTCAAATTACCAAGGTTGCTCTCAAACCTTTTTTTTATTATTTCTAAGAATTTTTTTCTCGCAAACCCCTTTGTATGCATGACAAGAAAAATAAAAGAAGAAAAAGATCTTATGTCAATGGGAATAAGACTTCGTTCCGTAAACATAGACACCCAATAAAAAATTTAAATGATCTTATGTCAATGGGAAAAAGATTTCGTTCCATAAACATAAGCATTGAGTTATTAAAGCAAAAGAAAAAAACAAACAGTTTTCCCCCGTATATCACGGTGAGCACCAAAGAAAACTAAAAAGGAAAGGTGGAAAGATACAAACCACCACTCATAATTCAAGTACTCTTCTTTTTGCCATAGCTTTTTACCCCCCCCCCCCCCCCCTTTCCCTTAGCCGATTTATTGTTTCTGGACTTAATTTAAAAAATCCTTTGAGAGCATAATTAGTAAATTGCACATTTCCTTCACATTTCTTTAAACAAAAGTTATTATAATTTCGATCTAATCTCGTTTACTAATGATTATAATTTTGTTTGTTATTTGGTTAATTAAGAAGTCTTTTGGCTAGGACTTCTTTCTACTTAAATCATTTGCATAATTTAGGACTTAACTCTTATTACTCCGAATTTTTATTTTTCAGTCTCTTATGATTAAAATAAAACGATAGCTAAAAATTAGAACTTATGTTAATCCTGTATAGCTCTCTCTTACTTTTGCTCTGGAATAGCAAAAGCTTAAGTATGGGGGTATTTGATGAATAGTAAAATATATGTATTTTTAGTATAGTTATTAGTATAGTTTTAATTAATATTGTAAATTTTCTATGTAAATTAATAAATAAATTGCTTCTTTTCATTATTTCCATACTAACTTAGTTTTATTTTTGTTTTTGCATATTTTGGCAATTTTTGTCAAGTCACGCCCCTGAGTCACGCCCGTGACAACAAGTCACGCCCGTGACCCAAGGGCGTGTAATTTTAAACTCCAATCTCTCTGCGTTCGATGAAAATCGAGTTGCGCTCGACGAACGCTCTCTGCCCTGCGTTCGACGAACGCTCGCTGCCCTGCGATCGACGAAATCAAGCTGCGTTCGACGAACGACTTTCGGCGTTCGACGAAATCTCTCCATTTCAGCGTTCGACGAAATCAAGCTGCGTTCGATGAACGACGCTCTGCGTTCGACGAACTCTCTCCGTCTCAACGTTCGACGAACGGCGCTCTGCGCTCGACGAACTTTCTCCGTCTCAGCATTCGACGAACGACGCTCTGCATTCGACGAACTATCTCCGCCCAGGCGTTCGAAGAATCCAGCGCACACGCCAACCGTCACGCCCCAGTTAAAGCAGATATGTGCCGCCCACTGTTACGCCCGTGACACTTCAAGTCACGCCCGTGTGCAGCCATGTGGATGCGACCCCTAAAGCACGCGCAAATGTCACGCCCTAAATCACGGCCGTGACATCCAAGTCACGCCCGTGACCTAGGGCGTGTAAAAATGAAAATTTTCCTATAAATAGAGGGGCTCGGCTGAAGTAAATTTCATCCAAATTTTGAGTGTTGTAATGTTATTTTGAGTTCTTTTGAGTGATTGTGAGTTTTCTTTATGCAATTAAGTTTATGTTCGTTTGTAATTTTCGCCTTTTAGAAATAAAATGTTGTTTTCTCATTTAGATCATCTTCCTTTTTTATTTATGTTAGTGTGTGTGTATGAGAATAGTTTTATTGTTTTCATAACTTTGTTTATTACTTTCATAATTTGGGTTTATTGCTTTCATAAAATAGTTTATCATTTTCTTTAACGCTTTATTTATTGCTTTCGTTTAAACGCTTTCTTTCGATTAAGTCTTTTTATTACAAGTAGAGTGCGTGCGTATATGAGATAGTGTTTTTCTTTTTTATAACTTAGCTTTATTTCAGTCTTTATATAACTGATATATACCACTCCCATCTTGAATAAGAGGCTAATTTCCTTTAGCACTGGTTTAAGTCGGTTGGGACGGATATTATTTCTGCACTTTTATATGTCTTTTATTTCTATACCACCCCCATCTTGAATAAGAGGCTAATTTTCTTTAGCGCGTGTTTAAGATAGTTGAGATAGATATTATTACTGCTTTTATATAAGTCTTTTTATTTCTCTTTTTATCCGCTTATATTAGCTTAAATTATAAACATGTATTTTCCAATTATTAATGACGTCTCCATTCCGATGAGTGGCTAATTTTCTTTAGCGCACGATGTCGAAGAGCATTGAGACACAAAAATAGTTTTTCTAAAAATTAAAACATCTCTTTCTAAAAATAATTAACGCTTAAGGTTTACCCGAGAATAACGTTGAGTGGAGCCACATAATCGATGTGTGGTTTTCATTTCCGTCTACGTACACTAGTTAGCCGAGAGGCTCGTGCGTATGGACTGATCGCTCACGGGTAAAGAGAAGTGCGCTCTACCCTCGAAAGAGGATGAGGTAAGTCTCCCGAATTGAAAGTAAAAACTCAATAGCGGGGTTCACAACATAAGACGAGTATTAAGAAGATTCGATGGTCGAAAATTCATAATCTCAGGTGGGCGTACCCTCGAGAGAGGAGCGTTCATAATTATGGAACCTCCACGGCCAAGTCGTTTTAATATTTTGAAAAGTCATCACTTTTACTTCTAAAAAAGACTATTTTCGTCTCAAGGTAATTCGACATCGGGCGCTATTATTATCATCATTTAGAAATCTAGTTATACGCTTATTATCATTCGTTTTTAAAAACCCACATTAAAAACTTATTCCGATAAAATAATAGTTTGTTCCTCAAAATAGCATAATCAACACGATCCGCGGAAATATACGACCTCGATATTTTCTAAAACAAAATATCATGTATTACTCACGATAAGGTATACTTGCCTTTATTATATGATTAATTTCGATTAAAAAATTAAACAAAAGCTTTTCAAATCCGAAACTTGCAAAACTCTCCTTTGCTATTTTAAAAAGCAATAGAATTCGGCGTTGTAGTCAGGGTGTAATCGTCAATATTTCGAAAGCAGAAAAAGATCGTTACTTCTATCATTCGATAGGATAATGGTTAATTTCTCAAAGTATGAGTACTTGCGAGACTCTTTGGAAACACCTGCCTAACTCTAATCTCATCATATAAAGGTTGCGCAAACCAAATAAATTAAAAAGAAGAAACAATCCGAACCAAATCATCAGCTTGTGTCCTTGATACTCCACGATCTTAGCAGGTTCAACATGATACGAAAGATTGGCTTCAGGAACCACAGAAATTTCTTCAACGATGCGGTTAGGATCATGAATGTACTTCAGCAGCTGACTGACATGGAAGACATTGTGAACACCAACAAAAGAAGCAGGTAACTCAAGGCGATAAGCAGATTCCCCAACACGTTCTGAGATAGAATATAGTCTCATGAACCTCGGGCTAAGCTTGTGATGACGACCAAACCGTTTCACCCCAAGAGTAGGGGAAACCTTTAGGAACACCTGATCACCCACAACAAATTCTAATGGATGGCGGCGCAGATTTACATACTTTCTCTGCCTCTCAATAACACGACTGAGCTGAAGTCGAGTCTTTTTTGTGTCCTCTTCCATTTCCTGGAGCAAGTCAGGTCCCAGCACAACATTTTCACCAACTTCTGACCAATAGAGAGGGGTACTACAACGACGCCCATACAATACTTCAAAGGGGGCCATCCTGATCTAAGCTCTCTTGATAGCTATTGTTGTAGGCATACTAGACCAAAGGTACGTGCTCATCCCAAGCTCCCTTGTAGTCCAAAATATAACACTGAAGCATGTATTCCAGAATCTGATTAACTCTTTCGGTCTGACCATCGGTCGTCGAATGATAAGCAGTGCTCAGGTTAAGTTCGGTGTCCAACGCTTGCTGAAAGCCTTTCCAAAAATGAGAAACAAATCCAGAGTCACGGTCTGATACAATCCGCAAAGGAATCCCGTGAAGTCTAACGATCTACGACATATAGATTCGAGCCATCTTCTCAGTAGAGTGACCTTCCCTATAAGGGATGAAGTGGGCTACCTTGGTCAATCGATCCACTATGACCCAAATCGCATCGTGCCCTCTCGGAGTGAGAGGCAAACCTTTGATGAAATCCATAGAGATGTCCTCCCACTTCCACTCAGGGATGGGCAGAGGCTGCAAAAGACCACCAGGACGCTGACGCTGAGCTTTCACCTTCTGGCACGTCAAACATCGGGAAACGAAGCGAGCTATAAAATTCTTCATACCAGGCCACCAAACAATCTGCTTCAAGTCCTGGTACATCTTATTATTGCCTGGATGGCCAAATGTGCGAGATTCATGAGCTTCACGGCATATATCATCAAGTAATTCAGGAACATCGGGGATGTAAAGACGGTCTCGGAAACGCAAAACATCATCAGAGATAGAGAAATCCGAAAGAGACTCAAGTTCAACCCTTCGACGAATGCGCTGGAGAACGGGGTCAGAACGCTGCAAATCTTTCATCTGCTCCACCCACGACGGACCAAAAATCCGGCATTGGCCTTCTGGTGAGATGGATATGTCCATCCGCTCGAGGTCACCAATTAGAGTTGCAAGAGTAGCTGACATGGGGGCATAAGAGGAAGCGAAAACATGACGACTCAACGCATAAGCTACTGTATTGGCCTTGCCGGGAACATAAGTAAGCTTCAAATCATAGTCTGCTACAAATTTGATCCACCGCCTCTGACGAAGATTGAGATCCTTCTGATCAAAGATATACCTCAACCTCTGATGGTTAGTGAAGAAGTGACACTTCACACCATAGAGATAATGTCGCCAAAGTTTCAAAGCAAACCCCATTGCATTGAACTCCAGATCATGGGTGGGGTAGTTGCGCTCGTGAGTCTTCAACTATCTCGACCCATAAGCAATAACACGGTCATCCAACATCAAGACCCAGCCCAACCCAATTCCGAAAGCTTCAGTATAAACTGAAAAATCTGTCCTCTCTGAAGGAAGGGCTAGAACTGGCGCTGAACACAGACATTGCTTCAGTTCCAAGAAGGCCTGCTCACACTGATCTGACCACTCGAATCTAGCATGCTTTTGAGTTAGCTCAGTCAGCTGAGTAGCAAGAGAGGAAAACCCCTTGACAAAACGCCGATAGTAGCCATCAAGCCCAAGAAACTTCGAATTTCAATAGGGGTAGAAGGTCGCTTCCAGTCCAAGACTGCAAAAATCTTGGCATGATCAACAGAAAGTCAATCTCCTGAAATAACATGGCCTAAGAAGGCAACACGATCCAGTTAGAATTCACATTTTGCTAACTTGGCATAAAGTTGATGCTGACGAAGGGTGGAGAGAGTGAGTCTAAGATGAGCAACATGCTCCTAACGAGTCTTGTAGTACACTAGAATGTCATCAATGAACACGATGATGAACTTATCCAGATATTCACGGAAGACACGGTTCATCATATCCATAAAAGCAGAAGGGGCGTTAGTCAAACCAAAGGATATAACTAAGAACTCAAAATGTCCATACCAAGTCCGGAAGGCGGTCGTGGGAATGCCAGATTCTTTGATCTTCATCTGGTGGTAACCCGATCTGAGATCTATCTTGGAAAAGTCGGTACTACAATTGAGCTGATCAAATAGATCATCCACGCGCGGAAGGGGATACTTATTCTTGATTGTAACCTTATTCAGATCCCGATAATCGATGCACAACCTCATGGAACCATCCTTCTTTTTCACGAAAAGGACGGGGGCTCCCCAAGATGAAGTGTTAGGACGAATGTATCCACGCTCAATCAGTTCATCCAGCAGTGATCTAAGTTCCTCATGTTCGCGCGGGGCCTTACGATACAGAGCCTTAGATATGGGGCGCGTCCCCGACTCTATATCAATAGAGAACTCTACATCTCGATCATGAGGCATCCCAGATAATTCGGCGGGAAACACGTCAGGAAACTCAAAAGCAATTGAGATAGACTCGAGTTGAGGAGTGGCAGCATCCGAAAGCGAAGCAAATACAAAACAAGCAGAACATCCTTGACTGAGAAGGCGAGTGGCGCGCACAATAGAAATTACCTGCAGATGGTTGCGGGTCTGAACGTGAACGTTGAAGTCCTTTCCATTGATGCTGAGATTGACCCTCATCGCCACACAGTCCAGCTTTACTTTATACGCAACCAACCAATTCATGCTCAAGATTACATCGAACTCGGTCATTTCCAAAACTATGAGGTCGGCGGAGATTTGCAATTCACCCAGCAAGATTGAACACTTTGGAATTCCCCGACTAGAAAGGTGCAGATGATCGGGCACAGAGATCTCGTAAGGGACCTCAAGTGGGGAAGTAGGCCAGCAATAAAGGTCCACAATATGGCGAGCGATGAAAAAGTGAGATGCACCATAATCAAATAAAATTTGCATCAACTTATTCTTGACCTTAAATCTCCCTAGAAGGAAGAAATCATAAACGCATCTCACGATTATTCGACACTAAGGCAGGCAAATTAAGGTGCAGAAAATAAATAAATAAATAAAAACCAACGCATACATACCATAGATAACGTCGGTAGACGCAAGCACCTCGCCCTGAGAGATGACATTCAACACAACTTTGCCCTTCTCCTGAGTTCCAGAAACAGCATGTAGAGGCTGAGCGGGGATCGAGCTTTCCTTCATGAGATAGTCTTGGACATGGTGCCCAACCTGCCCACACATGTAGCAAGCATTCTGCTTGTGGCGACAGTCCTTCACCAAGTGGCCCGGCCTCTTGCAGTAAGCACAGACGGAGGCGGGAGAGGCAAGCATCATCTGAGGTTGTTTCGCAGGAATAACCATCTTCTGCTTCTTCAGGAGGGAGCGGCAGACTTGGGCGACATGGCCCACCTTGTGGTAGAAGGCACACACCTCTTTGGCCCTAGGCCTTTCTCCTGAGATGGAGCACCCTTGCGCTTGAAGTCGGAGGTGACGGCGTTGCTAGAACCATGCTGGACTTTCTTGGCAGTATGATCCAGCTCAATAGCTTCCACCTGCAAGGAGTCACCCACCGTCTCGGCATAGGTGGTAGCGCCATGAGCTATCACATACTGGCGGAAATTATGTCGAAGTCCCTTCACGAAACGACTGATCTTCTTGGACTCATTAGACACAAACTCTGCGACAAGGAGGGATATACGAGAGACCTCCTTTTCGTACTCGATCACTGTCCTGCTGGGCTGCTGGAGAGACAAGAATCTCTCAGCTAGCTTGTCTCGCTCCACAGAAGAGAGAAACTTCTCCAAGATAGCTTCTTTGAACTGCCCCCAAGTCAAGGTGGCAAAATTCGGGAGACTGCTGCGCTGAAGCCACCATGTATAAGCATCCATGGTCAGCTGGTAGGCCGCAAGGAGAACCTTCCGAACTTCCGGAACTCCAGCATACTCGAAATGCTTCTCCATCTGGGAGAGACATTCAGATATCACAAAGTAATCTCGATTGCCATTGAAAGATGACGGATTCAGCCTCTTGAATGCCATAGTATCTTCCATTGCTACGGGCGGGGCAGCCAGGCTTGACACGAGCGGGGTCACCAGGGTGATGGCAGGCGAGCCGATTCCAGAATCAGGTGTAGGAGGGGTGGCTCCAGGAGAGGTTGTGGTGTTAGCAACTCCAGCTATCCCTGCACTGCCGGAACCAAGGGATGGGTCAGGAGTTTGGCGATCCTCTTCTAGGCGGGTGAGACGTTCCAGAATCTGCCTCAGCAGCTGGGCAGTGGCATCTCCAGAAGCTCCTCCCGCTGAAGAGGTAGCTTACTTGCGCTGTGATCACTTAGGAGCCATCTAAAAAGAGACACAAAAGAATCGAGTAAGAGAAATAGTCAAGCTAAACATAAAGGGTTGAGACTAGAGGTTCTAGTATTTTAATATTGTCGAATACGTAAATCATGTAATAGTTACAACATTTTAATTGAATAAATCTAGGTAATAATCATATAAGTGCAAAAATTAAATCACGTGCGATGATAAATAATTTGTAAATTCATATGTGTACATTCATCATATATTGTTCTTAGCTTAACACTTGTGCAATGATTTATGTTATACATGCAATGCAATTTGTGCCTAAGATGCATTCCTATAAATATTCATGAATGGCTACACATGTCATGTTAAGTGTCCATTTCACTTAACATGTCATACATATTGTAAGACCCCACCCCCTTTTTTTTTTTTGAAGTCCGGGTCTTACCGCCCAGAACTGTCGTCTTGTGGTGGTACCCTCTCAAACATGGTCCCCACCACAACACGCCAATCCTGCCGGCTATTCAACTATATCCAGGCCAACCAAAATCATAAAAGGAAGAGTGAATTAATAATACAAGTCCACAATAATCACTTCAAATAGAGAAACATGTCCAACAAGAGATATTTATATAAAGTAAGAGTACATCAGAGTGCGGAAATTAAAATAATAGTACAACATGGCCTAAGCCCGGTCCTTGGACGCTTTCTTCGCCTCTCTCCTGCGAAGATATAACAATCTAAGCATCCACAAGGCTCGACTCCTTCGATGGCATATAACTCCGGCTTCTGACCTGGGTAGATGTGTAGCGTAGGAATATGAGGGGTCTTGCTTACCGGGGCTCTCCCGGCGGCAGCTGAGAGTCCGACTCCAGGCCTGTTCACTGTCTCAGGCACCACCCTCTGGGGGTTGACCTGCTCCTCCTGGTCCTCCTGTAATAATAGGGTCCACTGACCGTCAGTCTAAAAGACTCAGCATATTCCTCACCGCCTCCACCCGCGACTCCTAGGCACCGTGCGGGAGGAGGAAGCGGAGGACATCAAGGGGTAATCCAAAGAAGCAGGTGGCAGTGGCGAGACTAGCAAGTATAAGGTACTAAACAAGTAATGTAAGCATATCTACCCAAGCAGGAGTATGTACGTAAGCAAAAGTAAGAAGCAGTATAAGTAACAGAGCAGTATAAGTAAAAGAGCGGTATAATTAAGGAGCAGCTACGAAAGTAACCTTAACTTATGTGCACACACAATAGCACATAAGCTAAGGGATCTGGCAAGCAATAAACTCATCGTATAAAAGAGCCCACACTGATTTATACGATGAGGTCTCTGTTTATGCAGAAATGCTATGCTATGATATGCAATGCAATGGTGCAATGTTTGTATTATTATTTCATACACATGCAACTCACACACACGACTCTGTACGTACAGACCTTTAGTTCCCACTTTTCGGAGGTAGCTAACCTCTCGGGCACCTCCCGTCGTGGTCAAACGGTGGCAGAGGAGCGGGCGTCTCCTCACCTAGGTGGGTAAGTCACACTACCAGACCTAGGCCCAAACGTACGCTGTGATACCGGTACCCGGTACTCATGAGCTCCTGCGTACTAAACTGAACTGGCCAGGCAGGGTTTAGGGAATTCGTCCCGTCGGACGCGCAGTAAAACAACCTGGCCCTAATACAACCACTAGCACTGCCGAGTCAACGAACTACTGTCGGTGTGACGACTAAGGCAGAACCGAAGACCCACCACATCTTATACACAAGCAACAAGTATTAGCCATTTACTACCGAGCCTCCAGCTCGCAATTCTATATCAACATTTATAAAGTAGAACCTACCGCTCGCCAGACTATTCCAGTCTTCCTTATAACCCGAGCCTACCGCTCGCGGGACTATCCCAGTCCTTCCTATAACCCGAGCCTAACGCTCGCAGGACTATCCCAGTCCTTCCTATAAATAACATCCCAGTTCGGGATGGAAGTTAACTTGCCGAGTTCTCCTACTTAACTAATCTTGTCTATGATTTAGTTGAACCTAGAAGCTTTATGGTTAACCTTGGACATCCGGAGGGTTACCCTGTGAGGGGCTCGCAGCGGTACTAGGAAGTGTGGCGGGCTGACACCCCGAACTTCCTACTCCCAAGGCACTTAATCTTGTTGGTGTCTACCCCTTTTTACTCGACCCCCATTTCCTCTCCAATTACGTTACATCTCTAAGATGAGTTAAACTTGGCAATTAGAAGTGGGGGAGTTCCTTGAATTCCAACACCTCCAGCTGTGACCGGGAGCTGACTCTCCCGTCGTCACATTTTAAACTCGAGTCCCCTTTCTTCACCGAGGAACTGCTCACATTCAAATAACATTCTCAACCTTACTTGGTCCCACACTCCTATTCTTCGTCATCCTTAAACCAGGGTTTGCCTTAGATACTTCTCGATTTCTCCCTCGAGTACTACCTTAAAATGGCTCCCCGGCTAAGGGTAGTTTTGCTTCCATACAATCGTTTAACACTGATGAGTTGTGTGCGGGGCCCTTGATGAGGTCTAACCTCCTTTTTATATCACTGTAAACTCACACACCTATAGCTTTGCTAGACGTGCCCCAATCCTTATTTCTCAAGATGCCCTTAGAGATGCTCTTCCAAGTGACCTGAGCCTTCATAATTACTAAAGAGTTAACAGTTCTACGTGTGGAGGTCAGTGGTGGTCTAATTCATGTAAATCAGTTTCGCTATTCGCAGACCGAAACAAGGTTGATCTAGATTAGACTCCTATGGTGCGATCTTGATCACATCATATCCAAACGAGTTCCAATTATCACCATAGGTTCGCAATGAGTAGTGATCTAACAAACTCAAATCCTAATTTCATAAATTCTCCAGGGAATCCTAAGTCATAGTTTCTATTAAAGATAGGAGGTGTGCAAATAGAGATTTACACGACAAGTATTTGATTATGATCTCAATGATCTCAGGGAAGATTACCATGACATAACGCTTGTCTAAAAACACCAAAACCTGAGTTTCACATTTTTAGCAGGAATATTTGACCATAATTTCTATTTAACCTAGATGGGGTGCAAATAGGGGTTTGCACTACATGTATTAGGTTATGACCTAAGTAAATTTTGGGAAAACATTATAGCACCATATTGGTCTAAAAAGAAACACCAGATCCTAAGTCTCATATTATTCCAAGTAATATTTACCCTTAGTTATCATTTAATACATTAGGTGTGTGTATAAGGGTTTACACTACAAGTGCTATGTTAAGACTTCACTAAATTCTGGGAAAACATTATAGCACCATATTAGTCTAAAAGCACCAGATCCTAGGTCTCATATCATTCCAAGTTCATATGACCGCCTTTTTATTTTATAACCTAAATTAGGGGTAATTTAGTAAATTCCTTATCTTGGGATTTTTGTACCCAAAAATCCCAAATAACTTTTGGGAAGGAATATTGCTGCCAAGGATCCATGTCCAGCATTTCAAGCCATTGGGTCAACCCCAAGGCATAGGGCTCACTCCACCCAAATTTGCTAATAGACAAAATGAGCAGTCCTAGAAAAATAGCTCTACAAGGAGCTGTAGAGGTCCAAATCACTTGATCTCAAATCCTACAGAAAGTAGACCCATAGGGCTACAATTGTTGTCTCTGGCAACTTTTCATGATATGGCCTCTAAGGCCTTCAAAATTAGCATGTAAACTACATTAAAAATCTAGGCAGGATTATGTGGTTTGCTAATAGACAAAATGAGCAGTCCTAGAAAAATGGCTCTACAAGGAGCTGTAGAGCTCCAAATAACTTGATCTCAAATCCTACAGAAAGTAGACCCATAGGGCTACAATTGTTGTCTCTGGCAACTTTTCATGATATGGCCTGTAAGGCCTTCAAAATTAGCATGTAAACTTCATTAAAAATCTAGGCAGGATTATGTGGTTTGCTAATAGACAAAATGAGCAGTCCTAGAAAAATAGCTCTACAAGGAGCTGTAGAGCTCCAAATCACTTGATCTAAAATCCTACAGAAAGTAGACCCATAGGGCTACAATTGTTGTCTCTGGCAACTTTTCATGATATGGCCTCTAAGGCCTTCAAAATTAGCATGTAAACTACATTAAAAATCTAGGCAGGATTATGTGGTTTGCTAATAGACAAAATGAGCAGTCCTAGAAAAATGGCTCTACAAGGAGCTGTAGAGCTCCAAATCACTTGATCTCAAATCCTACAGAAAGTAGACCCCTAGGGCTACAATTGTTGTCTCTGGCAACTTTTCATGATGTGGCCTGTAAGGCCTTCAAAATTAGCATGTAAACTTCATTAAAAATCTAGGCAGGATTATGTGGTTTGCTAATAGACAAAATGAGCAGTCCTAGAAAAATAGCTCTACAAGGAGCTGTAGAGCTCCAAATCACTTGATCTCAAATCCTACAGAAAGTAGACCCATAGGTCTACAATTGTTGTCTCTGGCAACTTTTCATGATATGGCCTCTAAGGCCTTCAAAATTAGCATGTAAACTACATTAAAAAAATCTAGGCAGGATTATGTGGTTTGCTAATAGACAAAATGAGCAGTCCTAGAAAAATGGCTCTACAAGGAGCTGTAGAGCTCCAAATCACTTGATCTCAAATCCTACAGAAAGTAGACCCCTAGGGCTACAATTGTTGTCTCTGGCAACTTTTCATGATATGGCATGTAAGGCCTTCAAAAATAGCATGCAAACTACATTAAAAATCTAGGCAGGATTATGTGGTTTGCTAATAGACAAAATGAGCAGTCTTAGTAGAATGGCTCTACAAGGAGAAGTATTGATCCAAATCACTTGATCTCAAACCCTACAGAAAGTAGACCCCTAGGGCTACAATTTTTGTCTCTGGCAACTTTTCATGATATGGCCTCTAAGGCCTTCAAAATTAGCATGCAAACTACATTAAAAATCTAGGCAGAATTATGTGGTTTGCTAATAGACAAAATGAGCAGTCCTAGAAAAATAGCTCTACAAGGAGCTGTAGAGCTCCAAATCACTTGATCTCAAATCCTACAGAAAGTAGACCCATAGGGCTACAATTATTGTCTCTGGCAACTTTTCATTATATGGCCTCTAAGGCCTTCAAAAATAGCATGCAAACTACATTAAAATCCTAGGCAGAAATATTATGGTTTGCTAATAGACATAATGAGCAGTCTTAGTAGAATGGATGCCCTGGGGTCCACAGTGCACCAAATTAAGAGTTTAAGGTGTCAAATGAAAGTAGATCCCAAGGGCTACAAATGTTATCTCTGCCTATTTTTCATGTTATGGCCTCTAAAGCCTTCAAAAATAGCATGCAAGGTACATTAAAAACCTAGGCAGGATTATGGTTTGCTAATAGGCATTACGAGCAGTCTTAGTAGAATGGATGCCCTGGGGTCCACAGTGCACCAAATTAAGAGTTTAAGGTGGCAAATGAAAGTAGATCCCAAGGGCTACAAATGTTATCTCTGCCTATTTTTCATGTTAAGGCCTCTAAAGCCTTCAATTTCAGCATACAAAATCGGCTAAACGTGTGACAAATAATCAGCATTACGATTTTATTCATTTCATGGGCTGCGAATAAAAGAATCCGCCAGATCGGACGGCCAGGGCTCATCGTCCCCGATGAGCCAACAGCCCAGATCTCACGCGCCTGGGCCGTTTTGCGGGGCATTTTTCCGGCAACCTGCAGCACCCTACCGCCGGCCACCGCCTCCACCACCTCCGTTGAGGTGGTGGCTAACGCCAGGCGGCGACACGGCCACCGGAGATGGCCTCTCCGGCGATCCCGAGCAAGAAGAAATGCTCGAGAATTCTCCCTCTGTCTCACATGGGATCGGGCTCAATTGAGCCCGATTTCTCTCCTAAATGAGTCTAGATACTAGCACGGGTGGAGGGGGAAAGGAACTTGCCTGAGCACGGCCTTGGCGGCGGGTGTTGCGGCGGAGGAAGGTCGCGTTCCTATTCCCGGCATCCATGGCGTTTTCTGTGCGGCTGAGCTCGAAAACTTCTTCTGAAGAGGGGGCTCGACTGCTCTGGGAGTTCTGAACGTAGTGAGAGGGAGAAAGAGGGGGAGGGAGTGTATATGGCCGGTTGCCATTAAGGCCATTCGACCAACCTCCTTGCCGCCCATGGCAGCCAATCCAAACCTCCTCCCCACTGCCCCAAACTGACGGGAGTTACTCCCCCTGCTGGGAGAAGAGCTTGGGGAATGATAATGGGGTGCCATTTGGCACCCACTCCCTAATTTCCTCCTCCATGTCCCCTTTGTCTTTTTCCCCCATTTCAAGTCCAAATTTCTTACCATTAATCCCTCCATTTCGATTTTTCAGTGGTCTTAGGGTTCAGTTATCATGAGGGCTGGTTATTGGAGTCATGGGGTTGGCTAAGCCCACTTGATTTGAGCTTTGGGCTCACTTGACCCAAATAGGGCAAATTGGGGATTTTTAGGTTTGGGGCTTGACTCAAGCTTACACCCTCAATATGATTGACTCACATTGCTCCCTAAGACCCTATGGACCTACTCTACAAAGAATTGATTCAAGATGGGGTCAATTGGGGCTTGAGTGCACTTAATTGCCTATAGGGGCAATTTGGGCATTTTGGTGATTTTGCCTTAATTTTCCAAATTGAATGTGAACCTTGGCTTGCTTATGTCTCACTCACTTCCCTTAGTGTTTGGGTAGGGTTGTGCTAGGTCAATTTGGTCAATTTGGGGCTAATTAGAACCCAAAGGGGTGTAATTGGTAATTTGGGGCAAATTGGTAATTTGCCCAATTTCCTCAAAATTGGCTTACACCAAGGGTCCAATGTGGGGCCATTAGACTCCCTTTAGGTCTCACATACT
This sequence comes from Dactylorhiza incarnata, assembly GCA_033032865.1. Classification (NCBI taxonomy): domain Eukaryota; kingdom Viridiplantae; phylum Streptophyta; class Magnoliopsida; order Asparagales; family Orchidaceae; genus Dactylorhiza; species Dactylorhiza incarnata. The sequence continues at coordinate 3,341,153 of JAWHQI010000265.1, forward strand.
CCCTTTAGGTTTTGGTGGTGATCAATTTGGTCATTCTAAGTCCCTTGAAGATTAATTTGGGTTTTAGCACCTTTTAGGTCAATTTGGGGCTCTCAAGAAATTGACCCAATTTCCCCAAATTGATGGCCCTATGATGGGGCTTTTGGGTATATTAGGTCCCTTAGGGAGGTTTCCATAGGAGAGTGGCTTCAATTTGATCAATTGGGGTTCAATTGCCCTTAATTATGGTGATTTGACCTAAGATTGCTCACAGTTGACTTTTGGTCAATTTGACCAAATTGGTTGACCCCAAGGGTCCCTAGTGGCCTACTTGCCCTCCTAGTTGGTCATAGGGATCATGGTGAGGTTGTGTTGGCTTTTTGAAGTCTTTTGGTCACCTCTAGGCTAGGACATCCATTTCTGCTATTTGCACCCCAAAGTGCATTCCTTCCCATTTTAATGAGTTCATAGGGCCTTCCTGGCCCACTTTGTGTACTTAACTCACCATATGAACTATTCATGGTTATGTGGGGTTTACAAGATATTTTATCCTCCCCTTTTGGTTCACTTCTCAATAGGGTGGATCATGATGGCTAAGTGCACACCATGTGTTTTTTCACCTCTTCCATTTTCATCCTAGGGTTCTAGGTCACTTATCCTATTTTTGTCATGACTTGTCATGACAAAAATCATCTAGGGGCCTAGTAGTTTGGGGGATGTTACACATATTACGATATTAATGCAATCACACTTGAAAATATTAAACTGCCCATAACCATTTAATATTCGCAAGCGGCGTATATTTTAGTGGAAAATTCATATGCACATAAATGTTAAGTTTGCCCATAACCCCTTAACATTCGTATGCATATTACTCATGTTTATGAGTGTAGTGTGAGTGCTTCAACCTTGAACAACAAACAACGACAAAGTGAGTGAAGAGATGAAGCATGCATATTTATTTATATAAGAGAGTTTAAAATATGTAGAAATTATAAAATACTAAATCTTTGGATGCTCAACTTATCTCTGATACCAACTGTCACGACCTGTCTAATAACAACTATCAAAGTGCGCTACGGGCGGGTCATGATGCCATAGACATGGGTGAAGAGAATTTCATGTATGTTAGGCAGGAGCTAAGATTATAGTGTTAGTTTTAAAATAATTGATTTGAGGAAAACTAGTTTGTTTTTATGTTGAAGGTCTGGTGTTAAAATTGATGCGCATGCACTTTAATAAAATCTCATGTCACACACAGTACTTGCAAAAATGTAAATGCAACAAAACACTGAAATGAACATGTCATTAATATTAAATTTCAATACATCAGAAATAGCCTAGCAGTTGTCTATGACTCGAAAGAAAGTAGTTGATCGTAACTATTACATCATGACGAATCCAACAGTAAAAGAAACCAAATACATAAAACCTGGCACATCGACAAACAAAAAACAAGTAAACCTCCCGAATTCAGGAACTTGACGCAGCTCGGGCTCAGGTGGCAGGCGGCGCAGTCACGAAAGCTAAGACAAATTCCAAACAACAGAAAAAATGCCTCAGAACATAGAAAATAATAGTAAACTAGTTATAAATTTAAGTACGAGCAGAAGAAATTAAAAATTTCAAAGTACCAATTAATCCTGAAGCAAGCTAGTGAAACATGCAAGTAACTGAAACAAGCAAAACTATCTGAAATTTATTAGCCTACTCCGGAGTATAACATAAACATTCTTGCAACGACATAAGTTGTAATCGTTGAAATGCAGGTGTTTACAGTGGGTGCACATGGTTCACACTCAAGTTCAAGTGTAAGTCTTACTAAATAAGAGTATTTCATGCTTACCGTTGTTAAAACCGTCAACTGGTCTCTAGAAGAGTTCGGACTCACATACGTTATAGCCTACACCCACTTCTCCCTTACCGGATCACTTGACTATTGACGAAAAAAAATGAATAGACCCAAAGCTATATCGAGGAGGTCCTGCCACACACCCGGAAGATCTTAGAGAGCTTTCCCTCCTAAACCAATGCTCAACTGGGCACCTAATTGGAGGTCACTAAGAGCCAACCAAAATTAACCAGAGAAGGAGAGAGCCCAAAGATCGGATCTCCTCCAAGGGCCCTTAAGAGTCGATTTATAGCTTTTCTAGTCTGGTCTGCAAATAACATAACTCCGCCTTTTGGTTTTGCTAAACGCACCCCAAACTGGTCTGCTAACAGCCAATGTTGAAACCAGAGAACTGGTCTCGACGTTCGAAAGGGGGATGCAGCTAACCCTTACTTGACCCGAACTAGAACCCTTAACCAGTTGCTAAGAACCAAAAGACCTTGCCCTTGAAGAACACTTGAGTCCAAAAACGAACCCCTTAAGCTACAGCGTGGAGGTCCCACCACACACCTGGAAGCTCACAAAGAACTTTCCCCTCCCAAGCCAATGTTGAGCCTGGGCACCTAGGAGGGCACTATGGATCACCTCACCATCAACCTTCACTGACAAAGGAGGAAGGGGGGGGGGGGGGGGTGGTGCTTGCTCACAAGATACACGCGAGGGAGAGGAGAGTCAAACCCTTCCCAAGGTGCCCATGGGGGTCTATTTATAGACTTCCCAAAATTGAGCTGTGGATAGCCACAATTCTGTTATCCGCAGCTCGACTACGAATATGAACGATCAACACAAGAGGGGGGGGGGGGGGGGGGGGGGGGGAGGGGGCGAGTGGGACATGAGGTGTCCATTCCCCCCTTGCCCGGGGTCAGGAGAGTGGACCGAAGGTTCACCACCCGGGCTGGGCGAGTGGACCTTGCGGTTCACTCAACCCCCTGGGGGAGTGGACCATGGGTCCACTCGCCCAACTGCCTGGGCGAGTGGACCATAGGTCCACTCGCCCCCCACTTTGGGCGAGTGGTCCTATGGTCCATTCGCCCCCCCCCCCCCCCACTCGGGCGAGTGGACCCAATGGTCCACTTTGTCCGAGTGGGGGAAGTCTGCCCCCCCCCCCCCCCCGACCTTCTCTTCTCGATCTTGACGACCTCCAACGGGTCGGTCTACTATGTCACGGTCACCCTCTCTATCACGACCTCACCCGCATCGGGTCACACTGACTCGGAAAATATGAGGGTTGTACAGTCAAACTCCGCTGTTCTGAAGGGCTATTGGCAGCGCACAAAGGGTATCCGAGTAAATTCACTTCTAGGCCTCAATGGGCGAGTGGTCCGTGAAGGCACCACTCGCCAGACTCCCCATGAGCCCGGGTTCGCGAGATCTTACTATGTGAGTGGTCCATGAAGGCACCACTCAAGCTAGTGAAACATGCAAGTAACTGAAACAAGGAGAACTATCTGAAATTTATTAGCCTACTCCGGAGTATAACATAAACATTCTTGCAACGACATAAGTTGTAATCGTTGAAATGTGTAGGTGTTTACAGTGGGTGCACATGGCTCACACTCAAGTTCAAGTGTAAGTCTTACTAAATAAGAGTATTTCATGCTTACTGTTGTTAAAATCGTCAACTAGTCTCTAGAAGAGTTCAGACTCACATACGTTATAGCTGTAACGATCCAGGCCCGCCAACATGGGACCCAGCTGGACCGCTAGCACCCTCCCAGCCCATGCCCGCCAACACGGGACCCAGCTGGCACCGGAAGGGTTCAGCCTAACCAGATGGTCTGCAGACCATGCACCCCAACCCCTCTATGTCCCACCACAGGGCACAGTGGGTTGTTGGAGACCGCAGTCCCCCTTTGATGAGAATTGATCCAGTTAAGCGGCAACACGTGGACTTCCCAGGAGGTCACCCATCCCAGAATTGCTCCAGCCCGAGCTGCAGCTCAATTGGTGATGAGAAGTGAAAGAACTCCATAGTTAAGCGTGCTCGGGCTGGAGCAATTCTGGGATGGGTGACCTCTTGGGAAGTCCACGCGCTGCCGCTTAACTGGCTCAATTCTCATCAAAGGGGGACTGCGGTCTCCAACAACCCACTGTGCCATGTGGTGGGACATAGAGGAGTTGGTGTGCATGGTCTGCAGACCATTTTGTTAGGTTGAACCCTTCCGGTGCCAGCTGGGTCCTGTGTTGGCGGGCCTGGCTGGGAGGGTGTTGGCGGTCCAGCTGGGTCCCGTGTTGGCGGGCCTGGATCGTTACAATAGCCTACACCCACTTCTCCCTTACCGGATCACTTGACTATTGACGAAGAAAAATGAATAGACCCAAAGCTATATCGAGGAGGTCCTGCCACACACCCGGAAGATCTTAGAGAGCTTTCCCTCCTAAACCAATGCTCAACTGGGCACCTAATTGGAGGTCACTAAGAGCCAACCAAAATTAACCAGAGAAGGAGAGAGCCCAAAGATTGGATCTCCTCAAAGGTGCCCTTAAGAGTCAATTTATAGCTTTTCTAGTCTGGTCTGCAAATAACGTAACTCCGCCTTTTGGTTTTGCTAAACGCACCCCAAACTGGTCTGCTAACAGCCAATGTTGAAACCAGAGAACTGGTCTCGACGTTCGAAAAGGGGATACAGCTAACCCTTACTTGACCCGAACTAGAACCCTTAACCAGTTGCTAAGAACTGAAATACCTTGCCCTTGAAGAACACTTGAGTCCAAAAACGAACCCCTTAAGTTGCAGCGTGGAGGTCCCACCACACACCTGGAAGCTCACAAAGAACTTCCCCCTCCCAAGCCAATGCTGAGCCTGGGCACCTAGGAGGGCACTATGGATCACCTCACCACCAACCTTCACTGACAAAGGAGGAGGGGGGGGGGGGGGGGGGGTAGTGCTTGCTCACAAGATACACGCGAGGGAGAGGAGAGTCCAACCCTTCCCAAGGTGCCCATGGGGGTCTATTTATAGACTTCCCAAAATCGAGCCGCGGATAGCCACAATTCTGTTATCTTCAGCTCGACTACAAATATGAACGATCAACACAAGAGGGGGGGGGGGGGCGAGTGGGACATGAGGTGTCCATTCCCCCCTTGCCGGGGGTCAGGAGAGTGGACCGAAGGTCCACCACCCGGGTTGGGCGAGTGGACCTTGCGGTCCACTCAACCCCCCGGGGGAGTGGAGCATGGGTCCACTCGCCCAACTGCCCCCCCCCCCCCCCCCCCCACTTTGGGCGAGTGGTCCTATGGTCCACTCGCCCCCCCCCCCCCCCCCACTCGGGCGAGTGGACCCAATGTTCCACTTCGTCCGAGTGGGGAAGTCTGCCCCCCCCCCCCCGACCTTCTCTTCTCAATCTTGACGACCTCCAACGGGCCAGTCTACTGTGTCACGGTCACCCTCTCTATCACGACCTCACCCGCGTCGGGTCACACTGACTCAGAAAATATGAGGGTTGTACAACCAAACTCCGCTGTTCTGAAGGGCTATTGGCAGCGCACAAAGGGTATCCGGGTAAATTCACTTCTAGGACTCAATGGGCGAGTGAGCCCGGGTTCGCGAGATCTTACTATGTGAGTGGTCCATGAAGGCACCACTCGCTAGACCCCTGGCCTATCGGGGGAGTGGGGCTCTGCCCCTCATTCGCCTGGGGGGCCCGTGCATCTGAACTTCTTGGAGGGCGAGTGTTTGTTGAACGTGGATTTCACTCGCCCATGTTGAGAAAAACTCCTTTTGATTTAACTTAACAAATTAACTATAGATGGTTTTACTCTCTAGGGTAATTACTCATGTTGTGTAGTAAGGGTAATTTAGTCATAGAAGTCTTAGGAAGTCAGCTGAGTCAAAGTAATGAGAAAGGCAAGCTGAAATCATGAAGAAAACTATCCATAGTAATTATTCATTGACTAGAAGTCGACGCAACGTCGACTAGGATTCGATGCATCAGTTGAAGTTCACGCACCGTCAAGATGTACTCAATGTAGAAGACAGATTCAGTCGAAGCAATATTAGAAGTCGACACAACTTCGACTTCAAATCGACGCAGAAGACAAAGTTCAAATTCAAGTCTTCAACTCGACAGATACGTCGATAAGAACTCGACGCAATGTCGACATCTGAGTTCAGTCAGAGCTAAGAAGGAATTCGAAGCTACTTTTATAAGAACTCAGAGGTGCGTCGATATGACGAAAGATGAAGTCGACGCAGCGTCGAGTACAGTCAGAAATATAAGGTTTTTTGATGTCTTTTCTAATACCTTTTCAGAAGGTCTACAAAGTTGAAGACTATTCTCCAACGGCTCGTTTTATTGCCAAGAATGGAATGGAGTACTCCAGAGATGCAACAAAAAATTGTTGGAAGTTTATTCAAATCAGATGGACGTGTGATACACGGAAAATAGTATTACGCAAGTGCACGTGTCGGTTCAAGTAATAAAATGAGAGTAAAGATCGTTCTCTCGGAGAAATGCCTAATTCAGTGCTTACAAATACCAAATATGTCTTTTCTTCAAATCCAAGCAATTCAAATGAGGTGAATTAGAGATGGTTAAGGAAACTCTAATTTTTAAAAGTACTACTGAGCAATTAGATCTAATTTTGAATATACTTTTTATCAAATGAGGGGAATAAGTCTTGTAATATGCTTTTATATGATTATTATGACGGATAATTTAAGAATAATTATGAGGAATCTTGATTCATCATCTTGCAATGATTTTAAGGCAGAGATCTGTATCTCTCGATATCGAAAATCACTATGTCCTTAACTACCCTTGTCATCTCTAACTAAGGTGAATTGAAGAACTTTGATGAAAATAAAAATCGAAGTTGCTAGCATAAATTCGAAGTCACTTTCTCATTGATATGCTATATGGAATTCTAGATACACGCACGCAACTCATCTCTCAAATTATGAAGCGCCGTAGAAGAATGAAAACTTTGGCCACAAGTTTTAATATAGAGATCTAACATTCCATAAAGACAATTCTTCAAGAATAAATCATAAATAAAGAAGCTTTAATCACACTATAACGAATCAAAGTACTCACATTTTACAAGACTCTAGAGATTTAGTTCATGAATACGGGAGTACAACACAAAACTAGAAAGATCTTACAAGACATGCTGCAAGAAATTCGGATCCTTCTTCTTCAATGGAGTCTTCTTCCTCTAAAAGCCACCGGAACCCTAGATCTCCAAGTTCTCCTTTCAAAAATGATAAAAATATGCTCTTTCTCTCTCCTTTTTTTCCTTTATATAGGCCTACGCCCCTTTTGGAAACTTCTCCTGGCCAAATAGAGGCATCTCTCCACAATTGTAACTGCCAAATCGAAAGATTTTCGTATTTGAAAATTTCAGAATTCGCGAAAATGTTGTAACATTTTGAAAAAATGTTGTAACATTTTTTTCTGCTAACGCGGTACTAATTTGGCTGAAAATTTCATGTTGTAACCTTGCTGCAACAATATTTCATGTACTATTCTTATGTCTTCTCTCGACCCCTTTAACTTGGTTTCTTCGAAATTTCTACAATAAAAACATATGAAATAGCGATAATATCCAGACTTGACCAGAATAATAAATTTGTAACATTTAATATATTTAAATCCATATTTATCAAACATGTTAGACAAATTGGTCAAAATTATAGATCAAGATAATTTTTTTTGATAAGTTATCATACTCCCACACTTAAACATTTGCTAGTCCCGATCAAAGATTAATCATTATTATTAAATGAATAATCGAATATCTATTAACACTTAAATTTGAGTCACCTTACCCTTGAGCATAATTGACTAAGCTTACTCAAGTGATTCACAATAACAATTGGTGGACATGTCAATCGTTAAAACTTCAATCATGCACAAATCCATTAGTTTAGTAAGAGTTAAAGCTCAATTATGATTTCCTAGTGTTGTGTGTGCTATTCTTTAAAATTATTCACTCCCAAAGAAATTAACTCATTCAACTTCCTCATAATTGGAAAGGAATAGGATAAGCCGAGTCTTTGATTTAGCCTTCGCAAGAGTTTAGTAGTTCAATTTGAAAAGAAATCATAAGGATTTGCGGGAGGAATGACTTCGGCTTGGTAAGGAACTTATGGATAAATTTTGATAGTGGACGAAATTTCCCTAGTTAATATTCTTAATAACTCTTCATACTTTGAAGTTTATTTCTCAATCATCATTTTTTAGTACATAGTTGGGATCATTCCAAGTACGTGTACACATACTTAGGCCACATATCACTATGACACTTATACATTTTTTTTTCTTTTTTATTAAACACCCAAAGTTGGAAAACTTATTAAGAAATAACTAGTAAAAATGTAGGGAAATTATGCATGGTCAATTGTATCAAAATGACAAGTCTCAAGCTCAAAGGGTTATGGATAATCTACACAGTTGTAGGTTGTGGGTGTGAACTGATCCAAAGATTGCCTTAATCATCTTTATCAATTAACTACCTAATTTCAATGTATCAACTTACATCATTGACTCAATTCTTGTTCACCCCTCCCCCATTCTGTTTGGAAGTTAATAAAATTATTTTGTAGGGAGCAAATATTTTTTAAGGAATATTGTGCATAAAGGAGATACATTAGGGAGCTCTAGCATATCTTACTAACTTCAAAAGCAAAAAATTTGAACTTTTAGGACTAACAAGTCCACCAATCAATTTTAAATTGCATAACTTGAAATAAGAGTAAGGCTCCACAAATTAATATTCAATAGACTATCCAACACCCAATCAATGCAGATTACTCCACCCCCAAACTTATTTCTTTGCTAGTCCCTAGCAAAGATATTACGTGAATTTCATAGGGATAAAAGAGTTACGAATAAAATAATATAGATAGAAAATGGTTTAGAACACTCCCGTGAAGTCAGAGTCTGAAAAGCCTCCAGTAGCAGCTTTTTCATATTTCTGCATCCATGTTGCAACATTGGTGTAAAGAGTATCTAGATTATCTCAGGTCATCAATGTACATGTCCATTAGCAGCAAGATTAGTATTAAAATTAAGAATATCAATAACACATCATTACCAACATTAATATCATCCAAAAAACAGTCCAAAATAATAGAACCCAGATTAGATTCTAAACTAGTAGCATCCATAGCAGATCAGATCATCCATAGTGAGAATATGTAGTCCAACAAAACCCCAAAACAGGAAAAATATAAGAACCAAAAGAAATGGCAGCAAATCAGTGTTTTTCTTTTACTAGTCGTCTGCCTCGTCCTCATCGTCGGGGTCCGATGTCGTCGGGTCCGCTCGCTCGCCATCTGAGTTTAAACAATACCCTTCATCATCAAATCTGGATTGATATTTAAATGCAAGGTTGTTAACCGATATCTTAGCCTTCTTAAGCAATTTGGCTTGGTTGGCGGAGAGGAAATCAAGGCGCACATTGACGTATGCATGATGATGGTGTAGATATTCCTTAATATATTCTGAATTTTCCATTATAGACACCTTCTCCTGCTCGCTTATGGAACCGGCCTGCTTACTTTTGCTAGAAGACGTCGAAGACTTTCCGCTTCCTCCATCTTTCCTGGGAGTGCTTTCCGTGGACACCGGTACCTTTATGTTGGTCATGATGACTGTTTGAGTGATTTGGTGACCAACGGGTGTGATGAAATCGCTCTCCCCCGCCCGAATACCAGCGCAACGACACAACTCTGTGATGAGTGTAGGAAGCCAAAGCTGTCGTCCTCCTTCCGTCGAGCCCTTTTTTTGTATTTGGGATGAGATCAACTGCCCTACATTTATCTTTACCCCCTGAAGTATCCCATAGATAAGTAATGTTCTGTCCATTGAAATCTGATTGGAGTGCTTCGTAGGCATCAAGCTTGTGTTAATGAACTGAAATCTGATTGGAGTGCTTCGTAGGCATCAAGCTTGTGTTAATGAACAACAATCATACCTTGGCTGGCCTTGTGAATGTTGTGGACTGAAAGATACGCTTACCTGCTCTTTCATAGTCGGCATCAATGGTATGGCACAGGTGAGATGACACTGCAGCGGGGGTAGTGGTTGATTGAAGTTGAGCATACTTATCATGATCAGGTATTTCCAAATCGAAATAGGCATTAATGGCATTTGCGGAAATGTCGACCTCCTTCCCTCACACATGAACTTTGTCATCTTGGAGGAACTTGGCGTTGGAGTAGAACTCGTACACCCATGGCAAAATAGCTTCCCTTCTTGGGTGACATAAAGAAGTCCAACCTAGTTGATCCATCGTGTTTACATATTCCATACTCCACTCTCTTTTTTCTATTTCGAACCTACGCTCGTAGATGATCAGTTTGGATTTTAGCGTATTGAACCAATTCTTGGCTTCCTCATTCACAAATCACAATTTTTTATGGGCAATCTCTTTGCCTTTGCATTTTGCGGACATTCCTATTTGGTGGAGGAGGAGATTTGAGAGAAAACCTAAATCAAAAATTTTGGGTGAAATATAGGAGTACAGGAGGTACCGAAAAAAGGGGAAATGTCTCCAATAAATGCCGAATAAGGAGGGTCTGGAGTGGAGCCGCCGCCTGCGTCTTGCGTTGGAGCCGCCGCTGTTCCTCGCGGTGCCGTCGCGTCCGCTCGCTCGCCTTCGTCGAGATGTCGCCCTGTCTGTCGAGACGTCGCCTTGTCCGTCGAGACGATGGGGATAAATGGGAGAATCAGTTTCAAGCGTTATGAAATTATTTAATAAACCTATATGAACCGGCCTAAACGTAATAAAGAAGAATTGGCGCCAACCGATTCACGGAATGGTAATAGGCTAAAACGGCAGAGGAAATTAAGTCATGAATTTCTGTTTATTATGTTGTAACATATTTCCCATTCAAGTAATAGTCATATATATATACATATATATATATATGTATATAATTACTTATCGTTTGTATATATATGTATATATATGTATACATATATACATATATATACACGAGTGACAGGCACTGGGTTCCGCCCCTATTGCCAAACGCGATAGTACCTGGCCGACGACGGCGAGCCCGCCCCGGGCGGAACATATACATATGAGTACTCAAAATGATCGTACAAAAAATTTAATTAATATTTTATAAAAAAAATTCAAAAATATTTATTTTTTAACAAAAAATTATTTTAAAGTTGTCTAGGAGGTCTAATGATAACCTACCATAGTAGGTAGGAGGTCTACTAAAAACTTTTGAATTTTATGAATTCTCATCATTATTTTTATTATAGGGATATAGTGTAATTACACAAATAACCATTATATTTTATGAATTTTCATTTTTTTATAATATATATTTAAGTCATTGGAGTAAAGAATGAAGTTATATTTGACAATTTTGAATGTTGCACCAAAGGCAACTTCTTGCATATAGTAGTTAAAGATATATATATATATTATATAAAGTACAAACTTGGGTTGCCTCCCAAGAAGCGCCTAATTTCGTGTCCCAGCAGGACATAGTCGTGAAATGCATGTTAGTGTGGTGTGATGGTAGATACCACTTGATCGATTTCGTCCTCTCGATACAACTTAACTCATTGCCCATTTACTTTGAATGTTGTACCATCTTTTTCATTCAAAAATGGTTAGTACAAACTTGGGTTGCCTCCCAAGAAGCGCCTAATTACATATCCCAGCAGGACATAGTTGTGAAATGCGTGTTAGTGTAGTGTGATGGAAGATATCACTTGATCGATTTCGTCCTCTCGATACAAATTAATTCGTTGTTCATTTACTTTGAATGTTGTACCATCTTTTTCATTCAAAATGGTTAGAGCTTCATACATATGAACTTCTTTGACTTTGAATGTACCCGACCAATGAGATTTTAATTTGCCCAGGAACAATTTTAAGCGAGAATTAAAGAGTAGGGCTAATTGTCCTGGTTCGATATGTTTTTCCACTAGGCGTTGATCGTGCCATTTTTTTGTTCGTTCTTTGTAGATTCGGAAACTTTCATATGCGTTCATCCTCATTTCTTCAATTTCATTAAGTTGCAAAAGGCTATTTTTACTTGCATTTTGAAAGTAAAAATTAATTTTCTTAATTGCCCAATAGACACGATGCTCTAATTCTAAAGGTAGATGACATGACTTTCCATAAACTAGGCGATATGTGGTTATTGGTGTTTTGTATGCGGTCAGATATGCCCACAATGTGTCGTTAAGTTTCTGAGACCAATCTTTGCAGTTGCTGCTAACAATCCGTGTAAGGATTTTTTTAATCTCTCGATTGGAAACCTCTGCTAACTCATTTTTTTTGTGGATGGTAAGCTAATGCAACCTTATGAGTCACCCCATATCTTCTTAACAGGGAAGCAAAATGGGTGTTGCAAAAGTATCTACCCCCGACACTAATAATGGCTCGATCTCGGGGTCCCAAAGCGATTAAAAATATAATTTTTCAGGAAATGCAATCGACCCACTTAGAAACATAATTCATTGCTAGAAGAATATATAGGTTGCCTTTGGAATTCACGAATGGTCCTATAAAATCAAGACCCCAAACGTCAAATTGTTCAATTTCCAATATTGTATTCAATGACGTCGCATCCGTTTTTTTAATATTGTCACTTCGTTGACAACGATCACACCGTTTCACAAACTCGTTCGCATCCCGGAATAAGTTCGGCCAAAAGAAACTCGTTTCTAAAATTTTCATGGTCGTTCTATTTCCCATGAAATGTCCTCCATACGGGGAGTTGTGACATTTTTCCAAGATGAGTTTAGTCGGCGAGCTCACTAAGCAGAAGGATCTTTTTGCTGATCGCGCGGGCTGACCAGTCTGGTCGCGCGGTCAAGGGTGGTGACTCTATCTCATAGGGCGGTGACTGGATCAGGTCGCCCGCCTATAAATAGGAGTCACTGTAGCAGCAAAAATATAGCACCAAGTGTAAGCTGAGCTCGCGTTTCTTTCTTGCGGTCTCTTCTTTGTGACCGGCCGGTTAGCTGATCGAACTTGTCTTGTGCAGCTTCTGCGGATTGTGCGGGCAGCAGCGGTCATCTCCTCTTCTGAAGTTGTTCGGGCGATCTCGCGGCTTGCAGTGCGGGTTGCTGGAGTTTGTGAGGATCAGTGGCAGATCGCGGGGTTCTCAGTTGGTGTTGTTCAAGGCGCGGACAGGCAGTTCGGGCGGTCTTGTTTTCCTACTCGCGCGAACTTGCAGGTCGGGTGGTCAGTCGGTCTCAGGAAGTCAGACCGCTGATTATCTTTCAGCATTGTTTTGCTCCTTATTTTTTTGTGTACTGGCGAAATCATGTCTCGCCATGTATACCTCGCCTTGTAATGAAGTTTTCTGCTAGCATCAATAAAGATTGAAGTTGTTTTTCATGTGCTTCTGGTTGTTGACTTGAACTTTGAGTTATACTATTCCTGCTCACTCCTAGATCTACGGAAAATTTCACATGGTATCAGAGTCAGGTTGGAGTGGATAGAGCAGTGAATAACTCATAGTTGTCATCACCTTTGTGAATAAGGAACCAGTGGTAGAGCCATGGAAGCAAGAGGTCTTGGAATTGAGATGCTCAACTCGACTAACTTTAAGAAGTGGAAGTCGTGTATGCAAAGTTATCTTCTGGGTGAGGACCTCTGGGAAGTGGTTGGAGGAGAGAGCATGGAGGAAGTTATCCTGATTGGGGACAATGGTCATGAGGTGAGAAATTGGAGGCGGATTAATGCCAAGGCAGAGTTCGCTCTGAAAAGGGCAATATCACCTGACCTGTTTGATCACATCTTGGGGTGTGGATCATCTGCTGAGATCTGGAGAGCCCTGGATGGGCTGTTTACCAAGAAGAATGTGGCTAGACTTCAATTCCTGGAGAATGAGCTGGCTAGGTCAGCTCAGGGTGATCTTTCTATTTTTACGTTCTTCCTGAAGATGAAGAACCTGTGCGCTGAGATTTCAGCACTGGATCCTGATGAGCCAATTTTTGAGGCGAAGCTGAAGAGGCACATCATCCGTGGCTTGCGGAAGGAGTATGTGGCCTTTGTGACGTCGGTGCAGGGTTGGGCAAATCAGGCGTCTCTACTGGAGCTGGAAAATCTGCTTGCGTCGCAGGAGAGTCTGGCAAGGCAGATGGCGGGGGTGTCCGCGTCTGGGGGAGATGGCGAGGTTCTCTTCACAGGAAAGAAGAAGAAGTGGGATAAGAAGAAGACTGCTTGAGGCAATGGGCCTTCAACTTCTGGACATCAGGATAGGGGTTATCCTCCTAAGGCTGAAGGGAAGAAGAAGGGGGAAGGACCCAAGTGCTTCAGATGCGGGAAGCTTGGCCACATAAGGAAGGATTGCCGGGTGAATCTTCAGTCGGGGCAAGCTGCTGCAGGAAAGGAGGAAGCTGAGGCCAGGCAGAATGATGGAGGATGGGGAGGAGCCTTCTCGGCTTCTGTTGGAGCTGCGACTCCTATCAACTATCAGAAGAACTGGATCGTGGACTCGGGGTGTGGTCATCATCTCACCGGGGACGAGTCGAAGCTTACTTCAGCACAACCTCACTCAGGTAACGATGTCATAATAACTGCTGATAACACCGTGCATAGTGTCGAGAAGGTGGGGGTTGTTTCCTTGGGCAGTGATAGGGGGCCGTTAACTTTGAAGAGTGTCTATCATGTGCCCGAAATGAGGAAAAACCTCTTCTCTGTGACCAACGCTGTAGACGCTGGGTATCACGTTCTGTTCGGCCCAACAGAAGTGAGATTTCTTCGAAATGTTGAAGCGGTAAATGCGGAGGTTGTTCATGTGGGGAGAAGGACAAAAGACTTGTTCGTCTTATCGACAAGTTCTTATGTTGACAAGATGAGGACCAATGATAGTGCCGTCATATGAAACGGGAGGTTGGGGCATGTAGGGATGGACAAGCTGAAGGCTATGGCAGTGAAAGGTCTGGTCAAGGGCCTGCCTAGTCTATCTTCCTACGGAGATGGTCATATTTGCGCAGGATGTCAGTTCGGCAAGTCTCATCGACTACCGCTTGACAAGTCGCAGACAAGGAGTAGTGTGCCGTTGGAGTGCATCCACGGTGACTTGATGGGACCGACTGCTACCCCAAGCCTCGGAGGCAGCAAATATATGCTGGTGTTGATCGATGACTACACCAGATATGTCTGGGTATATTTCTTGAAGGAGAAGGCGGAGGCGTTTGCCAAGTTCGTGGAGTTCAAGGAGCTTGTGGAGGGTCGGCTTGGCCTGCGGGTGAAGAAGCTAAGGACTGACAGCGGAGGAGAGTTCACCTCTGGTGAGTTCTCTAGTTTTTGCAGGAAGGCGGGCATCCGGAGGGAGCTTACTTGTGTGCATACTCCACAACAAAACGGAGTTGCAGAGCGGAAGATCCGTCATCTGACGGAGACCTGCAAGTGTTGGCTGCATGCCAAGAGTATCCCAAGGTCCTTCTGGGCGGAGGGAATGTCTTGTGCTTCCTACGTCATCAACAGGATGCCTCTTAGTCCCATCAACATGTTGAACCCGCATGGGATGATGTTCAAAGAAAAGCCAAGTGTGGTACACCTTCGGGTGATTGGTTCCACCTGCTATGTGCACGTTCCAGATGCGCTTCGGACGAAGCTAGATGTGAAAGCAAGGAAGCTGGTCTTCGTGGGATATGATGATCGGAAGAAGGGCTGAAAGTGCATGGACCTGGAGACGCGGAGATTTGTTGTATCTCGCGACGTCGTGTTTGACGAGGTGACGCCTTACAAGGGAAGTTCTGGTATTGAGCTACCAGAAAGCAGGGTGGAGGAGCCGATGATAGTTGTGGAAAATCTTCAGGTGGAGCTGCCTGTGTAACCAGGTGGTCCATCTACTTCTAGTTCTGGGACGGAGGATTCCGGATCAGGGAGCAGGGGGAGCGATGCTCCTAGTACATCTGGAAGGGGAGCTAGGGAAGAAGCAGCTGAGGATATTGCGAGTCAGGGGAAGGAGCTGAGGAGATCGAAGCGAACGATCATTGCCCCTGATCGCTATACAGGAGGAAACATGGTGAGCTTTGTCTCATGTTTCTTTGCTGGTCCCTTGGATGAGCGGGAACCAGTGAGCTTTGAGAAGGCCAAAGGCGTGGGACAGTAGGATTCAGCTATGCGGGAAGAGATGAGTGCTCTTGAGAAGATTGAGACTTGGTCATTGGTGCCCAAGCCCAAAGGTATCACCCCTGTGACATGCAAGTGGGTTTATAAGCTCAAGAAGAAGGCGGACGGTAGTATCGAGCGATACAAGGCTCGCCTTGTGGCTCGGGGATTCTCGCAGCAATACGGTGAAGACTATGAAGAGACATTCAGTCTGGTGGCAAAAATGACTTCAGTTCGGTTTGTGATTGCCTTGGCGGCGTTTTGGGGATGGGAGATTTGGCAACTCGACGTAAAGAATGCCTTCTTGTACGGCGAGATTGACAAAGATATCTTCATGGTGCAGCCGTCAGGATTTGTATCTGAAGATTTTCCGGACTATGTCTGTAAGTTGAAGAAGGCCCTGTATGGGTTGAAGCAAGCGTCGAGAGCGTGGTTCGAGAAGATTGCAGAGTATCTCTTATTCTGTGGAATCGTTGCTTCAGACTCTGACTCGAGCTTGTTCGTCAAGAAGAGCGGGGAGCTTCAAGTCATCGTGCTGCTCTACGTCGACGATATGATCGTGACGGGGAATTCGAAGGAGGAGGTAGCAAAGCTTCGGGCAGAGCTATCTATCAGATTCGAGATGAAGGACTTGGGTGAGCTTCACCATTTCCTTGTACTCGAAGTGCAGAGGAAGGGAAGTGGAGTGCTGGTGTCCCAGGCTGGATATGCGGAGCGAATCGTGGAGCGATTCAGCATGAAGGAGGGAAAAGTGCATCTCTACACCTCTGGAGAAGGCCATGAAACTTCGCAAGGATGAGGGGAGGATTCTGGAAGATCCGCTGGTGTTCCGGGCTCTAGTTGGGAGCTTGATCTATCTGACGATTACCAGGCCGGATATTGCGTATGCAGTTGGCAGGGTGAGCCATTATATGGCGGAACCACGGATGCCTCATCTACTAGCGGCCAAGAATATATTGAAGTATGTCAATGCGACTTCGAATATGGGTCTCCTTTACAGGAAGGATGCGAGCTTCGAGGTGCATGGGTACATGAATGCTGATTACGGGGGAGGCTCGAATGATCGGAAGTCGACGTCTGGATATGTCTTCATGGCGGGCCCCACCGCTATATCATGGTGCAGCAAGAAGCAGGATTTCGTGTCTGTCTCCACCATGGAAGCGGAATACAAGGCTTCTGCCTTGACAGCTCAAGAAGCCATCTGGCTTAGGAGGTTGGTGGGAGACGTCCATAAGGAGGTTCGGGGTCCGACTCTGCCCCGCGGCGACAATGAGAGTGCTATCAAACTGGTTACTAATCCAGTTTGTCACGCGAGGACCAAGCATATCGAGATCGAGCATCACTTCATTCGTGAGAAGGTGCTGGAGAGGTCTCTTTCGGTCGAGCATGTTCGGAGTCAGGACAACATTGCTGACATATTCACTTATTGATATGCTATATGGAATTCTAGATACACGCACGCAACTCATCTCTCAAATTATGGAGCGTCGTAGAAGAATAAAAACATTGGCCACAAGTTTTAATATAGAGATCTAACATTCCATAAAGACAATTCTTCAAGAATAAATCATAAATAAAGAAGTTTTAATCACACCATAACGAATCAAAGTACTCACATTTTACAAGACTCTAGAGATTTAGTTCATGAATACGAGAATACAACACAAAACTAGAAAGATATTACAAGACATGCTGCAAGAAATTCAGATCCTTCTTCTTCAATGGAGTCTTCTTCCTCCAAAAGCCACCGGAACCCGAGATCTCCAAGTTCTCCTTTCAAAAATGATAAAAAGATGCTCCTTCTCTCTCCTTTTTTTCCTTTATATAGGCTTACGCCCCTTTTGGAAACTTCTCCTGTCCGAATAAAGGCATCTCTCCACTGCTGTAACCGCCAAATCGAAAGATTTTCGTATTTGAAAAATTCATAATTCGCGAAAATATTGTAACATTTTGAAAAACATTTTTTTCCTGCTAACACAGTATTAATTTGGCCGAAAATTTCATGTTGTAACCTTGCTATAACAATTTTTCCTGTACTATTCTTATGTCTTCTCTTCGAGACTTCGACCCCTTTAACTTGGTTTCTTCGAAATTTCTACAGTAAAAACATACGAAATAACGATAATATCCAGACTTGGCCAGAATAATAAATTTGTAACATTTAATACATTTAAATCCATATTTATCAAACATATTAGATAAATTGATCAAAATTATAGATCAAGATAATTTTTTTGATAAGTTATCACACCCTCACACTTAAACCTTTGCTAGTTCCGAGCAAAGATTATTCGTTATAATTAAATGAATGATCGAATATCTATCAACACATAAATTTGAGTCACCTTATCCTTGAGCATAATTGACTAAGCTTACTCAAGTGATTCACAATAACAATTGGTGGGCATGTCAATCGTTAAAACTTCAAACATGCACAAATCCATTAGTTTGATAAGAGTTAAAGCTCAATTATGATTTCCTAGTGTTGTGTGTAAAGTGCTATTCTTTAAAATTGTTCACTCCCAAATAAATTAACTCATTCAACTTTCTCATAATTGGAAAGGAATAGAATAAGTAGAGTCTTTGATTTAGCCTTCACACGAGTTTAGTAGTTTAATTTGAAAAGAAATCATAAGGACTTGCAGTATGAATGACTTTGACTTGGTAAATTGTAGACAATTTAGCACCCATGCTCATCATGATTACAATGTAATTATATCATTTAATTAATATTAAAACATAAAAAACTCAAATAAATTACGTATACAATTGGACAAGTTGTTAAAAGCACCGCAATTTTGGCTGTGCGCACCGCAATTTGTACGAGTTATTACGCGACTTTTTTTTTGAAAGATGCAAATAGCATGTAATTAAAAACCAAAAAGAAAAGAAAATAAACTACAGCATGCCATCTAAGTCCACCCGAACAAGCTCGGCAAACTCAGTCTGGGTGCTATCAACGTCCAGCCAAACAAAATTTCCCCGAAGGGCAAAACGCGCACAAAAATCAGCAACTCTATTGCCCTCACGGCCAATATGCTGGAACCGAAGCTGGGAAAAGCCGCTCAGAAATGAGAAGTCCTCGTCGCCATCCACTGTCACGCTCCAGTCACCCCGTCTCATCCTAGCAGCACAGCTATCCATAAGGGTACGACAGTCGCCCTCTATAATAGCTCCGCGAGTCCCATATAAAGAAGGGGCAATCTGATCCTTCAGCGCCAAGATCGCCGCCAGCTCCACTCCCCCAGGATCCCAATGCAGCATCGAGATCCCAGCAGCAAAGACAAGAGCACCTCGATCGTCACGAGCCACCATCCCAAGCCCAGCAAGCCCAGACGAGGAAAGCGAACCGTCCACATTGAACTTTATCCATCCAGGGGGCGGGGGGCACCAAGAGAGTGGTGTCGACAGCCGGTGAGGCTGGGTGGTACCCAAGTGCCCCTGTGCTGGTAGAGTATGCAAAATGGAGAGGATCTCAACGATGGTTGCTGCCATAACCGTAAAGGTCGCCACCTCCCCATGGTGAACCTTGGCATTGCGGCCACGCCATGCTTGGTAAACCGCACAGCAAAAAACTCATGCCGTACCGAGTGCACCGGCAGAGGCGGAGGAGAGAAAGTCGTGCACAGTCTCCCAACTGGAGAATGAGGGAATACTGTAGCCCCATCGCCGAAGAGCGACCCGGATGGCCACAAAACAACAGCAGTCCGAGACCAGATGGTCTCGGGTCTCCTCTAAAGTGCAGCCCCAAGGACATCCACGCTCAGCAGAAAGACCCCGACGGGCAAGCCACGCACGGGTGGGGATAACATCCCAGAGAAGCCGCCACCAAAACATCCGCTCCCGCGGGTGAAGCTTCAGCTTCCGAAGCCAGCTGAAATCCGTACTAGTCCCATCGAACTGGGCCATGAAAGCAAGGGAGGCAACAGATCGGCCGCTGAGGCGGGTGCAGAGCTATGTCCTGTCCCGGGGTTGCAAGCTGTGAAGAGGGATCTGGAGGATGATCTCAACAAGATCCGGCCCAAAAAACTGAGAGAGAGCGGAAGCATCCCACCCGTCACCAGACACCACAAAAGCTGACACCGGGATCGACTCCAACGCGTCGTAGTCAGCAAAAGTGGGCCACCGAGCCAGAGGCCGGTCGAGGATCCAAGCGTGAGTGAACACATCCACAGACTCCCCATCCGCAATCTTCCAACGAAGAAGAGGGCGAAGGAATTCAGCACCATCCCTGATGAGCCGCCACACCGGAGAGTCGCGTCGAGTGACCCCTCCCTCCAAAGACGGCCAGTGTACCGAGCAGAAATCACCCTGTGGAAAAGGGAAGAACCCGGCTGCATCAACTCCCAGGCGAACTTTGCCCGTAAAGAGCCCTGCCATCTACTTACCCCATGGAAACCAAGCCCTCCCCCGGCCACAGGAGAGCAACATTGCTCCCAGCTAACATAATGCATCTCACGCTGGGAGGGGCCTTTCTGCCACAGAAAAAACCGCGCCAACCGCTCTATAGACTCCTGGACCGAGCGAGGCACATGACAGTGCGTATAAAGGAACATCGGTGTGGCCAACAACGCCGAGTTGACGAGGGTGGCCCGGCCAGCCAAGGATAGGTGTCCGTTCCCCCAAGCACGAACCTTCTCCGCCACCTTCAGAAGCAGGTGTGAAAAGTCGGAGCGCTTCAACTTACGCATAGCTAGTGTAATGCCCAAGTAAGTGAACTCGCGGACCCTATGAAAGCCTAAACGGTGAGTCAGCCTGCTACACTGCCACCTATGGGTGGACTTGCCAAACATGACCATGGACTTCGACCTGTTGATCCGCTGCCCAGTCCAGGAGCACTACTCTTGCAACACAGCAAGACACTGATCCACACACGACGTGGTGGCATCCGAGGTGATGAAGATGTCGTCAGCGTACAACAAATGAGAGATCCGTAGGCCAGAGGCCGACACCATAACGCCCAGTGAGTTCCCCCGCTGACTGAAGGCAAGCGAGAGCAGCTCAGAGCACAAAACAAATAGAAAAGGTGATAAGGGGCATCCCTGCCGAAAGCCGCAACTCGCCTTGATCCACCTCGTACATCGCCCGTTGAGAATCAACGCAAACTGCGGCCCCTCAACACACTGCAGAATCCATCTAGCAAACCTCTCCGGGAACCCAAACATGTCCAGAACCCGCCGCAGCGTCTCCCACGACATCTTGTCGTACGCCTGCTCCATATCGACCTTCAATGCAAGGAATCCTGTCATTGAGGTCGAGGCCGCCAGCTTGTGCACCACCTCCTGAGCGATAAAGCACTGGTGGGAAATAGAGCGTCCAGGAACAAAGGCCCCCTGCTCCTCAGAGATAAGCGAAGGAAGGAGCCCCTTCATGCGATCCACAAGGATCTTCGCCGCAACCTTATATATGGTCTGACAAAGACTAATAGGCCAAAACCGGTCCGGTCGAGATGCATTGGGGCACTTCGGAATGAGTACCACCAATGTCTCCTTCCACTCGCTGGGCATGCGAACAAGAGCAAAGAAATCGCATACGGCCTTGCAAACAGTGGAACGCACAATTGGCCAGAAATGGACAAAAAAGGAAGCAGTAATACCGTCCAGGCCCGGAGCACGGTTGGCCTTCATGGCCTTAATGACGCCCCAAATCTCCTCCGCAGAAACCTCCTTCAGCAACAGGGAGGCCGCCTCACCATCAAGCTGCCGCGGGGATGGCAAGAGAGGCCAGCCATCAAGGACAGGAGGTGCACATTCCCACTTCCGATCAAAGAAGTCCAAGAAAGCCTCCTCAATATCCTCCGGATCCTCAACAAGGACGCCATCCTCAAGCTCAACCTGAGAGATCCGATTCCCGCGCCGATGCGCAGAAGCAATGGAGTGAAAATAGTGGGTGTTCGCATCACCATCATTGATCCACTGCACCTTGGCCCTTTGCCTCCACCAAGTGGCCAACCTAGCATGAGTGCTCAAGAGCTCCTTAACCGCCACAATAAGAGCTCGGGTCTGGTCCGCCGAGATGCCACCATCCAAGCTCTCCAACCGTTGGAGCTCCACAATCTCCGCCTCCAGCGTTTCCTTCCGGGCACCCAGATCCTTGAGCTTGTTCTTGTTCCAAAAGAAAAGGGTCTGAAGGGTACGACGACACTTCCGTTGTAGAACCTCCGCACTGCCACCAACATCCGCCTTAAGCCAAGAGCGAGAGACCACCTTCCGCACCATCGGGCACGAAAGCCAAGTATCCTCAAACCTGATCCACCTGGTTGGCCGCACAGCCTGCATCTCCCCCAAAGCCACGAGGAGAGGACAGTGGTCAGAGCCAACGCGAGGTAGGTGCCGCACAGTGCCTAATGGAATAACATCCATACCCACTGAGTTGACAAAAACTCGATCCAAGCGCCCCATCACACGCCCAAGTCCGGGCTGATTGTTACACCAAGTAAAGGCCGGGCCCGTGAACCCCAACTCCTGTAGGTCTAGATTCGCCATAGCCGCATCCATCTCCAGAGGCCCCTGAGAATACACAAAGGGCCGAATACCTCGCCGCTCCTCCGACCGCAGCAGGCAATTAAAGTCGCCCCCACCAGCATCGGGAGATCCGAGATCGCAAACTGCTCCAGCAGAGACCACAACTGTCTCTGAATACAAGCATCCTTATTCGCATAAACGAACACCACCCGCCAACAACGCTTATCAGGGAAAGTAACATCTCCAATAACGCATTGCCGAGATAGAGAAACTGGCACAAACTGAACCACATCACTCCGCCACAGCACCGCAATACCCCCCGACCTACCAGCTGACGGTTGATGGACAAAATCCCAATTCCTACCCGCCAACCGATCCACATCACGCCTTGAAAGATCCTCCACCATCGTCTCAGACAGACCAACCAAGGGAACCCCCCACTGCACAATGAGATCGCGGAGAAGATGCCCAGTAGCTGGCTTCCGAGCCCCCCTACAATTCCACATAAGGAGGCTCGTCATGGGCCCCTTGGAGAGGACGCGTCCCCGCCGTCGGTCAAACAGTCACCCCTTTGACGCTTGTGAGAACCAAAATCAGAGTGCGCAATCACCCGCAGTGGCTCAAGAGGGTAGATAACCAATTCCATCCCCACAACACCGTTAGAAAGTGGATCACCAACCTTGTCCAAAGCTGAACCACGCAAATCAGCACCCCGCCTCACCGAAGCAGAACCATCAGGGACATGCGGCAAGTGTGGGTTGGGAACAAGTTGCTCGAAAGGGGCGGCTGGCGGCCTCGAGCCCTTGTTGGCACCCCGCCGTCGTCGACGAAGATGCTGGACAACGCTCCACGGTCCCGGTCCGAGCACCCCATCCGGAACCTGGGCAGCAGCTGGGGGCGGGGGAGGGGGCACACGAGGGGCAGGTCTTGGCGGGGGGGGGGGGGGGGGGGGGGGGGGGGGGGCGCACGTTGGGTGGTTGGGCGAATCGGGGCGGGAGCAACGCGCTGCCCTTCGGCCGGAGGCAAGCATGCCCCATCGGCGTGTCCAACACAGCCGCAAGAAGAGCATAGTGTGGCGAGGCCCTCATATTCCACGGGCTGGACAAAATTCTTCAGAGCGCTCTGAACTTCAACCCCTCCGGGCAGCGGCTTGGACAAATCAACCCGGATGCACACACGAGCATACTCCAAACGTCCCCAGTCATTAGTTGTGGAATCAATCCAAAGCGGCGTGCCCACCCGGGCCGCAATACGGGCAATATTGTACCGGTCCCAGAACATAAGAGGAAGGTGTGGAAGCCGCACCCAGACAGGCGAGGAAAGGCCTTTGAACGAGGAGGGGTCAAAGTCTGGCGTCCATTCATCCAAGCCCACAATAAACCCATTAATAAACCACAGTCCGCCTTGCAGAACGCAGTCCCGAGCCTCCGCGGTCCGAAATAAGCATAAAAAACAGTCCGCTCGCAGCATGAAAAAACGGAACTCGCCAAACCGCTCCCATCTCTTGCGGAGTTCGGCCTCAATAACGTGCGCGGGCAGCCGCCGGCCCAAGAACTTGCCAACCACGGAGAAAGAGATATGCGACAAGTTCCGCTCCGCCACCTCATCCATCATTGTGATTGCCGATCCATCCGGAGCGATGTCAGCCAACCCCGGTACATCACCCAGCGAGACCACTCCTTTGCGATCCCAGGCCGCGGGGGGGAGTTCTGTGCGACATTACCTCGAGCACCATCGGTGCGGGTGGGGCGCGGTGGGCTACCGCTTCCTGCAGCCTCCGCGGAAGGGTCCTGCCTGCGGGAAGGGTCTTCTTGAAGCGAGGCCGAGTCATCAGTACCCTCAAACCAGGCAGAATCCGCAGCAAAACTGGGTGCGGCATTTACACAAACAGCTGGCGTGCGGTTTGTATGATGAAAACCTGCATCACCCTCTTGCACTATGGCCATGTCCCCTTCCTCCACACCTCCTCCAGGCGCCATGTCCTCATTAAACTCAGCACATGCAGGTGGGTCGGACATACCTGCGTGCGATCCGCCGACGTCCGCCGTACCCTTGGCTGCAGCCTTGCCGCGCATTGTGGCCGAACGCAGCACCTCCGAAGCTCCGCCCGCGCCCTCCTATGGCCGAAACCTCCCGTGTCCATCACGGGGCTGCTGCTCTAGCGCCACTTCATCCGCCCAGGAAAGATGGCGCCCACCTTGCTCCGATCCCGGCGACCGATCCCGCAGCCGGCCACCACCTGCTGTGCCTCCGTCCACCGAACCCTGGCCACGCCATCCGCCCACTGGCTGACTCGAGCCCTCGCTCCAAGGGGCACCGCCCCTACCCGCCGCTCGGCCATTGCCGAACCCTCCAGTGCCGAACCCCCCACGTCGCCCTTCACCATTGCCGCCCAACCCCCCACGCCGAGAGGGAGAGGAAGGCCGATGGCCCCCTCTTGCCATCAGAGCAGCGTTTCAGGAGGAAAAAAAGGAAGTTATTACGCGCCTTTTGAAAATACGCTTTGTACATACATTTTTAGGAAACGTGTTCAACACGAAAGTTGTAGATCTCGTTGAGATCTACAACTTTCGTGTTGAACACTTTTCCTAAAAATGCACGCATAAGGCGTATTGCCGCCCTGATTGAAACATGAGCGTAACTATAGCGAATTGTTGGAAATACGTCTTGTGCGTGCATTTTTAGGAAAAGTGTTCAACACGAAAGTTGTAGATCTCGACGAGATCTACAACTTTTGTGTTGAACACTTTTCCTAAATATGCATGTACAAAGCGTATTTCCAAAAGACACGTAAAAATGCGGTGCACAAGTGTTGCTTTTAACAATTCTTTTTTTATATTATAAATCTAATATTATTTAATTATATAATAATTTTTGTAGGTTGGATCGTTTCAACCGTTCAACGGAGCAAACATAAAAAACCTTTACTTCCCCGTTATGAAAACTCCAAATTGTCCACATCAGCAAAGTCGAGAGGCTTTACACCCGTTCAGAGACTCAATAAAACGGATTTACAAAAAAGTATGGAGACTGGAGAGGGAGGGAGAATGGCTTTGAACATTTGGTTGACGTTTCTGATGGCGGCGGCTTTTGCCGCTTCCGTTGTGGGCTCAGTGGTGGAGTTATTGTGGCTGCGGCCGCGGCGGCTGGAGCGCGGCCTGAGGGCTCAGGGGCTCATCGGAAGCAGGTACCGGTTCCCCTTGGGGGATGTGAGGGACGACGCCAAACTCTTTCACGAGGCTCGCCGGAACCCTATGCCGCCGTCCCACCGCATCGTTCCTCGCGTCGCTCCACAACTCCACCTCG
Organism: Dactylorhiza incarnata; assembly: GCA_033032865.1. Taxonomy (NCBI): domain Eukaryota; kingdom Viridiplantae; phylum Streptophyta; class Magnoliopsida; order Asparagales; family Orchidaceae; genus Dactylorhiza; species Dactylorhiza incarnata. The sequence goes on from JAWHQI010000265.1 coordinate 3,366,842, forward strand.
CCTGGGAGCTCTACGGAGGTTAAAACATAAAACCCCCCTTTAAAAATATCACCGTCGCCTCTTTCATCTTGTTCTGATTAGTAGATGATCCTCCATGAAACAGGCGAGAGTAAGGTCTTATTCACTTGGATGGGGCCTTACCCCCAAATAATGATCATGGATCCAGAGATGGTGAAGGAGGTTCTGTCGACCAAGTTTGGAAACTTTGAGAAGCCGCAGACAAATCCCTTTGTGAATTATGTCATCTCAGGAGTTGGAAGTTATGAGGGCGAGAAATGGGCAAAGCACAGGCGAATCATCGGCCCTGCCTTCCACTCGGAGAAGTTGAAAGTAATCCTTCTCTGCTTTCGAATAATTCATATGGACGTTTTTTTAGGCAATAACTGTTAGGGTTAGAGTGCTCAAAGTATTCTATCATACTCCATCAAGTTTGGAATGTAATATATATAGTACTTCCAGCATAGGACCGAGTCCTAGGGTGACACGAACCCGTTAAGCTATTCCGAGTCGGTCTTGACACGACAGGACATATTAATACACATTAACAATAACTATATGTAGTCCGACTTCAGCTATGTGCAGGTCTTGCAATTTGAAAATGACTATATGCAAGCCAATTCTTGACCGGGTTCATACTCTCTATAGGTTTATAGTTTGGCCTGCATTTATCCTTGTACTGCATACAACCGAAACTGACCTGCATATAACATGAACCTTTTTTTTTATTTGGATGGAGAGTTTCATCTGGGGAGAAATAACATTTTATTTAACCTGAGCCTCGTGCCATCTACCCTTCCCTCCTTGACACATTCTGCCGCCTTCCCGTCCATGGGAACCCCTCCCAACCATCAGATTCCCTCCCCTCCAGCCGCCGGATTCCTTTCCCTCCTCCCATCCAACTTCCTAATTTCACTATTCTCCTCCCCTAGCCCCCATCCAATCCCTCCACATCCGCTTCACAGCCTCACTGCACCCTCTATAACCGCCTCCATCGCTCCCATTGCCATCCACCACCCTTGCATCTCCTCCCCGCACCCTGTACAGCCACCGCCGGACTCCCGTCAGCCTTGCCCTACCACCCTACCCCCTCCCCGCACCCTCTACGACGATCCCACCCACATCGGAGCCTTCTCCTCCCATTCCACTCCCTCCCAACCCCTTCACTCACCCACCATAGCTCCATATAGGCCCCGTTTGGCACGACGGTATCGGTCGTGAACGCGGTGGCAAAATCGTCATTCGTGAACGGGTACCTAAGAAACTTCATCCACTTTTATGTTCAAGTGGATGAAGTTCCTTAGGTGGGCGTTCATGAATGACGGTTTTACCACCGCGTTTATGATCGCCACCACTGTACCAAACGGAGCCATAATCATTTCATAACCTCCTTGTGCTTCTCCGACTTCCACCACACCTTCCTATGGCCACCGGATCTTCTTCCATCTACGACACTGGATACTTCGTGCGTTTGCAGTTTAGTTTCATTTTTCATTACATTGTATGGGTACTACTATTTATTGCTAGTAATATTTTACTTAATTATTTGTTTAGTTTCTTTCAATGGATTCATGTCTTATTCGTCTGGTACTGATTGTTTTAGTACTCTCAATTATATTCAATTATTACTCGTAGCCAGATTAAAATTAATTGTAATCAATTATGGTTGTCCTATGCGAGTTTTAAAGTTTTGTTATTTAATTAATTACTCGTCGGAATTAATTGCATGAGTGGATTGTTGTATTAAATTTGCATGAGGGTTAGTTTTATGTCGCAGGTATCTTGTACATTGGATTGTGCGTGCTTGTATTTCTCTCGCATCTTTAAGGTTGTCGTTGACTCTATTCCTTTCATCGTGGTTGCTGGCATTTCATTTAGAGTTTTAGGGCATCAAGCGTCCTCCATCTGTAGATTTGTCCTGCGTCAGGAGCCCTATTGTAAGTAATTTTGAAAAATCTAATCCAAACACTTAAAGAAGAGTTCGACGTCGAGCTCGAACAAGCTCCAGTATGGTCGTGCCAAGCCCGATTAAGTGGGTGCTCGACTTGGCTTAGATTGCTGACAACTCTATTCTATAGCGGTGACTATCACAGGACTCATGTGCTTAACCATGCTCTTAGAAAAGAGCTTCCATTTGAAGGAAAATGTTGGTTAATGTGGAGAACTTTTCGGTTAGGCCCAAATTACTTGTGAAGAGAAATAATATTTGGTTTAAAATAGTGGTATAATTTTTTGTTGAATTACAAGAGAAAGATAAAAGGCCTTCCGATGAGCTTAAATGGGTTTTCCGTTATACCCAATCCTGTGTTTATAGGATACGAAAGATTAGGTTGAAGGGTATCTCACACTCAGTGGCGGATCCAGGAATTTTGTAAGGGGGGGGGGGGGGCACAAAATTTTTTCCACAGCAAACTCAGCTTAAAATATTGTCTTTATAAAGTCGTACAAAATTACATTTCATTGAAGCAATTGGAAAATACAAAAATATTACAATTGCCCACGGCGAGTCTTCATTTTTTGAAAACGATCAATAACGTCGTCATCACAGACTTCCAAAAATGCGTCTCTTTCAATAAAAGTAACTAGACAATCATTCAACATTTGATCGCCCATACTATTGCGCAACTTGTTCTTGACATAGTTCATGCCTGAGAAAACTCTTTCCATACTCGCAGTAGCCACAGGAAGAATCAGCACAAACTTCAAAAGCCTGTAAATTGGTTGATAAGCAACATGTTTACTTGTTTCAACAAGCTTCACAGAGAGATGACCAAGATTCTTCAAATCAGAAAATCTCTCATCGCTTCTCATGTCGGCAATGAAGTTGTCGAGTTGAAAATCAAAATTGAACAACTCCAAACTTGAAAAATCATTAGGATAAAACTCTGCAAGTCGTAGTACTTTTTGCTTGTCAAAACAAGCAAATGAATTAACGGGATTCAAGCAAGCCATACAATTAAGCAACTCCATACTATGATTTGCTTAGCCACTAGTTGACTAATACTTCAAAGCACACCTATAATATATGATGCATTAATATAAAAAGGAGATATAGTTGAAGAGAGTTACCAATCTTCTAAAATTCTGGTAAAAAAGACTAGAAAAATACCTATTGGATTTGGTAAATTTGTTAGGTTTGACTGTGAGAGTGCTAAATCATGATTATACCTTCGGATTTCAGAAGATCTGGGCGGAAAGGAGGTCGACGATTACGAACACCGGAACACGAACGGCATCGCTGGGCTGTTGACGCTTGGTCGCCGGTTGTGAGGGAGAAAGGAGGACGGACGGACGGACGGACTACGGAGCCACGGAGGGCGTCGTCGCCTCGTCGGCTCGTCGCGTCGATCGGGGCCGGGAGTCGGGACGGAGCCGTCGAGACGGAGCAGTGCTGCTGTTTTAGGGTTGAATCCGGGGGATCGCGATCGTGAATCGCTGTTTTAGTTGAATCCGAGCTGCAAATAGAATGCTTGGTGTGCGAATAGCCATTTTAAATTTTTACATTTTTTAATTTTCGGTGTGCTTAAAGCAAATCTCAAAATTTTTTTGGGGGGCACGTGTCCCTATGGCCCCCCTATAGATCCGCCCATGTGTTGATGACCTAAGCCGACAGCTTCCGGAAAGAAGAATGCCTGCGCCACTTGATCTGCAAGTGGGAAGATGAAGACAGTTAATAATGTTTGTAAATACAAGTTTCAATAAAACCAATGTTTAATAGAGTTTAAGTTCTGTACAACTCTATTATACTTATCTTGTAAAATGGCCACCGCCTGGGCTCTATAAATGGGCCTCCTGTGTAATATCTAAAACTTGAACTATCATCAATAAAAAGTCTGCTTATATTTTGGTAAATATTTAGCCTCCTCAGTTCATTTAAATCAACAGTGGTATCAGAGCTTTGGCTCAAAGAGATCGAAACATCATAGGAGGATGGCTTCAACTAGCACCTTCTCACTTTCCCAAACCTCAATTCCAGTGTTTAACGGTGAAAAATATGATTTCTGGAGCATCCATATGCGTGCTGTGTTTATTTCCCTAGGACTATGGGAGATAGTATCCAATGGACCTGCTCCTCTAACTACAGGTAAAACTCCTGAACCCTCACCTGGTACACCTTCTGAAGGTACGAAACAGGTGAAGTATGCAGATGAAGAAATACAAAAGGATGCTAGAGCTATTTGTATGATCTATCAAGGGGTCTCAGAATCCATTTTTCCAAGAATTATGGGGGCTACAACAGCTAAAGCAGCATGGGACACATTAAGGATTGAATTTAAAGGAGATGAGAAAGTAATAGAATTAAAACTTCAGAATGCGTGGAGAGCATTTGAAACTCTATCCCTAAAATCAGGAGAATCTGTAGACAATTTACTGGCCAGAACCTTACACATCATGAATCAAATTAGAAGCCTTGGGGATACAATAGAAGATAGGAAGATTGTAACCAAACTACTACGTAGTTTCCCCCAAGTTTCTATCCAGCTGTTACTGCAATTGAGGAGTCGAAGGATTTGAAAACTCTATCACTCACAGCTTTAATGGGTTCTCTGAAAACACATGAAGAAAGATTGGGGCAAATGACACAGCCACTTGATCAAGCCCTACAAGCCAAGATGCATATTTCCAAGAATATTAATCGTGAAAGGTACAAACCTAATACCAGCAACAAACCTCCTTTCCAAGTAAAACAAGGAACAAATACCCCAGCTGACAAGTGGAAACATAAAACCCAAATGACCCAACAGAAACAAAGTGCTATGGGAGAGCAATATTGCATCATCTGTAAGAAAACAAACCACAGTTCTAAGGACTGTTTTTTCAGATGTAAAGCTTGTCGTATACCCAACCACTCAGCTCAAAACTGCTGGCATAACTCAACACAGGAAGTTAAAATAACAGCAGTTCAGCAAGAGCCATATGAACAAATGTTTTATTCCTCTACTCCTACTGAAGCTGATACTTCATGGTACCTGGACAGTGGTTGTACTGCCCATATGACCAATAACAAGGATTATTTCACTCAGCTAAATGAAGACATCAAATCCAAAGTCATTCTTGGCAATGGTCTTACAGCAACAATTGAAGGGAAAGGTTCAATTGGAGTGCAACTCCCAACTGGAGGTCTAAAACAAATACAAGATGTTTGCTATGTGCCCACTCTCACACAAAATTTATTAAGTGTTGGGCAACTAGTAAATAAAGGATACACCTTATGCTTTGATAAAACAGGAGGTAACATCATGCATGAAGCCTCGAATGCCCTGATAGCCTCAGCAAAACTGACCAAGAATCAGTTGTTTACTATAGAAATGTCCCAGGTGGGTCATCATGCCCTCACATGCCAACAGCAGTGTTGCAGTTCCCCAATACAATTATGGCATCATAGGCTTGGGCATCTTCATAGGCAAGCCATCAATTAATGAAAGACAAAGCCATAGTTCATGGCTTACCTGCATTAACAGCCAAACAGATGTTATTTTGTGAAACATGTGCATCTAGCAAAGCACATAACCAACCCTTTCCTCCTCTAGCTAGTGTAAGAGCACATGTACCCTTACAACTAGTTCATGGTGACATTTGGGGTCCAGCCTCAATACCATCCTTTGGAGGCAAACGATATTTCCTCCTTTTGGTAGATGATTACTCCCGTTACCTATGGATATATCATCTTACCACTAAAGATGAAGCCTTTCCAACATTTGTTTCCTTCATGAAAGAAGTTGAATTGCAACATGGGGTAAAGATAAAAGCTTTAAGAACAGATAGAGGAGGTGAGTTCACTTCAAACCAATTCATGCAATATTGTGTAGATGCTGGAATTCAAAGGCAGTTGACAGCTCCAAGAGCACCCCAACAAAATGGAGTGGTAGAGAGGAGAAACCGCACCATTCTTGAAATGGCAAAAGCTTTACTCCACACAAAGGGGCTTCCTAAAATATTCTGGGCTGAAGCCACTCAAACTGCAGTCTATATCCTCAATAGGGTATCAACAAAAGCTCTGCCCCTTAGTACACCTTATTATGCCTTGCATAATAGAAAACCCACCATTGCTCATTTCAAAACTTTTGGTTGTATTGCTTACTATCTAACTGATCCTAAAGGAAGAGATAAGTTGGATAGTAAAAGTGACAAATGTATATTTGTAGGCTATAGTGAGCACTCAAAGGCCTACAAACTATATAACCCCTTGACAAAGAAAGTAATTATCTCAAGAAATGTCACATTTGATGAGAATGCACAATGGAATTGGACTACTGAAGCTCAGAATCAAACTGAAGGAACTAGGCAGACGGTTGAGCAAATTGTTTGCCCCCTCCAAGTCTCACCTGTGCCACATCAGGAAGGCAGTCCAGAAGAACAGCCATCTCCTACTCCTGAAGAGCCTTTATCTCCCACTTCAGAGTCACCTCCATCGTTTGCCCCCTCCAAGTCGTATACCCAACCACTCAGCTCAAAACTGCTGGCATAACTCAACACAGGAAGTTAAAATAACAGCAGTTCAGCAAGAGCCATATGAACAAATGTTTTATTCCTCTACTCCTACTGAAGATGATACTTCATGGTACCTGGACAGTGGTTGTACTGCCCATATGACCAATAACAAGGATTATTTCACTCAGCTAAATGAAGACATCAAATCCAAAGTCATTCTTGGCAATGGTCTTACAGCAACAATTGAAGGGAAAGGTTCAATTGGAGTGCAACTCCCAACTGGAGGTCTAAAACAAATACAGGATGTTTGCTATGTGCCCACTCTCACACAAAATTTATTAAGTGTTGGGCAACTAGTAAATAAAGGATACACCTTATGCTTTGATAAAACAGGATGTAACATCATGCATGAAGCCTCGAATGCCCTGATAGCCTCAGCAAAACTGACCAAGAATCAGTTGTTTACTATAGAAATGTCCCAGGTGGGTCATCATGCCCTCACATGCCAACAGCAGTGTTGCAGTTCCCCAATACAATTGTGGCATCATAGGCTTGGGCATCTTCATAGGCAAGCCATCAATTAATGAAAGACAAAGCCCTAGTTCATGGCTTACCTGCATTAACAGCCAAACAGATGTTATTTTGTGAAACATGTGCATCTAGCAAAGCACATAACCAACCCTTTCCTCCTCTAGCTAGTGTAAGAGCACATGTACCCTTACAACTAGTTCATGGTGACATTTGGGGTCCAGCCTCAATACCATCCTTTGGAGGCAAACGATATTTCCTCCTTTTGGTAGATGATTACTCCCGTTACCTATGGATATATCATCTTACCACTAAAGATGAAGCCTTTCCAACATTTGTTTCCTTCATGAAAGAAGTTGAATTGCAACATGGGGTAAAGATAAAAGCTTTAAGAACAGATAGAGGAGGTGAGTTCACTTCAAACCAATTCATGCAATATTGTGTAGATGCTGGAATTCAAAGGCAGTTGACAGCTCCAAGAGCACCCCAACAAAATGGAGTGGTAGAGAGGAGAAACCGCACCATTCTTGAAATGGCAAGAGCTTTACTCCACACAAAGGGGCTTCCTAAAATATTCTGGGCTGAAGCCACTCAAACTGCAGTCTATATCCTCAATAGGGTATCAACAAAAGCTCTGCCCCTTAGTACACCTTATCATGCCTTGCATAACAGAAAACCCACCATTGCTCATTTCAAAACTTTTGGTTGTATTGCTTACTATCTAACTGATCCTAAAGGAAGAGATAAGTTGGATAGTAAAAGTGACAAATGTATATTTGTAGGCTATAATGAGCACTCAAAGGCCTACAAACTATATAACCCCTTGACAAAGAAAGTAATTATCTCAAGAAATGTCACATTTGATGAGAATGCACAATGGAATTGGACTACTGAAGCTCAGAATCAAACTGAAGGAACTAGGCAGACGGTTGAGCAAATTGTTTGCCCCCTCCAAGTCTCATCTGTGCCACATCAGGAAGGCAGTCCAGAAGAACAGCCATCTCCTACTCCTGAAGAGCCTTTATCTCCCACTTCAGAGTCACCTCCATCGTTGCCTCAAAGAACAAGAAGCTTACATGACATTTATCAAGAGCCCCAAATGGCTCTCTTTGCCTCAGCTCCATTAAATTTTGAAGAAGCTCATGAAGACCCCAAATGGCAGCAAGCTATGCAAGAAGAATGGGATACAATTCAACAAAATAAAACTTGGTCTTTAGTTATGTTACCACCTCACAAATCTGCCATTGGACTAAAATGGTTATACAAAACAAAATATGATGAAACTGGAGCTATTTCAAGATATAAAGCACGACTGGTAGTAAAAGGGTACTCACAAAGACCCGGTGAGGATTATACAGACACATTTGCTCCTGTTGCACGTATGGACACCATTAGACTTGTGCTGGCCTATGCATCACAAAATCAAATGCCTGTGTATCATCTAGATATCAAGGCAGCATTCCTCAATGGAATCATCAAGGAAGAAATCTATGTTGAGCAGCCTAAAGGATATGAAAAACAGGGGCAAGATAGTAGCAAGGTGTATAAGCTACACAAAGCACTCTATGGGCTGAAACAAGCCCCAAAAGCATGGAATGCCAACATTGATCAACAGTTTTTAAAGCAAGGATTTCAACGTTGTGCCAATGAGCCATCACTTTACTTAAAATGGAATGATTCACAGCAACTTATTGTTGGACTCTACGTCGATGATATGCTAATTACGGGCAATTCACCAGTGATGATTGAAAGTTTTAAAACCCAAATGCAAGCAACATATGCCATGACAGACTTGGGTCAAATGAAGTTTTTCTTAGGCATCCAACTCTCTCAAAGTAGCAAAGGTATGTTTTTATCTCAACAAACCTTTGCTTTAGACATCCTGAAGAAAGCAAGTTTTGATCAATGCAACCCCTGTCTCTCGCCAATGCCTACAAGTGAAATCTTAAAACAAGAAGAATGTGAGGAAAGCGTTGACCCCAAACAATACAAATCAATTGTTGGTTCATTGATGTACTTGACAAATACTCGACCAGATCTTGCTCATGCCGTGAATATGACAGCTCGCTTCATGCATAACCCAACTAAGAGTCATCTCTTAGCTGTGCACCGTATTCTACGATACCTCAAAGGAACCTTAGACTATGGATTAATGTACAAGCAAGAGGGGAAATCAGACCTACATGGTTATGCAGACTCCGATTGGGGATCTAATACAGATGACCGCAAGAGCACATCTGGATATCTCTTTCTGTATGGGTCAAAACCAATTGCTTGGGGAGTTCGTAACAACCTTCTGTAGCATTGTCAACCACCGAAGCAGAGTACATGGCGCTCAGTTCGGCAGGCTGTGAATGCCTATGGCTCCGCCGTATTCTCAGTGAAATTCAAGGGAAAGATGAAGAAGTACCTACTCGCATCCTCTATGATAACACATCAGCCATTTTCATCGCAAAAAATCCAATTACTCAAAGGCGCAGCAAACACATAGACTTACGCTTCCACTTTATCCGTGATCAAGTGGAAAATGGAACGATTGATGTTGAATACTGCCCTACCGAAAGGCAGTTAGCAGATATCTTCACAAAAGCGTTGCATAGGGTTCGATTTGCAGAGCTGCGAAAGAAAATCGGCGTTGAGCGCTGGTCGGCGTAAGGGAGGATGTTGATGACCTAAGCCGACAGCTTCCGGAAAGAAGAATGCCTGCGCCACTTGATCTGCAAGTGGGAAGATGAAGACAGTTAATAATGTTTGTAAATACAAGTTTCAATAAAACCAATGTTTAATAGAGTTTAATCTGTACAACTCTATTATACTTATCTTGTAAAAGGGCCACCGCCTGGGCTCTATAAATCGGCCTCCTGTGTAATATCTAAAACTTGAACTATCATCAATAAAAAGTCTGCTTATATTTTGGTAAATATTTAGCCTCCTCAGTTCATTTAAATCAACACCATGCTCACACTGCTTGAAATCTTTAGGCATCTTCCATGTCGGTTCTTAACTTTTTCGTTAAAGTCGCAGGAGTCATCTTCTCAGTAACATGTATTGTTTCAGATTTATTTGTTTCATACAATTTCGACCCTGTTTTTGTTCCACAACTTCTAACAGTATTAATTAGTGATTAAGTAAAATTTTTTTCCTGCGAAGATGATGATTCCAGCATTTTCTACTTGTTGTGATGAGCTGATAAGTCGATGGGAGGATTATACTGGTACAAGAGGAGTGTGTGAGGTTGATGTTTGGCCGGAGTTCCAAATCTTCGCCGGAGATATCATATCCCGCGCTGCATTTGGAAACAGCTATAAAGATGGACGGCGCATTTTTGAACTACAGCTGGAGCAGATCGACCTTCTTGTACAGTCTTTTCAGAGTCTCTACATACCTGGTTTAAGGTAAGCTTCATTATCTAAGTCTACATGAAATAAAATGCATCTTATACCCGTTTAGAGTTCATGGATAAATTGTTATTTATTCGTTGTTCATATTATTTTATTTAGTTTTTTGTAGTTGGTATGTATTTCTTCGCTATATCATTTAAATTATTGTGACAAAATATAAAGGCGTTAAAATCATCTAATAATTTTTTATGTTCTTACCATGGATAGCGAAGTCCCTTCGCAGAACAAACTGTTTGGTGAACTTTGTGTTGGAATATAAGCCTTCACATGCAAAAGGATAAACAAAAAAAGTCAAGAAAAATCAGGAAATTTGTATTATCTAGATAAAATCTTGTAAATTACTTCTTTGCCCCTTGTTTGCCTCTATATATATGAGGTTGATTTTGTTCTGAAGTAGGGGAAAGACTCCCCTCTTGTGAAGCAATGTAATTCATAAGTTTCTCTCTTGTTTTCTCCCCCACCACTCTTGTTTTTCGTTTACTTTCTTCTTAAAAATCCAACACTTTGCTCATAATTCTCAAGTTTGCTTAGTTTGTTTTGAGCTATATATTTGCACACTAGTGAACGGGCACCAGTACCCCGCGCACGGAAAAGAGGTATTGGAATGCTGCAGCGGTTGCGGAAAAAGGGAAAAGGAGTATATATTGTTGAGATTCAAAATACTTAGATAATAATCAAAGAGAGGCTCTCCCCTATATATATAGGAGAGAAATACAAAGGAAAAATAAATGCGACATATTCCAACACTCCCCCTCAAGTTGGGCGTGTGATATCTTGCATGCCCAGCTTGCACATAATTTTCCCAAACACGTTCTGGCTCAATCCCTTGGTGAGAACATCTGCTAACTGTTGATCTGAAGGCACAAAAGGTGTACTCACAGCTCCTCTTTCTATATTCTCTTTGATGAAGTGACGGTCAACCTCCACATGTTTAGTGCGGTCATGTTGGACAGGATTGTGAGCAATGCTAATGGCGGCTTTGCTATCACAGTAAAGCCTCACGGGATCCTTGTTTTCCATGCCAAGATCTTTTAGGAGAGACTTAATCCACAGTCCCTCGCAAATCCCATGAGCCATGGCCCTGAATTCTGCCTCAGCACTAGACCTGGCAACGACATGTTGTTTTTTACTCCTCCACGTTACCAAATTACCACCAACTAAAGAGCAGTACCCAGAGGTGGACCTCCTGTCGTCAACTGAGCCGGCCCAATCAGCATCAGTATAGACTTCCACGGTCAGCTCTTTTCCCGGGGAGAATAGGATACCTTTTCCAGGAGAGGACTTGAGGTACCGGAGGATTCGATGAGCAGCTTCAAGGTGACGGGTTCGAGGTGAATGCATGAACTGACTAATAACACCTACAGCATATGAAATATCCGGGCGAGTATGTGATAGATAGATAAGACGCCCTGCCAATCGTTGAAACCCAGTGATGTCATCAACCACTTCCCCATCATCTTTACCCAATCTGTGATTGACTTCAATTGGGGTATCAGCGGGTCTACACCCACTCATCCCACATGACTGGAGCAGGTCAAGAATGTACTTTCTCTGAGATATGAATATGCCATGATTTGATCGAGCAACCTCAATTCCCAGGAAGTATTTGAGATTTCCCAGGTCTTTTACTTCAAATTCCTTTGCCAACCTTTGTTTCAGGTTTTGAATTTCTTCAGTGTCATCACCCGTGATAATGATATCATCCACATAAACAATAAGGACAGTGAGTCTTCCATGTTTGTGTCTTACAAATAAAGTATGATCGGCATTGCTCTGGGAATATCCAAACGCAATCATAGCTCTGTGAAATCTCCCAAACCATGCCCGAGGAGACTGTTTTAAGCCATATAAGGCTTTTTTCAACCTGCATACCTTTCCACCAGACCCGGCTATGGTAAGACCAGGCGGTAACGACATGTAGACCTCTTCTTCCAAGTCTCCATGGAGGAAGGCATTTTTCACATCTAACTGAGTCAAAGGCCACCCTTTGCAGACAGCACATGAGAGCAACACTCGTATAGAATTCATCTTTGCCACAGGAGCAAAGGTTTCTTGATAGTCAATCCCCATAGTCTGAGTGTAGCCCCTAGCCACCAGGCGGGCCTTGTATCGCTCAACAACCCCTTGAGAGTTCTGTTTGATGGAGAACACCCACTTACACCCCACCACAGTCTTGCCAGGTGGCAACGAGACCAAGTCCCATGTGCAGTTCTTCTCCAGAGCCTACATCTCCTCAAGCATAGCCTCTTGCCACTTTTGGTTAGTGATAGCATCCTGCCAAGTCGAGGGAATAGAAATAGAGGAGAGAGAGGCAATAAAGAGCTTATGTGAAGGAGATAATGAGTCATAGGACACAAAGTGAGACATCGGATGTTGGGTGGAGATACAGTTACCTTGAGTCCCCAAAGAAGGATCAGATGTTGGAGCGGGTAGCCCGAGAGATGTCGCTGTACCTTGACCCCTCTTTCGTCGAGTATACACCTGTAAAGGAGGAGCGGCCACAGGAGTAGGCAAGGATGTAGACATAGCAGGCATAGGCACAGGAGTAGGAAGATATGAGGGAGGAATAGGAAGGGGAAGAGAGCTCACTTCCATTGGGTAAGTCTCCCCCTGAAGTGAGGGCTCATAGAAGGACTCAGACTCCCGAAACGTGACATCCATAGTAACGAATATTTTCCGGGAAGCAGGATGGAAACATTTATATCCTTTCTGGGTAGGCGAGTACCCAATAAAAATACACTTGGTGGCACGAGGGTCAAGCTTTGACGTGGGGCGGACATGGACAAAACACACACACCCAAAAATACGAGGAAGGAGTTGTGTGGGAGAGACGGAAAGAGCCGCAAGGGGGGATTTGTAACCGAGGACACGAGTCGGGAGGCGATTAATAAGATACGCCGCCGTAAGAACCGCATCCCCCCAAAAATGTTTCGGGAGGTGCATCTTCAGGAGGAGGCATCGCGCAACCTCCAAAAGATGGCGATTCTTACGCTCGGCGACCCCATTCTGAGCCGGAGTGTAGGCACATGATGTCTGATGTATAATGCCCTGATCACTAAGATAACGCTCAAAGGAAGAGTCAACATACTCCCGACCATTATCACTGCGCAAAATTTTAATGGCAACATTAAATTGAGTGGCCACCATCTTATGAAAACGTTGAAATAAGGGAAAGACATCATTCTTGTTTTTCATTAAGTAGACCCACGTACAACGAGAAAAGCAATCGATAAATGTAACAAACCAGCGAAAGCCCGAAATAGAGGCCACAGGGCAAGGACCCCAAACATCAGTATGAACCACAGCAAAAGGAGAAGAACTAGGAGGGGACACATGATTAAAAGAAGCACGATGATGTTTACCAAGAGCACACACATCACATGTAAAAGTTTTCAGAGATACATTTGACATATTTGGAAATAAAAGATGCATAGTAGAGGTAGAAGGATGGCCCAGGCGGCAGTGCCAAGAGTCCACAGAAATCTAAGCAGCAGAAAGGGCCTCCGAAGGTGGAGCTGAGCCAGAGGGGTCGAAGAGGTAGAGGCCATCCCGCAGTCTACCAGAGCCAATCACCGTCCCCGTCTTCAGGTCCTGAAAGACACAGTAGGAGGGAAAGAATGTTACAGAGCAATTCATGGAATTAGTAATATGACTAATAGAAAGCAGGTTGCGGGTAAACTTAGGGACATGAAGCACTGAAGAGAGGGTGAGGGAGGAGCAAGGGATGGACCCTTTCCCGGCAATGGGAGACAAGGAGCCATCAGCAATGCTCACTTTGTCCCGACCAGACAAAGGTATATAGGATACAAAACCTGTAGCAGAGCCAGTCATATGGTCTGTGGCGCCGGAATCAATGATCCACTGGGTGGGAGAGCAAGCGGAGGCAGAGTGAGCACCTGGAGTCCCCTGGTGGGCATAGGAAGAGCTAGCAGACTCAGTCGAGTGGCCAAGCATAAAGCGACGGAAGGCTTGAATCTCCTCAGCAGAAAGAGCGGAAGGAACTACAGGGGCATCAGATTCCTCATAAATGGCAGGACCGTCAACAACATCAGTGAGATGAGCCGAGCGAGAAGGACCAGACCGACCCATAGTGCGCCCAAGTCCACGGCCACCACGAGAGGAAGGTCCACCGCGAGGAGACGGAAAGCCATGAAGCTTGAAGCAAGTGTCCCGAGTATGGCGTGCCTTCCCGCAATAATCACACATCAAATGGTCCTTGTCCATAGGTTTAGATCTAGTGTCCCGGGTAGAGCGACCACCGGGGTTGAATCGAGCAGCAAGAGCAGAGCCATCAGCAATAGTATCTGGTAGACGAATCTGCCGGCGATCATATTCTTGTTGAACCAAGCTATATACCTCGGGTAAGGAAGGCAGAGGAGAACGACCAAGAATCTGAACACTGATGGGGTCAAGGTCACGGTGGAGACCATGAAGAAATTCGAAGATCCGATTGCGTTCCTCCCGGGCACGAACCAGCACTTCATCCTCGGGGCAGACAAGAGCAAGGGCGTCAAAATGATCATATTCCTGGTACAGCTGGGTAAACTCCAGGTAGTAAGCAGCAGGGGGCCGATCCCCTTGACGCAGGAGGAAAATTCTACGCCGCAATTGGAAGATCTGAGCAGCATTCCCGCGACAGGAGTAGGTAATCTCGGCACGTTTCCAAATGTCGACCGCCGTATCCAGGAATAGGTAGTTGCGGGCAATAGACTCCTGCATAGAGTTGGTCAGCCAGGACATGACCAAGGAGTTCTCAGATTCCCACTGGGGCCAATCCGGAGATGACGCAGCAGGAGCCCCGGTAGTGCCGTTGATGTAGCCAAACAGACGGCGGCTCTTGAGGGCCAGAGTAACGGAGCGAGCCCATGGAAGATAATTAGTGCCATCCAACTTAATAGTAGTAATCTGAGGAGTCCCGTGATCATGGTTGGCACGGAGGGATCCAGTAGAAAGAGGAGGAGCATGGGGAGCACTCCCACCGGAGGAGACATCCGGGGTCTCACTACTTCCTGGCATAGCAAATCCGGAAGCCTAGAGATAGACAATCTCACTCATAGAAAGAGGAGGTGCGTCGATGGAACACAATACCCAAGAAGGGAGAGATACATTCCCACAAAAGGGAGAGCAGACGCCGGAAGAGCAATCACGGACTCAAGCCTGCATAGATCCGGCGCCGAGAATCGCTCAAACAGCCATGCTGAAAGGGCTGCGCCGACGAACGAGAGAGGACGGCGGCGGGGCTGGAGAGAACTGAGGAGAGCGCCTGGAGGCGGGAGACGCTGGAGGCGGGAGACGCTGGAGGCGGAAGAAGCGCTGGAGGCGGAAGGAGCGACTGGAGGCTGGAGGGGACGCGGGAGACGCGAGCGCTGGAGGCGAGCGCGCGGAACTCTGCGGGAGACGCGAGCGCTGGACTCTGCGGGAGCGCTGGACTCTGCGGGAAGGAGCGCTGGAGGCTGTAGGCGGAAGGAGCGCTGGACTCTGCGGGAGACGCGACGGAGCGAGCGGGAGACGGGAGGCGAGCGCGCGGAAGACGGGAGACGCGTTAGGGCACGTCGAGCTCTGATACCATGTTGAGATTCAAAATACTTAGATAATAATCAAAGAGAGGCTCTCCCCTATATATATAGGAGAGAAATACAAAGGAAAAATAAATGCGACATATTCCAACATATATATATCGCGGAAAAAGTGTGATGATTAAGAAATGGGCTTGCCGAATTGATGTTTCACCTTTTATATATTATAGAAGATAAAAACATATAAAATACAAAGAACACAAAAAGCTATGATTCACATTTACAGTAGCTTGTTTGCAATAAAAGGTTGTGATTATTTGATGAGTGTTCTACATGATAATTTTTGTATATAGGATTGATGATTTTGTGACATAGTTTTGTGATATATAGCCCATGAAAACAGATAGACAATAATATGTGATATAATACATACCCATAGTATATGAAAGTTGGTGACCAACGCTCACATAATAGTTTTATTAGATATTTAGTCCTATATTAAGAATTTTTGTTTTCTTATGTACTTGGGCCTCCACCTATTACTAAGTTATATGTTTGGGTTCTAATATAGTATCAGAGCTATCTTGACTCCCATCCCATCCCTCGTCCCCCATGTCTACGGTTTTCCTCACTTGAGGACGCGTGTTAGATATCTAGTCTCACATTGGGAAGTTCATGTTGTCTTATGTATTAAATATGTTCTTGGACCCCTCCACCTATTACTAATTAGTTTTAGGTTGGATGCTTGAATTCTCGGAACTTTAGTAACAAAATTGACTATAGCTAGTGAAACATTTTCTTCATTGTCTCTTTGAAAAAAATAATGATTTTAATGTTTAAAGAATAATCCAAAATGACGGAAAGTAATTAAAGCAATTAAGGAGAAATGGCAACAACTGCGGCAATTAAGAAGAGAAAGAAGATGCATAACTTTAATGTAAATGAACTAGAAATACTAACGGCTCAAAACCCCATATAATTATATAAATATGTAAACAAAAGAATCAAATGCAGTAAAATGACAATTTATCTCTTCCTCATTCTGTTTCCTGCATTCCTTTTAGTTTTCTTTCTCCCATTCTTTAATACCGTTATAGTGGTATTAGAAACACTTAGAGCTCTCGAGCCATGAGAAAAAATTCACTATTATCTTCTTTGAGTTCTCTGAAAAACTCGCCGACCATCTCCATCACATGACCTCATCAAATACATCTCACTCTTTCAATTACTCCAAAACAGCTGTACCAATGTCTCAACGAGAAAGATTTGACTATTGGTGTATACACATGAGGATCATGTTTATATTACACCACCTATGGATTTGGTGCAGCACGGGTTCACTAATCACCACCAACATCAAAAATGTTAAAGCCCAAGACTAAAAGCTCGCATATGGACCCATTGTATTTTTTTCCTTGTATTTAGTCCCACATCTTCAAGTGTACATTCTTCTTTCTCCTCTACTCTATATAAAAAAGGGGAGCTCAGCTCCCATGTAATTATTTAAATTCTTGAGAATAATTATTATTTATATTTCAAAATCTCACAGTCTGACGAAATCTCTTGCTGCTCTCCTCTCGCGTGGAAACTACCGGCCTCGCACGAAACCTTGTCTCATGTGTACTCTCCCGGTCTCACACGACACATATAGTGAACTCGACGCTCGCCGAACTCATCCCGTAAACTCGCCAGGATCCCTCTTATCGAGCTCGCCGTCCTCGCCAATATAGAGCTCGCCAAGCTCGCCATTCTCCTCTTGCAGGCCGACCGTGACCAGCGCCCAAAACAGCCTCTGCTCGATGGATATTTATAGGCACTGCTCCGCTAAGACCTCTCGCGCCGAACTGAGACCCGCGTAATTCACGCCAGCGTATGCGAGTTCTCCTCTCGCATGAATCACTCCAGCATCTGCGAATACTCCTCCCGCGTGATTCACGCCAGTGTCTGCAAGCTCTCCCAGCGAGCTACACCTCAGTGATATGCTTCTCCAGCGTGTTGGATCGATAGGCGCCCTTAGAGGGGGGGGGGTGAATAAGGGAATAATTTTTTTTTTTTATAATTTTATGAAAATTACTAAATTGTTTTTAGTAAGAGAGAGCAAAATAACAATTTAGCAAAAAGTAATTTGCAATAATAAAATTTACGCCAAATGAGAGAAATCAAGTAAACACAAATAGAGACATGATTGTATTATATGAAAAAGCTGTTTACATAAATTTGATTTCAATATCGCTAGAAATCGGAGGCGTACACATGTAAATATCTTTTCCTTTTCTATACCGACTCGTATCCCCACAAACCGGTTGGCTTTAGCCTATCCTTCCCCGGATATGGCCGCAAGCCGCTCTAGCCAATCCTAACCCCGGATATGACCTTGAGCACCCCTAGATCTAATCACCTAGACCTAGTCGCCAACTCACGCGGCGAATTCCCCCTAGAGCGCGCAAGGACCTAGTCGCCAACACAAGGCGAATTAACTACAAAGATTTACAATAAAAAATAATACATATAAAAACTCCCTCTTATGAGAATTTCTGGAGTTGATGATGAAGGACCGTTGTAGCATAAGTGAGGTTGAAGCGATCGTTCTTCGGATGCAGCGTAATGACTTCTTTCTCCAGAAATCTTCTTTGGCTTTGAGTGGGAGATGAACTTTCGGCAGAGTAACAACTCTTGAATTTTGGCACAGGAGTTCTCTCTAGGATGATCTCTCAAAACGAGAGAGAAGACATTATTTATAGAACTTGGAGATAGCGCCTGCGGTAGCGTTCGTGTAGAAGCGGTTACGAAACTGTCGCAGCGTGGCGTTGTGTGCACAAACTCGAGCTAGCGCCAGGCGGTAGCGCTAGCGCCTGCGGTAGCGTTCGTGTAGAAGCGGTTACAAAACCGTCGCGGCGTGGCGTTGTGCACACGAACTCGAGCTAGCTCCAGGCGGTAGCTCTAGCGCCCAGTGGTATCCCTAGCGCTGGTGGTAGCTCTCCTTCAGAGAATTTGATTTGAAGCTGCTTTCTACCTGTGGAGTATTGCACCTATAGTTCCTGCACACTATAAACACACGACAAGCAAGATCAAATACAATATGAGATTTATTATCCTCAAACAAAGGGATGTGACACACATGTCCAACAATCTCTCCATTTTGATAATAACAAATCCTCTTAGCAAGAAATCAACAATGGTGTTTATAGTATATGATAAGCGAGATAATAGTGCAACTATAGTATACGATAAACATGAGAATAGTGCATACTCCCCCTATCTTAATGCTCCCTCTACATAAATGCAATTTATGTTTTACTCCCCCTAAATGATAGATTACATGAATTAGTTTCCTCTAGATTTCTTCAATTAATCTCACCCTTTTGGTATTATCAAAAGAAGGTGTGGTAAAGGTAGTAAGGAGACATTCTTTATAAATGATAAATCATGATCGAGCTTTTGTAATATATGAAATGATAAAGAATTTTAGCATAATATATAAGAGATTTCAAATATATAAGCAAGAGTTTTAAGCAAGCAGAAGATTATAAGAAACATATTTTTGTAAGCATGAAAATCATAAGTACAAATATGAGTTTAAGTTCAAAATGTAAGATGTTTTAACATTGTTGAAATCTCAAAGTTTTACATAAAGATACCAAGTATGAAATGAACATATCAAAAAGAGATTATACTACAATGTTACTTAATTTCAAGTGTAAGAGATATCAAAATATTATAGAAATCATGCTAGGTTATCTAGTGCATTTCTTATATAAAGAGTAGTATAGATAAAGCATTAGAATCCAATACTCAAGAGAAGAAGTGTTATGAAAAATAATGAAGTGCATATAAGTGTATTTTGAGCAATGTTAACCAAATAATTTAAATCACAAAATACAAGACATATGTAAAGTAAAGTGCACAATAAAACACAAGTATATTAAGATTCACACACTTTAATGCACATAATTTTTTTAACAAAGTGGTGTAATAACCAAGGTTTGCACAAGACACTTTATTATTCTTTTCAAGTAGTACTTGGTGGAGTTTTATTTGTCTATATTTTTTGTTCACTTTTGTGAGACAACATTCTCCGAATACACTTGTTTTGCAAACCAAACATAATAATTTTTTTTAAAACTCAACCACTTTTCTTAAATTTTAAGTGCAATTCAAATGTAGTGTATAATAAACTTATGGAAGTTTTAATTCATTGTACAATTACAATACACAAGCAAACATCTTTAGATTTAAACACACATGTAGATTACCAAAATAAGTGAGTGAAATGTATCATTATCAATCACAAAAAATTTACTCATACTTAGAGGAATGCTAAGCTTGGTTCTACACATATTTTTCAATACAATTGATGCACTATTTAGATATATCAAAGCATGATAAACAAAATAATATTCATAGTAATATGAAGAAACAAGTTTTAACATTGTAAATAATTCTAAATAATAGAATTCATACATGCTTGATATTAACAATAAAGATCATACAATTTTTTGTTGTTTTGAAATTTTTTAATGAAAGAAAAAACAGAAAACCACAAGAACATATTTTTGTATTTTTTAATTTTGAAGTTTTGTAGTTGATTTTTCATAATATAAATAATAATAAAATAACAAATATCAGAAACACAAAACAAAGTAGTACATATAAACAAACATATTTTTATTGATTTTTAGAAATTTTGAAAAACAGAAAAATCAAACACCCACGCTAGCGCGGAAAATAATTAGTGTTTTTTTGAGAATTTTAAATTTTCACTTTTTGATCTTGATTAAGAGTCCTTAGAGTAGTCTTATGCAGAAATTTTGTGATTTTTGGAGATGTCTTGATTGCTCAAATTGCATAAAACTTTAGTTTTTTTTCAAATAACTCATCCTAAGATGTCTAAGACTCATAATTTCAACTTTAACATTTGAAACCTTGCATCGGGAAGAGGTTTAGTGAATATATCAACAAGTTGAGAGTCCGTGCCAATGAAACTTATTCTAACATTTTTCTTTTTAATGTGATCCCTTATGAAATGATGACGTACATTTATATGTTTGGATCTAGAATGGTGTACCGGATTATTTGTAAGATCAATGACTATTTTGTTGTCACATTTCAATTCAATATGTTTTAGATGAAAATCAAAGTCCTCTAGAGTTTGGCTCATCCATAGTACTTGTGCACAACAACTCCCTAGTGCAATGTATTCGGCCTCCGTGGTGGAGAGTGCAACCGAATTTTGTTTCCTACTAGACCATGCAACTAATGAAGGTCCTAGAAAATGGCAAGTACGGCTAGTGCTTTTTCTATCAAGTGAGTATCCGACGTAGTCCGAATCGGAATAGCCGTGAAGTGTAAATGAATTATTATGCGGGTACCATAATCCTAATCTAGATGACCCAATTAGATATCTAAAAATTCATTTTACCGCTTTTAAATGAGATTCTTTTGGATTGGCTTAAAATCGAGCACATAAGCATACGACAAACATAATATCGGGTCTAGTTGCACTTAGATAGAGTAGAGATCCTATCATACCTCTATATAAAGTTTGATCAATTGAAATTTTCGATTCATCTTTTCCTAATTTTAGTGAAGCACTCATTGGTGTAGAAGCTTGCTTAAGGTTTCAAATCTAAAGCGTTTAAGCATATCAAAGACTTATTTAGTTTGACATATAAAAATACTATCATTTCTTTGTGATATTTGAAAACCAAGAAAATAAGAAAGTTCTCTTACTAGACTTATTTCAAATTCATTTTTCATCACCAAAATAACTTCATTACACAACTCTTCATTAGTAGATCCAAAGATTATATCAACATATATTTGCAAAATAGTCAAATCATTATTATTGTGCTTAATGAAGAGAGTATTATCGACACTTCCCATAATATAACCGTGCAGTAATAAAAATGATGTAAGTCTTTCATATCATGCACGGGGCGCTTATTTTAAACCATAAAGCGTTTTTTCTAGTTTATAAACATGATTGAGAACTTTTTCACTAATAAAACCGGGGGGTTGTTTAACATAAACTTCTTCTTTTACAAACTCGTTTAGAAAAGCACTTTTTACATCCATTTGAAATAGTTTTATTCTTTTAAAGCTTGCAAATGCTAGAAAAATTCGTGTAGATTCCAATCTAGCAATGGGTGTAAAAGTTTCATCAAAATCTATCCCATCGATTTGTGAATATCCTTGTGCTACTAATTAAGCGTGCCTTATTTCTAGTGATTCTAGACTCACCATCTAATTTATTTTTATAAATCCATTTTACACCTACAAACGGGTGATTAGATGGTCTTTCTACTAATTTCCAAATATTATGTCGCTCAAATTGTTCTAACTCTTCATTTATAGCCAAAAACCAAAATTCATCATTTAAAGCGGTTGAAACGGTTTTTGGTTCAATTTCGGAAACAAAACATATATTTGAATAAGATTCATGAAGAGATGAACGAGTTCTTACCCCAATAGATGGTTCACCAATTATTAGTTCTCGTGGATGATTGTTTGTAATTTGCAAAGCGCTTGGAGGCACATAATCGTCTTTCATGCCTCCTCTTCCTCTTCTTTGGAAGGTTCCTCGTCACCATGCTCCAAAGGTGGTAAGAGATCATCCTCTTTGCCTGCGGAAAGTCTTTCTACACAAGGAACAAACTCATCAAATTTCACATTGATCTACTCTTCAACTTTACTAGTTCTTTTATTAAAAATTCTATAAGCTTTACTAGTTGAAGAGTATCCAAGAAAAGTTCCTTCATCGCATTTTTCATCAAACTTTTCCAAGCTATCTTTAGTATTCAAAATGAAACATTTACAACAAAAAACTTTGAAGTATGATACATTAGGCTTCTTTTGAAAATTGAGTTCATAAAGTGTGTGATTAAGATATGGGCGAAACATGATTCTATTCATAACATAACATGATGTATTTATGGTTTCGGCCCAAAAGGACTTAGGCAATTTATATTCACATAGCACAATGCGTGCTAGTTCTTGAAGTATCCTATTCTTTCTTTTTACAACACCATTTTGTTGTGGTGTGCGTGGTGTGGAGAACTCATGTTTAATGCCTAACATATCACAAAAAGATGTAAACTTTTCATTTTCAAATTCTCCTCCATGATCCGAGCGAATGCATTTAATTTTTAAATCACTTTCATTTTGAATACGAGTACATAATTTTGCAAATTCGCAAAACGCATCGGATTTGGATGAGAGAAATAATGTCCAACAATATCTTGAAAAATCATCTATTAAAACATACGTATATAATCTACCACCAAGACTTGCGGTGCTAACGGGACCAAAAAGATCCATATGAATTAGTTGCAAGGGTCTTGTAGTAGAAATAAAATTTTTACTTTTGAAAGAGGATCTAGTAAATTTACCTTTTTGACATAGTGAACAAAGTTAAGGTAAAGTTCCATTTAACCTAAGCAATCCTCTAATTAAATCACTTTTGGCAAGTTTTACAATAAGCTTTGTGCTAGCATGTCCTAGCCGTTTATGCCAAAGTTCTAATTCATCATTTTTAGTGATTAAACATTTTATAGATGATTTAGAAAGATCATGAAAAGAAACTAAATAAACATTATGTATTCTTGGTGCAGTAGTAAAATATCTTTTGTAGTAGGATTGGATATTTTGTACTGATTAGTGAAAGATTCAAATAAAACATCTAATCATTTATCGCATAATTGACTAATAGAAATAAGATTGTGTTTTAGCCCTTTCACATAAAGAACATTAGATATCGTAAATGATTCGTTACCAACTGTACCTATTCCCATAATCCTTCCTTTTCCGTTATCGCCAAACATCACGATCCTTCCCTTCTTCTTTTCTAGGCTAAAGAACTTTGCTTTATTGCTCGTCATGTGCTCGGAGCATCCAAAATCCAAGTACCACACGTCTTTATTGTCCTTAGCCTTCCTGCACATCTCAGTGTCGCCGTTGTCGTTTCCTTGTCCCATGAGGCACATGTTTGCTTCCTCATCTTCGCTTGATGTAGACCCGCTTGATTCTTCGGAGGAGTCCCAAGTTTTAGCTTTTAGCACTTTCCTCTTTTCCTTCCCTTTGTGTCTCTTTTTCTTTTTCTCCTTCAAAAACTTTGGGCACTGGCTCCGAATATGCCCGATCTTCCTGCAATGATAACATTATGGAGGAGGTCTTTCTTCCTCATCGTCGCTCTCCTTCTTCTTCTTTGAAGATGACCCTTTCCATCTTCCATCCTTTTGGAGATATTTCCGGAAGGTGTTTCTCCTTTCTGGATTTCTCATGAACTTTCGGAAGTTCTTTACTAAGAGACTTTCTTCATCTTCATCCTCTCGACACTCCTTCTTTGATTTTAGTGTCAATGCCTTCTTCTTTGGCTCCTTGTTGTATTCATCGTATTGAATCTTGAGTTCTACCTCATGAGTTTTGCGATTCCCAATAAGGCTCTCAACCGGGAGCGTTCTTAGATTATGCGACTCCGAGATAGCCGCCACCTTCAGATTGAATTTTGGAGGAAGGGATCGAAGAATCTTTCGGATCAAGCCGCCGTTGGATAAGGTTTTTCCAAGAGCTTTGGAGGCATTGACGATCTTGGTGAAGCGAGTGTACATTGCATCAATATCTTCACTTTCATCCATCCTAAACTTTTCAAGTTCTGACTCCAGTTGGAAAAGTTTTGAATCTTTAACCTGCGAAGTACCTTCATGAGTAATTTCCAAATGATTCCAAATATCATATGCAGTAGTACATGCGGAAATTCTATTAAATTCATTTCTATCTAAGACACAAAATAAAACATTCATGGCCTTAGCGTTATTTTTGTATTTAAGTTTATCCCTATAATCCTATTTATCCTTAGGTTTTTCTAATATTACCTCTCCAAATACAAATGTAGGAGGATAGTATTCCTCTTCTACCATATTTCATACCTCAATATCTAGGGTCATAAGAAAACATCTCATCCTATTTTTCCAATAATTATAATCTGACCCAGTAAATAGTGGAGGTCTACTAATTCCCTGACCTTCGGAAAAAGCGAGATCATAAGACGTCATTATTCCTAGTTTTTAAACCGATTTGGAATAACATGCGCTCTGATACCACTTGTTGGATCGATAGGCGCCCTTAGAGGGGGGGGGGGGGGAATAAGGGAATACAAATTTTTTTTATAATTTTATGAAAATTACTAAATTGTTTTTAGTAAGAAAGAGCAAAATAACAATTTAGCAAAAAGTAATTTGCAATAATAAAATTTACGCCAAATGAGAGAAATCAAGTAAACACAAATAGAGACATGATTGTATTATATGAAAAAACTGTTTACATAAATTTGATTTCAATATCGCTAGAAATCGGAGGCGTACAAATGTAAATATCTTTTCCTTTTCTATACCGACTCGTATCCCCACAAACCGGTTGGCTTTAGCCTATCCTTCCCCGGATATGGCCTCAAGCCGCTCTAGCCAATCCTAACCCCGGATATGGCCATGAGCACCCCCTAGATCTAATCACCTAGACCTAGTCACCAACTCACGTGGTGAATTCCCCTAAGCCGCGCAA
The DNA here is from genome assembly GCA_033032865.1 of Dactylorhiza incarnata. Classification (NCBI taxonomy): domain Eukaryota; kingdom Viridiplantae; phylum Streptophyta; class Magnoliopsida; order Asparagales; family Orchidaceae; genus Dactylorhiza; species Dactylorhiza incarnata. The sequence continues at coordinate 3,392,271 of JAWHQI010000265.1, forward strand.
GGACCTTGTCGCCAACACAAGGCTAATTAACTACAAATATTCACAATAAAAAATAATACAAATAAAAACTCCCTCTTATGAGAATTTCTGGAGTTGATGATGAAGGACCGTTGTAGCATAAGTGAGGTTGAAGCGATCGTTCTTCGGATGCAGCGTGATGGCTTCCTTCTCCAGAAATCTTCTTTGTCTTTGAGTGGGAGATGAACTTTCGGCAGAGTAACAACTCTTGAATTTTGGCACAGGAGTTCTCTCTAGGATGATCTCTTAAAACGAGAGAGAAGACATCATTTTATAGAACTTGGAGATAGCGCCTGCGGTAGCTCCTAGCGCCTGTGGTAGCGTTCGTGTAGAAGCGGTTACGAAACCGACGCGGCATGGCGTTGTGTGCACGAACTCGAGCTAGCGCCAGGTGGTAGCGCTAGCACCTGCGGTAGCGTTCGTGTAGAAACGGTTACGAAACCGTCGCGGCGTGGCGTTGTGTACACGAACTCGAGCTAGCTCCAGGCGGTAGCTCTAGCGCCTGCGGTAGCGCTAGCGCCAGACGGTATCCCTAGCGCTGGCGGTAGCTCTCCTTCAGAGAATTTGATTTGAAGCTGCTTTCTACCTGTGGAGTATTGCACCTATAGTTCCTGCACACTATAAACACACGACAAGCAAGATCAAATACAATATGGGATTTGTTATTCTCAAACAAAGGGATGTGACACACATGTCCAACACAGTGAACTCCTACAATCTCTTCCTGTGTTACGCAGTCCAACCAGCTTCATGCAAATGATAAAGGAGATCGAAAATTCACTTCTGGATTATGCACATATGTCGGAGGAAATCTCGTCACTTGAAAAAAAAAAAGAAACAAGCAGTAGTGTTCAGGTCAAGTGCAAGTTGAATACAGAAGTATGACTCAAATTGCTTTTGAGTTGAAGTGGTTGAGAACAATTCTAAATAATATTTTAAATGTACTATGACATGTCCAACATATAGGTCTTGAGGGCAAAACGACATTGTTTCTTGAAAAATAGATTGCCCTTTGGTGAAATATAGGCCGACATATTCGATTCCCGACATAATAGCCGACGTGACTTTTGAAAATAGCACCCGTTATCAAGCTTTTAAAAACCGGACCGGACCGGCCGGTCGGACCGCGGACTGGACATCCAGCCGGTCCGGCCCATATAAGGAAACCGCTCCATCCGCGGACCGCTTAAGAACCGCGGAACCGGGCGGGCGGACCGGTGGGCCGGGAACCGGGCACGGTTCTGCACAACCGGGCGGGCCAAGGCCCAAAATTAAATAGCAGAAATTAAATCAAAGGGGAGTTTCGAACCCGCACCCATGCAAGTTAAAGAGGCGCTATCCACCTGGCCAACTGGTTTTTATGTTTTAAGCTATCATATATTATATACATATAAATATTAATGTATGTATTAAATAAAATATATAATTAATATACATATCTAAATAAATATAAAATAAATAATTTTTAGATATATTATTATATTAACTAATTAAATTATGTTTTAAAAATTAAAGTGCATGATATATTTGTAATATGTACACACATCTATCTTTCAAATAAAATTTAGATTCCGTTTGGCGCGGCGGTGGTGGTCATGAATACGATGGTTATGAACCGTCATTTTTGAATGCCCGATCTTATCTAAGAAACTTCATCCACTTTTATGTTCAAAAGTAAAAAAAATTAGTTTTATTTTTTGATTGTGATTGTAACCGTTGGCAAACCAAACATCAATTCTATTACGATAGTGTTTTTGTCCAAACGTCACGCCGCGCCAAAAATGTCATGCCAAATGGAGTCTTAAAATTATACGAATATAGTGATAATGAATACACCATTTCTATTTGTATCACAATATAACGATAATAAATTACTAATTTATATGCAATTTTTAATATAATGTTAATTATTTTTATTTTCTAGTGTATATATATATATATAACGGTTCGACCCCGGTTGAACCGGTTGGACCGGTTGAATCTTGAACCTTTCCTTCCGCCGGTTCGATGTCCGGTCCGGTTCTCAAAACCTTGCCCGCTATTTTATTTTATGTTATGTTAGCAATGAACATACTTAAATTACCTCAATGTATTTTATTTTATAATGCCTAGATCGATTAGACTTATTATTTTATTCTCTTTAGTACGTGTTATTATTAAAATTAAGTTTTTATTATCATTTCACATTATATATTTGTTAGTTTATATTAAACAAAATAGTAAAACATTCTACACATTATTAGTTGATGTTTTTTATGTTTTAATACAATTTCATTAAGCAAAAAAGATGTATTATCAATGAAGGACATTTAGCTTTTAAATCCTTTTTTATATAAAATTTAGTACTATCTAAATTAAATCATTATATAATATTAAATATATTTCACAATTTTTCTATTTGTACTGAAAATAGAAAAATCGTACCAAAAATATTAAAAAGTCTCCCCAAAAAATTTGATCATATTATTGTTGCCGTAGAGTAGTTAAAATTTAAAAGACTTGGCAAACATTTCCTTAACAAAACCCATGGGCTCAAGCCCATGTGGAAAGAAAGAAAATATTTGATTAACTTCTAGAATAAGTATTGAAAACAAAAATCAAACTATCAAAATATAACGAGGACAGGAGAATAGATAAAATTTATCTAAGAAGCATGAAAGCAATCACAAGAGGGAGAGACAAACGAAGAACCAATGAACCAAGAAGCTTTGAAAAATTTAACACCATCATCTTCTATAATCTCGACAGGAGCAAGCACAACACAAATGGTTGTTACTATAAATGTAAGAGATGCAACAAACCAAAACACTTTAAGAAAGATTGTTGTTTTAGAAAAAGGAGAAACCGAAGTACAAAGAAGAAGCAAACTTCATTGATTCATCAAAGCAAGTATTCTACTCCTGCTTAAAGACTAAAGAAAAGCTAGAAAGTATCTTCTAGTATGTAAATAGTGGGTGCTCAAACCATATGTCAAATAATAAGGAATCATTCATACAATTAGATGAGCCAATAAAATCACAACTTGTGCTAGGAGATCAGAAACCCCTGAAGATAGACATGAGAGGTGTAATCTCAGTGAAAAACATAAAAGAGGAAATCAATTAAGCTTGTGAAGTTATTGAATATATGCCCAACTTTGCACAAAATCTACTAAGTGCCGGAGAATTGATGGAGAAGGGATACTCAGTCACATTTGATAATAACTAGTGCAATGTTGTAGAAAAGAAGACAAGACAATGCATAGCATTTGTGATGCAGGACGAATCTATAGGCGGCGGGTAAACCACGACCTAACCCTACATGCTATGCAAGTCCGACGGTTAAGCAGCAAATAAATAATAAATTTAAACATCCCACGCGCCACTAATTCATGGCAAGGCAAAATATTTTATTAAGATGAAACAAGCTTAGGCTTCCCTCCGCGTGGAGGGTCAAAGCAAGAGCGCGCGGTGAATAATTCCTTCGTGCAGTTAGAGATTTATCCGAGCACAAATAACTAGAATAAAATGAACATCCAAACAAGCATAAGATTGCCACAATGCAACAATGTTTTAACACCTTCAACCAATACAAAAACACAGCACAAAATCTGAAAATAAATTAGGACTGCAGCAATTTGTAAACAAATCTGAGCTTTGGAGAAGTGAGGAGGTTTTCCGGGCGGTGGATGACTAGATCAGGTAAGGGAAAGGTGGCTCCACGGAAGGGGGGTGTATTGGCTACGAGTATGGAAGGTTAGGGGCTGAACAGGGGGTGCGGGGCTGGATCTGGATTGTCCCGTCCAGATCTGGGCGGATCTGAAGATGTGGGGCTGTAGGAGGGTGGATCCACGTGGGGGAGGTGGCTGGAGGTTGAGGGCAGCAGGGTGAACAGGGGGCGGACAGGGCTGGCGCTGTAGAGGAGGCGGGATGGCTGGAGGGGGCTGATGGTGGCTATTGTTGGGAGGGCTGTCGGCAGGGTTGCTGGTAGGGTTGGCGGCGTGCTGCTGTTGGGAGGACAGGGAGGGTGGCGGAAGGTGGCTGTAGGGGTTGGCGGTTGGAGTTTGAGAGGGGGCTGGCGGTAGGGGGGCTGGAAGGGGCGGCTGCAATGGGGCAGGGAGGGGGCTGGCGCTGCAAGGAAGCAGGGAGGGGGCTGGCGCTGCAGGGACAGCAGGGAGGGTGGCTGGCGGCTGCAGGAAAAACAGGTGGGGTGGCTGTTTTGGTGGGGGAAGAGGAGAGCAAGGAGAAGATGAGATAACTTACCCAAGGAGTCGTCACCAAGGGGGCTCCACGGAGTCGGCACCGCGGAGGAGATCACCGGAATGAAGGAAGAAGAGTCCTCCACACATTCAGCAATAAAATTACAGCAGCCCTAAGGTTCTATTTATAAGAAAACATGATTAGGGCACCCGGAATCACCGACTATGATTGACCGTTGGTTTCGGGGCCAAAACTACATGAAATAATAACCGAAAAATACAAAGCTATATATGAAATTGACTCGCAACACGAATCCGAACGCATCAACGGAGTCGGATCGTCGATTCGGGCACGTCCTATATGGTAAGTCGCCAAATCAGCCCCGAATGAGCCCAAAACTCGTCCTCGCCTATGCTCCGCATCAATCTCCCCGGCTTGAAAGAATTCATCTCCCGATGAATAGGGTCAGAATTCTCTCACCGCATGCCAGGTAAAACTCGAAGAGGCCCGCCAGAGGTCGTCCAAGTGTCGACGCTGAAAGGTGGCCTCGCTAATCAACTCCTCCGGACTGAAAAATTTCCATCCCCGATGAGTGGAGACGGACGTATTGAAGTCGAAGTCCGGGGGCGAATCGATCAAGCTCATCTCTCAACACACTTGTAGAAGGATCCGGTGGGATCTGAGGTGCCAATGGTGAAGCCGTTGGGGACAACATCCCGAATAAGTAAAGGTCAGAGGGGGCTGAGAGCGGGGCAATGAATGTGGTGTCAATGGCTCAGGGATAGACTGGGTGGTGGGTGGTAAAAACTGTGGTAAAGGCTCAGGAGGTCCGCCAAGATGTGGACCCGAATACTCGTGAGGTGCAAAGGATGGCGTCAGGTTCTCAACATTGAACATAGTATGGGTACCCATGCTCGCGGGGATGTCCAACTCATAAGCATTTGCCCCGATGCGTCTCAGGATTGAGTAGGGACCCATTCGCCTAACACACAAGCTTTTAGCAAGCCTCGCACGGAGCCTCACAACGCAGATTCTCACCTTCACATGCTCGCCTTCATGAAGTACCTGCACTTGCCAATGAACATCCGCATGTGATTTACAATATTTATTACCAATATGGATTATTCGTCGGACCGACTCATGACATACATGCAAACGATGAACAGACAACACAACAGACTTATGCAAATGATGAAGAAACGACTCAACATACTCATGCAAATGATGCAAATGAAACATGACCGACACTACATGTTTTTTGTGAGAAAATCTAACAATGACCTGCAAATCTATCAAAGGAGTTGGCCTATCAGGAGGCTCTCTCGGGGGAGTGTAGAAAAACTCATCCCATGTACGACGATTGTTCAGATGATCGTGTGTAACATCTACATTCAAGGGCGAGCTCATGAAGAGCAACACGTCTCTCAGGGAGCGTAACGCATCTGGGGGCTCACCAGGAGGTGTATAAGAAAAGTCATCTCGAATTCGACGACTGCCTAAGTGAAAATCGGGTGCATCGACTAGAAAACGTGGCGCTATAGTGTGGTGAGTGTTCCCGACAAGAAAGAACTCATCAGGTGGGTCAGTGGGTGGTGTGTCCCAAAACTCATCACGAATGTGATGTGTCATAAAGTAGGTCCTCAAAATATGAGTAGGCTCTAGTGTGCTCAAGGTAGGTCCTACATACGTCTTACCCCACTCACGAACCATCCTCTGGGGCAAGGCCAGAGATGATAGGGGAGGAGACGTCAATAACTCGAAACTCGTAAACAAGCGCCTCACTTGAATCTCATGTTCACCAGGATGTGGTGGATCATCAGGATTCTCAACTAGGGGCTCGTCATGGGACTCGTCACTAGGTTCAAGGTCCTCCAGATGAGTACCTACAAAAGGGGTAGTGTCCCCGTGAATGGATGACATGGCCACTACGAGATCAACACTAGGCTCTGGGCTCTTGGTCGCGATGTGACTCAGGGACATGATAATGAGAGAGCGACATAGACCTAGACTCAAGAATGGATCCGTATGTGCGGTGTCAGGAAGTGAGTCTGTGGTTTGGGTGCTAACTAACCCGGTGGACGGCAGAGGAAGAGGTGTGGGTGAGGGACACAACACTACAGACTCAATAGGCCGCTCAGGGTCGCTCACAGTCGGGGTCACAAAAGACGGGTCAAAAACAAGAGATAAGTCACTCACTGGGCTAAGCTCCTCAATGGGGTGAGAGCAATCCGTATCAGGTATCACTTCTGCCATGTCTGACGGAACAATGGTAGGCAAAGTGGTGTCCTCGGTGTGGGAGGAGCTTGTACTGCGGAGGTCAAAGTGAGGATCCAACCGACCAGCTCTTGCGGACCTCAAAGACTGTTCGTAATGAAGGGCAAGATGATACGCCTGCTCGAGGGACTTCGAGCTATGGTAAACCACCTCAGTACGAATGTTTGATCGAAGGCCAGACCGAAATCTACAAGAGGTCATGGCTGGGTCCTCTCGGATATCGCTCCTCACAATTAACTCATCAAAGCGATCCATGTACTCAACGACGGACATGGATCCTTGCTGAAGGGAAAATAATTGGTCGAGCAAGCGACTCCGATACGACGAAGGCAGATACCTCTGACACAATGTACGCTTCATGTCCACCCAACTAGTGATACGACGAAGATGGTCTCGCTCGCGGGTCCTCTCAACGCTAGCCCAATGTGCCTTTGCCTGATCTAAAAGTCTAAGTTTCGCAAACTTGACGCGACGCTCACCGAATACCTCAAAATGGTCAAGATAATACTCCATGTCCACGAGCCAATAACTGAAAGACTCGGGACTCGATGAGCCGTCAAAGGAAGGGGCAGCAGTACGAAATTGACTCTCAAGATCTCTCTCGGAACGACGATCCTCATAATCATCATCCCTAAGGTAACCGAGTCGTGTCGAAGGATCAACACGATCCGCTCGCATGTACGGATAAGAACGACGGCAATCATCATACTGATCGTCTCTAGCATAGTGGGGTCGTGTCGGTGGGTCAACATGATCTCTGGAAGTGGTGTACTGCGATCGAGAATAATCGTCGTAGTAATGTGAAGATCTCCCTGACGGGGCTCTGTGAGAGCGGGTGCTAGTGGACTCGAGACCTCCAAAGTGAGGGGAGGAATAATCGTGACACCTAGACATAATGAAAAACCTATAGACTCTACGACTGCGTATCGAAAAGTGCATGCAACCTAGCTTTGATACCAATTGATGCAGGACGAATCTATAGGCGGCGGGTAAACCACGACCTAACCCTACATGCTATGCAAGTACGACGGTTAAGCAACAATTAGATAATAAATTTAAACATCCCACGCGCCACTAATTCACGGCAAGGCAAAATATTTTATTAAGATGAAACAAGCTTAGGCTTCCCTCCGCGTGGAGGGCCAAAGCAAGAGCGCGCGGCGAATAATTCCTTCCTGCAGTTAGAGATTTATCCGGGCACAAATAACTAGAATAAAATGAACATCCAAACAAGCATAAGATTGCCACAATGCAACAATGTTTTAACACCTTCAACCAATACAAAAACACAGCACAAAATCTGAAAATAAATTAGGACTGCAGCAATTTGTAAACAAATCTGAACTTTGGAGAAGAGAGGAGGTTTTCCGGGCGGTGGATGACTAGATCAGGTAAGGGAAAGGTGGCTCCACGGAAAGGGGGTGTATTGGCTACGAGTATGGAAGTTTAGGGGCTGAACAGGGGGTGCGGGGCTGGATCTGGATTGTCCCGTCCAGATCTGGGCGGATCTGAAGATGTGGGGCTGTAGGAGGGTGGATCCACGTGGGGGAGGTGGCTGGAGGTTGAGGGCAGCAGGGTGAACAGGGGCGGACAGGGCTGGCGCTGTAGAGGAGCCGGGATGGCTGGAGGGGGCTAATGGTGGCTGTTGTTGGGAGGGCTGTCGGCAGGGTTGCTGGTAGGGTTGGCGGCGTGCTGCTGTTTGAGAGGGGGCTGGCGGCTGGAGTTTGAGAGGGGGCTGGCGGTAGGGGGGCTGGAAGGGGCGGCTGTAATGGAGCAGGGAGGGGGCTGGCGCTGCAAGGAAGCAGGGAGGGGGCTGGCGCTGCAGGGACAGCAGGGAGGGTGGCTGGCGGCTGCAGGAAAAACAGGTAGGGTGGCTGTTTTGGTGGGGGAGGAGGAGAGCAAGGAGAAGATGAGATAACTTACCAAAGGAGTCGTCACCAAGGGGGCTCCACGGAGTCGGCACTGCAGAGGAGATCACCGGAATGAAGGAAGAAGAGTCCTCCACACATTCAGCAATAAAATTACATCAGCCCTAAGGTTCTATTTATAAGAAAACATGATTAGGGCACCCGGAATCAACGACTATGATTGGCCGTTGGTTTCGGGGCCAAAACTACATGAAATAATAACCGAAAAATATAAAGCTATATATGAAATTGACTCGCAACACGAATCCGAACGCATCAACGGAGTCGGATCATCGATTCGGGCACGCCCTATATGGTAAGTCGCCAAATCAGCCCCGAATGAGCCCAAAGCTCGTCCTCGCCTATGCTCCGCATCAATTTGTGCTAACGAAAAAGAATAGAGTATTTCTCTTACAATTAAACGCAAAGAATGAAACAACAAATGTTTTCAAAACCACTTCCGACTCAAATCCCATGCCACCAAAGATATGGTCACCTGGAGAGCAAAGAAGTCACTTGAACTGATTCGTGCAGATATATGGGCCCTGCATCAACTCAAGTTTGCTCAGGTATGAAGTATTTCCTACTTTATAGATGATTATTCAAGAATGATTTGGGTGTACTTCTTAAATCAAAATCGGAGGCATTTGAAAGATTCATATATTTTTTAAAGTTGAAGTAAAAAAACAGTCCGACCACCTCATAAAAATATAAGAACTGATAAAGAGAGAGAGTTCATAGGAGAAGAGTTCTTTGCCACTGTAAAAAAACATGGGTTTAAGAGAGAACTGAGTACCAATAAAACACCACAACAGAATGGAGTGGTGGGGAAGAAAAAGTAAAACTATTTTAGAAGTGGCAAGGACCGTGCTACAGAGTAAACCACTTCCAAAGGAGTGCTGGCAGAAGCTGTTAACACAACTGTTTATCTATAAATCAAATCACCCACCAAAGCCTGCAAGAGTCAATATCATATGAAATATGGTATAACAGGAAGCCTCACATTAGCCATATGAAAATATTTGGCAACTTAACATACATGCACGTACCAAGAGAAGATAGAAGAAAGATAGATGAGAAGGCAGAAAAATGCATATTAACTGGGTACAGTAAAGCCTCTAAAGCCTAAAGGCATTCAATCCAGAGACAGAAAAATTGGTCTCTAGAGATATCATCACTGGTGAAAATATTTTGTGGAGCAGGGATCGGGATCCTGCTTTGTCAGAGTCATTGGAGGTTGCAGAAGATCCAATCGACTACTCTTACCCTGGATTTCCAGTCCAAGGCCTGATACACAAGATCTCATTCATCTGATTCAGAAGACTCATATGATTCATCATCTCCCATAAAATATCGGTCCCTAAGAGTAGTTTATCAACACTGTGGCATGGTACTCATAGTGTAGGAACCAGAAAGCTTCAGGGAAGCTATAAAAATTAAAAAGGGACAGTTGTGTTTAGCCAATAAATGATGAAATGCAATGATAGAAAAAATGAAACATGGGAACTGGTAAAGTGACCAGAGAACAAGGAAGTAATCGGCCTCAAATGGGTCTATAAGACCAAGTATAATGATGAAGAAGGATATATAGTGTACAACTCGCATTCGGCGAGTAGACTCCCATGTGCTCCGCGAGTAAGCCCACCGCGTTCGACAAGTAGATCCAATAACGATCTTACTCGCCCAGGGTAGGGTGAGGCGAGTACGCCCCTCCATTGATCTTCTCGACGCCATTGCTCTTCTCAACGGCATGGCTCTTCTCGATGACATGATGCCTCTGTTGGATTTAAGAACACAGTGGGGAAGATAGACGGTACTATCAAGCTTTATTTCTCACAAACAGTGACTTACAACCACACACAAATCTCAGCACTACACACAACTTGCTGAGATAGCAAAAACTGAAAAGATACAAGAAGTCCCCCTTACTCTAGCATACACACACGGGTTTATATTTATACCCCCTACAACAAGCCACTTGCAAACATAAACAAAGAAGCAACAAGATAAGAAGGCCCACCACAGGTATGGCCCAGACACACTTAAGATAAAATACAGCTGACAAGATTACATTATTCCTGCAGGTGCGCATCCAGATGAAGTGGCGCTGCTGTCTGATCTTCAACTGATTTTGATGATCTTCCTGGATCTTCAGCAGGTTCTTTGTTTTCTGAAGGAGATGTGCTGGATGGAGTATGCTCCAACACCCCCCCCCCCCCCCCCCCCCCCAATAGTCCAGGCAACACGAGATTTTCATCTTCTTCCTTAACGCTTGAAAATTTGATGCTGAAAGGGGTTTTGTGAGAACATCAGCGATTTGGTCTTCAGATTTGCAATATCTGGGCTCTATTTCCCTGTTAGTCACAAGATCCCGGATGAAATGAAGTTTGATTTCCAGGTGTTTGGTTCTATTGTGAAATACGGGGTTTTTGGCGAGGGCAATCGCTGAGGTATTGTCAACTTGAATTAGAATAGGGCTTTGTTCTTCCCCCAGCATCTCAGCAATTAACTGTTTTAGCCAAACAGCTTCCCTGACCGCCTCGCTTAGGGCTGTGTATTCAGCTTCAGTCGAGGAAAGCGCTATGGTTTTCTGCTTTCTGGTGCACCAGGATACGGGATTGGGACCAATGTAGAATAAGAATCCTGTAGTGCTCCTCCTGTCGTCGGAACACCCAGCCCAGTCGCTGTCAGTGTAGCCAGTGAGACTTCTTTCTCTTCCCTTCTCATACCTGAGCCCTAAAGTTCGTGTGCCATTTATGTACCTCAGAATTCTCTTGGCAGCTGTCATATGCTTGATGCTAGGTGATTGCATGAATCGGGAAAATGATGCTTACAGCATGCTCTATGTCAGGTCTTGTGTTTGTCAAATACATTAGTGAACCAACTAGACTTCTGTACTGTTCTGGTGATGTTTTTTCCTCTCCATCTTCCTTCACTAACTTCTCTCTAGTGATCGCAGGTTTGGAGTTTTCCATACCAAATTTGATTAACACGTCCTCGGCATATTTGCATTGTGAAATGTAGGTGATATTGGGCAATTGCATAATTTGTAGCCCGAGGAAGTACCTTGTGAGACCAAGATCAGTCATCTCAATTTGGAGTGAATGTACTTCGAAAGTTGTGTATGCTGTCCATGTTAGATCCAATGATAAGGAGGTCGTTCCACATATATGCACACAATGAGCACATCTTCATTTTCTTCACGCTTTACATACATTAGGCTCACTAACAGTCTTGGTGAAGCCATTCTCAAGAAGATTGGTTGTCAATTTTTGTGTTCCAGGCTCGGGGGGCCTGTTTTAACCCATATAATGCCTTATGCAACCTTAGCACCTTGTCTTCCTTGCCCTTAATCTCATATCCAGGTGGCCTGTTTTATATATATTTCTTCATTGATTTCCCCATTCAGGAAAGCTGACATAACATCCATTTGAAATATTGGGAATTATTATAGAGTTGCTATAGCAAGAAGGACTCTGATTGACTCAAATCTGGCTACAGGAGAGAATGTTTCAAAGTAGTCTATTCCTTCCTTTTGGGCATAGCCTTTGGCTACAAGTCTAGCCTTACTTTTGGATTTTTCCCTCTTCATTGTACTTTACTTTGTATAGCCACTTGAGTCCTATGGCTGATTTTGTTGGGGCGCAGGTCAGAACAACTCCCAGGTGTGATTCTTTTCAATCATGTGGAGTTCTTTGTCCATAGCTTGGACCCAATTGGGATCGAGCAGTGGCTTCTAGAATGCTTGCAGGTTCCTTGACACAATAAAGCAATTTGGCATTGGTTATAGATATCAGTTAGAGATCGATACCTGAGAGGTGATGAAGGAAACGATGAGTCTGAGGTATTCTCTGTACTTTTCTTCTGATCTGGAAGGACTTCTACTTCCATTGTCTGTAGCCGGAGTGGAGGGTTGGAGATTTTCCTGAGGTAACTTCAGTTGAGTCTTCAGTAACCGCCGGTAAGAACGTCTGATCCTAAACCTCATCCCAAATCCAGTTCTTTTCCTCGTCAACTATCACATTTTTGGTAATGATGAACTGCTTTGTAGAGGGATTGTATACTCGATAAGCTTGGGAGGAGTCACTATAACCGAGTAGAATTCCTTTTATACCATTTTCAGATAGTTTTGTTCTCTGCTCTGTCGATGCGTCCAGACTGTATGCTATGCTCCCAAACGTTTCTGAATGTGATACATCAGGTTTGTTTTCCTGACCAGGCCTCATAAGGAGTAGTATTGACCAAGGCACGACATGGGGACCTGTTTAGAATGTATACTGCAGTATTCACTGCTTCCCCCCAATATTGCTTGGGAAGTTTTGAATTCAACAACAACATGCACCTTGCCATTTCTACTATGGTCCTATTTCTTCTTTCAGCAGTTGCATTCTGCTCAGGGGTACCAGTGACTGTGAATTCATGCTTATCCCATGTTCTTGACATAGTGAGGTAAACTCATTACCAGTGAATTCACCCCCCTTATCCGTTCTTAGAGTTTTTATTTCCTGTTGACTTCATTTTCAACTTGAGCTTTAAACACTTTAAACTTAGAGTAGGACATTGGACTTGTTTTCAATAATGTAGACCCACATCATCCTTGTAAAGTCATCCACAATTAGAAGATAATAGTGTTTACCTGAGATAGAGGAAGTTCTAGATGGCCCCCATGTGTCAGCATACACTAGTTTCAAGAGGTTGAGATGTTTTTCTGGACGTGATCTGAGGATGAGGAAGCTTGTGAATTTTGCTTACAGCACATTCATGGCAAACTCCACCTTGATCTTGAATGATTGGAAGACCCCTCACCAGATTCTTGTGTTGAAGCTTTTTCAGGTCACTCAAGTTGAGATGGCCAAACCTGTTGTGCCAGGTGATTGTCACAGACTGGGCTTTGGACATCATGCTTCTTTCTTCATAGGGTAATGTAAGGGGGAAAACTTGGTTGGGAGACATGGAGATTTTAGCTATTATTTGAGATGTAGACTTATCTATGATGACACAATTGGGATCATCAAATATAAGCTTATAACCCTTTTTTAATAGCTGCCCCACACTTAGCAGATTTTGAGTCAGATCAGGGACATATTGCACATCTGATATATGTTTATAATGTCCAGATTTTGATCTCACTGCTATGGTACCTTTGCCACTAATAGTCTTGGTAGATCCATCTCCTAGGATCACTTGAGATTTGATGGATTCATCAAGATGAATGAAAGCATGCTTATTGTTAGACATGTGATTCGAGCACCTGCTGTCGAGATACCACACATTATCCATAGTCGAACCATTGGAGTTACTGGTGTATAAGACAAAATCTTCATCACCATCCTGTTCACTGAATTTTGCTTCCTCTATTTGCTGAGTGTTATCCTGTTGTTTGAACGGACAATCCTTAGCAAAGTGGGTCGGCTTGGTTGCATCTTTTACACTTATAGAAGCAGTCAAAGGCATCGTGGTTATTGCGTCTGCAAAGAATGCAGTGCAGAGAGGGGCGTTGATGAAGCCCTGAAGTTTGTCTGATTTCTTATTAAACTCATAGGGCTTGTTACCTGATTGGATTGACATTTTGCTTGGAATGCTTGCTCGAGATTTTGGTGTTCAAACCTCTTCATTCTTTCTTCATGGGCTTGAAGTGAACCCATAAGATCATTCATGGTAAGGGTGCTGACATCCTTAGCTTCTTCTATGGCAGTTACAACAAAAGCATATTTGCGGGTGAGAGTCTTGAGTATTTTCAGAATGACTTTCTTCTCTTCTACATTATCTCCATAGCTCTTTATCTGATTAATAAGAGCAGTGATTCTGGTGAAGTAGGACTGGGTGTTGTCTTCTTCTTTCATACTTAAAGTGTCAAATTCCTGCCACAGGTTTTGCAACTTAAATGAGATAACTTTTGTAGAACCTTGATAATCATTCTTGAGGATGTCCCATGCTTCCTTGGCTGTGGTGGCACCCATAATCCGTGGGAAGATGCTTCTTCCCTATCCCTTGTTGGATATGGAGAAGAGCCTTTGCATCCCTTTTCAGATTCTCTGAGTACTCCTTGCGCTGAGCATCATCCCAAGTGCTTACAGGGTTCTCAATAGTTGACTTTGTATATCCATTTTGAATCAGGTTCCACAGATCTTGCGATAGGAAAAGGGTGCGCATTTGGACATGCCAAAAATCATATGCCTCCTCTTCAAATATAGGCACCCCACTTGGTGAATACAGGAACGTTTTGACTAGTGTTGCTAGAGGAAGCCATGTGAAGAGAAGAGAGGGGAAGAAACATGCACAGAGAGAAACGAACAGAAGATGCAGAAAACCAAACTCCTCAGATTTCTGATGGCTGATGGCAAACTAGCACCAACCTGGCTCTGATACCATGTTGGATTTAAGAACACAGTGGGGAAGATAGACGGTACTATCAAGCTTTATTTCTCACAAACAGTGACTTACAACCACACACAAATCTCAGCACTACACACAACTTGCTGAGATAGCAAAAACTGAAAAGATACAAGAAGTCCCCCTTACTCTAGCATACACACACGGGTTTATATTTATACCCCCTACAACAAGCCACTTGCAAACATAAACAACGAAGCACAACAAGATAAGAAGGCCCACCACAGGTATGGCCCAGGACACACGTAAGATAAAATACAGCTGACAGATTACATTATTCCTGCAGGTGCGCATCCAGATGAAGTGGCGCTGCTGTCTGATCTTCAACTGGTTTTGATGATCTTCCTGGATCTTCAGCAGGTTCTTTGTTTTCTGAAGGAGATGTGCTGGATGGAGTATGCTCCAACAACCTCTCTCGACGTTATGAGTATGATTTGTCTAGGCGATATGAACAGCCTGTCTCGACGAGAAAATCCCTCTCGCCCAGGGCGAGGCGAGTCTGGACCTGGCCTCAAGCGAGCTTGCCTCAGGAGAATTCGCCCTCGGCGAGTAGGATTTGACCTAGTCGCCTCAGCCGCACTCGCTCAAGGAGGGAGCGAGGCGAGTCCGGGTCAACCCGGCTCATCAGTCCTCCCTCACTAATTCCGCAGACCAGCATGGGATGCGATTGGTATTTACGAAAAGGCGCGAGGAGCTGTTCGGTCTGCATATAGTAATTTGGTTAAGGCGGAGGAAGCTACCCGCATGCCTTTTGGACTATTTTGCCCTCAGAAGAATTTGCCCTATAAATAGGACTCATTATGTCTCAGAATATAAATTATAAATAAATTTATGTTTATTTCAATTATGGATCATTTAATTAAAATCATATGTTTTTCTTATTAGAAATGCCGAGAGAAATCGACGTGGAGGAAAAAAAGCTGAACTTAAATATTTTTGCCGGTTCAAGTTGTTATAACATCCATTTTTGGATGTTACAACAAAGCTGGGCGGATTTCAAATTTAAAATCCAAATTTTGCGCCAAAATTTATTATGGAAGGATGCATCTCTTGGATGGAGGGCTGCTCGTTTTTAGGAAGGAAATAACCACCCAGCCAGAGATACAAAATTGGAGAGGGAGAAAGAGTTTTGGACAGGAGGAGAACTGGGTTGGCGAAAAAACCCTAGTGAAGAAGAAAGAGACCGCGACTGGATCTTCAACGGATTGTGCACATCTTTGAGTGGAATTTCCTACATCATTTGACTCTCTTAAGCATGTCTAGTAAGATCTTTCTATTTGGTTTCATCCCTCCACCATGAACTAATTTCATTGATCTTGTATGTTATGAGTACTTTGATTCGTTGTGATGTCTTGATTTAAATTTTCTTATGGATGTTGAAAAACTATCTTTATCGAATTTATGATTTTGTTCTTGGAAAGTTTGGCTTAAGTTCATCTTTAAAATTTGCTTGGCAAGATTAGAGAGAGGAGTCAGGCTAGATGATTGTTTTATATTGCGCGACAAGATTCGAGAGAGGAGTCGCATAAATATTTAACCAAAATTTCCGTTTTTTATACTGCACTGCGAGATTCGAGAGAGGAGCGGTTGAAAGTATATCATGAATTTCAATATAGCATAAAGGTAGAAAGAGATTTCATCTTTTGCTAGCAACATTGATTTGTGTACTTGATGTTATTCTTTATTGTTACCTAAGTTAGAGATAACTAGGGAAATAAGGGGGTAAACGGATTTCATAGATCGAGAGATCATATTTTCCACTTTCAAATCGTTGCATCATAGTCATTTCAACATTCATATTGAATCATCTTAAGAAGTCATTGCAATAATCAAAAGGAAATCAATATACAAGATTATTTCTCCAACTGATATTTCTCTAATTAAGTTGATAAGAGTAATCCTAAGTAAACATTATTTAGTTTTGTTGTTATTGTTAATTTTCATTATTAAAAACTCAATCTAATTATTCCGCCTGAATTTAAAGAAAAGGTAGAGCTAGTACTTGTGAGCACTAAATTAATCACTTCTCCGAGGGAACGATATTTTCTCACTTTATATTACTTGATTCGACATGTGCACTTGCGTTAAAAACGTAAATCTATTTGGTCGTATCATCAACATTTTGGGGTTAAGTCTCAGAAAGATTCCAGAGAAATCCAGAGAGACGTGTACATAAGAAGATGAAAGAGAATTCTAGAAATATTCATGTATCTTGTGCATACTAGAGATGTTATAGAATAATCTAGAATAGTAGGAGTCTAGAATCTTCTGTACTTTGGAGGGATACCTCTTTGAGGCTTATAAAAGGGGAAGACCTCCTCATTTGTACATCATCCAAGTTTTGGACAAGCAATAGAGTTCTTTGAGTTCTTTCACTTGTGAGCTTTCTCTTGAGTTGTTTTCCCACTCTTCTCTTCATCACCACCTAGTTCTTGCAGGAGAGACTGGCTTAGCTTGGCTACGCGGAGTGGCAAAGAGGAGCTAAGGTCGCACGGGAGCTTGTAAGGAGACAAGTCCGTGACAGTTGGTTTCAGAGACAGGTTCACTCAAGTTCGTGGTTGGTGGACAAGAAGAGTAGATGGCTGGTGAAATGGGCAACCAGGTGTGGAGGAGCGCGACAGGGAGGCTGTGCAACAAGCTGAAAAGAAGAAGCGAAGCCAAAGCAAATCTCGTGAGGAAGCACATTTGGATCTCGTGTTGGTGGATTGGGATAAGCGCATGACGACGATTGAACAGGACCACCTAGATGTTCGCGGAGAACTAGAGGCCGTCAAGCAAGTGATACCGGCTTGCGGAGAGCTGGAACTGTTAAAGGCCCAGTCCAAGCCTGCCTTGGTGCCAATACAGAGCTTACTCAAATGTGCGATTAACTTAAGGATGACTATGATGAGCGGATCGTCAAATTAGAGGAAGAACTGACCTTGTGCAAGAGGGGTCATTGCTAATGGAGGAAATGGGGCGGTTATGACAAACCCAATGATCGATGTGCCTAAGCCAAAACCCTTCTCGGGGAATAGGGATGCCAAGGAAGTTGAACACTTCCCTTATCAAATGGAGGTCTACTTTGAAAGATGCAATATTACGGATGAGGCATTGAATGTAAAAACTGCGAGCTACTATCTTTCAGATATTGCATCTCTTTGGTGGCAACGAAAGCTTGCAGATATCAAAAAGGATACATGCAACCTGGACACTTGGGAATAATTTAAGATTGAACTCAAGAGACACTTCTATCCCGAGAATGTGGCGAACGAGGCAAGGAAGAAATTGAAGGAACTCAAGCAAAATGGTTCAATCACAGAATATGTGAAAGAGTTCCAAACCTTGATGCTGATGTTACCAGGTATGTCCGAGGATGATCAACTTTTTAACTTCAAAGATGGTCTCCAAAATTGGGTGAAGCAAGAAGTGCATCGGAGGGATGCCAAGACGCTTGATGAAGCAATTGCGGCGGCCGAGGCGATGACGGAATTCCAAAGGCCAACGGATACTGCTACAAAGAATGGATACAAGAATGACCACACGAAAGGTGGGGAGAGAAGGGTCAGGGTCACGGAGACCACCTAGGGGAGATCGAAACCCTAACTATGAAAAGGAACGAATGGGGAAGTCAAGAGATTTATGCCAAAAGGAGGATGCTACCTATGCAAGGGACCACATATGATGAGCAAAATGCTCAAAGCTTGGTTCAATCACATTATTACAAGAGAAGGATGCAAGCGAATCCGAGAATGAAGAAGGTACAAACAAAATCTGTTCTTTGCAACTTCTAAACGCTTTGAATGTGAAACCAGCGAAGAAGGTAGCTAGTAAGAGGTTGATGTACGTTGAGGCCATGATCAACAATATGTCTATCAAAGCACTGGTGGACACGGGAGCAACACATAACTTCATGACGGAGGAAGATGCTCGAAGGCTTGGCCTTCAAGTGCAAAGAGCGATGGATGGCTCAAGACTGTAAACGGAACGGCAAGACCGATATCAGGAGTGGCTCGTGGCGTGGAGCTTCGTCTGGGAACATGGAGAGGACATGTGAACTTCCTCGGTCGCAAGGTGGTGTTGGGCATGGACTTCTTTGACACGGTAAGTGCAATTGTCATGCCAACTTGTCGCTCGGTGTGCATCATGGAGAAAGGTGCAACGTGCATGGTCCCCATGGTGGAAGGGTCACCAATCAATGGGGCAAGATAGTTATCGGCTATGCAAATAGCTAAGGGTGTAAAGAAAGTTGAGCATACTTTCTTAGCGACTTTTGAAGGAGGAAACCGATGGGATCGAGGAGGTGCCTCCACTTGTTACACAAGTTCTTGAAGAGAACAAGGATGTTATGTCTGCGGAGCTACCAAGAAGGTTGCCTCCCCGCAGGGAAGTAGACCATAAGATCGAGTTGGAGATTGGAGCAAAGCCACAGACAAAGGCCCCATATCGGATGGCTCCACCCGAGCTCGAGGAATTGAGGAAGCAATTACAAGAGCTGCTTGAAGCTGGGATGATCAGACCGCCAAAGGCACCATTTGGCGCACCGGTACTATTTCAAAAGAAGAAGGATGGAACCTTGCGGTTGTGCACTGATTACCGAGCACTAAACAAGGTAACTATCAAGAACAAATATCCCGTACCGTTGATTGCTGATTTGTTGATCGACTTGGAAGTGCAAGGATATACACAAAGATGGATCTGCAAAAAGGCTTTCACCAAGTACGGATCGCTGAAGGAGATGAACCAAAGACTACATGTGTAACAAGATATGGATCATTCGAGTGGTTGGTGATGTCATTCGGTCTAACCAACGCACCCGCAACCTTTTGCACATTAATGAATCAAATATTTCAACCCTACTTGGACAACTTTGTTGTAGTGTGCTATAGTAACACAATGGAGGAACATGTACACCATCTTCGCCTGGTGTTCTAAGTGCTACGGGAGAATGAGTTATATGTAAGAGATCAAAGTGCTCCTTTGGCCAAGAGGAGGTGCATTTCCTTGGGCATGTCATTGGGCATGGACAACTAAATATGGACATGGAGAAGGTGCGAGCAATCATCGAATGGGAGCCACTAACGAAGGTGACGGAGCTGCGGTCCTTCCTTGGCTCGGTGAACTACTATATGCGGTTCATCATGGATACTCTAAGAGGGCGGTGTCACTTACAGACCTGCTCAGAAGGAGAAGTATGGGTGTGGACGGAGGAATGCCAACGTGCTTTTGAAGATTTGAAGAAGGCGGTGAGCACGGAACCAGTGCTTGCACTCCCCGATTTTTCAAAGAAGTTTGAGTTGCACACTGATGCTTCAGATTTTGCGATCGGAGGAGTGTTAATGCAAGAAAGATACCTGATTGCCTTGAGAGCCGCAAGTTAAATGAGGCGGAGCGGCGCTACACTATGCAAGAGAAGGAGATGACGGCCAATCGGCCATCATACATTGCTTGCAAGTATGGAGGCATTACTTGCTTGGAGCACAGTTCATGATCAAGACCGACAATGTGGCGACTACGTACTTTCAACTAAAAAAAAATGTCGGCCAAGCAAGCAAGGTGGCAGGACTTTTTGGCGGAATTGACTGTCCTGGAACAACCCGGGCAAAGCCAATGTTGTGGCAGATGCACTTAGCCGCAAGGCAGAGCTAGCGGCAATCTCGACGGTCAAGAGCGACCTGTTGGAGCAAGTGAGGAGTGGGTTTGGAGGAAGACCCACTGGCTAAGCAACTCATGCAACTAGCCAAAGAAGGTCGGGCAAAGAGATTTTGGTTAGAAGACGGATTGCTCTACACCAGGGGGAGAAGGATGTACATCCCAAAGTGGGGAAACCTGTATAGGGACTTGATCAAGGAGCGTCATGATACCAAGTGGGCTGGACATCCAGGGCAAAAGCGCACTTTAGCTTTGATGGAGGATTCCTACTACTGGCCACAGATGAGGGAAAGCATTGAGCTGTACGTGAAGACATGTCTTGTTTGTCAACAGGACAAAGTGGAGAACAAGCAACCGGCGGGACTCTTGGAGCCATTACCCGTGCCAGAGTATCCATGGGAGATGGTGACGCTTGACTACATCAACGCATTAGCTAAGTCTGAAGGTTGTGGATCTATCTTGGTGGTGGTAGATCGTTTTTCTAAGTATGGAACCTTCATACCAAGTGTAAAGGATACAACCGCGGTGGAGACAACCCGACTATTCTTCAAACATGTGGTGAAGTGTTGAGGATTGTTAAAGAACATCGTGACGCGATCGAGATCCTCGCTTCACATGGAAGCTATGGACAGAGCTTTTCAAGTTGCTTGGATCAAAGTTGAACTTCTCCACCAGCTTTCACCCTCAGACGGATAGGCAGACCGAGAGGGTAAATGCACTATTGGAGTGCTATTTGCGGCACATTGTGAGTGCAAATCAAAGGATTGGGCGAAGCTTATAGACGTGGCGCAATTCTCCTACAACCTGCAGCGGAGTGAGTCTACGGGTCGGAGTCCATTCGAGCTTGCTACAGGGAGACAACCCCTCACACCGACACACGCTGGCAACCACGACAGAAGATGGAAGGAGCCCAGGTGCTTGGAAGATGGCTAAGTCATTGGAGGAACATGCTGACTTAGCTAGATCATGCTTAGAGAAGGCCCACAGGAGGATGAAGTGGGCCGATGCAAAACGACGACCGATGGAATGCTCAGTGGGAGACAAAGTAATGGTGAAACTCTTACCCCAACAGTTTAAGGCCTTGCGTAGTGTACACAAAGGCTTGGTGCGGAGATATGAAGGACCATTTCCGGTTGTGGCCAAGGTGGGTAAGGATTCCTATCGTCCTGACTTACCTAGCTCTTTGAAGATACATCCGGTGTTTCATGTGAGTATGCTCAAGCCATATATAGGGATAATGAAGATCTTCAAAGAGGAGAATCTCAAAGAGCACCTCCCGTGGTGACTAAGTCGTTTGATAAAGCTATAGACGAGGTGCTCACAAAAAGAGTGGTTCGAAGGAGAGGTGTGCCACCATGCACACAATATTTGATCAAATGGAATGGATTGCTAGAATCTGAGACTACATTGGAGACATTGGAAGACTTGTGGCAGTTCAAGGACACCATAGGCAGTACGAGGCGATGAGGACATCACCAGGCTAGGTGGGGGAGGATGTCACGGATCAACATTTTGTGGTTAAGTCCCAGGAAGATTCCAGAGAAATCCAGAGACGTGCACATAAGAAGATGGTAGAGAATTCTAGAATATTCTTGTATCTTGTACATACTAGAGATGTATAGAATAATCTAGAATAGTAGGAGTCTAAAATCTTCAGTACTTTGGAGGGAAACCTCTTTATAAATGGGGAAGGCCTCCTCATTTGTACATCATCCAAATTTTGGACAAGCAATAGAGTTATTTGAGTTCTTTCACTTGTGAGCTTTCTCTTGAGTTGTTTTCTCACTCTTCTCTTCATCACCACCTAGTTCTTGCAGGAGAGGCTGACTTAGCTTGGCTACGCGGAGTGGCAAGGAGGAGCTAAGGCCGCACGGGAGCTTGTAAGGAGACAAGTTCGTGACACTGAGCTTTCTTCCTTACATCCTTGTGCTGCCTGAGGCAGACTCAACCTTTGTTTTTTTGGAGGGGAAACCAAGTAGGATTTCTGGTTAGCGGCGGGACTTCCTCGCTGCAGCCAGTGGGCCCATTCTTAGGCAACTACCTACCACTCGGTGAGGGCCAGTTCTCAGCTCGAAATACTTAGACCTAGGGATCTGACGAAGAGAGAAGTAACTCAAGCTACTCCCCAAGTCTCGAACATAGTTGGATCGGTATCCTGGTTCCAACATATAACGTATAAAAATATAAAGCTAGCATGGTGACAAAAAATATTTACAAAAATTAGGTATTGACTACAATGAGATCTTTGCACAAGTAGCCAGAGTGGAGACAGTACGTGCACCGCTCACAATTGTTACATAGAAGAGATTATTAGTACATAAATTAGACATAAAGTCGGCTCACAATTGTTACGTAGAAGAGATTATTAGTACATAAGTTAGACATAAAATCGGCATTTCTCAATGGAGAAATAAATGAAGAAGTTTATATAAAGCAATCAAAGGGATATGTAGTAGCAGTTAGAAAAAGAGAAGGTATACCAGACTACTTAAAAAAGCAAGAGCTAGCCAAGGTCAATACAACAACAACAACAACAACAACAGAACCCATATAGTCCCCATCATTGGGGTATGAGCGGGGGAAGATTGGAAACAGACCTAACCTTTGGCACTATGCACAAAGTGGCTTCTCTCAGAGGAGAAAGACCTAACCTTTGACAATAAATGCACAAAGTGGCTGCTCACAGAGTACCACTGAAATAGTGGCCCCCTATACCATCGCGTTTGCTGCGGAATCATGCCCTCAAAATCAAAGCCAAAGACATCAGAGAGGGCAGACCCAAGAATCCATTTTGATTTATGTGCACATAACCATGCTTCCTTCATTCAGCATCCAGAGCATTGGTGAAGCACAAAAAGCTAGCCAAGGTCAATAAAAATAAAAAATAAAAACTTGGAAAAAAGTGACGAATTTGTTGTATAACCGCAATATTATTGTAGGCACAAAAATAAAATAAAAAATTTATTTTATTTTTGAGCCTATAATAATATTTCCGGTTATACAATCAGAAGTAGGCCCCCCTGGAACTATAAAATGGATAGTTATTTCTCTGCAAATCAGTTTGTTAAAAGCGCAAATGAGCAATCATGCACCTGAAGAAATTTGGAGAAAAGGATTTCCTGATAATCTGTCAAATACCTAGGCTTCGTTTGGCGACTTATTTGCTCCGGTGAGTTTGGTCAAAAACACCATTATCATAGAATGTATGTTTGGCAAGACAAAGGTTATGACGGCTATGAAGAAAATAAACTAGTTTTGAGCATAAAATGCATGAATTTTTTAGGTGAGGTTGGGCGTTCACAAATGACGGTCCATGACCACGGCGTTCACGACCGCCGCCACCGCGTCAAGCGAAGCCCTAATCGGCTAATCTTCATAGGATCAAACTTTAAAATCATAGAATAATTCAAGAATTCTATGAAACAAGAGCATGAGATAACAAATTTGGGATTAATGAGGTTTTTCCTAGAATTTTTAAGTAAAACAAGCTCCAGAAAAAAATATTTATCTCACAAATAAACTATTTGTAAGAACTGCTAAGAAAATTTCAAGTGAGTGATTGCAGACCGCATCTACACTGACGACCACGAATACTAAATTATTCAAAAGAGATAAGAATGAGGTTTCATAAGGAAAATGCCGAAATCTCAACGGCTCGTTGATTTATGTTACGGGCTAGTCGTGTCAATATCTAATACGAAGAATGCGAACTTGTATTGCCTGGAAATGATACAATCAAGAGACAGGCTCTCGCCAAGCACCTGGAGGTTGGGTCCTCCAATGTACTCCCCTCTCCAAAGAGAGGCCAAAAGACTTGCTTAAAGATAAAGAATAACCCACCTAAGAGGCTCCTTATATAGATAAAGGCCCCACTACAGGACAAAGACATTCATGACAAGATACGTATCAACGCTCCCCTTCTAAAAAAATGACCTTGTCGTCAAGGTGGAGGTCCGTAGGGGTCATCCGTAAGCGTCAGGGGGTCCAAATTCCTGAAGTCAGAACCGCCGTCTTCAGATCCCACCAACACACGCAAGTCTTTGAAAGCGCAGACGTGGGTGAGAGAGTACGGCTGCTGGCAGCTGAAGCTAAGGTCCTTGCGGCGAAGCTCAAGGTGTTGCTCGTGAGATAAGCGGTTGGGTCGTCGGGGCATCGGTGGAGGAAGGGAGAGCGGAACTGGCAACGATGGAGGTGGGCCTAGCAGCGGGGGCCCCAGCCGGGGCAGGTGATCCAAGAGGGCAGGAGGCGGCGGGGATTTCGGCGGCAACGACTTGTGGGGTGGTCGGGCTGAGGATGACAACCTGGGTGGTGTAAAGTTCCTCGTCGATGCAACGGGATTGCTCCATGGCACGAGAAAGATTCGTCAGATTGTGGACCCGGAGGCCCGAAGGTGGGATTGTAGACCTCCAAGGAGGTATCCCTGGTAGTGGTCGGGGGATAGACTGAGTACGTGCGTGCGACCCTCGATGAACTCTTCACTTTAGTGGCCACGACGTCAAACTGGCGCATGAAGCTGAGGCGCTTCGTAGGCATTGCCCGCCCGGTGGGCGTCATAGTGGCGGAGGAGTTCCTCGTTCCACGTGGGCTAGGAGAGGTCAGGAACCTGCTGGCGTTTCCAACACACCCAATGGAGCGTCAAACCCTCCATATAGATAGTGTCCATGGGAAGCTTTTGGTTGGCGGGGGTGGACTACAAAAAATTGTTTCGCGCGTAATCCAACCTAGAGGGTCGGTGTCGTCAAACACATCGATCCGACGGAGATGGGCTGGGTGGATGTCCGCAGCGGGGTGAAGAAACCCCACGGGACGGGCCGAAGTGGTTGCGGTGTTTGGTGGCGTAGGGGCGGAGGGCGGTTTACCGCCATGGCCGCGAGCTCTCTAAGAAGGAGAGTGACATCCTCAAGTCGGGCTTCGAGTTGATTCCATGTGATGGAGTCCGCGGAGGCAGTGGCAGAGGTGTTCTCGTCGGCGTGGATGGCCATTAAACGAGGCATGGGCCATGGAACGACAGTTAGGTGTAGCGGCGAGAAGCGTCGGAAGGTTGCAAGAACCGCAGGAAGGGGGTCCAGAAACGACAGTGACCAATGGAGGCTGGAAGCGGCGCTGGAAGGCAGTGGGAGAAGGTGGTTGTAGCGGTTTTGAAAGGCAGAAGTGCTGGCGGAGGTGGATGTCTCTGGAATCACAGACTCGGGCGAAGTCGTTCGAAGCAGTCGCTGAATTGGCTGGAGAAGAAGAGGAGCGGTTTGAAATCGTCGGAAGCCGACATACGAGCGACAATAACTGGCATAGGCGGAATTCGGACCAAAGTCGTTAGAAACAACGGCTGGAATCGCCGGAGAGAGATGAGCAACGACTGAAATCCTCGAAAGTTGGGCGAAGTCACAGGGCGCTGGAGTCGGCGAGTCGTTGTTGTCGTCGAGTTGTTTGCCGAGCGAGAATGGAAGCGGCTCGGGAAAGGATCGAGCAGAAGCCGCCATACCGAGCGACAGTTGGCCAGCCAGGAACGTGAGCGTCCAATTAGTGTTTCGGCCAAACCCTAAATGAGGGGTAGGTGATGCATGGTCGACCAATTGATACGCGCAAGATGTAGTATTAGTGAGAGAGTGCATGAATCATAAATAAGCAAGCAATGAATATCAACACTAGTCACAAACGGTGTGGAAACAATGTTTACAAAAAGATAAGGTGCAAGCACGAAAATGGTCACCAATTCAACAAAGAATAATTAACAACCAACATAAAACTCACACAATTATATAAGTAGGAGACTTGGTGGATTTTCCTAGGGTCGGGATTGAAGTAGGCTCTGAATTATGGGCCCCAATAGTGCTGTGGGCTACTGACAGCACTAACCACAGATAAAAATATACTTTCTGGTGGCTGGGAATTTGTTGGCTGCAGCTGATGGTAGTAGTAGGGGCTGTGTAGAATAATGGTGAAGGCGGCAGAGATAGATGGAGCCCAGGATAGCACAAAAATGGGATGTGGCTGCACTGGATGGGGGGTCAGCAGGCGGCTGAATCTCCAGACAGCGGTTGGGAGGTGGTCCGGTAGGGGAGGATGGAAGGAGATTGTGATTATGGAAGAGGGGAGGAGCAAGAAAGTGATAAGGGCTATTTTGGAGGCCTGAGGGAGCTGTCTAGCAGGAATCCGCCGGCTGGGAGGTGAATCCAGCAACTGGGGAGTAATTCCTATCTCTCCTGAACCGCAGCTGGTGGCAGTTAGAGGGCTGAAGGTTGCTGAGTAGTTGTCGGCTACTTGGGAAGATAGAGGGGCACGGTTTGGCAAAGGACTGTGGCAGGTCATGAGAAGTGGGTGAGGTTTTTGGGGGGGTAGTGGAGAAAGGGAGATGGGGAGGGAATGTCGGAGGTAGTGGCCTAACTTTTAGGAATGTTGTTGTAATTGGGTAGTAGGGTAGTGGCTAGAGAGTGGGGTGGTGCCGTGGTGGTAGGATGGTGCTGGCCTGGCAGAGGTGGCTGGAGGGGATTGCAAGAGGTGGTGGTGGTGGCCGGAGGTGATTTCTGGCGATCACCGAAAAACTGAGAATGCAGGGAATTTAAGTGGGGGTGGTGGATGAGTTTTGAGGAGATGGTGGAGGCTTGACGGAGGTGATTGTAGGTGGTTTCTGGCGTTTGTCGAAAAATTGAAATTGAAAGGAAATTAAATGGTGGTGGTGGAGTTTTGTGGAATTGGTGGTAGTTTGAGGGAGGTGACTGGAGGTGGTTTCCGGCAATCGTCGAAAAACTGAAAATCTATCGAAATTAGGTAGTGGTGGAGGTGGAGTTTTGTGGAGGGAATGTGAAGGTGGCCGGCCCTTAAGTGGTGGAGGGAGGGGAGGGAGGCCGACCCTTTGGTGGCGAAGGGATAGGAGGGAGTCCCGGCTAAGGAGGATGGAGGAGAAGGGGTGGTCGGCTAGATGGAGAGGATAGGGGAGGGGGGTAACTTCCAAGCCTCACACTTGGATTTCTGGCTTCGACACCGTTGATCAAAAGGAGCAATCTCTTCTCAAAGTTCAATCCTTCTAAACGAACCATCTATCCCTACTTATAGACTAAGAGGTCATCATGGACGGTCATGATTCTCCGATCATGGTGGCCCTCAAAATACATGAAAAGAAAATCAGGAAAAAATACAAAAGAATAACTAAAAACATGGATCGTCGATCCACACAAAATTGACGGCTCGATTATCGTGTAGGCCTATGTGTATTGTGGTCCCCATCAATTAATCAAATGACTCATCCGTCATGTTATATGATTCTTTCCAATCAAATTATTCTTATAAAAAAAAATCAAATTTGGGTGTCATTTTTTTTTAATTTTCAATTTTGAGTTGTAGGTTCATACCAACTCGAAAGAACAAACGAAGAAAAGAGATTCATAGGAGGTCATCGCATTGCTAAATCCATGATTGAACAAAGAGAGCTTGCAATAAGAAATGGAGAATCAAATAGTGACGACTTGTTGAGCTTGTTGATAGAATCAAATCTAAGATATTTTCAAGAACAAGGAGGAGCACACTCTCCCCATGTTGGGATGACCACAGAAGACGTAATCGATGAGTGCAAAGTGTTCTACTTCGCCGGCCATGAGACAGCCTCAATTCTTCTTACATGGACTTTGATCGCCCTCAGCATGCATCAGAACTGGCAGGCTCGAGCTAGAGAAGAGGTTATGAAGGTTTTTGGCAAGAACAAGCCAAATATTGAAGGATTAAACGAGTTGAAGATTGTAAGTTTTCTCCCCCATTTAATTTGCAGCTGATGATATTTTGATGTTATCTTGATTTTTGTTCTTCTAATTATTCTGTTTTAAGCGGAGTGGGCTGCAATTTTCGGGTTGACGGATGTTAAAAAAGGTGGTATGATTTGGAATTCGACTGTGATGTTTAGTCAGCACATGTTGATGAGCTTCTTAAAGGAGTATATGTTGAAGAATCGTCGATCCTATTACCCTCGAGTTTATATAATATCTAGAATCCGATGAAAGCTGTCTTATGAGGGTGATGATGAGTGTCTCTGTTCCGGTGACGCCCTAAACAAGGAGCAACTCTTGGCAGATTTTTAGGATGTTAGACACATGCCAAACTCTGTAGCTAAATGTGCTCGGGTAGGAGTACAACTAGGATGTTGACCTACTTGGAAGTTCTTGTGTGCCAACCCAGAGAAGGCTAAAATTGTGAGGTTTAAATTAGGCTCCGACCAGAGGAATTGATGTGTTTGATAAACCTCCATTTTGAATCCCCGGTGTAGTGGAAAAAACAAAAACTATATTTTTGGCTCTATTCCCACCAAAGGGTGGGAGGTTTCATTTGTCACCGGAGCTCCATTTTACACCAAAGCCGCCGCACCGCTCTCCCAAAGGGAGCCTTAGTGTAGGCTTGAGGGTCACATATTGTGGTTTGATCTTTACGAGTCGCACAACTTAGGAACTTCTTGAAGGAGTATGTGAAGAGGAATCATCCATCCTATATAACTACTAAAACTTTTGAGGTTTAGGGTTAGTTTTGAAGAAGGTGCATGTGAATTTTAAAAGTTTATAACTAAAAGGCACTGTTCATCAATAATTTTTTAACCTTTTATCAGCTTTATCTTATGATTTTGTTACTCTATTAGACTGACTAAAAGTTTCTTAAAAGATCAATATTTTATAGTTTAAAGAATCTACTTAGACAAGTTATACTTTTAAAAACACTATGACTAGCTGAATATCTTGTCAGGTATTGATAAAATACATGACGGCTTTCGTGGAGAATCATGCCTGTGAAATTTGGATAATTAATAGTTTCTTTAAAAGTTTAAATGTTATATACCAACATTTGTGCAGCAATTTATAAATTGCCTCTCCATAAATTCAAATTTCTTGTTCCTTTCAGCTAACAATGATCCTTCTCGAGGTTCTAAGACTATACCCGCCGGCCACTTGGCTCGTTCGAAAAACTTGCAAGGAAACGAAGCTCGGAAAGTTCACTTTCCCGTCCGGAGTGCTTGTCGCGCTGCCGATCATCTTACTGCACCACAGCCGCGAGTATTGGGGCGAAGATGCCGAAGAGTTCAACCCCGAGAGATTTGCCGAAGGAGTGTCGAAGGCGACCAAGAACCAACTCGTCTCTTCCCGTTTGGCTGGGGCCCTCGAATCTGCCTCGGCCAAAGCTTCGCGCTGGCAGAAGTAAAACTCGTCCTGGCCAGGATTCTGCAGCGGTTTTCGTCGGAGCTGTCGCCGTCCTATGCTCACGAACCCTGCCTTGTTCTCACTCTTCAGCCCCAAAACGGTGCTCAACTCATCTTAAAGAAACTTTAGATCTTCATGCGAGGCCTGCAGTATGCTGTTTGGTCATCCAGCTTTTCAAATTATTCATGCTGCTGAATAAGAACTTAATCTTCCTTGAATTTAGGGTCCGTTCGGAACGTCGGCGAAGATCGTGAAGGTTACGAACTATCATCTGTTTGACGCGGCGTTTTGATCCTATGAGTGTGGACAAAAACGTCGTTGTCATGAAATATGTATTTTACATGACAACAGCTATGAACCCCAACCAGAAAAACAACTCACTTTGAACACAAAAATGGATGGATTTCCTTAGGTGAAGTCCGGCATTCATGAATGACGGTTCGTAACCACTGCATTCACAATCAACACCACTGTACCAAATGGATGCTTAGTTATAAATAATTAAAAATGTAATGCATTTTATGAATTGCGTATAATTTTCGTCAATATGATAGCATTCTTTATCTTCTCAAGTATTCACAGAGGAACACTGCTCCAAACATGCTTTATTGAATTTGTTTTCTTGGGTCAGCTCTTGTGATCTAATTCATTTGACCTTTTGTCTTGTTAATCAATAGGTTTGTAGCTTACATCATAAATTCATAATGTACGAATTTAATCTGCACATTATATTAATAGGGGATTGTTAAAGGCAGCCCTAGTATGGCTAATGGCAGCCCAACGTTAATGGTAATCATATTTTTCACTTGCAGACCAATTTGTTATTGGCAGCCCCCCAAAAAAGTAAAAAAAATTCCATTGCGGAATTTGCTAGAAGGAAGATCGAAATGAGAATTCAACACAACTCTACTAAGATGAAATTGAAAGGAGAACCAAACACAACTCCTCAAATTCATTGGAATACAAATTTGGTTCTTAATTTGCTTTAGGAGAATCCAACACAACTCCTCAAATTGATAACTACAGAACTGACCACCCAGCTCTTAGTTTGCATCAAGAAAATCCCTAGCTCACGATTAATGTAGAGAACAAAGCTGCATGCAATTCATGTTCTAAAATTAAAATCCGGATTCAGATCAACGCAGCAGTTTAGAAAAAGGAAAATTATGCAAATTCAGATGAATTTGAAGAGACGAGGACGGCTGGATCATCGGGGTGCAGAGGAGAACAGGGGTCAACGAGATCGACGGAGAAAGAGGCGACTAGAGCGGGCGTCGATCTCCGGCATCGGCGTCGTGATCGAAGGGCAACACGGGAGCAGAACCAAAGGGGGAAACATCCGTCTCCATGGTTAGTGTTTTAGGAAATAAATTAGTCGAATAAAATGGATGGGGGGGGGGTGGGGGGGGGGGGGTTAAAATTTGTTGCCCTGCCAAAAATAATGACGCAATGTTATAAGCACACTAGTTTTGGCTATTCGCACACCAACTTCTATGAGTTATTACGCGCTTTTTGAAAATACCCATTGTACATGCATTTTTAGGAAAAATGTTAAACACGAAAATTGTAGATCATCGTTGAGATCTACAACTTTCTTGTTGAACACTTTTCCTAAAAGGCACGCGCAAGGCGTATTGTCGCCATGATCGTAACTATAGTGAATTTTTGAAAATACGCCTTGTACATGCATTTTTAGAAAAGTGTTCAACAAGAAAGTTGTAGACCTCGACGAGATCTACAATTTTCGGGTTTAACACTTTTCCTAAAAATGCACGTACAAGACGTATTATCAAAAGGCCCGTAATAACTCATAAAAATTGGTGTGCGAATAGTCAAAACTGATGTGCTTATAACATTGCTCTTAATAATATGCACATTTCTTCTTTTCAAAATTTCACAATGAAAAAACATTGCAGCAATAAAAGTTGAAAGAGTGCTAGTTTAACAATAATTGTATAGAATGGAATGGGATGATAATAAATGAATAAAAGTGTGTTAATAACATTCATGCACATTAATGATATTGTGTGTGCGTGTATAGGTGTCTTAAAATACACGCATGAGGAGGGGTCATGAATGGTATTTATTATACATATATGTTGGTCGAGGAAAAAGTTTGAAGTGCTGGAGCAGAGGAGACATGCTGCATAACTCCTCATCTTCCGCTGCTTATCCAATTCAGAATACGTGAGCCTGCATGTTTTATTTTTCTCATTATAATATATATTTATGCTATTATTTAATAATGGACTTGTCGGGCTACTGTTTACGCGCTTCCGTGCAACCCAAAATGGACGTTTTGCCCTTCCCGCTGCGTTGGCGATCGGCGATCGCTGCTCCTGGTCTGCGATTGGAAATCTGCGTTGGCGTTCGCCGAGCGTTCCCGCCGGCCGGCCGATCGCAAACTCCAAGCCCTGGTCGGCAATCGGCGCAATGTTTACTGTTGACACGGCGATGGCCGGGGACTCCCGTCGGAATGCCGGTAGGCGTTTACCGTAGATTTTTTAAAAAAAAATTATAGCTAGTTTTTAATGAATTTTAATATGATAGGCATGGGAGTACTCACGTCGCTCGTCTTCTCCCCGTGCGCATTGACGACGACGATGACATTGAGGGAGCCTGGGGTCTTGTCGCCGGCATATGTTGATCTGCTATCGGATCGCCCGAAAAAATGTCGAATATTGTTTTTAAAATAATTATTTGATTGGTAAATATGATCTTAAAATGTTTGTACAAAATTCCTAATTAATATTATGTAAAATGTCTCTAAGAAATTATACATATTGTAATAAAAATCATTTAGCATTTCTCCCACAAAATTGAATTCAGAATTTCGTTCGGAACTGCCCTGTCCCCCCGGAGCTGCTGCGCTCTATAATAGCAATACGAAACCAAGATTATTCCGTGTTTCTGACCCAACCAATGTCATGACATACTTTTTTTGTTGATGCGCTCACAAATAATATTTGTAGCATGATGATGAAATATTTAAGTTTGATAAGCAATTGTTATGCATGAAATGATTTTTGTAGGGAGCCTTCTATCCTGTATCACATAAACTGTACTGTGTGATTTTATATAGCTAGTGGACATTTCAGTATTTAATTATAAGCGCATAATTGTCTGTACACTCTTCGCATCATGAGTATGATGCGTTGATCTTTTTTCTTGCAAAATTATAGTTGTAACGTAAGATTACAGTTGTAATGAAATGTATTTTTACATTTATTTTTGCATCCAAAATATATTTGTACATTCGTTAAAAAAGACACTTTCTTACGGTTTTTACAACTATAACTTATGTTACAACTCTAATTTTGCAGGGGAAAAAAGTCCACGCATGCATCAAACTCATAGTGCGAAGTGCGTATAGAAAAATTCAACTCATGACATGAGACTGTGAGAGCCACATGGGGCAAATATTGAAACTTTGGTTTTGTTTGGGACAACTTCTTCTATTCAAAGAATTTTATTCGAACAATAAAAACTATTTTTTAGTTATTTGAATTAACAGCTTTTTTGAAAAGAGCTGCTTCAAATAATCTGTCTTAGAGGCTATTTGAGAAGACAGTCCAACATAGCTTCTAAAAAAAGTTTTTTTTTTTTCTGATTTTAGTTTTTTTTCTCTTTTATTAACTCCATCTAGCTACATACCAATCCAGCATTTTCGTCCGAGCGCGCATTTTCGGTTGGACACTCGTTTCGACCGGGCACTCATTTTTCGCTCGAGCGACCTCTTTTCTCCTGGGCGCACATTTTTCGCCCAGGCGGCCATTTTTTGCCCGGGTGCGCGTTTTTCGCCAGGGCGCCTGATTTTCGCCCGGTCGGCTATTTTTTGCCCGGGCGCACATTTTCACCCGGGCGGCTGTTTTTCGCATCCGGGTGGCCGTTTTTTTGCCCTGACGCGCGTTTTTCGCACGGGCTGCTGTTTTTCACCCGGGCGCGTGTTTTTCGCCCGGGCTGCCATTTTTCGCCCGTGCGTGTGTTTTTTGTCGGGCATCATATTTCGCCCGGGCGGCTCTTTTTCGCACGGGCGGCCGTTTTTCGCCCGGACGCGCATTTTTGTCACCCAGACACACGTTTTTCGCCCAAGCGTCTGTTTTTGTCCGGGGCGCGTTTTTTCGCCCGAGCGGCCGTTTTTTGCCTGGACGCGCATTTTTTCGCCCGGACACGCGTTTTTCGCCCGGGCGGTCATTTTTGTACGGGGCGCGTTTTTTTCGCCCGGGCTCTCATTTTTCGCCCAGGCGCCCGTTTTTCACCCATGCGACAGTTTTTTTTGCCTGAGCGAACGTTTTTCGAACGGTCAGTCGTTTTCGCCCGGTCGTCCGTTTTTTGCCCGGGTAGCCGTTTTCGCCCAAGCAACCATTTTTTGCACAGACGCGCGTGTTTGTCTGGACGCGAGTTTCCACAATCATTATATTTTAATATTTTTGTTAAAAAAGCCATTTTCAAACAGTTTTCTACCGAACAACTAAAATAAAAAAGTTTTATTCGATCAGCATTTATGCACAGACTCTTCAAAAAGTTTGCAACTCTCTCACAAGAGTTTTTCTGAAAGCTCTATCCTAAAAGCTCTATTCGATCATTTATCTCCATGAATATATAATCGCATATAGTGAGGCTAAACCAACTCTTTAATTAGGCGCCGGTCAATAGAACAATCATTTTAGTAGGCATATTTGTTTCTTCACCCTAAAGACCTCAAAACATTGACCTTTGATGAGAAGGAATATTCTCCCACGTCATTTGAAGATTCACGACGAACATGACTTCTTTGCACGCCGGAAGACGCCGGGAAGAGACTAATTAGGACGAGAGCTTGTTGTGAACGGGGAACACTGGGCGGGTGAGCTTCGGTGCGAAGAATCCAAACATTAATACCCTACACTTGAACATATATAAAATGGTCCCAAGGTGGTTTCAGCTAAAATTAGATTAGGCTATGTATAGTGACATCAACACATGATCATAAAAGCCCTCTTTGATCAATCGTATGACTCCTTTCGTTTAGGAGTACAAATGAGTCGAGCCGAGCTCAGCAATTTTTTTTATAAATTTGAAATATCATAAAATAATTTGATTGATTTTATCATTTTTCATTCATATTTCTAACGAAAGGGTCAATTTTGTAAACTAGAAAAACATATAGGGGAGGTAAATGTAATTTCGAAAAATAGAGGGGTGTAACCTGTAATTATGCAAACTCCCAGGGTAGGTCGATCTCCGTAATTAACCTTTGTTACACATTCATAAAGGCCTTTAGGTGCGTATAGAAAAAAAACCCCGCTAAAAAGGGGTGGGGCCAGCAGTCAAGCCCATGATCGTGGAAGTGGAGGCTCCGTCGCGCAAACTCGTCGCACCGTAAACGGCGCCGGAAGGGCACGGAGCCGTGCCCCGCTACCAAGGTACGTCCGCACCCTACCAAGCGGGGTGCGGATAGCCCGCCCCCCACTCACGTGGGGTGCGGCCAGGTCGGCCAGGCCGCACCCCCATAGGGGGGTGCGGCCAAACCGCACCCCCATAGGGGGGTGCGGCCAAACCGCACCCCCCATAGGGGGGGGGGGGGTGCGGCCAAATCGCACCCCCCATGGGGGGAATGCGGCCGAGCCTCTTTCCGCCGGGGATGCGGCCGAAACCGCATCCCCTCGGCCGGGTGTGGTCGGAGTTCGTTTTCTCCTTAGGGGCGTGACTCCGTTCCACCGTGCGCTCAGAGCAATCTCACATTTCCGACTCGGCTCGCTCACTTTTCCGCCTCGCTCACTTTGTCTTTCTAGTACGCTCATTTTTGTCTTTCTAGCATTCTCACATTTCCGACTCGCTCACTTTTCCGACTCGGCTCGCTCACTTTTTGTCTTTTCAGTTTCTCACTTTTCAGGAACAGCTTGTTGCCTTTCCTCGAAGGGCAGGATGGTCATTTACGAAAAATGGTGATCCGTGGGCTCCGAACCGGAAAATATGATTCGTCCTCCCAGGTGTTATGACATGGTTACAACGACAAAATTACCGGGCTACCCCCGACCAAAGCTATAAAAGGACCTCATAGGCTTCATTTGAGAGGATCGGGCCTGAATGCCCAGAGAG
Organism: Dactylorhiza incarnata; assembly: GCA_033032865.1. Classification (NCBI taxonomy): domain Eukaryota; kingdom Viridiplantae; phylum Streptophyta; class Magnoliopsida; order Asparagales; family Orchidaceae; genus Dactylorhiza; species Dactylorhiza incarnata. The sequence goes on from JAWHQI010000265.1 coordinate 3,427,923, forward strand.
AGCTCCTTGAATATTTTTCACGGATTTCTCCTTCGGTGCTTGAAGATCTCCTTCGCGGACTTGAAGTTCTCCGTCTTCACGAAAGCCGACAAGACTTTCTCACTTTCGTCTCCACGAAAGCGGACAAGGCTGTCTCACTTTCGTCTCCACGAAAGCGGACAAGGCTGTCTCACTTTCGTCTCCACGAAAGCGGACAAGGCTGTCTCACTTACGTTCTCTACCGTCCTCAGAAGAAAAGGACTTAGTTTTTCTGAGAGGTGACCTGTTGCCCTCGGAACGTTCTCTCTCTCTCTCTGATATTGTAACGAGCAGCGGTCTGTCGCGCTCGACTTCTAAATCTCTAATTGTAACCCCCCAGAAGATAGTGGAAGTTTGGTCGGCACAGCTCCGGCCACGTGGTTTTTTTACTCTTTCCGGGTTTTCCACGCTAAAAAGTCCCAGTGTACTCAGCGAATTTCTCTGTGACTGTTTGCACGCTTAGTTCGCTCCCGAGCTAAGGTGGTTCAAGTAAACCGGTCTACCAAGAGCCCTAAGCGACCCGCAACAACCTTATATATATTACAAATAAAAAAATCCTATTAAAAAATAGGGCAATTGTTATTCGCAGACCATAAATGTCTATCCGCAGGCCAATTTTTTCCTATTTTATTTACAAATTGTTATCCACAGACCAATTTTAAACTTGAGCGATCGATATCTTTAATTGTTCTCCTGAGCAAGGTCCGACAACGAAGGAACATCTCTGACGACCTTCTGAGCACTTCAATGTGTGCGCGGATCGTGATTCATAAAATAAATGAGCGAACAGAGACCGAGTTGAGGAAGAAAGACGATTTCTCTCTTCATGAGATTTCGGTTTGTTTGGGAAGATTTAGATAGCTAGGGTTACTCTTCATGCAATTTTCTTTTTTTTTTTAATTTTCTTGACTAATCTGCAGATAACAAAAATATCCGTGAATAGACAAACGCGGTTTGCGAATAACAACCGCCAAAAATAGCTTGTTACCCGACTCGAGAGCTCATGGACAAGAATATATGAGCTCAAGCTTGCCTCACAACCAATCTCGAGCTCCACAGACCACAGACTCGAGTTTGAGTCAAGTTTTTTTCATGACTGTTCATCGAGTTCATGAGCCCGCTCAACTCAACTTGCACTTGCACCCCTAATTACTCCCTTTGTTTCTTTTACGCGCACAAATCACTATTTTGAAAAAAAAATGAATTTATCTTCATGGCCTTATACAGGCTCATTTTAATGCTTGCAAATAAAAATTAAGGCACCAACTTTAAGAAAAATAATAATAATAATAATAATAATAATAATTCCTGTTATTCTATTATGACGTGGGGGCAGAAGAGGATGCTTCGAGAGTCAAAGTAAATAGTTCACGAAAATGGCATCTGATTGGAACGTGGCGTGCGCTGTGAAACATTTGAGTAATTAATTGCTGCCCTTCATTTTTCATGGATAATTTTAGGGCAATGTTATATGCTGGCCGATGCTGTCGTTTTAAAAAAAAAAAACTCCTTTTCTCTTTTATCTGCAGGCCAACATTTTCATAGCTGCCTCAAATTGAAGGTGGAGCTGGAGTTTTCGGCGGGGGTTGGGGCCTACATCCGTCGGACAGACAGCTAGAATGTTGACGCCACGGGCGACGAGCCGACGACGTTGGGTTGGGCCAAAGTTGCTAGCGGCGGAGCAGGGGAAGATGCTGACACCGCTCTTGGTGATCTCGAGGGAGGCCATGTAGTGAGCGCGGGTGGGGATTGTTCCGGTGTGGGAGACCTGGAGCATGTATGGATTACGACTGCGGGGTATAGTGCTTCCGAGAGGCCGGAGAAGAGGGCGGCGCACAAAATGAAGAAACCCAACTTGTCGAGCATCTCCGAGTCGATTTATGTGGGCAGGTGGATCTCCACCGGCATCTGCTCCTCCTGATCCGTCGGCGCAGCCGTGAAGCTCATCTTGTTAGTCTCAGTATCCCTCCCTTCAACAACTAGGGTTTAGGTTTGGCGGCGCATATATCCATGGCCTGCATGAACAATTTTGGCATGCATGAACAATTTTTTGTCCTGCATATATCCATGGCCTGCATAAAGCCAAAACAGGCCTGCGTATAACATTGCTCTAATTTTATTGGCAGCCCAGGTTTAGATATTGGCAAATCAATTATTTTTAAAAAAACTTCTCATTTTTGTCTTCAAAATTAGACATATTGGCAGCCCAACCCTAAACCACCGCCCCCATGAAAATCCCTCTCGATCCTATTCGCGATACCCGAATCCCGAACTTCTTCCTCGCCGATCGCGCGCGTCGTTCGCCTACCCGGTCGCCAACGCCGCTCGCCACCTCCGCCGGAGGGTCGCCACCGCCGCTGGACGCCCCCAACTGCCTCTCACCACCGCTGGTTGCTCCTCCTTCCTCCTCACCGATCGCTCACACCGTTCACCTTCCCGGTCGCCACCGCCGCTCGCCACCTCCGCGGGAGGGTCTCCCCGACGCTGGATGCCCCAAACATAATGGTCTGTCTTTAAATTTTTACGATCTGCCATTAACAATGAGCTGTCATTAGCGTAAATAGATTTGTCAATAACACCGACCTTTTTCATATGGCTCCCATTGACTCCACCGGTCTCACTCTCTCTCTCTCTCTCTCTCTCTCTCTCTCTCTCTCTCTCTCTCTCTTCGGGCTGAGTTATAGCGCTGCTCCGAAGGAATAATAGCGTGGTGCAGCGGACATTTACACTGTTTGGGAAATCTACTGCGGTAGGAAAAGTAGCGGTGGGATATTAGTGATAAGATTGGAGAATTTTTGTTTTTCAGTGAGGTTAAGAATGAAGTGGCTGATTTGTTTGTTCCAAAGATTGACACTCTGTGATAACTATTTAGGTTTTGTTTGGGGGCGGCGGTGGCCGTCGAAAAAGCTCGATCTATATATTCTCATCGTCGTCGTCTTATTGGGGCTGTTTGGACGAGAGTTTTTTTCAATAAAGATGGTTTGGAGGCTTTTTGAGCAATCGGTTCAAAAGGGCTTTCTAAAAACCACTTTCTCTTTTTTTAGTTTTTTCTTTTTTATTCGAGAGTTTATTAAAGTCATGCCCTGATCATTCACAATCTGTCTTTTTTCCTTCTCGCAACTGCAAATATTCGTCATTCGCCATCTATGCTTCTCGTCGCTGACCTTGTAGAAGTACTTTTAGCCGTCTGCTATCGAATGAGGAAAATTGACATGAGAATTGTGCGAGACGTGCGCACGGCTCTTGCGAGCTTCCTAGGCGCCGATGACAGAAGGTCTCGAACCCTTAATAAGAGACATCTCCTTCAACGTTGAACGGTGGCAAAGTAAAAGAAGGAGAGGGACTTTTAACCCAGCATGTGGTTATAAGAAGAGAGTGTTAGGTTCGCTCAAAGCATTCGGGTGTGGATCAAAGTAGAATTCACTAACCGTTGCCCCCAGCTAGGTATTTATAGTACGGGTATCGGATGTCCCAGTATCCGAACCGACCCGTTAAGCCTCCGAACCCGTTATAAATCCAAATATACAATAACAGAGAGGTGTATCAGTTACGACATAAGTGGGGCGTTATCTTGAAACCACGGCTTCGGTTTCTAAGTATACAAGATTGTAAGCTCAAATTGAAAGGCTAATATTTTCCTCTTATTTATAATTATGCCAATGCCACTAAATATTTATTATTTCAAGAATGAGAACTCCCACGAACCCTTAAATCGTGCCCAATCGGTTTCATAAAATTTTGTACTGAAAGGCATAATTATTTAAATTACAATTAATGCGTCGAATTAACCTCAAAGTTGTAGGTACCTCGATTCGTCGCTGACGTCGATCAAAATTGCTCACGATCGGACCTAAATTTAAAACGAGACTGAGTAAATGTCAGATGCTACGACATTTGTGATATGGTATGGGCTCCCATTAAGTCCGTGTGTGTAATGATGAAACAGTCCTCCATATAAAGGGTTGTAGTGTAACCTATTATATATGTATCCACAAAATTACCGTGTTAATGCAAAAGCTCGTAGTACCACCTACCTTTTCACCTGTTATTTTCAACATGCATTTGGTATCAGAGCGAGATAAAAGTGTTGGATCTACTATCGACCATTGTATTGTTGATTGAGAATCATCTCAAAGTGCATGTAGTAACTTGTTCTTATTGCGTTTTAGTCGGTTATCATCATATGGCCGCTTCCTCAAGCTAGTGCTCACCACGACCTCTCATATACTCTCATAAATGAGAATCTTGTTTGTCTAAATGAGAATCTTGTTTCTTTCCCAAGGACTTTGAAATTTAGTTCAAAATGGATACTTAAGACTACCAAGTTATGCATCTTCTCTAGTTGGATGAGAACCAACACATAAAAATTAAAGCTTATGAAGAAAATCAATAAAGGGATGTGAAGGGGCACTTTTATATACCAAACAAGTTGTTGGAAGTGTGAGAGTTTGCTCGAAGCAACCGGAGGAGGATCAAGGTGGAATCCACTCCTCGTTGCCCCTAGCGGGTATATATAGGGAAAACCCTAGGAGTACCTACGGGGATGGGTATCTGAGTACCCAACTGACCCGTTATACCTTCAAACCCGTTATTTGACCAAATATACATTAACAATCTCCTCCTATATTTGTGACAAATAACATATACGTTTCGAAGTGCAGAAAGTAGTGTAATATCATAAAGAAAGTTTTTGACTTAACATTATAACAAAAAGTTAGCACAATCAATAACAGCAGGATTAACATAAAATATCCAGAATAAAAAATGCTACTCAATAAATAGTCTGAAAACAAAAATGACAAGGATAAAACATATGATAATTCTACTCGTCTAGTAGATCATCAGCATCTATGTCAAATACTACTTTCTCTCCTCCATCTTCACCAAAGCCTGCAAGGAATTTTATGAGTTAGAAAACTCAATGAATTCATGAACATATGCAGTAACGTAGAAAGAGAACTAGCTCTTACATAAGTGAGCTTAGAACCTGTAGCATTCGTGAAGTAACACTGTCAGCATCTCTATCCAGTCTAGCAGGGACCAGTCTAGTGTTGATTTTGTAAATCAATTGTTATCTTATCCATTAGTGATCATTATGTGCCTCATCAACAAAAGTTGAATGATATGACACAACAACGTTTGCAACATTATCAGGTGTGGAATAATGTGCTATGATCATCAATGTTAGATAACCGACTACAACGACTTTATATTCCCAGTTGAATAATTTTCGAATCAACTTACAATGAGAAAGATGATTAGTTATCAAATGTGGAATAACATGCATCTAGCCATCTTGGGTTTTCATCAAGAAATTATTTGGGGTTTTCAGTCTGTTATTTAGATGCTTGAATGTTGCGACTATAGGTTCTCACTATCAAAACATAAACTGCGGAGGAAAGTTTCATATTTCTATGAACTTTAGTCTCATTTCCCTCGATGTTTTTATTGTGAGAGCTCTATTCAAGCCTTTGGTCAAGGAGTCTGCAACATTATCTTTCGATCTCACATCAATCAGGGTCATTATCCCTTGACTTGTGAGTGAGGTCAACCAGGATTATTTCAGCCTGAGATGCCTTCTTTTGCCATTGAACAAAGTGTTCGTAGCAATCATTTTAGTAGCCTGATTGTCACAGTAAACTGCAACAGAACTCATTCTCAGGCTCGACAAAGGAATGTCCATCACCAAATCTCTTAACCACTCCGCTTCTTCGCCTGCTGCAGCAAGAGCGTAGAGTTCGGATTCCATAGAAGAGAGTGCAATACAGGATTGCCTCATGGACTTCCAGGCTACAGCTGCTCCTCCTAGTGTGAAGACAAACCCACTAGTGGACTTGCTGTCGTTTAATTCCGAGCACCATGATGCATCAGAATAACCTTCAAGAACTAAAGGATGACCAGTGTAAACTAAAGCATACTTTTGGGTGTGCTTCAAATATCTCATTAGCCTATCTAAGGTGTTCCAATGGTCTTGGCCAGGATTACTTAGTGAATCTGCACAACATGCCGACCGTAAAGGCTATGTCAGGTCTAGTGCAGACCATAACATACATGAGGCTACCAAGCAGTTTAGAATAATCTAACTGTCTAACCATAGCTCCTTCATTGGGCTTTAAGCGGTTAGTGTAGTCGTATAGAGTCTCAAATGCTCTACTGTCACTGTATCCCCACGTGTCCAACATGGACTTTATATAGTGGCTTTGACTTAGGGAGATGTCATTCTTCCCAAAGCTCACTTGCATGTCTAGTATAGTATTAGCTACACCTAGGTCTTTTGTGTTAAATTCTGTTATTAGGTCTGACTTAACGTCATCCACTTCGGATTGATCAGACCCTAAAATGAGCATATCATCTACATACAAGCATATTATGACGACTTTATCCGATCTATTACGTATATATGTAAAGACATTTATCCGAGACTCGACATGAATCCCATGTTCTTTACAGTATAGCCGAATTTCTCATGCCATAATTTCGGTGCTTGCTTTAGTCCGTATAAAGATTTAAGTAATTTACAGACCTTTGTTTCGTGACCGTCTAGGTGTTATTCTGAAGTAGAGAATTCATCTCTTCATCAATAGCTTCTTTCCAGAGTAGGGAATCCCTGGATCTCATCGCGTCCTTAGGTGGATGGATCAGCCTCAACGTGGCAAGTGACAAAGTCACTACCGAAGGTTCTGGGAATTCGCTCTCATAGAGAAGTTCTCCTAGACTCTAGGCCAGAGTTATCTACCGGAACGGAATAGGAGGTGCTCAGTATTGAAGTAGGATCATCTTCAGTAATAGTTACTTGCATACCTGGGAGAGACATGTTCTTATCCTTGATGAACTTATCTTCAAAGAACACTACGTCCCTAGATTCAATAACAACGTTATTAGAAATATCTAAGAATCTATCTGCAGCACTATCCTCAGCACAACCTAGGTAGACACATGTATTGGTCCTAGGTCCAATCTTAGACCGTCTAGGGTCAGGGACCCTGACAAAGGCTATACAGCCCCAGGTCTTAAGTCTAGTAAAAGACGAGGGGGTCTCTTAAACCAAAGCTCGTAGGGTGTAACCTCTAACTTGGCATGAGGAACTATATTTAAAATATGATTTGCAGTTAAGACTGCTTCTCCCCAATAAGCAGAAGGCATGCCTGCAGTCAAGAGCATAGAGTTTAACATTTCTGTTAACGTACGATTTTTACGCTCAGCTATGCCATTAGACTGAGGTGAGTAAGGAGCAGTGGTTTCTGCAATGATTCCATGTTGGGCAAGGAAACATTTGAACTCACTGGACATATATTGTAAGACCCCCCTCCCGGAACACAAACCACGGCTGAGGGGAGTCCTATGCCCAGAACAGCCGCCTTGCGGTAGCGTCAGCGCACTGGCTAACCTGTACCCCAAGACGCCTATCCTGCCTCCTAAGACCAATATCAATGTGCCAACCCATAATAAAAGAAACCACAGAAGTCACATTCACACTAAGTATATAAAGTCCACAATAAAACAAAGCAGGGACACAGAAAGCTCCTGAATATCAGAGTACAAAACTTGCCCGAAGGCTACAACAAAGCGCTCAAAAGCTCACATATATGATAGAAGAAATGGACGGTATCGTAGTCTCAGGCCCTGTCTCTCTGGCCTGGCTGTCCTCCTGCACCGTTCACTGCTGCCGCTCCATCTGCGGGGTGTCCTCCTAAAATTAAGGCGTAGAAACTGTTAGTCATAAAGACTAAGTGGCTTCACATTCTCTCACCCCGGCGACTCTTAGGCACCGTGTGGAAGGAGAGAAAGAAAGGTTGCAATATAACAGTAAGTACAATATGCAGGTGACAATGAGGTATTACTAACCTAGCAGTTATATATCAACAACTAACAACATGTATATAAAATCGCTTACTCTAGCAATTATATATCAACAACTAACAACATGTATATAAAAACACTTACATATAGCAGTGTATTAAGTAATATATATATAAGGAACTGAATTGAGCTTAACTTATAAGGGTGCTCATAAAAGCTTATAAGTTAAGGGTTTGGTACAGAAATAGTAACTCATCATATAAAAGTGCCTATACAAATTTATATGATGAGGATCTTATGCGGTGCAATGCAATGCAGTGCAATGATTATGATATGATGACTCACCCATACATACTCACGCACTCTGACTATGTACGTACAGACCTTTAGTTCCCACTTTTCGGAGTTAGCTGAACTCTCTGGTACTACCGTTGTGGCTACGATAGTGGTGGAGCGGGCATCTCCACCCCTAGGTGGGTATACACACTACCAGGCCTAGACCTCCCATACGCCTCTGTACACGTCCTAGGTGCACTCTAGAGTCTTGCGTACTCTTTGCTGGCACCTACCAGTCTTAAAGGTCGGGTGTGCGTCCTTTTGGGGATCGTCCTCCAGACCGCAGTATAAACAACCTACTGGCCCCTCAACCTCACACCCGCCTAAGTCAACGTCCTGCCGTCGGTGTGACAACCGGCCCGTACCAAAGACCCGCCACCAAATAGTTTCTATGCACATGCAATTTGTCACCACGCGAGCCTCCAGCTCGCAGGACTAACCCGTCCTGAATAAAACTATCACTCGAGCCTCCAGCTCGCAGCACTAACCCGTCCTGAATAAAACTATCACCCGAGCCTCCAACTCGTAATACTAAACTGACCTTATAAACATCGAGCCTACCGCTCGCAGGACTATCCTAGTCCTTCCTTATTTATCTAGCCTACCGCTCGCAGGACTATCCTAATCCTTTCTTTTATCTCTCGAGCCTACCGCTCGCATGACTATCCTAGTCCTTCTTATATGCCGAGCTTACCGCTCGCAGGACTATCCTAGTCCCTATTTATATCTCGAGTCTACCGCTCGCAGGACTACCCTAGTCCTTCCTTATATGTCGAGCTTGCCGCTCGCAGGACTATCCTAGTCCTTCTTTATATCTCGAGTCTACCGCTCGCAGGACTATCCTAGTCCTTCCTTATATGCCGAGCCTACCGCTCGCAGGACTAACTCACGCTCTTAAGCAAGCAAGAGCTCCAAACCGAGTCCCTTCCCACATTAACTTAGGATGTCGACCCATCCAAATCACTATACTAAGCCCTCAATGCTACCCGTACGGAGTTAGCATGCTCTAAGCAATGAGAGGCACAGGTCCTGAGATTTCACTCCATACAATCCTAACTTAAGGACTACTTGTGCACAATATCATATCCTCAAAACTAAAGATCAATGACTAAGCTCGACTTTGAGTCAAGGGTTATTCTCATCCAACCCTATTAGATTAAACATATATATTTAAATGTTAATTCATACTAAGCCATCAATCGTTCATCATATCCGAACACTTGGGTAAAAAGAGTGGTGTTACATATATAGTTATTCAACTAACGACACATCACATACAGTATGATCCTCAGGTGCATACCCCGACATCGTTTAAGAATATCCTATACTTTAGTGGCAACTCGCATGTCTTATAAGTCAGCATTAGTTGACTGGTATGAGTGTATAAAAAGCTGATCATAAACACTGGTATTTATAAGTCCATATCATTGAAGAATCAACCATGAAGTAGACGGTTAAGTATTCTATTTCTGCGAGTACAGTCAAGCCGTGTCTTACCATCATGAGAACATGTACAAACGGCCTCCAATCAACAAGTTTTAGGTTCATTAAATGATTTGCCCCAATATTTAGAATCAATCACCTCCGATATTATATTAGAATCATATTAATAACATTTACATACAATTTAAATTGGAGCACTATTCAAACCACTACTTGCCTAAAGTTTCATGCACATACTTATTGTCCTGGAGCGTCATCAACAAGTGATTAATCAAGTGGCTATATCAAAACCAAGACTTCTAAAATTTCTACTATATGCCATTAGACCGAGGTGAGTAAGAAGCAGTGGTTTCTGCAATGATTCCATGTTGGGCAAGGAAACATTTGAACTCACTTGACATATATTGTAAGACCCCCCTCCCGGAACACAAAACACGACCGAGGGGAGTCCTATGCCCAGAACAGCCGCCTTGCGGTAGCGTCAGCGCACGGGCTAACCTATATCCCAAGACGCCTATCCTGCCGGCTAAGACCAATATCAATGTGCCAACCCATAATAAAAGAAACCACAGAAGTCACATTCACACTAAGTATATAAAGTCCACAATAAAACAAAGCAGGAACACAGAAAGCTCCTGAATATCAGAGTACAAAACTTGCCCGAAGGCTACAACAAAGCGCTCAAAAGCTCACATATATGATAGAAGAAATGGACGGTATCGTAGTCTCAAGCCCTGTCTCTCTGGCCTGGCCGTCCTCCTGCACCGTTCACTGCTGCCGCTCCATCTGCGAGGTGTCCTCCTAAAATTAAGGCGTAGAAATCGTTAGTCATAAAGACTAAGTGGCTTCACATTCTCTCACCCCGGCGACTCTTAGGCACTGTGTGGAAGGAGAGAAAGAAAGGTTGCAATATAACAGTAAGTACAATATGCAGGTGACAATGAGGTATTACTAACCTAGCAGTTATATATCAAAAAACTAACAACATGTATATAAAAGCGCTTACATCTAGCAATTATATATCAACAGCTAACAACATGTATATAAAAGCACTTACATCTAGCAGTGTATTAAGTAATATATATAAGGAACTGAATTGAGCTTAACTTATAAGGGTACTCATAAAAGCTTATAAGTTAAGGGTTTGGTACATAAATAGTAACTCATCATATAAAAGTGCCCATAAAAATTTATATGATGAGGACCTTATGCGGTGCAATGCAATGCAGTGCAATGATTATGATATGATGACTCACCCATGCATACGCACGCACTCTGACTCTGTACGTACAGACCTTTAGTTCCCACTTTTCGGAGTTAGTTGAACTCTCTGGTACTACCGTTGTGGCTACGGTAGTGGTGGAGAGGGCGTCTCCACCCCTAGGCACCGGGTGTACACACTACCAGGCCTAGAACTCCCATACTCCTCTGTACACGTCCTAGGTGCACTCTAGAGTCTTGCGTACTCTTTGCTGACACCTACTAGTCTTAAAGGTCGGGTGTGCGTCCTTTTGGGGATCGTCCTCCAGACCGCAGTATAAACAACCTACTGGCCCCTCAACCTCACACCCGCCTAAGTCAACGTACTGCCGTCGGTGTGACAACCGGCCCGTACCGAAGACCCGCCACTAAATAGTTTCTATGCACATGCAATTTGTCACCATGCGAGCCTCTAGCTCGCAGGACTAACCCGTCCTGAATAAAATTATCACTCGAGCCTCCAGCTCGCAGGACTAGCCCGTCCTGAATAAAACTATCACCCGAGCCTCCAGCTCGCAATACTAAACTGACCTTATAAACATCGAGCCTACCGCTCGCAGGACTATCCTAGTCCTTCCTTATTTATCTAGCCAACCGCTCGCAGGACTATCCTAATCCTTTCTTATATCTCTCGAGCCTACTGCTCGCAGGACTATCCTAGTCCTTCTTATATGCCGAGCTTACCGCTCGCATGACTATCCTAGTCCCTCTTTATATCTCGATTCTACCGCTCACAGGACTATCCTAGTCCTTCCTTATATGCCGAGCTTACCGCTCGCATGACTATCCTAGTCCTTCTTTATATCTCGAGTCTACCGCTCACAGGACTATCCTAGTCCTTCCTTATATGTCGAGCCTACCGCTCGCAGGACTAACTCACGCTCTTAAGCAAGCAAGGGCTCCAAACCGAGTCCCTTCCCACATTAACTTAGGATGTCGACCCATCCAAATCACTATACTAAGCCCTCAATGCTACCCGTACGGAGTTAGCATGCTCTAAGCAATGAGAGACACAGGTCCTGAGATTTCACTCCATACGATCCTAACATAAGGACTACTTGTGCACAATATCATATCCTCAAAACTAAAGATCAATGACTAAGCTCGACTTTGAGTCAAGGGTTATTCTCATCCAACCCTGTTAGATTCAACATATATATTTAAATGTTAATTCATACCAAACCATCAATCGTTCATCATATCAGAACACTTGGGTAAAAATAGCGGTGTTACAAATGTAGTTATTCATCTAATGACACATCACGTACAGTATGATCCTCAGGTGCATACCCCGACATCGTTTAAGTATATCCTCTACTTTAGTGGCAACTCGCATGTCTTATAAGTCACCATTAGTTGACTGGTATGAGTGTATAAAAAGCTGATCATAAATACTGGTATTTATATGTCCCATATCATTGAAAAATCAACCATGAAGTAGATGGTTAAGTATTCGATTTCTATGAGTACAATCAAGTCGTGTCTTACCATCATGAGAACATGTACAAACGACCTCCAATCAACAAGTTTAGGTTCATTAAATGATTTGCCCCAATATTTAGAATCAATCACCTCCAATATTATATTAGAATCATATTAATAACATTTACATACAATTTAAATTGGAGCACTATTCAAACCACTACTTGCCTAAAGTTTCATGCACATACTTATTGTCATGGAGCGTCATCAACAAGTGATTAATCAAGTGGCTATATCAAAACCAAGAATTCTAAAATTTCTACTATATGTCATAGTTAGTATTTTGAGCGTTTACACCATATCTCAGCTCATTCAGAGTAATCGTGATAACAATTTGCGACACAATAGTTTTTATAACATAATGTTGACAAATCACAGCAAGCCTATATCTGAAAATTATGACATTTAAGAGGGGTGTCCACATTGTCATCAAACATTTATCTACCAATTCCAAACAGCTTCCGATAAGCCACATCAGCCACCTTATTTCCTGTCCGACCAACCAACATCACCGCCCCTTTCTCGTATGTGAGATGCATCGACGGGCGGCGAATCAGTGACCGGAGGTGACCGGAATAAATAGTCAGAACACAGATTTCAGCCATCCCTCCACGGCTTGCTCTCAAATCAACTCAATTGAGTTCGACTTCTCGCCTAGTTTGATCTAAGAAACTACCACCAAGGGAGAGGGGAGGAAGCTCACCGAGTGTCCATGCATGCTACCCAATAGCCGCGCATGCGGCGTTTGTGTGTCGTTCCCGGCACTAGATCTCGCCAGATCGTATCTCGTCGATCGTCGCCGAAGTGGTGTCGACCTCTTTGAATGGGCTGTTTGGAGATCGTTGGAGGAAGCTAGAGAAATGTATGGTGGTTGGCTTGGATTGAGGTGCTCTGGAGCAGTGGTCGGTCGTGGATCTGGAGAAGAAAGGTTGGTTTCGGCCATGGTGTTTGTATGGTGGGGGAAGAGGAATTTCGGTTTGGAGCATGGAGGAGTGTTTCATGGTAGAAGCTCGTCATTTTGTCCGATCTGTGGGAGGGAGAGGAGTTGTTCCGATCTGGAGCATCGGAGTTGAAGGTCGTGGATGGTTGCCGTCGGAGTGAGAGCTCGCCGGAGTGAAAGCTCTCCGGAATGGAGGTAAGAGGTTGCGGCTCGAAAGCTCGCCGGAGAGAGAGAGAGAGAGAGAGAGAGAGAGAGAGAGAGAGAGAGAGAGAGAGAGAGAGAGAGAGAAGAGAGAGAGAGAGAGAGAGAGAGAGAGAGAGAGAGAGATGTCGGAGAGGAGATCGCCGGCCGAAAGAGTTTCGGAGGAGAGGAGAGAGATCGTTTGGATCGGTCGGCCATGGAAGAAAATTGACGGCGCTGGAGGGAGAGTATCGGGTAGAATCCTTTCTAACCTAAGTTATAAGTATATATATATTATTAATAATATTATCTTATTAAACATTAAGTTATTACATTCGAACGCCCGCACAACGCCTTAGAGGACTCAAAAATTGTCCCGGAAGAGCTCGTTACGGCCGTCTCGCTGACACGCATCCACCGGGACGATCCAAGATTAATTCCGAGTTCATTTGCTCATTTTATGCTTGTCGAAGCGTTTACGGTCTAATTTTTACGTTGCATCAAAACTCATCGAACGACATCGGAAATTTAAACTGATGACACTGTTGGACTCGTATTATTATTACGAGTCCAACGAAACCGACTGGGGTCAATTTCGAATTCGTTTGCTCAATTTCCACTTTTTGGGCAAATACGTTATTTGCAAACCATATTATGATTTCGTCGATTCTCATCAGAATCGAGCGCGAGCAATTTTGTTGAACTCGTATAGGCGTCACGAGTCTAACAAAACTGACTGAGGTGAATTCCAAGGTCGTTTGCTGCATATAACCTTTTTGAATAAATACGCTATTTGAAAACCATGTCATTTGAGCTAACGTACGCACTATAATTCCTTCAAGACGGCACGCTTCCTTCGAGTTTTATTGCTCAAATTATGCTCTCCGGACGGCTCGGATCCCGATACAGCAAACATCGGGACAAAGAATAGAAATGGTACTCGCAGCATTCGTCGAGTGCACTTCCCCGGCTCAGGTGCAAGCCTGGCCCTCAGTGCACCTCGCGCCCGAGTCAACTCGCTTGACTCAAAAATGCGCACAAGGGGTCTAGCTCGAATCGGGATGTTACAAATTCAATAAACGAAGAAATAATTTCGTCCCCGAAATATTAGGTTGAGGCTATGGGGATTTTCTGGATGAGAGTAAAATATACTCATCATATTCATTCATGAGCACTTCATCCATAATAATTTCAAGCGTATATATGCATTCTCAATTGTTTCGGTTTATACATAGAAACTAGATTGCATGCGCACTCTTGCCTTGTGAAATCGTACGAACTAATAATGACACACACTATTTCAAAAATCACTACATCAGTCTAACTGATTATGTTGTGATTTAATCTCAAGCACACAACATACAAGGGAGCATTTAGCAAGGACTTGGTGTGAACGACATCAAGCAGGCTACTCATTTATAAAACCACGATGCAACAGGCTACTACTACCAACATCTATATCGCTGTCCAGGTTCTATGAACCAACAAGACTGTCGAGCCACCAGCTCGTTTACACCTTGCAGGACTGGATCTCAAAACACTATATCTCTATAGCAGGTGTCATCAACAGTTATCTTGCATCAATATCATACTCGTCTGCCATGAGTCTCCAACACAAATCCTCGGTAATTTTATTTAGTTTACAATATCATTACATATGTGCACGCAAACCAGTGCATAGACACCAGTGTTGTGAATTTGTTAACTTAACAACCACGGTGCAAAACCTTGGCGCTAAGAGTGCTACGATTTAAACCAATTATCCTAAATATGTCTTTTTTAAACGCACCTCTTTGATCAACAATTAAATACAACTCCAACTCAACAAATTTCAAGGCGTCCCCCAAAATTTGTCGCGCGGTCGTCTGACCGACCATTGATCACTGAGAGGCACTACAACACTATCAAGATGATCCAAGTTTTCACTTAACAACACCCATGAGGTTCTAATGATGGAACTCATGCTATCAGAACCTAAGGACTACCACCAAGACCTTATGTCATCCAAACACTTGCCAGGATCCGACTAGTGCATAGCAGCACTCAAGGACTGTCAACTCAAGTCCTTACCATCACATCAGGATATCATCGCATCCTTCACATAGTATTGACATCCATCTAAAACCATGCTAAATTTTACTCAACGTCACCCACAAAGGTCCTAATTGGCACACAACAGGATGTATTCATATCCTCAATTACCTATTTATATGATTTATCCAGGAGTTCATGTATGAAAACTCGACAACCTCGCTGTAAATCCCAAAAGGTTTTAGATCACCATTTCTCATTGGTCTACTTCTCCGCATAACCTTCGATCAGAGCAAAGACATAACCATCCTTTCGGTACTCACCTCTGTTATTCTGGTAGGGGACTCAACGTAATCCAAAACTTGGTGTTTAACCATCCACCTTGCTTAAAATGACTCATTCATTAAGGAGTACCTAATTCTAATATCGTCGACTTGTAACTACTTAGCTGAGAAAACCTTATCATAGCAAGGCTAAGTGAAGCAGTCTGCAAAGATTTTTAACTCCAGGTGAAACCTCGGTTGGTCCATTAGCTAGGCCAATAAACGAAGAAAAAGGGTTAGCCCCATACACCTAAGTTATGTTTCTTCGACCACCAGTATAGTACATTCACCCCTTGTATGCACACCGACCCTATGGGCATGCCGTCCTCGATTAGGAGTTTTACCCTATAAGCACTTGCCACAAGGCACTTGAATAACAGTTCCTGGGACCTATTAAAGTGTTATAGGCCCTCAAAGCTACCATTTTCAACAACCTTTCTAGAGATCGACATGCTCCCGACTACAAAATGGTCACTTTCTAGACTCGCAGTCTTATTGGATGTAAACTACAGTGAGGAGCATCACATTATGGGTACGAACATCAAACTTAGAAATCTCTTACTGCCCCAACAGTAGATAATGAGCACTACTTCTAACCGTGATACTAGTTACAAGTTGCTCTCACTATAAGGGGGGTCTTAACATTTATCCTGTGATTTCACTATATCTACTGTTGATAATTAAAATTTATTTCCCAAATTGTGAATCTTTCTAAAGGCGATCATGATATTTTCGATTTATGTGTTGACTCTCTATATAATCATATTTCTAGTAAAAGATTCATACATATAATATACATCTTCCAAATTTAGCAAGTGATCGGCTACCTTTTAACTTTGGGGGGGGGGGGGGGGGGGGGGGGGTAAGGATACTTCCAATGTCATGTCATGGCGAAATATTCATGCGTTTAATCATCAAGAATTTTCACCATTTATCTTTTGGTTCATAAAACAATCGAGTTCGCATTCACCTCATTTCACTTGCCACGACAATATCCTATCTCAATCCACAAATCCCCAACATGATGTTATTGCCTCAAGAATTTAAGCTTGGACAAATTTATATTTTCAATGATTCCCAAAAATCAACATTTGTTCGACCTGTGAAGTTTAACACTTTGTCTTAGTGATATTACGAACAATCGTTGTGGGCTTAGAGGAAGGTATATCTATCGCTTCCTTCTAAGAGCACAAGGACCCGAGTCAGGTATTACTTTGGTCCAACCTAGATAATAGTTAGACTTGCACCGAATTCAGAATTCGTGCCGAATTTCTTTTAGGATCCAGATAGTTCCATTTAAAGGGCCTCTTATCGTGAACTTAAACCTTGTGTCATTGTAGGGTTATGATACCGAGCCTCTAGAAATCTACTTTGCCAAGACAATAATATTACACATAACCCTTACCTGTTCGAATATAGCGTATAAACTCCAAAGTTGCCCACAATCGCCGCTAGAGATTGTTAATGACATGTTTATTGCATGATAAACATTTGAGCTTTTTAAATCACTTAACAAGTCATACTATCCTTGTCATCTTCATAAATCAAACATAGTCAAATCAATGAAGCCACATTCATTTTTGGCTTTTTACTAGTCGATTTGTATCTATTAATTTTCCCTAACATCCCTTTAACATACAAGTCATTGCAAATTTCCTAACTTCCTATGATGGTTGATCATTAAACCACTCGTACATATACAAACTTCATTATATCATCATGAGGGTACATAATTTCATTAAGTACCAAGCTATAATGTCATCAAAAGTTAAGTATAGATCGATGCAGATATTTTCCAAAAGGGCTAACTTACTAGTTTTCTCGTCTTCGTATTCACATAGTCTTAAAATAATGTAGGGAGTAAATACTCATCCTTGAAGTACTATCATTTGTTATTCTGCTAGTAAAATTTCATCAATCCAAACTTGACATTAGTAGTCCACCTTGCCAAAGATGAAATACTTTATCAAGTACCATCAATATCAATTGTTGAAAATTTGTGAAGATTCTCAAATCCCAGAGAAACCCCAATTGATAACACTAGCCCAATAAACAAAGAGATAAGCCCACAGTAATTCTTGGGCAGAGTCTCTTCGATCACTAACGTGGTACATCCATCCCCTATAAGCACACATCCTTAGGGCATATAATCCTCGACCTAGAGTTTCACCTCGACGATTACTGATACAATCTTTTATTTAGGCCTTTAGATCTATCATTTACAACAACTTTTTTTTGGGTCAACATGTGACCAAGTCAAAAGAGATGGGCCTCTTCTAAGATTTAGATTCTTATTCAACCTCTGGTATTTATCATGGTAATAGCTTCACTATGATCAAGATGGAGTGTATTAAGTTATCAGTTAGACTTACGAATATCTTACCACTCTAGTTAGTAGATCATAAGCATCAATTCTCCTCTGGATGGTTTATTAATTTGGGTAAGATGATGGTATCACTTAATGAATGTAGTAGGAATATCAAAGTATAAGCCTTGAGCACATACTCTTGCAATAAACTCTTCCCTGAACCACTTGGGTATTCACATACCTCAACCAAGTCTATACCTGAGGTCGACTCCGAGATTAGGATGCGCCATAAAACATGTTGGTAAGTCAAAATAAGGTGGTGTCCCATTTAGGTTGGCACTCGTTCTAAGGATTAGTGGACATACTTAGAGTGAATCCCTTATGAGCACACCACAGCTTTCGCAGCATCAGTTTGTCCAAAAATTGATTGACCAAGCAGGGGTGGTGTCATGGGTTAATGGGCTTCTTTATCTCAGGATCGTTGCGCTTTGATACCATTTGTAAGACCCCCCTCCCGGAACACAAAACACGGCCGAGGGGAGTCTTATGCCCAGAACAGCCGCCTTGCGGTAGCGTCAGCACACGGGCTAACCTGTACCCCAAGACACCTATCCTGCCGGCTAAGACCAATATCAATGTGCCAACCCATAATAAAAGAAACCACAGAAGTCACATTCACACTAAGTATATAAAGTCCACAATAAAACAAAGCAGGAACACAGAAAGCTCCTGAATATCAGAGTACAAAACTTGCCCGAAGGCTACAACAAAGCGCTCAAAAGCTCACATATATGATAGAAGAAATGGACGGTATCGTAGTCTCAGGCCCTGTCTCTCTGGCCTGGCTGTCCTCCTGCACCGTTCACTGCTGCCGCTCCATCTGCGGGGTGTCCTCCTAAAATTAAGGCGTAGAAACCGTTAGTCATAAAGAATAAGTGGCTTCACATTCTCTCACCCCGGCGACTCTTAGGCACCGTGTGGAAGGAGAGAAAGAAAGGTTGCAATATAACAGTAAGTACAATATGCAAGCGACAATGAGGTATTACTAACCTAGCAGTTATATATCAATAACTAACAACATGTATATAAAAGCGCTTACATCTAGCAATTATATATCAACAGCTAACAACATGTATATAAAAGCACTTACATCTAGCAGTGTATTAAGTATTATATATAAGGAACTGAATTGAGCTTAACTTATAAGGGTGCTCATAAAAGCTTATAAGTTAAGGGTTTGGTACAGAAATAGTAACTCATCATATAAAAGTGCCCATACAAATTTATATGATGAAGATCTTATGCGGTGCAATGCAATGCAGTGCAATGATTATAATATGATGACTCACCCATGCATACTCACACACTCTGACTATGTATGTACAGACCTTTAGTTCCCACTTTTCAGAGTTAGCTGAACTCTCTGGTACTACCGTTGTGGCTACGGTAGTGGTGGAGCGGGCATTTCCACCCCTAGGCGGGTATACACACTACCAGGCCTAGACCTCCCATACGCCTCTGTACACGTCCTAGGTGCACTCTAGAGTCTTGCGTACTCTTTGCTGGCACCTACCAGTCTTAAAGGTCGGGTGTGCGTCCTTTTGGGGATCGTCCTCCAGACCGCAGTATAAACAACCTACTGGCCCCTCAACCTCACACCCGCCTAAGTCAACGTACTGCCGTCGGTGTGACAACCGGCCCGTACCAAAGACCCGCCACCAAATAGTTTCTATGCACATGCAATTTGTCACCACGCGAGCCTCCAGCTCGCAGGACTAACCCGTCCTGAATAAAACTATCACTCGAGCCTCCAGCTCGCAGGACTAACCCGTCCTGAATAAAACTATCACCCGAGCCTCCAACTCGCAATACTAAACTGACCTTATAAACATCGAGCCTACCGCTCGCAAGACTATCCTAGTCCTTCCTTATTTATCTAGACTACCGCTCGCAGGACTATCCTAATCCTTTCTTATATCTCTCAAGCCTACCGCTCGAAGGACTATCCTAGTCCTTCTTATATGCCGAGTTTACCGCTCGCAGGACTATCCTAGTCCTTCCTTATATCCCGAGCTTACCGCTCGCAGGACTATCCTAGTCCTTCCTTATATCCCGAGCTTACCGCTTGCAGGACTATCCTAGTCCTTCTTTATATCTCGAGTCTACCGCTCGCAGGACTATCCTAGTCCTTCCTTATATGCCGAGCCTACCGCTCGCAGGACTAACTCACGCTCTTAAGCAAGCAAGGGCTCCAAACTGAGTCCCTTCCCACATTAACTTAGGATGTCGACCCATCCAAATCACTATACTAAGCCCTCAATGCTACCCGTACGGAGTTTGCATGCTCTAAACAATGAGAGGCACAGGTCCTGAGTTTTCACTCCATACGATCCTGACTACTTGTGCACAATATCATATCCTCAAAACTAAAGATCAATGACTAAGCTCGACTTTGAGTCAAGGGTTATTCTCATCCAACCCTGTTAGATTCAACATATATATTTAAATGTTAATTCACACTAAGCCATCAATCGTTCATCATATCCGAACACTTGGGTAAAAAGAGTGGTGTTACAAATGTAGTTATTCATCTAACGACACATCACGTACAGTATGATCCTCAGGTGCATACCCCGACATCGTTTAAGAATATCCTCTACTTTAGTGGCAACTCGCATGTCTTATAAGTCAGCATTAGTTGACTGGTATGAGTGTATAAAAAGCTGATCATAAACACTGGTATTTATAAGTCCATATCATTGAAGAATCAACCATGAAGTAGACGGTTAAGTATTTTCTACGAGTACAGTCAAGCCGTGTCTTACCATCATGAGAACATGTACAAACGACCTCCAATCAACAAGTTTTAGGTTCATTAAATGATCTTCCCCAATATTTAGAATCAATCACCTCCAATATTATATTAGAATCATATTAATAACATTTACATACAATTTAAATTGGAGCACTATTCAAACCACTACTTGCCTAAAGTTTCATGCACATACTTATTGTCCTGGAGCGTCATCAACAAGTGATTAATCAAGTGGCTATATCAAAACCAAGACTTCTAAAATTTATACTATATGTCATGGTTAGTATTTTGAGCATTTACACCATATCTCAGCTCATTCGGAGTAATCGTGATAACAATTTGCGGCACAATAGTTTTTATAACATAATATTGACAAATCACAGCAAGCCTATATCCGAAAATTATGACATTTAAGAGGGGTGTCCACATTGCCATCAAACATTTATCTACCAATTCCAAACAGCTTCCGATAAGCAAAACAAGGTAAATCACCAAATTAATATGAATCCGTACGCCTACCTCGCCGCGCGCTAAATATATTATTTACCAAATAACTAATATAAACTACACGGATCTAAGTGTTGATCGAACAACGTCCGGTCATCTTCTTCCTCCAGCCTGGGGCTGTGAATTGCCCGACCTAGAGTCTAATAAAACTCTCACATCAGCCACCTTATTTCCTGTCCGACCAACCAACATAACCGCCCCTTTCTCGTATGTGAGATGCATCGACGGGCGGCGAATCAGTGACAGGAGGTGACCGGAATAAATAGTCAAAACACAGATTTCAGCCATCCCTCCACGGCTTGCTCTCAAATCAACTCAATTGAGTTCGACATCTCGCCTAGTTTGATCTAAGAAACTAGCACCAAGCGAGAGGGGAGGAAGCTCACCGAGTGTCCATGCATGCTACCCAATAGCCGCGCATGCGGCGTTTGTGTGTCGTTCCCAGCACTGGATCTCGCCAGATCGGATCTCGTCGATCGTCGCCGAAGTGGTGTCGACCTCTTTGAATGGGCTGTTTGGAGATCGTTGGAGGAAGCTAGAGAAATGTATGGTGGTTGGCTTGGATTGAGGTGCTCGGGAGCAGTGGTCGGCCGTGGAGCATGGAGCAGTGTTTCATGATGGAAGCTCGTCATTTTGTCGGATCTGTGGGAGGGAGAGGAGTTGTTCCGATCTGGAGCATCGGAGTTGAAGGTCGTGGATGGTTGCCGTCGGAGTGAGAGCTCGCCGGAGTGAAAGCTCTCCGGAATGGAGGTAAGAGATTGCGGCTCGAAAGCTCGCCGGAGAGAGAGAGAGAGATGTCGTAGAGGAGATCGCCGACCGAAAGAGTTTCGGAGGAGAGGAGAGTGATCGTTTGGATCGGTCGGCCATGGAAGAAAAGTGACGGCGCTGGTGGGAGAGTATCGGGTAGAATCCTTTCTAACCTAAGTTATAAGTATATACATATTATTAATAATATTATCTTATTAAAACATTAAGTTATTTCATTCGAACGCCCGCACAATGCCTTAGAGGACTCAAAAATTGTCCCGGAAGAGCTTGTTACGGCCGTCTCGCTGACACGAATCCACCGAGACGATCCAAGATTAATTCCGAGTTCGTTTGCTCATTTTATGCTTGTCGAAGCATTTACGGTCTAATTTTTACGTTGCATCAAAACTCATCGAACGACATCGAAAATTTAAACTGATGACACTGTTGGACTCGTATTATTATTACTAGTCCAACGAAACCGACTGGGGTCAATTTCGAAGTCGTTTGCTCAATTTCCACTTTTTGGGCAAATACGCTATTTGCAAACCATATTATGATTTCGCCGATTCTCATCAGAATCGAGCACGAGCAATTTTGTTGAACTCGTATAGGCGTCACGAGTCTAACAAAACTGACTGAGGTGAATTCCAAGGTCGTTTACTGCATATAACCTTTTTGAATAAATACGCTATTTGAAAACCATGTCATTTGAGCTAACGTACGCACTATAATTCCTTCAAGACGGCACGCTTCCTTCGAGTTTTATTGCTCAAATTATGCTCTCTGGATGGCTCGAATCCCGATACAGCAAACATCGGGACAAAGAATAGAAATGGTACTCGCAGCATTCGTCGAGTGCACTTCCCCGACTCAGGTGCAAGCCTGGCCCTCAGTGCACCTCGAGCCCGAGTCAACTCGCTTAATTCAAAAATGTGCACAAGGGGTCTAGCTCGAATCGGGATGTTACATATATTCTCCTCCTCCATCACTTCTAAACCTTCTGATTTTCATGCCTAGTTGGTTTTCTACACTGGTTTTGAAAATGCAAAATTTTTCAAACGCTTCGTCTTTAGTTTTAAGGAGATAAATGCGACAAAACCTAGAACAATCATCTATGAAGGTGATTAAATACTTCCTGTCTCCTCTAGTGACAAAACTTTTGAAGTCACATATGTCGGAATGTATTAGTTCTAAGGGTGTTGTGCTCCTAGTAACCGCACTAAAAGGTTTCCTAGTGATCTTAGTCTGAGCACACACTTCACATTTATCAGCTTTGACTGTAGTGTCTAAAGCTATCTGGTGATTTCTAGCAATTTGGAACATTTTCCTATAGTTTACGTGTCTTAGTCTCTCATGTAGAGTCTTAGGGCTAACTAAGTTTGTTTGAACTTGTTGAACTATTTCGTTTGCTAGACTTAGTCTGTACATCCTATTTTGGACGTAGGCACATCCAAAATAGTGTGAGTTAACTGACAGTGTTACTCTACGGCTACAGAAAGTAAAAGACATATCAGCATCACATAGTAAGCTAACAAACACTAAGTTAGCAGCTAAAGAAGGAATAAACTTAACATTCTTTAAAGTTAAAGTTTTACCTGAGGATAGCAGCAAAGTTGCATTCCCCACCTTCAGAACGTCAGCTGTCTCATCATTGGCAACGGTCACAGATTCTCTTGCATCAATAAGACCTGTCATCAGAGTAGGGTTGTTGCAAACATGACACGTTGCCCCCGAGTCAAGGTACCACTCTGTACTTGCCTTCTCATTTCCAACCATGGCAATAAAGTTGGATGGCTCAGTGAGACTAACCATGTTAGCATGGTTGCCTTCCTGTGGTGTCTTGCCCTTCTCCTTACGAGGAAGCTTGCAATCAGATGCGCTGTGTCCTCACTTGTTGCAGTTATAGCACTTGCCCTTAAACTTTTTGATTTGTTTACTGGGGCCTGCAACCTGGGAGCTACTCGGGTTGGGTTTTGGCTTCCTAGGGTTCGGCGCGCGTCTAGAGTTCGAAATCATGTTTGCAGCAGCCTTCTGCTTGCTAACGACTTGTAGAGCGTGTCGAGTCCTATTTTCGTCCTCAATGCATATAAAACGCTTGAGTTCATTCAAACCCACCTGCATCTTCTTGCGGTACATTTCAGTTTTGAAATTGTACCACGTGGAAGACAATTTATACACAATTGTGCCAGCAAAAAAACTGTCTGGCAACGAAATATTCTCGCTATGCAAGGAATCAACTAAAACTTCAAATTCAGATACCTGCGGGAGAATGACTTTCTCCTCGTTGAAGCTGAAAGTGCTCCTGCAACGCATCCCAGATCTCCTTTGTTGTGCTCATCTTCATGTACGACTTTGCCAAGTTGGAAGACAGACAGTTGAGCAGGTAGTCTTTGCAGAAGTCTTCATCAGAAATCCAATGTGCCTCATCTTCAGTCCCTACGACCCCAGCACGATCAGACTGAACGGTATAGAACACGTTCAGATACTTCATGCCGAACTGAGTGTTCAACTTCCAGTCGTTAACTCAGTCGCCGTAAACTTCTCCAGCTTTATCATCGGAACGGGGGACGAGAAGTTGTTCCCCTTCATCATTGTGTGCCCGTCAGAAAACGACACGAAAACAGGGAGGAACAGGGTTCCTGGAGGCTGTCATCGGGCGTTAGCGACAGTGGGCTGTCGCTGTCGGAGGACGACAACGTTAGGGCTACACTTGCTTTAGCTTGGAGACGGCAACGGCGACAGATTGCTGATGGAGGCGGCTGGGGGGATCTGAAGACGGAGGCGGCGGCGCTGCGGCAGATCTGGACGATGGAGGTGGCGGCGCGGCGGATCTGAGGCGGGAGGCTTTGGATCTGGCGATTCCGGCAATTGCGCACGGCTGTATTCCAAGAATAGCAGTGGCGAATCCCTTCTCCTTCGCAAAACGGCGACAGATCAGCGGCAAGGGGCAGCGACGGCTACACGATCTACCTTCTCTCGGACGTGCGACGACGAACTGGAGCAAGATCGATGCGCCTCCTTGAAACGATCAGCGATGGAGAAGACGAAGGCTGGAAGGCGCGGCTGCGGGAAAGATGCACGATCTCCTTCGTAGCGAGCGACGGGAAGAACAACGATCGGCGAACCGCAACTCGCGATCTATCTCCTTCACGCACGGCGACGGCGGCTTGGAGGAGCAGCGAACGGGCTTCCTCCTACGCGAATGGCAGCGACAGCAGGAGCTTCTCTTTCGCGAGCGGCAACGGCGGCTGCGGTAATTCGCGATCTCCACTTCGCGTGAACAGGGAACCGGGCGGACGCACGGGAGCAAACCCTAGGGGGCTAATTCGAGATTGTGAGAGTTTGCTCGAAGCATCCGGAGGAGGATCATGGTGGAATCCACTCCCCGTTGCCCCTAGCGGGTATATATAGGGAAAATCCTAGGAGTACCTACGGGGATGGGTATCCCAGTACCCAACTGACCTGTTATACCTTCGAACCCGTTATTTGACCAAATATAATTAACAGGAAGAAGTATATTTCCAAGGATTATGAGGGTCTTATCTTCCAAAAGAGCATGAGATATTCTCGGGACATAATTCACAAGGCCCGACAAGATAATTTCATTCAAACTTCAATCTTTATAGAAAGAATTTGATATTGTCATGATGAAAGAAGGAGATACAATAAAAAAATATCTCAAGCCCTCACTACTGTTAATCAAATGAGAATATATGGAGATAAAATAGTTGTGCTTAAAATCTTAAGGACACTTATTCCAAAATTTGATTTTGCGTTTCTGCATTTGAAGAATGAAAAAGCCTCAATATTTTGACCACAATAGAACTAATGGGTTCCCTTCAAACTCATAAAGAAGGGTTAAGGATGTATGTTTCAACAAATCTGTAACAAGCACTTTAAGAAAAAATAAACTTCCATAAAAGCCTTGAAGAGAGAAAACAAGAAATACTGTATAAACAACCATAATTTTTGGAAATCTCTAGCGATGAGAAAATCAAGAAGAATTATAAAATCCATCAAAGCCAATTCTTTATTGCAATCTATGTAATAGAAAACCAATCACGAGGCTAAAGATTGCTTCTATAAATGTAAGAGGTGTAAAAAACATACTCGCCTCAATGAAGAATGCTGGTTTAAATAAGAAGAGAAAGAGAAAGAAGTAAACTATTGTGAACAAGAAATAGATCAAGTGTTCTACACTTATTTAAAAGCTGAGAAAAAGCTTGAAATTTTTTGATTTCTTGATATATAGTGGATGTTCAAATCATATGTCCAAAGAAAAAAATCTTTATCCATCTCAAAGAAAAAGAGAAATCTGAAGTTATTTTGGGGGATGACGATAACATCAAAAGGATTGAAGGAAAAATTATAATATTTGTTAGGACAAGATCTAGACAAATCATGGACACAGTTGACGTTCACTGTCCCAGATTTAGCTCATAATCTTTTGAGTCTTGGGCAACTTATGCAAAACGACTATAAACTTATTTTTGATAGCCGCGGTGCACTATTCTTGACAATGATGAACACAAATTATTACCACCACTAAGATGAGCAACAACAAAGTCTTTCCTCTCATACTACACCATGGAAGAGAGAGCGCTCAATCAACCAACAAAATCAGTGAAGTCAAAAAATGATATATGAGTATGGTCATTTAAACACCAGTGATCACATGGAGAAAGAAAAAAAATTGAACTTGTGTTAAAACATGAAAGCTTATGTGAAAGTTGTGCAATGAATAAAAATCATAGGTTACCATTTCCTCATCAAGCCTCGTGGTGATTACTACATGCCGATAGTTGGGGACCATCCTCTACTCCCAATTTATGAGGAAAACACTATTACCTTTTGTTTGTTAATGACCATTCAAGAATGATCCAAATTCCTTCAATTCAAATCCAAAATTGAAAAAGTAAGAATTTCAGCATAAAATATGTAAGAGCTCGTAGTGGTGGTGAATTCGCAAGTAAAGAGGTCAACAAATTTTGCCTAAATCATGAGATTAGAAGAGAACCAACAGTAATACGTGTACAACCATTGGTTTGACGAGTGGACCCAACAAGGTTAGCGGGTAGAAGGGGCAAGACTCACCAACCGTCAGCATTACCATTACCGCGATGCGTTAAGCCCAGGAAAGTCGGCTCGCCTCCAGTCGATCGACTAGACTACTTCTAGCTGATAAGTGAGTCGATTTGCCTTTAACTGATCGGTTAGACCTCTAGCTGATCTACTAGACGTCTAGCCGATATTGGCCTCTCTTCTAGCCGATATTGGCCTCACTTATAGCCGATATATTGGCCTCGCTTCTAGTCAATATTGATCTCGCTTCTAGCCGATATTAGCCTCTCTTCTAGCCGACATTGGCCTCACTTATAGCCGATATTGGCCTCGCTTCTAGTCAATATTGGTCTCGCTTCTACCCGATATTGGTCTCGCTTCTAGCCGATATTGGTATTGTTCCTTGCAGCAAGTTGCGAGTACCCAACATCGATGGGTACTCGCCGCCCCAGGCGAGCACGCCTTGAGTGAAGTGTGCTCGCCCCCTAAGGGGGAATACCTTTTCCAGGATATTTTGTGTTGACCTGCAGTTAGCCTTTTTAGACAGCAAGATTCCGCTGTTGGCAGACCAATTTGGGTTGTTTTTAGTAAACCAAAATGCGGGATTCGGCAATCTGCAGACCGTTTTGAGAAAATTATAAATAGACCCCAAAATGCACCTTTGGAGAGGACCTCCTCTTGACTTTCTCTCTCCTTAGGCTATTTCGGAGAACTTCAGAATTCTGTCTGCCGTGGTTTTCGGGCTAACAGTCTGATTTTCTCCAATACCTTTGTTGAGTATTGTAGCCACAATCACCTTGATTTGAAGAAGTCCCCTTCAAACTAAGGTGAATTGCAATTGTATTTGATCATGCTCTTTTAGCTGTAATGTTGCAGGATATTCCACTCTAAGTACATAGAAATGTCAAGTTTCAATGAGTCGTCAAACACAGGCCTATGTAATGTAATTCTTTATTGTGTAGACCAAGGTTCTAACTCATGTGAAATATCACTATTGAGATGTACTTCATATACTAAGTGCTGGAGAAGAAGGACTGAAGATGTTGCTGATTCTACTTAGGAAGAAAAATGGTCTATGAAGGAATTCGGCTATATGCATTGGAACATATAGCATAATTCAGCTATATGGTTTAAATAGATATAGACGAATTCGGCTAATCCATTTCTAGAAGCCAGAAAAATTCCCTAAGTAAACATTAGGCGAATTCGACTAAAGACTCTCTCGAATTCGACTATTTGCATTCGACGAATTCGGCTAAAGGTCCTCTCGAATTCAGCTAATACTATTAGACGAATTCGGCCATAGTCATTAAGCGAATTCGGTTAATGAGATATTTCGGCTATTCCATATAGTCGAATCGGAGAGTTCATATTTCCGGTTCAGTTCGTTTCGGCTCGCCGTTTAGGGTTTCCGCCATGCACAGTACACGCGGAAGGCTTTCTCTAAATCGCACATATAGCCGTTAGGAGAAGAATCGCTCTCTCTATATTTATACCTAAGGGTTACTCACAAAAACCCTAATCGTTCTAATCGCCGCAATCGCCCGAATCGAAAAAGAAAAGAATATCTCTTTCTGTCTGTCGGCCGATCTTTCTCACGCAAGCACTTCGCCTCCGACAAGAAAGATTTTACGATTCTTCTTCGCCAAGAGCAATCGACCAGATCAAAGCTAATCAAGATCTAA
This sequence comes from Dactylorhiza incarnata, assembly GCA_033032865.1. Taxonomy (NCBI): domain Eukaryota; kingdom Viridiplantae; phylum Streptophyta; class Magnoliopsida; order Asparagales; family Orchidaceae; genus Dactylorhiza; species Dactylorhiza incarnata. The sequence continues at coordinate 3,456,862 of JAWHQI010000265.1, forward strand.
TCTATTCTTGATCCAGTCGACTCTAAGTTTCAGATCTAGCATTCAAGATTTCTTCTTCCTTCATCATCAAAAGGACTGAACTTATTTTTGAGGAAGAAGAGATTCATTTCTCAGATCTGTAGAAGAACTTCAACCGAAGTTTTAAGCCTATTTTGTAAAACACCCTTACATTTTTTGTAGGAGATTTGCCTCCGAGCCTTGTAGATCCTTGTGTAAGGGTCGTGTTGTAGGAGTTTTTGTGCTCCGAGCTGTAGGAGTTTTTGTACTCCGAGTTGTATGAGTTTTTGTGCTCCGAGTTGTAGGAGTTTTTGTGCTCTGAGTTGTAGGAGTTGTTTTGCTCCGAGCTTGTAGGAGTTGTGGACTCTGAGTTGTAAGATTTTGAAGAAATCTGAGTTTGGTGAAGTAGCCGAATCTAGCCTTGGAGTGCTAGATAGGCGAGGCCGGAAAGTGGACTACCCACATCAGGGAACCACTATAAATCCTTTGTGTGCGCTGTGATTGCTCTTCTGTGTGCTTTTCATCTTCTATTTTTTAATTTCGCAAAAAGCCATAGAATCCACCTATTCACCCCCCTCTAGGTGATTTAGGTTGCGACTAGATACTTTCAATTGGTATCAAAGCGAGGTTGTTCGCTAAAAGGCTAACACCTTGAACAAGACCTCCTAATCTAGTCGGAAGAACAAGTATGTCTGGAATGGAAAGATCAAAGGATTTCGTCAAGTTGTCAATCTGCACTAAAGAGAACTTCCCCATGTGGAAGGCGAGAGTTAGATTCTACATGGAGGCTGCAGATCCAAGAATTTTTCAGATAGTGGAAGAAGGTCCACATGTTCCCACAAAACCATCTTCAATAAACTCAGCAATCATGATTCCTAAGAAGATGTTGGAACTTACAAAAGATGAGATTGCTCTTGTCGCTCTAGACAAGAAGGCAAAGAATATCATAGCAGGTGCAGTAGATGACTCTATGTTGCAAAATCTGATACATTGCATATCTGCTAAAGAGATGTGGGATTCTCTAGTGGTTCTGATGGAAGGTACAGAAGAAGCGAGAGATGACCGAAGATCGTTGCTGAATCAAGAATATGAAGCCTTCAAGCAAGGTTCAATGAGACTCAATTTCTGATACTTATGAGAAGTTCTTTAAGATCGTAAATGGTCTTAGGAACTATGATCGGGAATTTTCTGTTGGCGAACTGAATGATAAGTTCTTGAGATCCCCGACGAAAGAATGGGATACCAAGGCAGTCACAATCAGAGAATTTGGGAAATTGGCCACTATGGAGCCACAGATATTATTTGGAAAGCTCTTATCACATGAGCTTAAGCTCAGCATCAGGAAAGCTGAGGAAGAGGGCAACAGGACATCCGGGAAGGAAAGATCTGTGGCTCTGAAAGATGAAGGATCTAAGAAAAGCAAGGTCATGACACCAGTAAGAACTCAATCATCAGAAGAGGATGATGAGTCTGTGACTAGCTCGTCAAGCTCAGACTTGTCTGATGGAGAGTTCTCACTTCTCTCAAAGCAATTCAAAAGGCTTCTAAATAAAAGAAAGCAGAAGAGAGGCCAATCCTCTACTTCTGATCACAGAAGATCAAGACGTGATGGTGAACACCACAAGAAGGATTACAATAATGACATGTATAAGTCTAAACCGAACAAAATTGCTTATACTGACATTATTTGTTATTGTTGCAATAAGCCAGGATACGTGATAGCCGAGTGTCCATACAAAAAGAAGGAAGGATCAAAGAAGGAAGAAAAGAGATCCTTCAAAGGAAAGAAGAAGGAAAAGAGCTTCCTCGCTAAAAAGGATAAGACTCTGAGCGACAGCAACTCGGATGGGTCAAGCTCAGATGAAGAAGCCTATTTTGGGCTAATGGCACAATCAGATGAGGAAGTAAACGACTCCTCATATAAGGGGAAGGTAAAATCTCACACTCCTCTTTCTACTTCTGAATATGAGACTGCATCCATAGCAAATGACGGCTACTCATCAGAGGAGGATTCATATTTAATGACTCAGTACAAAGCCCTTTTGAAGGGATTCGACAAGTGTCGCAAGGTCGTCAAATCCCAGTCAAAAGAGATTGCATCTCTTAAGACTTTGGAATCAGAACTGAAGGATGAAATCGAAAGATTGACTCCCTTCAGAGATGAAGTTCAAATCTTAAAAGATGAACTAAATGGGCTCCACTGAACTATTAACTCTGAAGGAGAAAATAATAAATGAACTAGAAGATAAGTTAATTGTGGAAAAGAAGCTCGTAGAAAGCTTCTCGAAGCCAAAGACTATTCTTCCACTCATTGATAGATTTTCTGCTCCTGCGAAGGGTAGTGGCCTTGGTCATGATGCTGAAAGTAGTAAGGCTGCTGAGAAAAGAGCTGTGAAAGGAAAGAGAAATGCTAATCAAAGTCAGCCTTCATTCAGGAAGGTAGTTTTTCCAACAAACCCGTTTGACTTTGAGGCATCCTATGGTCACTTTGCTAGACCAACACATGTTGAATCTAGCAATAGATATCAAGGATGGAGCAGACCCCGAAACTTTGACGCGTCTCCATTCAAAGCTCCTCATGAAGAAGTAATCCTCAAGGATCATGGTCCATTTGTACATGGATCAACTGCAAAGAAAGCACCAAAAATCAAATCGACTGCTCCCAAATCTGTTGAGAAGAAGTTGGAGCCATGTGTGTGCTGTCACCATGAGGCCCCTACTTCCAAGAAAGCTTTTTATAAGAAAGCTGCTCCTGTTGTACCTCCCGTTCAAAAAGTTAAACAGGAGACAAAAAGAAGGTACAATCGATTCGATTGTTGGTGCTGTGGCAAGGTTGGTCACTTTGTCATAGATTGCTGGTTTAATCCAAGAAATGTCAAGACTCCACGAGTTAACAATGCAAGAATGACCCATCGCAATGTTAACATTCCTAGTGGTGGTCATCTAACTAGAAGTCATGGACCCAAATCGGTTTAGGTTCCTAAGGGCAATTGATTGTTGATTGCAGGTCGGCAATGGAAATTCTCGAAAAAGCTCACCCTCAAGCTTGATTAGGCAAGTTTTCCCTCTTCTCGCGCGTGTGTGTGTGTGGGGGGGGGGGGTAATTATCGGGAGCTCCATGGGAGTTTACATAATTACAGGTTGCACCCCTCTATCTTTCAAAATTACATTTACCTACTCTCTATATTTTTCCAGTTTACAAAAATGACCCTTCTGTTAGAAAAATGGATGTAAAATGATAAAATTAGCCAAATTATTGTATGATATTCCAATTTTACACTTCGTAATGACTCTATTGAAAGGGGGTAACATCTTCCTATAAAAATTAAATATAGATGGAAAGTGATCAAATATACCAAATTATTTCATGATATTCAAATTTTACCCTTTGAAATAGCTCTGCACTAAAAGAGTTGCGTTACATTTTACCTTTTGTAATGAATCTGGAATCATTATAAAAGATAAAATTGGATATTTTTGTAAACGGGGGAAACTAATTAGAGGGGAGGTAAATGTAATTTCGAAAGATGATATTCAAATTTTACACTTTATATTGACTCTATTGAAAGGGGTGACCTCTTCCTTTAGAAATATAGACGAAAAGTGATCAAATATATCAAATTATTTTATGATCATATTCCAATTTTACCCTTTGAAATAACTCTACGCTGAAAGAGGTGCGTTACATTTTACCTTTTGTAATGAATATAAAATCATTATAAAAGGATAAAATTGGAATATCATAAAATAATTTGGCTGATTTTATCATTTTTCATCCATATTTCTAACAGAATGGACTTTTTTGTAAACTGAGGAAACTTAGGGGGGAGAGATAAATGTAATTTCAAAAGATAAAGAGGTGCAACCTGTAATTATGCAAACTCTGAGGGGAGAACCCCCGTAATTAACCCTATATATATAAAGAAATTTCAAACCCAGGAATTTTAAACTCATTGAAATGATTACAGCCGTTGAATCTGACATGATATTTCAGCAGCCGTCGGATCGAACGGCTCCCCCTCTCTCCATTTTTTCGTTGGTCTCCTAATTAAACCTACTAGAGGGTGACCTAAAACTATGAAGATGCAGGGTACCATACAACATGAAATTATGATTTTAACCATACATTTATTGTAAAAAGAGGGTCACATGACCCATTTTTTAATCTCACTAAAATTGTCGATGCTGAGAACTGAACCCAAGTTTCCACTATGTCAAGCAAAGATGACAATCATCACACCATATGATTTTTGTTGAACAACATTGAATTAGGTTTTATATATACTCATATAAATATAGATCTCCCCTTCCGAATGTCGCCGCCCCTGCAGAATGTCGCCTCCGTTCCCTCAGAATATCGCCGCCCGCACGGGGGGCCCGTGCCCTGCCTGTTGAAACCAGCAACTGGTCTCTTGAGTTCGGACCCACTGGGGGTGTAGCCGATGCTTATTTCTCCCTCACTAGACTCTCTTGACGGTGGATGCTGGAAACGGAATAGACCCAAGGCTGAAGCGAGGAGGTCCCGCCACACACCCGGAAGATCTTAGAGAGCTTCCCCTCCCAAACCAAAGCTCAACCGAGCACCTTGGAGGGCACTGGCTGCCAACCAAAACTAGCCTAGAGGAGAGGATTCTCTAAAATCGGATCTCCTCCAAGGTGCCCTTAAGGGTCTATTTATAGTTTTCCTATGCTGGTCTGCAAATAGCCTGAATCCACCTTTTAATTTTACTAACCGCACCCCAAATTGGTCTGCTAATAGCCTAACTCCGTTGTTCCGAAGGGCTATTTGCAGCCCACCAGGGGTATCCTGGTCATTTCCTCCTCAAATCATCCTGGGCGAATGGTCCGTGAGGGCACCACTCGCTTGGCACCCGCCTAGCTGGGCGAGTGCCGCATTCCTCTGGGCGAATGGTCCGTGAGGGCACCACTCGCCGAATTCCTTCCCTATCGACCTGGGGGCCCTTCTACCTATCCGAACCTGGCCGAATGATCTGACTGGCCCAGGTCTTGCCAGCTGGCTTGAGGGGCCCACTCGGCGAATACGGGTTGTACACAATCCCCGCTCTTTGCGAGCGATTCCTGCGCTCGGAAAGAACAGTCCAACCCTGTATTCGGTGAGTGCCTGCTGACTGGACCTCATAAGATTCTGTGGGTCCCACCGTCATTCTATATATATATCCTCATGTCAGGTTTTTCTGGACCACTCTCTTATCTCGGCTCGAAGTTTCTCCACTTCCTAATATCTTTCCACAAACCTTCTGTGAAACCCCTCTCGCGAGAGATGATCGACCGCCTGGCTGCGGCCCAAGCTGCAACGGCCCCCAGGGCATCCAAATTTGCTCCCTGGCTGATGTCTAAACGGGATCCGAGCGCCCCCTATGTTTCGCGTCGAGCCAAGGCGATTCGGCTGAATCGTCAGAGAGGCGAGACTGCCTCGGAGTCTCCGGCGGATACTCCACCGGCGAACACGCTGGCGGATGCCCTTCCGGACCCTGCGATGCCGGTATGAGAATTCCTCCTGTCTCCATTTAGTTCATGTCCCTTACCCTGCGTTTACTCTGGCCATTCGCAGGGGGCTTTGGTGCCGGAGACTGGCCATGGGGCCGTCTCGGGCAGCGTCGCGGTGCTACCTCCCGCGAACGAGAGGCCTCCAGATCTGGATCTTGCTCCCCCACCCCCTCCGGGCGAGACCTCATTGCAGTCTGGTAAGTTGTAAATCTTTTTAGATTCTCCCTTCATGTGGCTCGTTGCTGACCACTACTTTTCGCAGCCCTCGACCCCGACCTTTCGCTTCGGGACACTGTTCCTCCGAGTTCCCCTGTTCGACCGAACCCCTCTGTGCTCGCGGATGAGCTGAGGGTATCTCCCCAGAAGGGACTCGGTCAGCAGGACCCGCGCAGATGATCCTGCGGATGCCCCAACTCCTTCTTCACAGCCTTACCGTCCAGGAAAGGGAAAGGTCTTACCTCCCGCCTAGTTGTTTGGAACGCACCCCCATTCGTCTCGTCCTTCAGGTCACCTGGACCCCACCCCAGGTCAGTTCACTCACCCGCCTCTATCGTGCTCGCATATTTTATCACCACTAACCTAGTTGTGATTCCGCAGGCTATCGAGAAGCCTCCCCCTTCGACTCCTACTACGAGGGGGGAGAGGGGATGCTCTCGCCTCTCCCTTCCCCTGGGGATCTCGCTGACTTTCTGGGCGACTCCTCGGATCACGCGACCCTGAAGGATCAGATCTCGGAGGTCTTGGGGAAGCTCATCCACATCCAGCGAAACGTAGCCGGCCAGGTGGACGACGTGCGGCTGAGAGTCGCGCGTGAGTTAAAGGACCTCCATCGGGACTACTCGCGCCTTCTCACCACGGTGGAGCGCCTGGGGGGCGAAGGAGGGGAGTTGTCTCCCGAAACACACGCCGCGCGAGCCCGGGACCAACTCCAACTGGCTTCCCATGAGATCACCAATATACTTGCTTATTACCGCCCGCGAATGCCCATGGAAGCTGGGTCGCGAAAGCGAGGTCGGTGGATCTGGGAGGAGTTCTGACCTACCCAACGTTCACCCCTCTTATTTGTTTCCTTTTCTTACTTTGTGCTGCGAATGCTGAACGTTATATTTGTCTGTAATAATTTCTCCATGCTTTGCGAATGCTTCTTTATTCGTTTTTCGTATCTCATAGCTTTGCTTGGGTATTGCCGAGTGATAACTTATAGCCGGATGCTCTTCCAACCTCGTTGCGTAGCCGCGGAATGAATAGACATAGGGCATTTGCCATTAATGGGCGAGAGGGACTGGCTCGGGCTTCGAGGTGTCGGGAAGGCGCGATGGCTATCCGCACACCCGTGGCCTTGAAAGCCCAAACGCCGTTTAGTCCCTCTATAAATAAGTCTTTCAACCACCGTATTAAATACCTAACCATCCGCTTTCTTTCCTTGCGCTAGCACTCGGGCTTCTTCCTTATCTGTTGCTCCCCTTTCCTTCTTCATTCGCAAAAAATGGGTGGCGATGCGGAAGGCAGGGCCAAGTGCGCCAGCGCATTCGCCAACCACGTCTTCGATTCCTGCGACCTCTCTGAGGAGGCTTACCTGACTGCCGTCGCCGACTACGTCCCGCCGGGTTTCGAGGGGCGAAAGCCCAGGCCGGACGAGCGTCTGAACTCCATCTCGCCTTGTGCTCTTGCGATCCCGCTAGAGCATTTCGAGGTGGGGTTTCGCCTCCCGATCTGGCCGGAACTCCGCCAGACCTTCAGATACTACGGGGTCGTGCCTGGCCAGCTCAACCCCAACTCCATCGCTATGTTGGTCGGGTACGCGAGCTACCTGCGAGAAGAGGGAATCGAGTTCTCGCTGCCCGTCTTCCGCAAGCTCTATACCTTCCGCTGCACCAATGGTATCTCGTTCTTCTCGGGACTGAGCCCCCTAAAGCACTACGGGCTCCCGAACAAGAACCATGACTGGGTTCGCCGCTTTATTTTCGTAAGCGGGAACCTAGGGAACACTCTTCTCGCACCGGTGCAGGAGGAGGAGTCAACCTTCCGCCCCCCGACCCTAGGGGGCACGAGGCCAAACTCCACCAATACATCCTGGAGCACGGGATGGATCTCGTCCATCTCCGGCGAAACGTCAACTCGCTTCCACCCGTTCCGCAGGGCGAGGGTAAGTGTTCGAGACTTCATTCGCTTTCGCTTTGTGATTTTTACATCATTCGCTAGAACCATTTGCTATATTATGCAGGCGTGCGCCACTTCCCCCTTCATCCGCCGCGTCCCTCCGGATCCGCCCTCTCTCTCGCATAGGCCGCCGCGGATGCCTGTCGGGAGGAACCTTCTTCCTCCAAGCCTGGCGGAAAGAAGCGCAAGCCAGCGGTGCTGACCTCTTCTTCTTCCAAGAAACCCAAACCCCCCCCCCCCCCCTCCGCCAAGGGGAAGGGGGTCCTGGACGAGACCCTCGGGGCGGGTGCTCAGATCCAAGCCCTGGGGACGAGTGCGCCAGGAGAGACAATCCCTCGCGCGGGACCATCGTTGCCGCCGCCCCCACTTCCCAGGGACCATCGAAACTTCCCCAGCGGCGAGAAGTACATGGACCCCTCGGGGGCTCCCCTGGTCAAGTGGGACAGGAATGCTAACCGGGTCTCGCTCTCCACCCTCCATCCGTCGTGGATAGAGAGCGATCTCGCCAGCGGTGAGGCTTACGCCATCGCGTATGCCCTCTATGGCCGAGAAGACGCCGAAGTCTATGATGCCGAGACGACCCAGATTCTCGCTCATGAGAGTGCCAGGGCCATGCTGCGGGTGCTCGAGCTCGCGCACATGTCTTCGCGCCGGAGCATCAAACTGGCGCGGGACTTGGCGGAGGTTGAGGAGTCCCGGTCCGTTGCTTCTACTGAGGCGATGGAGCTTAGGACTAAGTTGGCGGCTGCGGAGACCCTTCTCGCCAACCGCCCTGTCGCAGAGGTGTGTATGTTTTCTCCTTTCCCGCGAGTGACTTGTTGCCGATTGACAAACTTTATTCTTACCACCTTTGTTATTATTTTCAGGAAACCACGGTTGCCGAGATGCTCCGCGCTCGGGTGGCCGGCCTTGAGGATGAAATCCGTCTGGCCAAAGCCGAAGTCCAGCGATTGCGAGAGGCTGGTGCGTCAGCACTCGACCCGGGGAGCGGGGGCCATTTTTATCCCCATCATGAGTTGGAGCAGCTGATGCAAGAGAACGCGCAGAATGTCGTCAAGCATGCGCTGCAGGTGCTGCGGCGAGCGGGGTACCTGAAGGCGGAGGCCGAACGCCTTTCCGCTCGCCAAGTCGTCCCCGAGCTTTACATTCCAATCCCTTTTCCTGAGGACGACCACGTCGAGCCGCGAGAAGACGCCCTCATCCCAGACTCTGGTGAGAGCGACTGATCTTCAAGCGAGAAATCTGTTGATCCTTGAGAAGGGCCTCTTGTATTTTCTCTTTTTGCATTTATCCCTTTGATTGTAATCTTGAATGGGTGAGTGCCTTTAAAAGATGTATATATTGACTACAATTTGTGTTATTCTAAGCTTTCCTCTCATTCGCCGCTATATCTCGCTAGGCTCGCTAGGACGTTAACTGCGGCTACTTTGGCCACACAGCGAATGCCCGAGGATGACTTTGACATGCTGCCCCTCTTCGACTTCCCGCTTCCTGTTCCACTCGAAACCCCTTACCATTCGCTCGGGCCGGGGTTTTTCCTAGGTAGTTAGGAAGAAAGATGAGGCACACCTTGCTGGCGCGTGGCCCCTGCGAGTGTTCTCGAGATCCACCCTTGAGAGCTTGGAACTTGTCACCGAGTGAGCCTTCTGACCTGCCAGCTAGGTGAGAGCCTGGACAGCGGGTCTGCTCGGGGCCAACCTCTGGAACATAGAACCTGCCACCGAGTGAGCCTTCGGACCTGCCAGCTAGGTGAGAGCCTGGACAGCGGGTCTGCTCGGGGCCAACCTCTGGAACATAGAACCTGCCACCGAGTGAGCCTTCGGACCTGCCAGCTAGATGAGAGCCTGGACAGCGGGTCTGCTCGGGGCCAACCTATGGAACATAGAACCTGCCACCGAGTGAGCCTTCGGACCTGCCAGCTAGGTGAGAGCCTGGACAGCGGGTCTGCTCGGGGCCAACCTCTGGAACATAGAACCTGCCACCGAGTGAGCCTTCGGACCTGCCAGCTAGATGAGAGTCTGGACAGCGGGTCTGCTCGGGGCCAACCTCTGGAACATAGAACCTGCCACCGAGTGAGCCTTCAGACCTGCCAGCTAGGTGAGAGCCTGGACAGCGGGTCTGCTCGGGGCCAACCTCTTGAACATAAAACCTGCCACCGAGTGAGCCTTCGGACCTGCCAGCTAGATGAGAGCCTGGACAGCGGGTCTGCTCGGGGCCAACCTCTGGAACATAGAACCTGCCACCGAGTGAGCCTTCGGACCTGCCAGCTAGATGAGAGCCTGGACAGCGGGTCTGCTCGGGGCCAACCTCTGGAACATAGAACCTGCCACCGAGTGAGCCTTCGGACTTGCCAGCTAGGTGAGAGCCTGGACAGCGGGTCTGCTCGGGGCCAACCTCTTGAACATGGAACCTGCCACCGAGTGAGCCTTCGGACCTGCCAGCTAGGTGAGAGCCTGGACAGCGGGTCTGCTCGAGGCCAACCTCTGGAACATAGAACCTGCCACCGAGTGAGCCTTCGGACCTGCCAGCTAGATGAGAGCCTGGACAGCGGGTCTGCTCGGGGCCAACCTCTGGAACATAGAACCTGCCACCGAGTGAGCCTTCGGACCTGCCAGCTAGGTGAGAGCCTGGACAGCAGGTCTGCTCGAGGCCAACCTCTTGAACATAGAACCTGCCATCGAGTGAGCCTTCGGACCTGCCAGCTAGGTGAGAGCCTGGACAGCGGGTCTGCTCGGGGCCAACCTCTGGAACATAGAACCTGCCACTGAGTGAGCCTTCAGACCTGCCAGCTAGATGAGAGCCTGGACAGCGGGTCTGCTCGGGGCCAACCTCTGGAACATAGAACCTGCCACCGAGTGAGCCTTCGGACCTGCCAGCTAGATGAGAGCCTGAACAGCGGGTCTGCTCGGGGCCAACCTCTGGAACATAGAACCTGCCACCGAGTGAGCCTTCGGACCTGCCAGCTAGATGAGAGCCTGGACAGCGGGTCTGCTCGGGGCCAACCTCTTGAACATAGAACCTGCCACCGAGTGAGCCTTCGGACCTGCCAGCTAGGTGAGAGCCTGGACAGCGGGTCTGCTCGGGGCCAACCTCTGGAACATAGAACCTGCCACCGAGTGAGCCTTCGGACCTGCCAGCTAGATGAGAGCCTGGACAGCGGGTCTGCTCGGGGCCAACCTCTTGAACTTTTAGGATCTCTCCTGCGAGCTGTTGCATCATTTTTATACACACAGTTTAAACAAAATGTTTTCATTCTAAAACCATTGTTACTACATGGTACTAAGGATAAAAACGTTTAAGGTCGTCGCCACTCCATGTGTGGCTGAGGGGTTGGCCCTCCACGTTCTGAAGGCGATACCCCCCAGACTTTAGTGCCTCTTCCACGACATAGGGGCCTTCCCAATTGGGGTTAAGTTTTCCCACCGCGGCGGACCTCCCAGCCGCGTCGACCTTCTTGAGTACCAAATCTCCCTTCTCGAACTGCTTGATCCTGACGTGCCTGTCGAAATACTTGGTCATCCGCCGCTTGACCTCTTCTTGATGGATGGCTGCTCGATCCCGAGCTTCTTCGATGAGGTCGAGGGAGAGCCGCAACTCCTCCTCGTTCTCGGCTCTCCAATCTTCCTCACCATTTGTGGCGACCTTTACCCGTGGTGTCATAACCTCGAACTCTATGGGGATGACGGCCTCGCAGCCATGAGAGAGCTTGAAAGGGGTCTCTCCCGTGGCGGTGTTGGGGTGGTTCTTAAAGCCCATAGGACCGAGGGGAGCTGCTCCACCCAATTTCCCTTGAGATTTTCCACCTTCTTCTTGAGCAAGTTCACGATGACCTTGTTCGCCGCCTCCACCTGCCCGTTGCTCCTAGGATGGTGAACGGACGCAAACCGAAGGTCTATCCCCAACTGGCCACAGAAGCCGATGAATTCCTCGCTTGCGAACTGCGGTCCATTATCCGTGACTATGGCCTGCGGAAGCCCGTGTCGACAAATGATCTCCCCCCATACGAAGTTGCGGATTACCTGGGAGGTGACCTTAGCCAACGCCTTGACCTCCAACCACTTTGTGAAGTAGTCAATCATGACTAGGAGAAATCTCCTCTGTCCACTAGCCTGGGGGAAGGGTCCTACCAGGTCCATTCCCCATATGGCGAATGGCCAGGGCGCCGTGATACTCTTTAGCCTCTGAGCTGGCATGAGCTGAAGCGGGGCGAACATTTGGCACTTCTGGCATCTCTTGGCGAAGGCCGCCGCGTCTTTACTTAGGGTTGACCAGAAGTACCCCTGCCTTATTATCCTTGCTTCCAACATCCTGCTCCCCGAGTGGCTGCCGCACTCGCCGGAGTGAACTTTTTCCAAGATCCTTGGGACCTCTTCCTTCGAGATGCATCGGGCCAGGAGGCCCGAGAGGGTCTTCCGATACAAGTCACCTTCCTGGAGCACGTAGTAGGCAGACTTATACCGGAAGCGCCTCTGGTCCGGAACTTCTTCCGGAAATTTTCCCGTTGCAAGGAAGGTGACGAAGGGATCCTTCCAGGAGGGCCGATGTTCTACTTACATGAGCTCTCCCTCTTCGATCGAAGGACGGAATAGGTCCGTCAGGGTCCCCCCGGCTCGAGGACCAGATTTTGCCAACCGATCTGCCGGGGTGCTCTTCTCTCGAGGGACGTGCCGGATGGAGAAAGTTTTGAACGTCCCCACGAGACCTTTGACTTTTGCTAAGTACCTCATGAGCACAGGTTCCCTTGTTTCGAACTCTCCTCTTATTTGAGAAGCTATTATCATGGAGTCAGTGAGGACCTCCACGTCATGGACCCCGAGCTCCCGGGCCAACCGCAGACCGGCGATTACAGCCTCATACTCCGCCTGGTTGTTGGTGATTGGGAAGTGTATCACTAATGTCTGCTCTATCTTTACTCCGTGGGGACTCTCCAGCACCACCCCTCCTCTGAGAGAATTCTTGCCCGAGGCCCCGCCCACCAGCAGCTTACACGGAACGTGACGAGGGGCTCCGTCTTCTTTCATCTCGGCCACGAAATCTGTCATGAAATCAGCCACCACCTGCGCCTTCATAGATAATCGAGGGACAAAGGTAATGTTGAATTCACTTAGCTCTATTGACCATTTTGCGAGCCTTCCCGAGTGCTCCACTCCTTCGAAGATCTGGCGGAGAGGATGGTCCGTCACTACTTGGATCGAATGGGCCTGGAAGTATGGCCTGAGCTTCCTTGCTGCGATGACCCGGGCAAAGGCCAACTTCTCTAAAATTGGGTACCTGAGCTCCGCTTCCCTCAGGACCCTGCTTACGTAGTAGACTGGCAGCTGCTTCTTGCCTTCCTCCCGAACCAGGACGGAGCTTACGGCCTCCGCCCCAACCCCGAGATATAGATGTAGGTCCTCCCCCTCTTTGGGACTTTGTAGTAGCGGAGCCTTGGTGAGTTGGCTCTTCAAGGCCTGAAAGGCCTCCTCGCATTCTCTTGTCCACTCAAATTTCTGGTTGCCTCGTAGCGCTTTGAAGAAGGGGGAGCATCTTTCCCCGGCCCGAGAGAGAAACCTGTTCAGCCCGGCGAGTCTTCCGGTCAAGCGTTGAACTTCCTTGGCGTTCTGTGGCGACCCCAGCTCCATTATAGCCCTAACCTTGTCTGGGTTAGGTTCTACCCCCCAGGGGGTGAGAAGGTGCCCGATGAACTTCCCTTTGCTGGCCCCGAACACACACTTCAGGGGGTTCAGGCGCATCTTGTACTTGCGTAGGGTGACGAAGGTCTCCTCGAGGTCCCGGATGTGAGAGCTCACACACTTGCTCTTTATCATAAGGTCATCCACGTAGACCTCCAGGTTCCTTCCCCTTTGCTTCTTAAATACCCGATCCATCATCTTCTGGTAGGTTGCTCCTGCATTTTTCAGCCCGAAGGGCATCATCTTATAGCAGTAGCATCCCTCCCTGGTGATGAACGAGGCATCTTTGACGTCCGGGGGGTGCATTCTTATTTGGTGATAAACTGAAAAAGCATCCAAAAAACTCATTACAGAAAAACCGACGGCTGAGTCAACCAGCGCGTCGATCCGAGGCAAGGGATAACAATCCTTAGGGCAGGCCTTATTTCACAATGAAAAGTCCACACACATACGCCAGCGGCCATCGGCCTTTTTTACCATTACGATATTGGAGACCCAGCCTGGATACTGGATCTCCGTTACAAAACCTGCTTCGAGGAGTTTCGCCACCTCCTCGCGGATCGGTCCTTCGAGCTTGTCAGCTATAGTCCTTCTCTTCTGCCGGATGGGGCGGGCTTCTGGATCGAGGTTGAGACGATGGCAAGCCACGTCCGCCTCGATGCCTGGCATGTCCGCTGCGCTCCATGCGAAGATGTCCACGTTCTTCTGAATGCACTCCAGCATCCTTCTTTGGTCCTCCGGGCCGAGGCCCCCGCTGATCCGCACCTTCTCCACCCTTCCTGCCTGGGTGGTAACCTCCATCTCTATCACCTCTTCTGCCGCCTCGAGCCGGGTTGGCTCTTCCCACTGGCCCTTTGCTTCTCGCCCCTCCTCCCGGGCCTTTTCCTCGGCAGCTCCTTCCGCCTCCACCGGCTCGACCTCCTGCTCTTCACGAGCGACCTCCATATTCTCCTCTCGGGCATCGCCCTCTCCCCCTACTTCTCTCTTCTCCACTTCTTCTCCTAGCCCCTCCGGCCTCGCCATCTCTTCATCCATCTTCTCGGCATCCGCCATCCATGAAATAGTGTTGACGGCAGTCACATAGCACTGCCTCGCCACCTTAGCATCTCCTCGGACGCGGATCTGGACTCCTCCACTATGGAGCTTTAAGCACTGGTGGTACGATGAGGGCACGCACCGGAAGGCGCTGATGAGGGGGCGTCCGAAGATAGCATTGTAGCTGCTCGGAGCGTCAACGATGACGAACCGGCAGTTCCTGGGGACCCCTCCCAACGTCACTTGGAGACCTACGCCTCCCTCGACCTCCTTCCGCTCCCCCGAGAAACCAAACAATGGTCCGTCGGAGGCCTGCACCCTCTTCTTCTCTACCTCCATCGCGTCGAAAGCTTTTTTGAAGATCACATTCACCGAGCTCCCGTTGTCCACCAGGATCCGAGAGACCGTGAAGTTTTCTATCGCCGTCTGGATCACCAGGGCGTCGCAGAATGGATCCTCGTAATCTGGCATATCTTCTGAGGAGAAGGTGAGCTTCTCAGAGGGGGGTGGGGTCTGGGAAGTCGACGCGACGTCCCTTCGGAACATGGCCTGGAAGCTTCTCTTGCGAGAGGCCTCTATCCCAACCCCACCGTGAATCACCCCGATTCCCCCCTGGTTCTTGTATCTGCCCTATCCTCACACCGGTCCTCTTCTGCCTCTGGGATCACTTCCTCAATTCTGGCCTGCTGCCGCCGTGGCTGTCCTCTTTCCCTCATCTCCAAGAACTCCGGGCAGGTGGCGATCGCGTGACCTTCTTCATGATGAAAGTCACAGTAAGGCAACGCCACCCTGTCCTCTCTTCCAGCTCTTCCTCTTCCTCCTCTTGCTCCTCTACCTCTTCTTCCTCGGCCTACCGCCATGGCTTGCTCCCTCGGGGGGTGAGGGGGTCTGGGACCCTGCCTCCACCCCTGATTCACTCCTCCTGCCTCCCTTCCTTGGTACCTTTCATCCTGACCTCGCGCCGGTCCTTCCTGGTTCCTCCAGCCCAACCTGTTGTTGGGCTCTTGGTTCCTCCAAACCCGAGGTGGTCTTTCGAACCCCTGGCCCCTGCGCTCCTCCCGCCTTCTTCCCTCTGGCTGCCTCGCCTCGGGCTCGCTCATCTTTGCCAACCTTTTGTAGAATTCGGGGTTGGATTCCTCCCCTTCAATCTCCTCCGCGGCTCGCTCCATCAACTCCTCGAAGGACACAGGAGGTCTTCTCTTCAGGTCCATCTTGAAGAACCCCTCTCGCAACCCTACGATGAATGCCATCTGGAGGGCGAATCCCGGCACCTCCTGCACTAGGTATATCTCCTCCTGGAACCTGTCCACGTACTTGGCCAGGGATTCCCCCTCCCTCTGCCTGATCTTGAAGAGAGCCTCCGCATCCTTCTTCCTCTTTTTTGACGTCGAGAAACGCAGTCGGAATCTTCGGCGCAGATCATCGAACGCGTAGATGGAACCTGTGGGAAGCTGGTGGAACCAGTCCCTTGCTTTCTCCTTCAGGGTGGTCGCGAAGAGTCGGCATTGGAAAGAATCCGACATGGGAAGGATTGAAGTCATGTCCTCGAACCACTGCAGGTGCACAACTGGATCCTCCTTGCCGGTGTAGTAGGACATCTCCGGCCCACGAAACCCTTCTGGCACTGGGGCCGAGAGGATCATCTCGCAAAAGGGGCTCCCTTCCCCTGCTCGGCGAGTGGTTCTCTCGCGTGGGACCAACTCACACACCTCAGCACTCACCGGACTGCTGAACAGCTACCGTCCGGGGAGATCTCGCGCACTTCCTTCTGCTGGCACCTCCTTCCCCGGCCACTGCCCCGGTGCGTTCTCGCTGATCTGCAAAGGCGGGACCACTGGGACCGCCGGGGTCTCGCACTCGCTCCTTGCCGCGAGAACTGTCTACAGAACCTCTCGCTTGAACTTCTCAAACATCTCCAACCACTCCCCTGCCGCGGGTGGCTGCGAGTGACCTGAGTCAGAACCATTTCCTCCATCTCCCGTCATCGAAACTAGCTTGGAATTTTCTTTCACCTGCTACGGTCCACGCTCACCGCACCAAAAATGTTGAAACCAGCAACTGGTCTCTTGAGTTCGGACCCACTGGGGGTGTAGCCGATGCTTATTTCTCCCTCACTAGACTCTCTTGACGGTGGATGCTGGAAACGGAATAGACCCAAGGCTGAAGCGAGGAGGTCCCGCCACACACCCGGAAGATCTTAGAGAGCTTCCCCTCCCAAACCAAAGCTCAACCGGGCACCTTGGAGGGCACTGGCTGTCAACCAAAACTAGCCTAGAGGAGAGGATTCTCTAAAATCGGATCTCCTCCAAGGTGCCCTTAAGGGTCTATTTATAGTTTTCCTAGGCTGGTCTGCAAATAGCCTGAATCTGCCTTTTAATTTTACTAACCGCACCCCAAATTGGTCTGCTAATAGCCTAACTCCGCTGTTCCGAAGGGCTATTTGCAGCCCACCAGGGGTATCCTGGTCATTTCCTCCTCAAATCATCCTGGGCGAATGGTCCGTGAGGGCACCACTCGCTTGGCACCCGCCTAGCTGGGCGAGTGCCCCATTCCTCTAGGCGAATGGTCCGTGAGGGCACCACTCGCCGAATTCCTTCCCTATCGACCTGGGGGCCCTTCTACCTATCCGAACCTGGCCGAATGATCTGACTGGCCCAGGTCTCGCCAGCTGGCTTGAGGGGCCCACTCGGCGAATACGGGTTGTACACTGCCACTCAGGCGTGTGTGTATATCCTTTTTTATTTGTGTTTGAATTGACGCTGCTGTTCTCTGTGATCATAAAGCTTCCAAAGAGCCCCCACTTTTGATTGATCCACCGCCCGTCCTCCCTCCATTTCCCGCCACACACATTGGGAATTCTGTGTACTTCCCGGCCCCTCTATACACTACATCGACTTCAATGCAAAGTTTTCATACAGGTATGGCCGGTCAAATTATATATTTGTCCTCGCAATTATTATCTTTAATAGAATTTCAAATAATAATAATATTATTAGTAGTAGTAGTAAAAATAAGAGAATTGAAGATATATAAACAAAACATTCAAAAAAATAAAAACAATTAAATTTCACTGAATAACCAAACGACACCCAAGTTCATCCAATCGAGAAAAGCTTCGCCATTAGCAAAAAATTTATGGTGGTCATCCCGTATATTTGATCAGTGCGATTAAGATCTAAACCGATCGGACAGTCAGCCGATAATATATATATATATATAATTGCTCCACATTTTCGGTCTGATTTTAACAGAGCCTCAGATTACTTCAGATTTTCGGCCAAATCCCGCACAAATCAAATATCTGTATGCCTAGGCAAAAATTGCTCCACCATTATGCCGCATTACCCCTCCTTTCTCTCTCCTCTCCTCTCTCTCTCTCTCTCCTCTCTCTCTTTCTCTGCAGAGTGACTGTGTTTCGCCTGTCCTCACCATAACTTAACTTCTCCTTGTTCTCCTCGCGACATTTAAGTTTCTGTGAAGCTGTGAAAGGAGTTTCTTGTTGCTCTAGTTTTAATGCCCTCCAATGCTTGCTCTTCGCGAGGTTGGGATCAACTTTTCTCTCTCTCTCTCTCCTCTCTCTCTCTCTCTCTCTCTCTCTCTCTCTCTCTCTCTTTTTAAATATCAATCCATCTTAACTTCCCAACCCCCCTCTCTCTCTCTCTCTCTCTCTCTCTCTCTCTCTCTCTCTCTCTCTCTCTCTCTCTCTCTCTTCGTTACTCCCTCAAGAAGATATCTATTACTTCAATTAATTGTGTGAAAAATGAATGCAGTGTTAGGTGGAAGCTATCTATTACAAGCAAGTTTGAATAACCTTTCTGTCTCCTTCTGAGGAAGAGCGAGGGTAGGACTCACTCATCCTGCACATTCAGAAACACCCTCTCTCTCTCTCTCTCTCTCTCTCTCTCTCTCTCTCTCTCTCTCTCTCTCTCTCTCTCTCTCTCTCTCTCTCTCTCTCATTCCAGATGCACAGAAAAACTGAGATTTGAAAGAGATAGAGAGAGATACAGAAGAATCCCTCACTTTCAAGTATCATCTTCCCCTCCCTACAAAGACAGCAAGCAGCAGCAGGAACTCATCTCACCATCATCACTCATGGCTTCATCAAACCGTCACTGGCCCAGCTTGTTCAAATCCAAACCCTCCTGCTCCGCTGCAACAAACCATCAATGGCAGAACGAGATCGACCGCATGCCCCTCTTACACCCCCACTGCCACAACCCTAACTCCTACTCCTCCGGTATATATATATATACATACATCTAGCTAGATTCACGCAATTAGGCTTCTTTTTTCCTTCTTCTCTTTAATTAATTTAGGGTTTCGGTTTATTAATCCATTCATATTTCTTATATGCGCGCGCGGCAGGAGTTGAAGAGAGTAGAACTCCGGAACCAAAACCTCGCTGGAATCCTAAACCCGAGCAGATCCGGATCCTCGAGGCCATCTTC
This sequence comes from Dactylorhiza incarnata, assembly GCA_033032865.1. Classification (NCBI taxonomy): domain Eukaryota; kingdom Viridiplantae; phylum Streptophyta; class Magnoliopsida; order Asparagales; family Orchidaceae; genus Dactylorhiza; species Dactylorhiza incarnata. The sequence goes on from JAWHQI010000265.1 coordinate 3,475,682, forward strand.
AACTCCGGCATGGTCAATCCTCCCCGCGACGAAATCCGCCGCATCCGAACTCAGCTCCAGGTTTACGGTCAGGTTTGTTATTGTTTGCCAAAGCCCTCTTTTTGATTGCGAGCCGCTCCTCGCCGAACCACGTAAATTCATTGTTTGATTTGTTTTCTGGGATTATTTCTTCTCACGGCAAGGTCGGCGACGCCAACGTCTTCTATTGGTTTCAAAACCGCAAGTCCCGCAGCAAGCACAAGCAGCGCCAGCTCAAGTCGGCCGGCGCCGGTGGCTCTGCATCGCCTTCCTCCGCTGCTGTCAGCTCGGTGGGGACGGCCGCCACCTCTATTTCGTCGTCCTCCGGCCTCGACAAGCTGCAGGTCCTTCCTTAATTTATTCACATATTTAGGGAATTTTGAGATGGAATCAATTTTTGTTGAAGAAATTATTTAATTTATAGGTCTGTCATTAAAGATTTAATGATATTTTAATCCCATGATTTAACCACAAATTAATATATTCAAAATAACGTATTGACGCGCACATGGATGAGAAAATATAAATAATCAAATTAAGTTTAAAAAAAAAAATGTAATGCTATACAAAACTCGCCGCTATTCTGAACGCTACAACAAACACGTGCATGCATTTGGCTTATATAATAATTTCTTCCCTAGAATATATTAACGCTTCTTTAAAAGTAAAAAAAAATTGAAATCGTGGGTCCCTAACTCGCATTCCTTCAGTGTGCCCCACCAGTATCGACGGCCGCCGCCGTCCTCGCCGCACTGTTTGATCTCCCGCCCTCGCCGGCGCAAACTCAATTCCTGAGGCCCGAACTCAGCCTCGAGGCCCCTTTCTTAACGCCGGCAAGCTACCCTCATTCCACCGGAGCGCCGTCAGAATCTCCGGCGCCGTGCGGCCTTGATGTCGCCGTGAAAGGCGTGGTTGCCGGGAAGAACGGTGTCGGGGAGGAGGAGGAGGAGTTGAGGATGCTTGGATTGCTGGAGTCTGTTGCGGAATCGGCAGCTTCATCTCCTGCTGCGACTGCCAACTCTGCCATTAATGCCAGCTCCAGTGCTGTCAGCGAGATACAAGGTACGGCGCTGCGAATAGCAGCATAAATAGCATTTCTATTTCTCGCTTTCTCTGTTTCTGCTTTGCTGCCGTGCGTTCGAGAGCGATGTCACCCTCTCTTGTCATTGACAGTGTGGTCGCGTTTCAGCTGCGCTTTTGTCTTTCTTTTTAGCTCATGGATTTTTGCCTACTCGTACGATTTCTATTAACCCTGCTTTCTGACTTTTGTTTCTTTCTACGCCCCATCATCATCATCTTTTCAAGTTTATTCTCATCATTATCTAACGCAAAAATACTATAATTCAACTATACTATATATGTTTTCATTATATATATAACCTTTCACTATATATATATATATATATATATATATATATATATATATACACGCATAAAACTACATGGACACTCAATAAATCGCAAACAAAACGCAAATAAGTGGGCCCCATAAGGTTGTATGTGAGAAGGGGATTTTTTTCTACCTAGGGTTACGTGTTTGCTATTAAAAATCCCCTTCTCACAATTTGCGATTTGTTTGCGGTTTATTGAGTACCTGTAGTTTCGTCCTATATATACATATTGGTTATTTAGTGGGACCTCCCCTTGAAGTTTGTGTAATTACAATTTGCACTTCTCTAACTTCCAAAATTTCAAAAACCTTTCAATCAATGTTTGCACAAAAGTATCTTTTTGGAGTATATCTTCAGGGAGGGTCTTTTGTACATGAATGTTATGAAATGTAAACATTGAAGGGTATAATTGTAATTTCGAAAATTAGAGAGGTGCAAGTTGTAATTACACAAATTTCAATGGAAGGTCCCGACAAATAACACTATTAATATATATATTATTCATCTTTCTTCTTAGTTCATAAGACATGCCAGTTTTATTTTGTAAATAGTGTATTAGGAAAAAGTGGGGACAATATTTTTTTGCCCATTTCAATAGTACTAGGATCCTCTTCATTTATTAATTTCAAGGTTCAGATTAATTCATGGTTGATCTGACGGGTTCACTAATCTCATTCTTCTATATTTTTCTTAAATAAAAAAAAGTACACTTCTATAGATAAAGTGAGAATCAGTCCTCACAATGAAATGGACCTCAATTTGAGGTCCCAAACGGAGAGGATCCCGATTCATTTCAATAACCTCAAACTTTGAATTAAAAAATCTTCGTTTTATTCTTAATTCTAGCCATATGGACGGACACGTTTACCAACACTGTTCCATCTCCAAACTCCGCCCGATCTTCTACACCCAGAGTTATGTTAATTATAACCGGAATCTTTTTATAAAAGCGATTAAGGCTCCATTTCGTGCGACTTTTTTGCTCCAGTGAATTTGGACAAAAACACGCCACCGTAATAGAATTAATGTATGTATTTGGCATGACAACGGTTATGACCGCCACCAAGAAAAAGAAAACTAGTTTTGAACATAAAAATGGATGAAGTTCCTTAGGTGAGGTCGGGCGTTCACGAACAACGGTTCATAACTATCACGTTCACGAACGCCACCGCCGTGCTAAACGGAGCCTAAAAGCAACTTTAGTCATGCTTTTGTCAGCTATGTTCAGTAAATAGTGTGTTGCAAAGTTATATTAAGATGATTGTTAGGGATAAACTTTAAATGGCTAGCTATTAGCAAACCTTAATAAGCTTAGTTTAATTCTTGTAGATACTTTATTCATACTGAAAAATAGTTTATACGCAAACAACTTGATACCTACGCCGGCCACTCTCTGCCTCTCATGACTTTAACTTTGCCTTCTCCGAAACTGACAACTCTGTTGTTCACCCCGCGCCGACTCGACTGCACCTTCAGATTGACATCACTCTACTCTGGTAGTTTTAATCATGCTTTTCTTTTAACATTTGTTTAAGAGAACCAAAAGTATACTAACTAGGTACTAACTTTTTTTTAGTCCCATCATATTATAATTTTTCAAATAAAGTTTGACTGAATGTTTATCATGTGATTAGGAATTACTAAGGTGGGGCAAGTAGCCAAACAACTAATTATTAAGTTAATCGAGTATTCTTTTATTCCATAAGATTCATTAAGCATAATTCACTTTTCCTAATTAATAATGATCATATATTTGGTTATCATGCTCGCTTTTTGTAATAAAGGTTTTAGCTTTATATATTATTTCACATAAAAGGGTGACAACACAACACAATAGACCAGCCACCATAATTTTGTGAAAAACTACTTAAAATTACATCATGCACAACCTGGAAAAAAAGTAACTCTCAACCTTCCCTCCCACAAGGTGCAAGTGCAGCAGTACGGTCTGGAGGCCAACCCTAAAAATGATAAATTACATCACTTAGACCTAAAAAAACCAAGACTTGAGTCAGTCGAAGGTGCCATCTAAAGTACCCTTGGAACATTTTGCTGCCTAGAGTAGACCTTCAAACATTAAGTAAACACAAGAAAGGCAGGGGTGAATTAAGAAATAAGAACTACGGGCCTCAGTGAGTGAACTATCTGCATGATCCCCAAGAAAACTACCAACACAAATGTGGCAATTAACAATCGGAGTAAACCCACCATCATAAGGTTAAAGAAATTGAAGTTCTCACTTTTAGCCTATGCTTAGGGAATTGTTGAGACATTGATGATCAATAAGGTTAAAGAATATGATACTTCACTAAATTCGATCCTAGCCATTTGATAAGCCTAATTTACATTGAGACTTCACTTATTATTGATGTTGTTGGACAACAAGTCAAATAACTTATAAGAAAGAGGACTTGCACCATGTTTATATTTGACTTTGAATATCAATTGTTTTGAAGTGGATATGAGAGGTGCACTATTATGGGTGGAAAAATAATTTTGAGTAGAGAGGACTCTCTAAAACAAAAGCACTTTAAATACTATTAGCGGGAGAGACTCAAGATTGATCTACATTTATGAGTTGTTTTGAAGCAAATGAGAATACTTTTTTCTTTCTGTAGGATGAATTAGTATAACGGTCCGTTCGGTAGGACAAAATTGAAGTCATGGAATTAGAGGTCCATTTTCATTGAAATTGGACCTCCAATTCTAATTTCGAAGCCCCAATTACATCAAATCGAGCAGACCTTAATTGATTCATTGCTTCTATAACCAAAATAAATCTTCTCATCCATACAAAGGATGGGAATGGAGATGTAGTGAACCAAATGAGGCATGTATGTTACTAATTAGCATGAGATACATAGACTCTAGATTGATCTACATGCATAATGACTTTTTAAATGCATAAACATCACTTATGTACCAATACGAAGAAGTTTATAATGGAAATTAAGACATATCATGAGTAATATATACGTAAATAAAATACAAGGAAATGACTTCTTATGAATATAAAAATGAGAAGAACATTTTCGATGAAAAACTCAAAGTGGTCATTAATATATAACTAGTATTTTGTATTAGAAAATTGTTCTCCCACTTAGCCTACCTAGACTCTTGATTGAAAATACAAATCAATATTAAAAATAAAATAAGTTTAAATTGAACAATTAAGCCAAAATGCACATCATCTTACGTATTAAGGACTTTGGAAACAATAGACAATAATGAGAACCCCTTCAAATCATGACCATCCAAAAAGTAAATATTCATGATGTAAAAACTTATGAGAAAAAGCCCAAAGAAGAGTTATGGGGAGCATTAATATTATTTAATAAACAATATGTCATTCCTTGATTGGTGAAGAAATAAATAACTAAATAACCTCAAAAAGCTCTTAAAATTGATGATTATTTTATTGTATATCTATCATAATCATTCTTGTTGAAAGGAGAAAATCATGTATATTTGTTTTATCTATGGCATATAAGAAAAAACTTGCAAACCAACATTTATTTTTAACCATGGTATATATGTTATTTTTGGAAGTAGAAATTCATGCACTTAAAGAGTATTATTTGTTGAATGTATTTAGAGACCAAAAAATAATGAAAACATTTGAAGTCATCTTGAACTCATTAAAACAAGTGTCGTCGAGCAAGTTCTAATGTTATAAAGTAATAAATATGATAGTTAATTTGCATCTGAATATGAACTGTGTCTCAATTGAAATTAATTAAAGCTCTATTCGTTTGAGCATTTTCTCCATTACATTTTAAAAAACATACGCTACACTAACAATTTCATGATATTCCAATTACTTCATACGCTTGAGTTTTAATTAATTAGAAGAGGAGTTTTAAAAGTGGGAGAAAATTGGAAGAGCATTTTCTCCATTACATTTTGATGAAAATAAAACAATGTTTTTGAATATATGGAGCTCCCTCTCTGCAGTTGGAATCAGACATAAAATGGTATTTTAGGGGATCGGTGGCTAGCTCCAAATGGAAGTTATTCGAACAGAAAAATAGAGTACTAGTTTTATGAAAAGCGCAATGGAGAAAAATATTCAAACAAATAGAGTTGTAGTCGTTTGGTAAAATTACATTGGTATTGCAATATAGAATCATTGATGGGAATTGTTTGGCATTCTCCAGTGATAGTAAGAAGAACTAATTAGCAACCTTTGCGGAATATTGGTGATGCTCTTCATTACAAAGATAAATTGTGTAATGCCAAAATGTAAGTTTTGTTTAAGAGTAGACCTATAAATTAAAAAGTAAAGATATTATTATTATATATATGAAGTTATTTCATATGATATTAAAATGTTACATAGTAAATGCATGAATAAATATTAGGATATGAAAGAGAAAGTTGAATGTAATAGAATATTACCTTTATCCATGGGTTATTGTTTGTGTGAGTCTTTTGAATACTAATATCCCAAGTATAAACAAGCACCTTTAGGATCATTTATGGATTAAATTTTTTGACAAAAAATTGTTCCTTTCTAAAACTCCTCTTGATAAAACCGCATAATTGTACATGAATGAATACATGATTTGGAAAGTAAATACCACAATTTTTATGGTTTATCCCAATAGTTTATTTATTGTTAATGTGAAGCAAATGAAATGAAAATTATCTGTGGTGATTTCAATATATGTATCTTATGTATTTTGTAAGGGAATATTACATGGATAAAACTACGGTTCCTTTGAAATATACTGTCAATATTTCAAATTCAATTATTTTTTCACGTATAGGTTTTGTATGGATCGTTGCATAATCCAATTGTTAGATTGTGTCGTATGAACATAACTGATGAATCTTTCCTTTACAGTCAATTATATTTATTGGTGTTAAATTACCCAGTGAAAATCCTATTTAGAACCTTTTGTTGATACAAATTATGCCCTCCACCATTGTTAGTACTAAAAGTGTAGTATGTGTTTTCTACCCCAAGAAACATTTGAATAGCTAGCTTTGTCCTTAGTATTCTTGCATCTTCGTTCAAAGGAGTTAGTTACTAAAGTGCTTAACTTGATTTCCATGTAATTAATCTAAGTCATCTATATGAGAGATCATATCAAAAACTACAACATTAATTAACAAATCTATTGTGCGATCATTTTCTCTCGGTGAATAATCATAAAATTTGAAAAATGCATATGTAATCACTCTCCATTGTTATATTCTTTTCTGTTACCAACTTGAGATAAAAATGCTTAGTAACTTTGATCATTTTCAACTCCCATTATGTGTAATAATTTTACTGTCGATTATAAAGGTGTCGACGATTCTAGTGCTAATAATATATGCTCTTCTCTATGTACAACAACTGATAGAACTTATGAAAATCTCCTTTCGTAATGAAAACTTTTCCTACTCCTTTCATGAATTAAAAATATCTTATAATCAATGGTCCATGATGTTAATTACAACCTTTAAATTAACCAAATTATGCTCTAAATATTTTTTCAACAAGGTATAAAGTCTCACTAATTCTACTACCCCAACTATACATGATTATAAATCATAATAGCCAGCCCGAAGTCAAGCTGTAATGCAATATAAATTCCTAAAAATAGTCAACTTTCTCCTCCTAGGCAAATTAACTTCAGTTGTCAACCTTTGTAAGGTCATAAACTCCTTAGTCAAAAAATGCTCTTATAAATGGACTCTCAAATATAATTAAATGTAATCGAATGTAAAAGAAATCTATAGATAAGGAGAAATATATATATATATATATATTTATGGAGACAATGAGCGAGGCAAAGCTCCACTCATTGAAGCCAATTTTATTTAAAATAACTAAAGAGGAACAGGAAACTCATTGTGTGGGAACAACCCCGAACCACAATTATAATCAAAACACACTACCCAGAAACCATACTCTCCACCTAAGCACTAATTTCAGAGACCCTAAAATGAAGTGAACCAGAGACATCCAAAATAATAATGCCAATATATATATATATATATATATATATATCGTGGGAATTTACTATTTAGTTATAATTTTAGATAATATATGATTATTTTATCATAGTGTTAGATGATCCAATTGACCCACCTGAGTGAGTTAATGACTCAAATGAGGGATAATGTTTGATCAACAATGAGGTAGAATTTTTGTAATGCAAATCAAACAATCTGTAATTATATTTACATGTGATATATATGCACTCAATTTTAGATAGAATATCATAGATTTAAATATTTTAAAAATCTATTTTAGTTTACATAGTAGAGGAATGTTCATGAATTGGTAAATATCTAAAATACTCTAAATCGATCATATTCTCAACCATGTGAGCAATTATTATCACGCACATTAATATTAATTGTGTCATTTCAATTGAGTGCTTGTTATGACTCTATTTCAACATTTATTTTCTGCATTAAGTTGTATATTGCATGATTCATAAGTTATAAAGAGTTGTGGTAGCTATTACTTTAGGGTTACACAAAATAGTATTGTTGGTTTAATATATACTTAGTGATATAAGCCATGATTTAGGAAGAAAGATGCATTTATATTTTGTAGACATGCTCCTTACAAAAAAAGAAGGGGCAGCCTGGTGCACAAAGCATCCCCGCGCAGCGAGGGTTTCGGGGAAGGGTCCCACCACCTTCCTAGAATTGCCATACAACATCCTAGAAATATTTATTTAGGGGTAGTCGTTATACTTTACTATCATCATTGTCGTATACCCCTATCTTATTTACTACATTCTAAATTTAAAGTCTTATTAAATTTCTAACAAAAATTACATAAACTGATGATTTTTAGACTACTTGTGCTAAATTTATGTTTATTCCACAATATATGCATATTGATGTAGCCAATTTCTAAGACTCTGTTCTGAATTGAAATCGGAGATTAAAGTCAATTGAAAATGATCTTCAATTCGAATTTCATGTCACCAATTCCGTCCAAACATGTGGACGTACCCTAACATAGGTTGTTTAATTAAGAAGAGAGAATCATTGGTTTCTTAAGAGCCATTTCTCTTTTCTAACGTGACAACTCCTTTTCCCCCTTCTTTCTTTGCTCCGCACCTTGCCTCTAGGAAAATTGGCTTCGGCGAGTCCTTCATAATCAAGCAGGAGAACATTAAGTGAGGCAGTGAATCGCTTGGTCTACAAATCTCTCGTCTGGTTTCTTCTCGAAAGAACACTTCAATCTCAACAAAGAAAGAACTCTTTGCGGCCATTAGCATTTCACGGGTGCACTGGGGACCCACATTGCATTGCGCTAGCCTTGCCGCAGCCTTAGGCGCAGAATTTGCGTCCGGGACCAATGAAAATACACGAAATCCACTATACAGTGGGGCCCGTGGTGTTGCGTGAGCCCCACCGTAAGTATGGTGTATTTTCATTGGTCTGGTATATATGTACGAAGCAGAAAATCGAAATATGCTTTTTTATTTAATTTTATGTGTGTGTGTGTGAGAAATTGAGAGGACGGATGAGGAAGCTTTCATGTGTGGTCATGTCAGCGGTGGTTCTTCGAGCGGGTTTTCAGGTCTGAATAATTTGCGAACGTGTGGGCGAGGAGAGGACGGACTGAAGAGATCGAAAACTTGCTCGCTCGGAATAGATGGAAATGATGGAGGAGGAGCTTGTAATGATGAGAGAGAAAGCTGGCCGCTGTCATTCAATCCCTAACTTCTTACGTCATTTGTTAGGCATTACAGCGCGGGTTCCAATACTTGACGTGCATGCGATAACGGATTAATACGTAAGCAAAGCGTGCTTCTCTTTCTCTCTCTCTACAAAGTTTGAACTCGAAAAAACCGAAAGTCGTCTTCTTTATTAATAAGTATGAATAAACGCGCTTCTCTTGTTTCAGAATATATAGCGTTTTAATAATCAAGGAATAATTGTTCTCCTCGCTTACTGTACGACTGTTCGCGCAGTGATTTGGTCAATGGTGTTCATTAATGACGTTGCGTACGAGGTGATGGCCGGACCTCTGAACTTACGGGAGGCCTTCGGCCCTGACGTCGTCCTCCTCCACTCCTCCGGCCATCCGGTTCTCACCGACGAGTGGGGCCTCACTCTTCAGCCACTCCAGCACGGCGCCTCCTACTACCTGGTTCTCTCTCCCTCTCTCTCTCTCTCTACACAAATGCACTACTCTTTTTATATATATATATATATATATACTTTGCTAATTGACATTTTGCACGCTTAATCAATATCATGTGTTTTTGGTAGATTTGCATTCTAAAAGTTGCCATTTTGCATCTTATTCTGTGTGTTGAGGAGTTTTTGCACCCCAAAAATTTAAGATATACTAAATTTTTACTCAAAAAAAACTGTATAAAAAGACAGAATATGAAGATATTTATAGGGTTTAATGTGAAAAATAGCCTTTAAAATGTAACTTATGGTGCAAAATGTCAACTTAATTATATTAAAGATATTTTGAAGGTACAAATATATGTGCGAAAAGCATAATATATATTCCAGGTTGCAAAATGTCATTTAGTCTTATAAATATACCTCTTCTCTATATTAAGAAAAAACATATTAATTTTGGCTAATAATATATTTTACTTTTTGCAGGTATAATAGAAATTCCTGGGTGATTGGCCTGAATACTGCTGTCTGAAGAGACCGTTTATCTTAATATCTTCCAACAGTTGTTCTCTAGCTAGTTCTGCTTATCTTAACTTTGCTTCTTACCGAACCCATTTGCATTTATATAAACATATATATATATATACTCTATAATTTGAGTTTCTAGCTGTTAGTACGAAATTTAGTAATGTATTATTTTAAATGAGGGTAATATTTATTCTCTCTATTTATATTTATTAACATTATAGTGTATTTATATTGTTTTCATAAAAGAAAAGGTAATTGGCGGAATGCACCTCTAAATTCTAGGTTTTCGGCAAATTAAGTGCCCTCAAAATTATTAAATTGGACAAAATACACATTTCCTTAAATAGAGGAATGCTGGCACTTTGTAACATGGTGTACAAATAGTGAGGGCATTTTGGATCGGCCATATTTTAAAGCAGTAAAACGAAATATCCATTCAGTCAGTTTAGGTTTTACGGCTCGGTAGTTTTCATTCCAGTGAGTGCTGCGACTTCTTCCATCCCCGATTAGAATGGGATCCCCCTGTGCCGGCGACTTCTTCCATGCTCAAAGAGAAGTTCCAGCGCTGAAGTTGTCGGGGGATATAGAAAAGACCAGAATACCCTTATTTTTCTAGCTTAGGGTGCAAAGTGCAAGACTAACTCTAATTTGGGGGTGCATTTAACCAAATTTAATAACTCTTGTTTATTTTGCCAAAAACCTATAATTCGTAGGTCCATTCTCCCAATTATTTATGACAATTGTTATTCGAAGATCTTAAATGTCTATCCGCAAATCAATTTTTTCTAAGTTTATTTAAGTTTACAAATTGTTATCCACATACCAATTTTAAATTTAAACAGTTGATACTTTGTTCTCCTGAGCATGGCTCAACAACGAATGGACATCTCTGAGGACCTTTTGAGCACTTCAATGTGTGCATGGATCGTGATTCATAAATGCGCGGAGAGAGACCGAGTTAAGGAAGAAAGACGATTTCTTCATTCATGCGATTTCGTTTTGTTTGGGAAGATTTAGGGTCCGTTTGGTTCGGCTTATAAGCTCCGGTGCGGCAGAAACGAAACGAAGTTATTGGCGACAGCATTGTTTGGCGCTGCTGATGGACGAAACGAAGGTTATTAATAACCTCCGTTTCTTTGTTAAGGCGGGACGCGGGTTGAAGGGCCAGTCCAGCCGCGCCGGAACCGCTCAATAGGTTTTCCTGCAGCCGCGATTCACTCCCAGGCCTCGCGCGCGACAGAACTTCTCTTCCCCGGCGGTCCATCCTGGTGTCGATCGCTTAGGGCTCGCTCTCTCCCCTTCGACGCCTCCGTCCTCGTTGAAGCTACCACATAGGGCGTGCTTGGAAGCCGTCCATTCTCCTGCCGATCGCCTAGGGCACGCTCTCTCTCCCCTGTTCAAATCGGCAAGAAAAAGCTCCTGTATTCAGATCTCCCCCTTCACGAAGAATCACCAAGCTACTCCATTGCAGATCTGTGTGTGCTTGCAAGCTTTACCGTGGATCTCCTCTATCGATCGGCCACCAGTGCGGAGGTATAAATTTTTTTCCTCAATCCCATTTTTTCCTCATTCTCATGGTGTGTGTGTGTGATTGTATATATGATTGTATATGACTGTGTGTGTGGTGTATTTGTGGTGGCTGTGTATGTGGTGTGTATATGTGTGTGTGGTGTATGTATGTTGTGTGTGTGGTGTGTGTGTGTGTGTTTGCTGTGTGTGTGTATATATGTATGTGTATGTGTGTGTGTGTGTATTTTATGTGTGTGTGTTATATGTTTTGGTGTGTGTGTGTGTATTTTATATGTGTGTGTTTGCTGTGTGTGTGTGTGTTATATGTTTTGGTGTGTGTATTTTATATGTGTGTGTGCATTGTATATGTGTGTGTGTGTTGTGTGTGTGTTATATGTTTTGGTGTGTGTTTGTTTGTTTGTTATATGTTATATGTATGTGTGTGTTATATGTTTGTGTGTGTGTGTGTTATATGTTTTGGTGTGTGTTTTTTGTTATATGTTATATGTATGTGTGTGTTATATGTTTGTGTGTGTGTGTTATATGTTATTGTGTGTGTTTGTTTGTTATATGTTATATATATGTATGTATGTGTGTGTTATATGTTTATGTGTGTGTGTGTATGTGTATATATATGTATGTGTGTGCTGTGTGTGTGTGTGTGTATATATATATATATATATATATATGTATGTGTGGCTGTGTGTGTGTGTATGTGTATATATATATGTGTGTGTGTGTATATATATGTTATTGTGTGTGTATATTTTTGTGTGTTTGTGTGTGTATGTGTATATATATATGTGTGTGTGTGTGGCTGTATATATATATGTATATATATGTGTGTGTGTGTGTATATATATGTTTATGTGTGTGTGTGTGTGTGTGTGTGTATATATATATATATGTATGTGTGTGCTGTGTGTGTGTATATATATATGTATGTGTGGCTGTGTGTGTGTATGTGTATATATATATGTATGTGTGGCTGTGTGTGTGTATGTGTATATATATGTGTGTGTGTATGTATATGTATGTGTGTGTGTGTCTATATATATGAGTGAATGTGTGTGTGTGTGTATATATGAGTGAATGTGTGTGTGTATATATATGTGTAGGTGTGTGTGTGTGCTTACATATATATATATATATGTAGGTGTGTGTGTGTGTGCTGTGTATATATATATATGTGTAGGTGTGTGTGTGTGATGTATATATATAAATGTGTATGTGTGTGTGTTTGTATATATATGTGTAGGTTTCAGCACTCGACAGAGACTGCTAGCAGGTTTTTTGGAGAAGGCATTCGCGTGTTGATACTACTGGCGGCCGAAGTGATTCAACCATTAGATAGATCTTTCAGTAGCACACCGCCAGAGATTCTGTATGACACACGTTACATGCCATTCTTTAAAGATTGTGTCGGTGCAATTGATGGAACACATGTTCATGCATGCGTACCTGTTCGTGATCAAGTACCGTACATTGGGAGACATGGCATGCCAACACAAAATGTGATGGCTGCTTGTGATTTCAACATGTGTTTCACGTTTGTTATGCCAGGTTGGGAAGGCTCTGCGCATGATAGCCGCATTTTCAATTATGCGCTTCGGGATCACCGTTACAAATTTCCGCATCCACCACCAGGTAATAAGATTTCTACTCCATTTTTTATACTTCTCACCTTTGAAGCGTAACGAATTTTGATCCTGGTTTTCAGGAAAATATTACTTGGTGGACTCTGGGTATCCGCTACAAAGGGGATACTTGAAACCATATCCAGAGACACGTTATCATCTCCCAGACTTTGCTCGTGGCGGGCGTGCACCGGAAGGACGCCGAGAGATATTCAATCACGCGCACTCATCCCTTAGAAGTGTCATTGAAAGATCGTTTGGGATTTGGAAGAAAAAGTGGGCCATATTGCGTGATATGCCGAGCTACAGCTTCACCAAACAAACCGATATTGTGATGGCGACAATGGCACTGCATAATTTTATTCGGAGGCACCCGTCGCGGAGGGATATTGATTTCAATGAGTTCGAGCAGGGAGGTGGTGATGAGGGGGTGAGCACACAAGGGCATCAAGTAGTTTGTCCTGATACAGCAGGCGGGGTAGATGAGATGATCACGTTGCGTGAAAATATAGCGCAACAGTTGTACACTTCTAGATCTTAGATGGTGAGATGAATTATTGGTATTTATATCTATTATAGTCAGTATTATCAAGATTGTGTGTTTTATGGAACAACAATTTTTTTTTTCTAAAACTCCATTTTACCCAAACAAAATTTATAAAACTCCATTTCAATAAGCACTGAAAACTCCATTTCACCCAAACAGTTTTTTAACAAAACTCCATTTCTCAGAAACAGCTCTTTTTCAAAACTCCATTTCTGATCAGCAGCTTTTCATCAGCAACAGCCCAACCAAACGGACCCTTAGATAGCTAGGGTTACTCTCTCCCTTTGGTAAGGAAGGAGAAGAGGACGGTCAATTTTTTTTATTTTTCTTCACTAAGCTGCGGATAACAAAATATTTGTAAATAGACAAAATTTGCGAACAGACAAATGCGGTGTGCTAATAACGTAACAACCGCCTTATTTATTTGCTCAAACTTATCATATAATATATAATGCACAAAAAAGCTAGATAATAGAACTATCCAATAAAATGATAAATATGTGGGTATTTTCTCCTTTTTTTAATTTAATATTTAAGGTGTTTGTTTATTTTATATGAGAAAAAAATCAGCTTGATCTATTAAACTATACAATTCTCGATGGTTTAGATGACTTTTGATTTAAAAATTTACTATTTTAATAAAATTTAACTATTCCATTTAATAGATAAAAAAATAAAAAAAAATAGACTAGTTAAACATAAATATATATAATAATTTAAACATTTTTGCAATTAAAATTATTTAAATATTTAATCACTTTTTAGTGACATAATTTTTCTTTATATATATATAATAGACAACAATTATGCGATAAATAACATAACCACATGCATGTGAAAAGAAGGGCGCTTATATTTGCAGACTCATAATAGCTAGTTGCAGCCCTTAAAATATTAAATGTTTATTAAAATTTAAGAAAACAAATTCCTCTAATTGCCGCCCCCTCATTTCAAAGCAGATTTCTTCTCTCTTATCTCTGCCCTAACCCGCGACCAAGCAAGTCCGCCCTGCAGACGCCGCCGCCACCGCCCCACCGTCGCCGCCTAGATCTGAGCCTTGCCGCCGCCGGAAATCTTCCACATACTCCTTGCCGCCGGATCTCCAAACCCCGCCCTCTGATTGGCAGTGATCACCTTAAAATTGTTTTACTCTTCTTGACAGTAGCTGAGGTCCTCTCTGTGAAGCTGCTGCTCCATTCTCCACCACCTCCTGAAGAGAAAACATAGCTAAATCAAAAGAAAATTAAAACATTTTGATTTTTTTTTTCAACAGCGGACGGAGAACAGAGAAATATAATGAGAAAGAGAATCACCTGCCGTTCTTGGTCCAGAATCCCCAATTCGGATTTTTTTTGTGTTTTTTTACAGGAGCAGCAGCATACCTCTCCTGACGACATCATCGGCATGGAAGTCCTAAGTTTTATCCTTGAGATTGAACAATTTCCGAACAATTTACCCTTGAGATTGAACAACATCATAGGGTTTTTTATGTTTACATTTTTTTCTTGATAATAATCTGATTTTGCTTGGAAAAAGGAGGGTTTTGGTTGAACAAACTATAGATTTGCATTAATAGGTTTAGTTTAATATGTTGTCATGATCATTTTGGCAATATGTTGTCATGATCATTTTGGGAATATGTTGTCATGATCATTTTGGGAATATGTTGTCATGATCATTTTGGGAATATGTTGTCACGATCACAATGCTGAAATCTTATTTTATTACCCTGTAATATGACTATTATTATCTTCTAAATAATTTTATAATTTTTTGTCAAGGGGCTGCAAATATCTAATGGGGCTGCAAATAGCGATTGAGGGGTTGCAAATATCAAAGGGCTGCAAATAGCTATTTGAGGCCTGCAAATATAAGCGCCCGGAAAGAAACCCTAAGGAAAAATGCATGTTTATATATAGTGTAATATTGCTTTAATTAGTTCAAAGTGAAAAGCATTTATCTACCTTCATTAAATCAATTCTTCATAATATTGTTTTTAAGTCTAGCCAATAGTAGAAATTAATTAACACATCCATTCGATTATTTATTAATTATATTTCCTAAATATAATTATTAGTAGGCATAGAGTTTAAAACAATTGGATGAAACATAAAGATAAATTATAGTCTAAATTTATTATATTGGATAGCAATAATTGTAAAATTTGTCTAATTAAATTTTAAAATTGTAGTTATTATAGATTAGCTACAAAGTAAAATATGACTTAGATTTTTGTTGTACACCCGTGAAGGCCTCAGGACGCGCCCAAAGAAAACCTCGCAGAAGAGAGATGGGGGGAACGATCGAAGCACACACGAGCCCCAGATACGTAACCGCGCGCAAAAGCGCACGACAACACGCGGGCTGCACCCCTCGCCGCAAGGAGATAGCCCGAACGCGTCCCGACCGCACCACCTTGGGGGGGCCCGACTCACTCACACCCCCCAAGGAGAATGGCCGACCAAGTCGCACCCCTCAAGGGGGGTACGGGCCGACCGCACCCCTTAAGGGGGGTACGGGCCGACCACACCCCCAAGGGGGTACGAGCCGGCTACACCCCCCAAGGGGGTGCCGCATCCCCCAAGGGGGTGCGGCCCGGCCGCACCCCTTGTGGGGTGCGGCCAAACCGCACCCCCCTTGGGGGTGCGGCCAAGCCGCACCCCCCAGGGGGTGCGGCCCAGCCGCACCCCCCAGGGGGTGCGGCCCAGCCGCACCCCTTGTGGGGTGCGGCCCAGCCGCACCCCTTGTGGGGTGCGGCCCAGCCGCACCCCTTGTGGGGTGCGGCCAAGCCGCACCCCTTGTGGGGTGCGGCCAAGCCGCACCCCCCAAGGGGTGCGGCCCAGCCGCACCCCCCAAGGGGTGCGGCCGGGCCGCACCCCCCCCCCCTTGGGGTGCGGCCAGTCCGCACCCTCCCCGCTCGGGGGTGCGCGGCCGTGCCCACTCCTTCTAGGGGTGCGGTCCGGCGCCCGCTCCCCTCCGGAGGACTTCAACCGCTCGCTGGGGAGCGGCTCCTCGATTCACCGTCCGTCCGAGGCATCTCCCGGGGCCCGACGCGCATTCGGGGAGCTTCAGCGCTAACCCGCGCTCAGAACGTTTCTGAACGCAATCGGGAAGCCTTCTCACTTCCTGTCTTTCCGGCTTCTCACTTTTTGTCTTTCCGGCTTCTCACTTTTTGTCTTTCCGGCTTCTCACATTTTGGGTTTCAGGCTTCTCACTTTTCAGGAACAGTTAGTCGCCTTTTTCGCCTCCAACGGGACTGCCCGAACTGCCCAAACTGCCCAAGCTGCCCGAAGGGCAAGGTGGTCATTTACGAAAAATAGTGATCCGAGGGCCCCGAACCGGAGAATATGATTCGTCCACCGAGCATTTATGGAAACTGCCAACGGCAAAATTACCGGGCCGCCCCCGACAAAAACTATAAAAGGAGCCCCATGGCTCCATTTGAAGGGACCTTGACTTCTGGACTCGGGAGAGCTCCTTGCAGACTTTTGCGGAATTCTCCTTCGGCACTTGAAGATCTCCTTCGGGACTTGAAGATCTCCTTCGGGACTTGAAGATCTTCATCTTCCAGAAAGGCGACGAGCAGTTCTCAGAAGAGAAAGGCGACTGATCTTCGTCTTCCAGAAAGGCGACGAGCAGTTCTTAGAAGAGAAAGGCGACCGGCCTTCTCACTTCCAGAAAGGCGACCAGCGTTCCCGGAAGAGAAAGGCGACTGACCTTCTCACTTCCAGAAAGGCGACCAGCGTTCCCCGAAGAGAAAGGCGACTGGCCTTCTCACTTCCAGAAAGGCGACCGGCGTTCTCAGAAGAGAAGGGCGACTGACCTTCTCACTTCCAGAAAGGCGACCAGCGTTCCCAGAAGAGAAAGGTGACTGGCCTTCTCACTTCCAGAAAGGCGACCAGCATTCCCAGAAGAGAAAGGCGACTGGCCTTCTCACTTCCAGAAAGGCGACCAGCGTTCTCAGAAGAGAAAGGCGACTGGCCCTCTCACTTCCAGAAAGGCGACCAGCGTTCTCAGAAGAGAAAGGCGACTGGCCATCTCACTTCCAGAAAGGCGACAAGCATTCTCAGAAGGAAAAGGCGACTGGCCTTCCCGCTTCCGAAAGGCGACTGGCAGTCTTAGAAGGGAAAAGGACTTAGTTTTTTCGAGAGGTGGCCTGTCACCCTCGAAGCTCTCTTTCTCCAAGTATTGTAACGAGCAGCGGCTTGTCGCGCTCGAGTCCTAGCTTCCAAGTTGTAGCTCCTCCAGAAGATAGTGAAGTTTGGCCGGCACAGCTCCGGCCGCGTGGTTTTTTACCCTTTCCGGGTTTTCCACGTTAAAAAATCTCTGCGTACTCGTCGAACCTCTAATTGACTGTTTGCGCGCTTAGCTCGCTCACGAGCTGAGACGGTTCAAGTGAACCGGTCTACCAAGAGCCCTAAGCGTTCCGCAACAGTTTGGCGCCGTCTGTGGGAAGATTCCCAGAACTTTTTGAAGGCCAACCGCAATGGCAAGGAAGAGTACTCGCACTGCGGAGGGATCAGCGCTGGAGGGACGCGTCGACCCAGCTCCCTCCCCCTCGCAAATCGATGCACCACCCGCAGAGCAGGCACCCCCTGCGCCAGCAGCTGGGCTGGAAGTGCGCATGCGGCGAATCGAAGAACACCAAGCCGAGATGTTGGCTCTCGTAAGGGATCTCGGGGCTCCTCAAGCTCCGGTCCAGCCGCCAGCTCCGAACGCACCGCCGCCCCCAGTTCTAAACCTTGTCCCGAACCAAGAAGCCGTCCAGGAAGACGAGGCTTCAGAAGGATTCTCCAACGCGGCGAGTTCCGCTCACCTTGTCCCGCCGGCTGAAGGACCGGAAGCTGACCACCGTCGTCATCATCCCAAAAGAGCTCCCCCTGAGCGGGCAACGGAAAGGACTACGCGCGAAGAAATCCGTGATATGATCGAAGAAGAGTATGCCCAAGCAGGACGACGCGCCGCGCTCGCTCGCCGCCCCGCGCATCAGGGCTCCCCCTGTCACCTCAAGTCCTAGCCCATCCAATCCCGAATGGCTTCAAGCTTCCTAACATCGAGACATTCGACGGGACGGACGACCCTTTGGAACACGTCAATCACTTCACCACCATCATGAGGATCTACAGCGCTCCTGATCAGCTCCTCTGCCAGGTGTTCCCGGCGACCTTGAAAGGCCAAGCGCGCACTTGGTTCCATTCTCTGCGGAATGGGGCCATCAACAACTTCACGGAAATGGCACAGCAGTTCGTGGATCAGTTCATCGCCAACCGCCGAATTGTCCGGGATCCCTCCCATCTCTCAGGGATCCGCCAGAACGACGGAGAGACACTCAAGGACTTCTTCCGACGCTTCACTACCGAGGCACGGCAGATCCCAGGGGTCGACCCCGAACTCTTGCAAGGAGTTTTCTTAGGAGGACTCCGCCCAAGTGGATTCTATTCGGCTCTCATGAGAGAAACCGTACCAAGCTATCCCGACCTTGTTCACAGAGTCGAAGCGCAAATAGCTGCAGATGAGGCCATCGAAGCGCACCGTCGGCAGTTCGAAGGAAGTCAAGGAAAGTAAAGGGGAACAGATCAAGCCCCTCGCGAACGAGAAGATCGTCGCGGCGAGGAGCGCCGCGGTGATGGACGTCGGCGTGAACCCCGAAGGGATCCGGGACCGCAGCCGCCCAGGACCTACACCCGCTGAACACCACCAGAACGAACGTGCTCTACGCCATTCAGAACAACCCCGAACTTCGCATGCCCCGGATACCCCCGCCAAATCCGAGGGGTGACCAGTCCAGATACTGCGAGTTCCATCGAGGAACCGGACATACCACCGAAGAGTGCACCAGGCTCAAAGACGAGATCGAGCGCCTCATCCGCCAGGGACTCCTGGGAAGATTCTTACAAGGCCAGATTCCAAATCAGCCCCAGCAGCCCAGGGAGGTAGGAGAGCAGCCCCCCGTCCCCCGAGGCGCAGGTGGAGGAAGGCTGATGGTGTGAGAAATCGAGACGATCGCCGGACCGCCAGTCCTGGCGTCGCAGATCCTCTCGATCGCCCAGCCCGTGAGAGACCACGAAGACAAAAAACTCAAGCAGGATATTACGATAGCTTTCGGAGATGAAGACTTACGAGGGTTGCGGCTTCCACATCAGGATCCGCTCGTGATCAGCGCAGGGATCGGGGATCCCTGCTTTAAAGTGAAGAGAATACTAGTCGACAATGGAAGCTCGGTCGACGTCTTGTTCCTCTCCACCTTGCAAAGTATGAAGCTCACCAAAGACCAGCTTAGTCCGGCAGCCGGGCCCGTCTACGGCTTCGACAACAGGCCCGTCCCGGTGCAAGGCATGATCATCCTCCCAGTCACATTGGGCGAATTTCCAAGACAGACAACGCACAACATCCAGTTCATGGTGGTAGAGTCCACCTCCGCCTACAATGCCATCTTCGGAAGACCGCTCCAGTCAATCTTCGGGGCAATCCCCTCTATTCCACACCTAGCTATGAAGTTCCCCACTGCCGCAGGAATAGGAGTCGTAAGAGGAGACCAAGAGGCGGCCAGGACTTGCTACCTGAAGCAGGCTCAGCCAGCGAGGGCGACCGCTCTCAACATCAATAACTTCGACCTGCGAGACGAGGCGACGCTGCAGCGAGGAACGCCCGTTGAAGGGCTAGTAGAAGTACCGCTCTCCCGGCGAGACCCGACTCGAACTGTTCAGGTCGGGTCACTCTTAACATCACAAGAGCAAGAGAAGTTCACCACCTTCCTGCAGGAGAACGAGGACATTTTCGCATGGAGCCCGGAGGACATGCCCGGGGTAGATCCCGACGTCATCTTTCACTCG
Source organism: Dactylorhiza incarnata (assembly GCA_033032865.1). Lineage (NCBI taxonomy): Eukaryota > Viridiplantae > Streptophyta > Magnoliopsida > Asparagales > Orchidaceae > Dactylorhiza > Dactylorhiza incarnata. Next base: position 3,496,242 of record JAWHQI010000265.1, read on the forward strand.
CTAAACATCAACCCCGCCTGCAGACCCGTGATTCAGAAAAAGAGGAACTTTGCCCCCGAGCGCCTAAAAGCAATCGAGGAAGAGGTAGCTAAGCTCCTGGAGGCGCGATTCATTCGTGAAGCAGAATATCCCACATGGCTCGCCAACGTGGTCATGGTCAAGAAGGCCTCGGGGAAATGGCGAATGTGCGTCGACTACAACAACCTGAACCAAGCCTGCCCGAAGGATAGTTTCCCCCTGCCAAGGATTGACCAGCTCGTCGACGCTACAGCAGGCCACGAGCTACTCAGCTTTATGGATGCTTATTCAGGTTACAACCAGATAAGGATGAACCCCGCAGACGAAGAGCATACCGCCTTCCGTACCGACCGGGGAGTCTACTGCTACAAGGTGATGCCCTTCGGCCTTAAAAACGCCGGAGCCACTTACCAAAGGCTGATGAACAAGGTCTTCAAGGACCTCATCGGAGAAACGATGGAGGTTTACGTGGACGACATGCTATTAAAGAGCGTCCACCGACGCGACCACTTGGAAGACTTAGAAAAGTGCTTCCAGCTTCTCCGTCGCTTCCAGATGCGGCTCAACCCCAGCAAGTGTGCGTTTGGTGTGACGGCGGGGAAGTTTCTAGGTTTCATGGTAACCCATCGGGGAATCGAGGCCAACCCCGAGAAGATCAAGGCGTTGGAGGAAATGTCGCCACCTCGCTCAATTAAGGAAGTACAACGCCTAAACGGGAGGATCGCAGCTTTGTCCCGTTTCTTATCATGAATAGGAGACAAGTACCTCCCCTTCTTCAAAATCCTCCGGGGAGCGCGACATTCAGGTTTCCAATGGACAGACGAGTGCCAGGTGGCCTTCGAGCTTCTCAAGCAGTACCTGGCTTCGCCACCGCTTCTGTCAAAGCCCACCCCCGGGGAAACTCTATTCTTGTACCTGGCCGTATCGCCTACGGCTCTTAGCTCAGTGCTTGTGAAGGACGAAGGAGGAGTGCAGCGCCCGATCTACTACCTCAGCAAAGTCCTCACCGATACCGAAACCAGATATCCGGCAGCAGACAAGACAGCCTTGGCTCTTGTCTTCTCGGCTAGAAAACTCAGACCCTACTTCCAGGCTCACGCAATCAAGGTATTGACACAACTCCCATTACGGGCGATCCTCCAGAAGCCGGAAGTCTCGGGGAGACTTGTAAAGTGGGCCGTAGAACTCGGCGAATTCGACATCCAATTCCTGCCTCGCCCTAACATCAAGTCGCAGGTGCTCGCCGACTTCGTGGTAGAATACACCATCCCGCCAGAAACAACCCTCATCAAAGACACCGCTAGCACCCGGTGGACCCTCTATGTCGACGGTGCCTCGGGAGCTGAAGGGGCCGGAGCGGGATTACTCCTTATGAGCCCCGAAGGGATCACCCTGGATTACGGACTCCGGCTAAAGTTCCCCGCAACAAATAACATCGCGGAATACGAAGCACTGATCGCCGGTCTCCGGCTCGCTATCGACTGCAAAGTCGAGAACCTAACGATTTATACAGACTCCCAACTCATGGTCTCACAGGTTGAAGGAGATTACGAGGCTAAGAGCGAGCAGATGGCGAAATACCTCGCATTCGCAAAGTCACTTCTCCAAAAGATCTCATCATATCAGATCCTACACATCCCCCGAGAGCAGAATACCAGGGCGGATGCTCTATCCAAGCTCGCCACCTCACCCTCCAGCTACCATTCTCGAAGACGCCGAATCGAAGAAGTTGTGATCCCAAGCATTCAAGGGCCATGGGAAATCACAACCATCCACCAGGAGGAGTCGTCCTGGATGACCCCATTACGAGCCTACCTGGAGCAAGGGCACCTTCCTGAAGATCGCCTAGAGGCGCGAAGGCTGCGAATGCGGGCTGCATCGTTCACCATTATAGACGGGGAGCTTTACAAACGGGCATTCTCAGGACCATATCTGAAATGCCTGCCGGCAAGCGAGGCGGACTACGTACTCAGGGAAGTACACGGAGGAGTCTGCGGAGAGCACCTAGGCGGGAAGGCATTAGCACGGAAAATACTGCGTCAAGGCTTCTATTGGCCGACAATAAGAAAGGACGCGACCGACTTTGTCTAGAGGTGCAAAAGCTGTCAGCTACACGCCAACATGCCTCATCAACCCCCGGTCTCACTTACCACGCTGCAGAGTGCGTGGCCATTCGCGCAATGGGGGATCGACCTCCTCGGTCCCCTACCTCTAGCATCTGGACAGAGGAAGTTCATCATCCTAGCTATCGACTACTTCACCAAATGGGTGGAGGCGGAGCCCCTGGCCAAGATCACCGAAGAAAACGCCAAACAATTCGTCTGGAAGAGCATCGTTTGCCGCTTCGGCATCCCGGCTACGATCATTGCCGACAACGGCACTCAATTCACTGGGAAGTCCTTCACCAAGATGTGCGAGGATCTAAAAATCAACCTGCGCCACACGGCCGTGGCGCACCCACAAGCCAACGGACAAGTAGAAGTCACGAACCGCACCATCCTCAAAGGGCTGAAAACACGCTTGGAAGAAGCCGGGGGACAGTGGGTGGACGCGCTCCCGAACGTATTGTGGGCATATCGCACAACAGAAAGAACTCCCACAGGAGAGACACCTTATAACCTCTGTTACGGAACCGAAGCTATCATCCCCGTCGACATCGGCGTTCCGAGTGCTCGAGTACTCACCTTCGACCCCAACAAGAATGATGGACTGCTCCGAGAAAACCTCGATCTAATCCCCGAAGTCCGGGACAACGCTGCTTACCGTGCTACACTCTACCAAATGCGTGTAGCCCGGACCTACGACAGGAGGGTGAAGCCCAGACCAATCAACGTAGGAGATCTCGTCCTACGCAGCATCGAGGCCGCCGGTAAAGGTCCCCAAGGAGACAAGCTCTCAGCGGCCTGGGAAGCCCCGTACGTAGTCACCGCAGTCGTAAAACCCGGAACATATAGACTCAGGACGGCGGAAGGGAAGACTTTGCCACGCGCCTGGAACGCTCAAAACCTGCGCCGCTTTTACCAGTGATCCCAGGACCTCTACCATGTACTAAGCCACGAGCTCAAACTCGTGCAAACTTATCTTCAATTTCTGTACCAAGCCGCGAGCTCTGACTCGTGCAAATCTATCTTATAATTTATGTAAAAGCCGCGAGCTCAGACTCGTGCACCTATCTTATCTTACATAAAGCTATGCACCGAATGATTTCTTATTGAAAAGCTATGTTTTGACACCTTCACACACTTAAGAAAAACTTTGCAACGAGGCCCTGCCTCGGGGGCTTTGCACCGCCGTCGATTGAAGGTCCGCCCTTCTCCTCCGCCGTCAAGTCCCAGCGTCGTAGGGGCCTGCCCCCCTTACGTACGCCTCCGGTTTGAATACACCAGCTATTCACCGGCCACTTCGGGGCCCTGCCCCGGGGACTTTGCACCGCCGTCGATTGAAGGTTCTCCCTTCTCCTACGCCGTCGAGTCCCGGTGACGTCGGGACCTGCCCCCCCTGCGTTCACCCATGGTTTGAATACAAACGCTATTCACCGGCCAAGCCGCGAGCCCGACTCGTGCAAGAAAGCCGCAAGCACAGACTTGCGCGAGCTAAATTTTCTATTGTGAAAAAAGCCGCGGGCTCAGAACCGCGCAAGCTAATCTGTCACTTTGCAGAAACCCCACAGTCCACGCGGATATCAGAACCTGGCAGCAAGCCCACGACGATCTCAGAGAACCAACACCCTCCGACATCAACTCCTACCCAAAAAGGCGCCACACGGAGAACAAGGGGTAAAGCCGCCGAAGAAAAATCAAAACCTTCGAACTCCTCGCTCAGGAACTCGGACTCCGAAGGTTTGGGGGGCTTATGTTGTACACCCGTGAAGGCCTCAGGACGCGCCCAAAGAAAGCCTCGCAGAAGAGAGATGGGGGGAACGATCGAAGCACACACGAGCCCCAGATATGTACGTAACCGCGCGCAAAAGCGCACGGCAGCACGCGGGCTGCACCCCTCACCGCAAGGAGATAGCCCGAACGCGTCCTGACCGCACCACCTTGGGGGGGCCCGGCTCACTCACACCCCCCAAGGAGAATGGCCGACCAAGTCGCACCCCTCAAGGGGGGTACGGGCCGACCACACCCCCAAGGGGGTACGAGCCGGCTACACCCCCAAGGGGGTGTCGCATCCCCCAAGGGGGTGCGGCCAAGCCGCACCCCCCAGGGGGTGCGGCCCAGCCGCACCCCTTGTGGGGTGCGGCCCAGCCGCACCCCTTGTGGGGTGCGGCCAAGCCGCACCCTCCAAGGGGTGCGGCCGGGCCGCACCCCCCCCCCTTGGGGTGCGGCCAAGCCGCACCCCCCCCCCCTTGGGGTGCGGCCAGTCCGCACCCTCCCCGCTCGGGGGTGCGCGGTCGTGCCCACTCCTTCTAGGGGTGCGGTCCGGCGCCCGCTCCCCTCCGGAGGACTTCAACCGCTCGCTGGGGAGCGGCTCCTCGATTCACCGTCCGTCCGAGGCATCTCCCGGGGCCCGACGCGCATTCGGGGAGCTTCAGCGCTAACCCGCCCTCAGAACGTTTCTGAACGCAGTCGGGAAGCCTTCTCACTTCCTGTCTTTCTGGCTTCTCACTTTTTGTCTTTCCGGCTTCTCACTTTTTGCCTTTCCGGCTTCTCACATTTTGGGTTTCAGGCTTCTCACTTTTTAGGAACAGTTAGTCGCCTTTTTCGCCTCCAACGGGACTGCCCGAACTGCCCAAACTGCCCAAGCTGCCCGAAGGGCAAGGTGGTCATTTACGAAAAATAGTGATCCGAGGGCCCCGAACCGGAGAATATGATTCGTCCACCGAGCATTTATGGAAACTGCCAACGGCAAAATTACCGGGCCGCCCCCGACAAAAACTATAAAAGGAGCCACATGGCTCCATTTGAAGGGACCTTGACTTCTGGACTCGGGAGAGCTCCTTGCAGACTTTTGCGGAATTCTCCTTCGGCACTTGAAGATCTCCTTCGGGACTTGAAAATCTTCATCTTCCAGAAAGGCGACGAGCAGTTCTCAGAAGAGAAAGGCGACTGATCTTCGTCTTCCAGAAAGGCGACGAGCAGTTCTCAGAAGAGAAAGGCGACCGACCTTCTCACTTCCAGAATGGCGACCAGCGTTCCCGGAAGAGAAAGGCGACTGGCCTTCTCACTTCCAGAAAGGCGACCAGCGTTCTCAGAAGAGAAGGGCGACTGGCCTTCTCACTTCCAGAAAGGCGACCAGCGTTCCCAGAAGAGAAAGGCGACTGGCCTTCTCACTTCCAGAAAGGCGACCAGCGTTCCCAGAAGAGAAAGGCGACTGGCTTTCTCACTTCCAGAAAGGCGACCAGCGTTCTCAGAAGAGAAAGGCGACTGGCCCTCTCACTTCCAGAAAGGCGACCAGCGTTCTCAGAAGAGAAAGGCGACTGGTCATCTCACTTCCAGAAAGGCGACAAGCATTCTCAGAAGGAAAAGGCGACTGGCCTTCCCGCTTCCGAAAGGCGACTGGCAGTCTTAGAAGGGAAAAGGACTTAGTTTTTTCGAGAGGTGGCCTGTCACCCTCGAAGCTCTCTTTCTCCAAGTATTGTAACGAGCAGCGGCTTGTCGCGCTCGAGTCCTAGCTTCCAAGTTGTAGCTCCTCCAGAAGATAGTGAAGTTTGGCCGGCACAGCTCCGGCCGCGTGGTTTTTTACCCTTTCCGGGTTTTCCACGTTAAAAAATCTCTGCGTACTCGTCGAACCTCTAATTGACTGTTTGCGCGCTTAGCTCGCTCACGAGCTGAGACGGTTCAAGTGAACCGGTCTACCAAGAGCCCTAAGCGTTCCGCAACAATTTTAATTTTATCTTGACCTTATATATTTAAGTATTAGTAGTTGTGCATGAGGATCTCTGCGCAGCCATGATAGTACATCCATCCTTTCAATGGCAGAACTAGCTAGGATTCTGACTCAGCCCGAGCACTAAGTAAAAAATTAAAATTTTGACGTATGATTATAACATTCACATGAGTAAGTAGGAGTTATCATCTTAAAAGAATAAGGTGTACACAATTCTTAAAAAAAATTAAATAATATTAATTTAACCATGAAAATTTTAGAAATAAAAAAAAAACAAATGGTCAAACTCATTGCTGAAAAATACTGTGTAATATAGATCACTCTCTAAATTAATTTATATATATATATATATATAATATAGGAAAACTCATTATAAAATGGGTTTTTTGAAAATATCGCATATAACTATTGTTGAATGAGACAAAATTTTAAAAAAAGTTTGACTAGCTTTCATGAGTATGATAATGGTGATGATTATTTGATCTAATTAACGGATGTTTGGCAATTAGATATAAAATGTTAATTTTATAAAATTGGTAGTACTCTCAAATCTTCATGAAAACATTTGATTAAATGGTCTGTATTACATGTATTTTTTCGATACGAGCCCAACACCGCATGCTTTCAGATTTGAATTTCGTTTAACGATTGAGAAGAAATCAACTATTAAAGTTTTTAAGTTCATATAGCACACATAAAATAGTTCCCGGCACGTGCCCGGGTGTGCCCATAAATAGTTCCGCCCCTCTATAAATCATTTTACAATTGACCGAAAATTTTAGTTATTTTTATGATTTTTTTTACCACACATAAATATGTGGAGCATACATGTGTATAATTGAGAGGCTTTTGGATTTTTTTTTAGCATTTTTATACTCTTAGAACCTGCGGAATAGACAGTTGAAGAGTTTCTCTTAAATATAATATAGATAAGAAATAAGATAAGCTACGATGAACTTTTGAGTATATAGCTAAACTTTGTCAGGGGTATCAATGAGCCCAACATAAGTAAACAAATTATTATTTAACCTTGTTTAGTTAAGTTTTATAATTTTCATACTTAATATAATTAGGCACCCTTTGTTTGAGCTTTTTTTTTGGGAATTGTTATCCGCAAATCAAAAATGGCTATCCGCAGACCAATTTTTTCTAGTTTACAAATTGTTATCCGCAGACCAATTTTAGACTTGAGCATTCAATATCTTTGTTCTTCTGAGCAGGGCCCGACAAAGAAGGAACATCTCTGACGTCTTCTGAGCACTTTATTGTGTGCACGAATCGTGATTCGTAAAAAAATGCACGAATAGAGACCGAGTTGAGGAAGAAACATGATTTCTTCACTGTTCATGCGATTTCGTTTTGTTTGGGAAGATTTAGATAGCTAGGGTTACTCTCTCCCAAACAAACTGAAATCGCATGAGCGGTGAAGAAATTCTTTCTTCCTCAACTCCCTCTATCCGCGCATTTATTTTACGAATCACGATCCGTGCACACGCATTGAAGTGCTCAGAAGATCGTCAGAGATGTTCCTTCGTTGTCAGACCCTGCTCAGGAGAACAAATTAAATATATCGAATGCTCAAGTCTAAAATTGGTCTGCGGATAATAATTTGTAAACTAGAAAAAAGTTAGTCTGCAGATAGCCATTTATGATCTGCGGATAACAATTGCCTTTTTTCTCCAATAGATTTTTTTTAGAAAGCGTGGACACTATTTTTACCCATTTGAGTAACCTCTATTTAGAACGACATCCCCAAAAAGATATTTTTGTCCGATTTCGACCACATACTTATTCATGAACACAATTTTATTTTCATCTTGAACCGCTCCATATAAAACCACCGCCACCCACCCAAACAGATCCTTAATCCATGCTTAATTTGCCTCATATTTAATTTGTTTGTTAAACATTTATTTGATATTGCTCAAAATGATTGTAAGAAGTTATTACAATGGAGCACAACTAATGCATAGATTGAGGATTTATAAAGTAAAAAAAAAATTAAAATGTGAACAAAAATATAATAGAAATATAAATTGGCGGTTTGTTATTCGCAGAGCCCATATGTCTATCCGCAAACCAATTGTTACATCTTTTGTTATATATGAAAGCTGAATAATTGTTCATGCAGACTAAAATTTATTTTATACATCATATTTATATATCTGCGGATAATGAGAATTTGAAGATGAAATATTTTATTTTGGTGACCTGTCTACAGTCGAACTGGCATGCGGTTAACAATGCTTTATTGTTTATGGTGCAGAGTCTGTATTCATATGTTGGGGTTTAGCAAGTTAGTTTTGGAGTTTGTCAACACTAGTAAATGGGCCCAGTTGGGTTGACGCTATTTGGGCTTTAAAGCTTTGGGTCGAATCTAAGCCCATCAACTTTCTCTAAAGTTAGGTTCCTATACTTTAGAATTGAATTATTAATGGGTTGATAGCCCCTAATTGTCTATTGGCACACCAATTTTATGAGTTATAACGCGCCTTTTGAAAATATGTATTATACATGCACATTTAGAAAAGTTTTTTTTGACTTGACTCAAACTGGTTACACGAAAATTGTAGATCTCATCGAGATTTACAACTTTCGTGTTGAACACTTTTTCTAAAAATGCATGTATAAAGCGTATTTTCAAAAATTCGTTAAAAATTTGCTATAATTACGATCAGAGCGGCAATACGCCTTGTGCGTGCATTTTTAGAAAAAGTGTTCAACACTAAAATTGTAGATCTCATCGAGATCTACAATTTTCGTGTTGAACACTTTTCCTAAATATGTATGTATAATGCATATTTTCAAAAAGCGCGTTATAACTCATAGAAATTGGTGGGTCAATAGTCAAATAGGGGCTGCCAATATAAAGACCCTTATTAATTAATCCGATTCGAAATTAAAAGTCCATTTACTATTTATGACGATAGTATTTAGGCACCATAATTTTCTCAATTGTGCACTATAAATTGTGCACCGTTTTTCGTCGATAATATTTAGGCACGCATAATTTTCTCATTTTTATTTTTTTAATTATCTACTTTTTAAGCGTAATATTTTCAAATTTTCCTTTTATTTTTGCTTTATTTATTTTATTAGAAGATTGTAACAATTTTGATGGCAGGATCAGTTTAAGATCTTTAAAATTTTAGGTGATTGTTATCCGCACTACAGTTTTGGCTATCCGCACTCTTTTTGTATTAGTTATTATGCGCCTTTTGGAAATACGCCTTGTCCATGCATTTGTAGGAAAAGTGATCAACACGAAAGTTGTTGAATATTTTTCCTAAAAACGCACGCATAAGGCGTATTGCCTCCCTGATTGAAACATGCGCATAACTATAACGAATTTTTGAAAATACGCCTTGTACATGCATTTCTAGGAAAAGTGTTCAACACGAAAGTTGTAAATCTCGACGTGATCTACAACTTTCGTGTTGAACACTTTTCCTAAAAATGTATATACAAGGCATATTTCCAAAAGGCACGTAATAATTTATACAAAAAAAGTGCGGATAGCCAAAACTGTAGTGCGGATAACAATCACCAAATTTTATTTGTTTGAAATAGATTCTCGAAGTTTTAAATTTTCCAAAATTATTCACACTTAATTTTCCGTTATCTTTTTTAACGAATTTTGTATGGTCGTCAATGACGAGACACTTATGTGACGATCTAAAAACTCCACCCGTTTGAATGCATTTGATTGGTTTGGATGAGGAGAGATTTTTGGGTCCGGGTCTCGGACCCAGATTTTTTTGGGTTCGGGACATCTCAGATATCCTTTTGCACTAAGGCGGGTACATTTCGGGGACATTTTGGATGCGTGAACACTGTCATACATATTTGCACGTGAGCCTGACTGACTTATGTTGCGGAACCCCACTTATCCCGAACGATGCGATCTCCGGACCTAAAAATTTCGCCTGGATGAGCCGCGCGGCCCAACCCGAATTTTAACCATGCGAAAAGCTAATTTGAACCGGGGTTGACGCCAGTCGATGCAGTTGACAGGGCAACAGCAGACGCGGCTCCTTTTTTTCTATTTTTAAATAATAATAATCGTAATCAGAAAAACATTGTCAATTTCTTGTTCGCCTGCTCCCCTTCCCCACAGCTCTCTCGTTCTCTTTCGGTGGCCATGAGGGGAAAGCTTGAGCCGGAGAACGGAGGACGGATCTGACCGGTGGAAGGCTAAACGCGGCGACGGTGGAATTGAATCGTTTGTAGGAATGGCGTATAGGTCAGACGACGATTACGATTACTTGTTCAAGGTGGTGCTGATCGGGGACTCCGGAGTGGGGAAATCCAATCTTCTTTCGAGATTTACGCGGAACGAGTTCAGCCTCGAATCTAAATCTACCATCGGCGTGGAGTTCGCCACACGGAGCATTCACGTCGACGATAAGATCGTTAAGGCCCAGATTTGGGATACTGCAGGTCAGGAAAGGTATGAAGATCCATCAATACATCTTTCAAAGAGGATATACGCATTTCTGTTTTGATCTACGTTTCTGTTTATTGTGTGAATTTTAGTTATCTGTTGGTTTAGTTGCTAGGGCTTCTGATCTCCCTTGCATTTCTCGTTTTGTTCTCAAAATTCTCGCATCGATGGTTATACCAATCGATCATGCGAGAGCTCGTAGATCTATTTAATTATTTGATCTGCTCAAATTTCATATTGGGTGGATTGCGTTTTTTTCCCTCGTGAAGGCCACACGAAGTAACGTCTTCTGTTGAAATTGAATTAAAGAAAAAATAAATTCCCCTTACTTTTTTATGTGGAGAAACTGCTAAGGATTTATCTGATGATTCTACTGAACAATGTAAGGAAATCAAGCAACATAGAAGACTCGAAGATTTATGTGATTCAGACAAAAATTGCATTCATCCATGCGCAAGAGGAATGAAATTAAGAAATCACTCAAGCGTACATAAATAGAGCACAAAAATGATCTTCCACAGACCAGATACACCTTATGTCCTCACATATCTCTTGACCTAATAAAGTAGGAAAACCTCATGTTATTTTGCCAAAAATAGTAGTATGTCATAAAATGATAATAACCACAAAAGATCTAGATTATAGCAGAAGTTTCTCCGCTTTTACACCTCACCTGAGTAAGGCTCCGTTTGGCACGGCTTTTTTGCTCCGGTGAGTTTTGACAAAAACGTCATCGCCATAAACTGTATGTTTGGCATGACAACGGCCATGACCGCTACCGCCGTGCCAAATGGACCATAAATGTTTCTTTCTTATCTTCTCGTTGCGCCCTTTTTTAACACAACCGTTTATCTCTCTCATCCCTCTTCTGTCGTTTTCTCTCTCCTCTCCGCCTTTTATCTTTCTCTTGTTAATCTCTTATAGTAGGACATTTTTCCAAGCTCGATGACAATGTTATTTTCTAGCATTCATACCTTTACCATCTCCAAATGAATTCAACCATTATTTTCTTGTCATTGACTCTTTGACAATTTAAACGTGTCATTTAAATTTAAATTTGGTTCAAAATTTCTTTGACTCTGCTCCATCATAATAGCATAATTTGCAACAAAGTTGAACCTGTTTATATCTGTGAGAAAAACAATCTGTTTGAAGATTATTTTAAAGCACATAACAATCCTATTTTTGCAGTATTCATCTATTTATCATTTCAAAAAGAATTGACCCCATATTTTGTCACCTACACTTCGTCCACATGCTAAAAACAATTTGAATTATCATATCTATAAACAATATCTCATTCACTTCTCCTTTTATTTATAAAAGTTTAAGGTGGAAATTTAAATCATAATATCGAAGAGGTAGGAATAACAAAATCTTTGGGCAAACATTCTTTAGAGAAAGCCCAAAGGGAAGTAGAAAAATTCATCTCTCGGCAAATCTCAAAGAGAAATTAGTTGATCTATCTTTTAATCTTTCCTTGTAACTCAAAAGAAACAGTTGACTTCCTTAAACTTCTCAATTAGGAAAAAAAACTAATTCAAGACAGCTTTATCTCATTTTTAATTCGTTTGTTTTATGTACAAGCAGCCCTCTCGCTGTTGCAAACCCGGCGGAGGAGGACTGATAGGGGGAGGAGACGGGAAGGAGACGGAGAAGAAGAGAGGGAAATTAGAATAAGAAGGGGAAAACTCAATTTCTTCTGGCATATCATTCAAGGTACAAGCGCTGCCCCTTTATAGTAGTAGGAGGGCGAATAATACAAGGAAATAACCAAATAGGGAAATAACAAAATAGAAATTACAAAAATAGGAAATAAATAACAGGGAAATAAATACCAGGAATAGGAAATAAAAATAGGGAAATAAATAACAGGAATTAAATGCTGTGATAGCCATTTAACCCGTTGTCTGATCCGCAGGCTGGGTGGTGCCGCCTGTTATGGTTGCTCGACGCGTGTAGACGCGCCATGATGGCTCGGCATTGTGTAGTTCCGTAACAATGCCGTCGTCTGGAAAATGTGTCTTGTCCTCAAGACAATAGTCGGCGAACTGGCGGCGAAAGTCATCTCGGGGCAGCCATGTCGCGTCCGAGTCGGGTCGGCCGGTCCAAGCAACCAGGATTTCCTCCGATGTATGGTCCCCCGTGGTACGCTGTCGATGGTCGAGAATTGCGGATGGATAGTAAGGCGCCTCAACCGCAAGATCGAGGTCGTCCGGAATGTGATCCGTGGTGGTGTGCTCACCTACCACGCGTCGAAGCTGTGAGACATGGAAGACCGGGTGGATGCGGCTTCCGTCCGGGAGGTGAAGGCGGTAGGCGACCGCTCCTATGCGGGCGATGATCTCGAAGGGACCGAAGAATCGTGGTGCCAATTTTGGATAAGGTCGGCGGGCCACCGAGAGTTGTCGGTAGGGGTGGAGTTTGATGAAGACTTTTTCCCCTACCCCGAAGGTGAGGTCCCGTCGTTTTCTGTTGGCGAAGGACAACATCTTCTGTTGGGCCCGCTGGAGGTGGTGCTTCAAGTGATCTAACATGGTGTCTCTGTCTTGGAGAGCGGAGGCCAAACTTTCTACCTGACATTCACCCGGAAGGTGGCGGACAATGGACGGTGGAGGGCGGCCATAAACGGCCTCGAACGGAGTGATTCCGGCTGCCTGGTGGTAGGCGGTATTGTAAGAGTACTCGGCCCACCCTAGCCATTTGGCCCAGCCGCGAGGCTGCTCGCCTATGAAGCAGCGGAGATAAGTTTCCAAACACCGGTTGAGGACTTCTGACTGACCGTCAGTCTGCGGATGGTATGTTGTGCTCATTCGCAGACGAGTGCCCTGAAGTCGGAACAGTGTAGTCCAGAAGGTACTCAGAAAAAGTGGGTCGCGGTCGCTGACGATCGACCTGGGGAATCCATGGAGACGCACAACCCCTTGGATGAAGTTGTCGGCGACGGAGGCTGCAGTGTATGGGTGGCGAAGAGGGATGAAATGGCCATACTTCGAGAGGCGATCCACCACGACTAAGATGCAGTCGTATCCCTGAGAGCGGGGCAGCCTCGTGATGAAATCCATGGCGATGTCGTCCCAAATGCGGTCGGGAATCGGAAGGGGCTGCAGGAGGCCGCCCGGGAACATGGCCTCATATTTGGCTTTCTGGCAGACGAGGCAGGCGGCGACGAAGGTCTTGACCTGTCTAAACATGTGAGGCCAGTAGAGGGAGGCGGCGATCCGTCGATACGTCCGGTAGGCTCCGGCGTGTCCCCCCGTCGGAGTTGCGTGGAACTCAGCCAATAGTCGTGGAATGCTGGGAGAGGAATGGGCGAGTACGAAGCAGCCCTTGAAGAAGAGGTGCCCGTTGACCAAGGAGTAAGGTGGGCGGCTTGTGGCGTCTGAGATGAGTGCCGTCCGAATCTCGTTGAGTACCGGGTCTGCTTCCACTTCCCGCTGAAGGACATCCGCATCCTCCCAGATCGGGCGAGAGATGGCTGCAAGTATGGGGTTGCGGGAGAGGGCGTCCGCCGCCCGATTTGTCTTCCCTGGCCGGAACTCGATGCTGAAATCGTAGCCTAGTAGCTTAGCTACCCAAACCTGTTGGGCGGGTGTAGCAATCTTCTGCTGTAGTAGGTAACGGAGGCTGTGGTGGTCGGTGCGAACCACGAACCGTCGGCCCAGGAGGTAAGGTCGCCAGTGCTGGATTGCGAGGACGAGGCCCATTAGCTCATTCTCATAGGCGGAGCGGCTCCGGATGGTGTCAGAAAAAGACCGACTGAAGTAGGCCACAGGGCGACCAGCCTGCATAAGTACGGCTCCTATGCCGACGCCCGACGCATCGCACTCGACAATGAATGGCTGAGAGAAATCTGGCATAGCCTAAACCGGAGCGTGGACCAGGGCTTGCTGCAGCGCGATAAATGCAGCGGATGCCGCCGCCGACCACTCAAATGGGCCTTCGGCCGTCTTCTTCAGCAGCTGGGTTAGGGGTCGGGCCAACGTGTCGTACCCCTGAATGAAGCGACCTGTTAGTCCCAAAAATCCGCGGACATCGCGAAGGGATGAGGGAGTCGGCCATTGGAGGACCGCCTCGATCTTGTCCTTGTCCATTGCACTCGACAATGAATGGGTGAGGTCCCGTCGTTTTCTGTTGGCGAAGGACAACATCTTCTGTTGGGCCCGCTGGAGGTGGTGCTTCAAGTGATCTAACATGGTGTCTCTGTCTTGGAGAGCGGAGGCCAAACTTTCTACCTGACATTCACCCGGAAGGTGGCGGACAATGGACGGTGGAGGGCGGCCATAAACGGCCTCGAACGGAGTGATTCCGGCTACCTGGTGGTAGGCGGTATTGTAAGAGTACTCGGCCCACCCTAGCCATTTGGCCCAGCCGCGAGGCTGCTCGCCTATGAAGCAGCGGAGATAAGTTTCCAAACACCGGTTGAGGACTTCTGACTGACCGTCAGTCTGCGGATGGTATGTTGTGCTCATTCGCAGACGAGTGCCCTGAAGTCGGAACAGTGTAGTCCAGAAGGTACTCAGAAAAAGTGGGTCGCGGTCGCTGACGATCGACCTGGGGAATCCATGGAGACGCACAACCCCCTGGATAAAGTTGTCGGCGACGGAGGCTGCAGTGTATGGGTGGCGAAGAGGGATGAAATTGCCATACTTCGAGAGGCGATCCACCACGACTAAGATGCAGTCGTATCCCTGAGAGCGGGGCAGCCTCGTGATGAAATCCATGGCGATGTCGTCCCAAATGCGGTCGGGAATCGGAAGGGGCTGCAGGAGGCCGCCCGGGAACATGGCCTCATATTTGGCTTTCTGGCAGACGAGGCAGGCGGCGACGAAGGTCTTGACCTGTCTAAACATGTGAGGCCAGTAGAGGGAGGCGGCGATCCGTCGATACGTCCGGTAGGCTCCGGCGTGTCCCCCCGTCGGAGTTGCGTGGAACTCAGCCAATAGTCGTGGAATGCTGGGAGAGGAATGGGCGAGTACGAAGCAGCCCTTGAAGAAGAGGTGCCCGTTGACCAAGGAGTAAGGTGGGCGGCTTGTGGCGTCTGAGATGAGTGCCGTCCGAATCTCGTTGAGTACCGGGTCTGCTTCCACTTCCCGCTGAAGGACATCCGCATCCTCCCAGATCGGGCGAGAGATGGCTGCAAGTATGGGGTTGCGGGAGAGGGCGTCCGCCGCCCGATTTGTCTTCCCTGGCCGGAACTCGATGCTGAAATCGTAGCCTAGTAGCTTAGCTACCCAAACCTGTTGGGCGGGTGTAGCAATCTTCTGCTGTAGTAGGTAACGGAGGCTGTGGTGGTCGGTGCGAACCACGAACCGTCGGCCCAGGAGGTAAGGTCGCCAGTGCTGGACTGCGAGGACGAGGCCCATTAGCTCGTTCTCATAGGCGGAGCGGCTCTGGATGGTGCCAGAAAAAGACCGACTGAAGTAGGCCACAGGGCGACCAGCCTGCATAAGTACGGCTCCTATGCCGACGCCCGACGCATCGCACTCGACAATGAATGGCTGAGAGAAATCTGGCATAGCCAAAACCGGAGCGTGGACCAGGGCTTGCTGCAGCGCGATAAATGCGGCGGATGCCGCCGCCGACCACTCAAATGGGCCTTCGGCCGTCTTCTTCAGCAGCTGGGTTAGGGGTCGGGCCAACGTGTCGTACCCCTGAATGAAGCGACGGTAGTATCCTGTTAGTCCCAAAAATCCGCGGACATCGCGAAGGGATGAGGGAGTCGGCCATTGGAGGACCGCCTCGATCTTGTCCTTGTCCATTGCAACCCCTGACGCGGAGATGGTGTGCCCCAGATAGCACACCTCTGGGACCCCAAAAGAACACTTTGTTGGATGGAGCCTCAGATGGTGGCGCCGCAGGGTGGTCAACGTCTGATGGACGTGCTGGAGGTGCTCCTGCCAAGAAGAACTGTAGACCAATATGTCGTCAAACAAAACAAGTATATGTTGGCGAAGTACCGGGCGGAAAATGTCATTCATTGTGGCTTGGAATGTGGCGGGCGCGCTGGTCAAGCCGAATGGCATAACCAAGAACTCGTAGTGTCCATCATGAGTCCGGAAGGCTGTCTTGGCGACGTCGGCCGGTCGAACGCGGATCTGGTGGTAGCCAGCGCGGAGGTCCAATTTGGTGAAGAAAGTCGCGCCATGGAGCTCGTCCAAAAGTTCCTGAATAACTGGAATCGGGTACTTGTCGGGAACGGTTGCCTTATTGAGCTCCCGATAGTCCACGCAAAAACGTCAGCTACCGTCTTTCTTCCTGACTAAGAGGACCGGGCTGGAGAAAGGACTCGCGCTGGGTCGAATAAGGCCCCCCGTGAGCATGTCGCGAACCAGCCTCTCGATCTCGTCCTTCTGTACGTGCCCGTAGCGGTATGGGCGGACAGATACCGCGAAACGCCAGGCTGATGAGGAATGGCGTGATCATGGGAGCGAGCTGGGGGTAACCCGGAGGGTTCAGTAAAGAGGTCTGCAAACTCTGTCAGGAGGCCCTGAAGGACCGGAGGAGTAGGGGGGTTGGCGGCCCGGTGTCCGAGATGGACCAGAGCCATGTCGAAAATTCGATGTCGGTGGTCCTCTGAATGGTGCGGATGGAAACTGGGAAGCGAAGCAATGCAGCATCACCCACCAGGCAATGCTCCTGGTTGTCCTGAAAGAAGCGCATCGTCATATTTCTCCAATTGACGCGCACGTCGCCCAGCGTGCAAAGCCATGCTACGCCCAAGATGGCGTCAACTCCACCAAGGCCGAAGACGTAGAAGTCCGTCGTCAGCGAGTAGGGGCCCACCGAGAGCGAGACGGCCGGACAACGGCCCTGGACTGCGCGGCACCGCCCATCGCCCAAACTAACTGTGAAGTCCAGAGCGGGTTCCATTGGGAGGTGGAGTTGCCGGGCAAGGTGGGAGGAGAGAAAATTATGACTGGCTCCGCTGTCTATCATGATGACGATGTGGTGTTCTCCTAACTTGCCGGCCAGCTTCATGGTTTGCGGTCCTGAAATTCCACCTACGGAGAAGCACAGAAGCTCCAAGCGGTGAAAGTTGGCATTGGCCGTGGCCTCGGTGGCGTCTTCCGTGGAAATCTCGAGTTCCTCAAAATCTGCCAAGGTAATCTCCGGTTCAAAATCACCAATGATGGCACGGAATTCCTTGACCGCGCAGACGTGCGACAGCGAAAGAATAGTCCTTTGCGGCGGAGGTCGTCGAGCTCGTGGTTGGAGAAACGTTGCGGCGGGTTGGGCCGGCCTGGTCGGCCGCCGGGAGGGAGCCGCGGATTCGGTGCTTCCGGAGGAGCGGCGCGCCACGGTCGGCCCCCTGTAAGGGGACCGCCGACCATCGGCGGAGAACGATGCGTCAGGTCCGCCTCCACCAGGCGGCCCATGTCGAGGGCCTCCGAAACTGTTTGGGGATGATGGGTGCGGAGCCGAGACCGGATGTGGGGCTTGAGGCCCTGCATGAAGAAGGCCAGGTAGTGATCTGGTGGAAGGCCCGGGACGTGGGTGACGAGGGCCACGAACTCGTCAATTTAATCGTCCAAAGTGCCGGTTTGTCGTACCCCACATAGTCGTTCGACTGCGGATCCCGAATAACGCTTGTCGTAGCGGCTAATCATCTCCTGTTTGATTTCCGGCCAAGAAATCATTGGATTAGTCTGTCGGAGCCACCGGGCCCAATGAAGGGCTGATCCGTCAAGGCCGATGACCGCAGTAGAGACCTTGTCCCTCTCGGGTGTTTGGTGAAGATCGAAATATTGCTCAGCCTTGGCAATCCACCCCATTGGGTCCACTCCGGCAAAGGTGGGAAGATCCAGGGCTTGGGTAGGGCGGTCTGGCGGAGGTAGTGCCACGGGCTCCCCGGTGTGGGGAAGGGGCGGTGCGCCGAGAATGGAGGCGCCGGAGGTAGGGCCCGCCGATCCTGAAGCGGAGGAGGCGGTGGTGGTTTGGAGAGCATCGATCTTGGCGTGGAGGGCGAGAATGGAGGCGTGCATGGCAGCCACGAGAGCGTCCTGGGTGTCGAGGCGACGCTGGACATCGTCGTCGGGGATGTCGGTGCCGGAAGCGTCGGATTGGCGGCGGTTTATGGGGGCCATGGCGGTCGGCGCCCGGACAGCGGCTGGGGACGCGAAACAGCGGTAGGGAAGGGGAGCGCTAGCGGCAGGGAGCGCGGAACAGCGCTAGCGGGAGCGCGGAACAGCGGAGGAGCGGCGTCTGGACGTGGTTGACGATCGCGAGTGCTAGGGCAGCGGAAGATCGTGATCGTGAGGACTCCGGCGGCTGTTACCAGCGGGCGGAGCGGCAGGTCGGACCAGTTTGTTGCAAACCCGGCGGAGGAGGACTGATAGGGGGAGGAGACGGGAAGGAGACGGAGAAGAAGAGAGGGAAATTAGAATAAGAAGGGGAAAACTCAATTTCTTCTGGCATATCATTCAAGGTACAAGCGCTGCCCCTTTATAGTAGTAGGAGGGCGAATAATACAAGGAAATAACCAAATAGGGAAATAACAAAATAGGAATTACAAAAATAGGAAATAAATAACAGGGAAATAAATAACAGAAATAGGAAATAAAAACAGGGAAATAAATAACAGGAATTAAATGTTGTGATAGCCATTTAACCCGTTGTCTGATCCGCGGGCTGGGTGGTGCCGCCTGTTATGGTTGCTCGACGCGTGTAGACGCGCCATGATGGCTCGGCATTGTGTAGTTCCGTAACACTCGCCTACATCTTATTTTAATCCTGTCAAATCTCTGTGTAATGTTTATGTGATCTTATCAATTAAGAATAACCCCCTAAATTGTTGAGAAGTTGATAACAGATTAAATATTTATAAGGTGAAGCCCTTCATTATGATGATTCCTAACAAACTTTAGGATATTATGCAATCCTAATAATTCCCCCACCTTGTATCATCGTTCTTGATTCTCTCATGATATTTTTGAACTTGTGCTAGAGGAATGGTACTCTTACTTCTACCCCAAACCACTCAGTTGTCCCGGTGCAAACTTGGCTCTTCAAATAAATCTTTCAATCTAAATGATTACAACAACAACAGCACTCAAGCCTTTATCCCACCATAGTGGGGTCGCCTAGATGGATCCTTTGTCGCCATTGCGCCCTATATTTAATCATAGCCTCATTAATACCTAAGTACATCATATCTTTCCTTATAGTTTCATTCCAAGTCTTTTTTGGTCTACCTCTCCCCTGTTTAACATGTCTAATGACTAAACTCTCACAACGCCTAACAGGTGCCTCTAATGGTCTCCTATGTACATGTCTAAACCATCTTAAACGAGCTTCTCGCATCTTCTCTACAATTGGCGTCACTCCTGTCTTATCCCTGATACATTCATTCCTAATTTTATCCAGTCTCGTGTGACCACACATCCACCTAAGCATTCTCATCTCCGCAACTCCATTTTTGCTCATTTCCGCATTCACTGCCTAACACTCAGAACCGTAGAGCATTGCTGGCCTAATTGCAGTACGGTAAAACTTGCCTTTAAGTTTTAATGGTACTTTACGATCACATAAGATCCCAGACACGCCTCTCTACTTCAACCAACCTGCTTGGATTCTATGTATCACATCTTTTTCTACACCTCCATCTTTTTGAATTATCGATCCCAAATATTTAAAGCACTCACTGCGGGAAATATCTTGGTCACCCAATTTAATGACGGAGTCATCCGACCTTCGTGCACTACTAAATTTAAGCTCTATATACTCCGTCTTTGTCCTGCTCAACCTAAAACCCTTCTTTTCTAAAGTGTCTCGCCAAGATTCAAGTTTCGTGTTTACACCCTTGCGCGTCTCATCGACCAAAACAATATCATCTTCAAATAATAAACACCAAGGTAGTGCCTTGTTGGATATGTCCGGTGAGCTCATCTAAGATAAGGGTAAAGAGATAAGGACTTAAAGCTAACTCTTGATGTAAGCCAACGACGATAGGGAATTCCTGTGTTAATCCTCCAGATGTCCTCACCCTGGTCACTGAATTTGTATACATATCTTTGATTACGTCAATGTATGATATATTACACCTTTCTTTTCTAAGACTCTCCACAAGACCTCTCTTGGAACCCTATCGTAAGCCTTCTCCAGATCAATAAACAACATATGCACATTTTTTTGTCTTTCCTAATAGTTGTCAATGAGTCTCCTCAAGAGATGTATAACTTCCATGGTTAACCTCTCTGGCATGAATCCAAATTGATTCTCTGAGATGCTAGTCTCTCGTCTAACTCTTCTCTCTATTACGCGTTTTCATAGTTTCATAGTATGACTCATTAATTTAATTCCCCTGTAATTGATATAATTTTGTATATTTTTTTTATTCTTATACAAAGGTACCAAAATGCTTGCTCTCCATTGGTCTGACATTCTCTTTGTCTTCAGTATCTTATTGAAGAAACTTGTAAGCCATAAAATTCCTTCCCTCCCTAAGCATTTTCATACTTCAATGGGTATATTGTTTGGCCCAACTGCCTCAATCTAAATGATTCTTTAAAAAAATATTTAAGATGTGTTTCATGATATCTTAAAGGCATTATAAGCTATAGTTTGGTGTATGATCAGGAGAAACACAATAGTCTTATAGGATATTCATATTTAATGGATGTCTCAAGTTAAGCATGTATTGACTCTCTTACGTTGTTTTATGATTTGGAAGGTCTATTCAGCCTATGATTGCTTTGTTCAAGTTAGCTTTTTAGATTATCAATTGCAATGTGCATTTGACTGCAATTAATACCTCATTAAAATACAAAATCAAATGCACAAAAACTCATCTAGATCTTGCTTGTCAGATCAAGTTTTTATAGTTTGGTTGTAGTCCTATCTCAAAAGTTTTAATTTTGAAAGTTTTGGCAGTTTGTTAGTTTTGGTAACCTCTTAACAATATTTAAGTTATGATACAATGAGAATTGTTTAACTTGAATACATGTACTAATACATATGAAATTTGAAGGCTTCATAAGTAATTCATTTCTAGTAAAGCTTTGAGGAGTCTTCAAGGGCTGCAATGAAGTTCCATTCAAAACGTATGAATTGTGAGTTAAATTCTTGAGTTTTTTTAAAAGTTTATGATTAGTTTCAATCAAAACTTAAGATCATGATTTTGAGTAATAACTCTTTGTAATCCTTTATATTATAAGCATTATGCTAACAAATATGGATTAATAGATATCATTATTTTTGAGATGAATACTCATCCTAATGTGGAATACAATAAACATAAAATGCCCATAAATGAGATTGAGCATCACAATAACACATATTTATATATAATAATTTCAAATAAATTATATTTACAAGACAAAAGATATGATCAGATCCACTACAAAAAGAAGTCACATATATATGATATAATATTAAATATACGCTAGTTTTTTACAAAAATACAAGTGTGCACTTTATTTAAAGGTAGAAACTTAAGCTCATACATGATTCATAATTCACATATGCTATAATTCAGATAGAGACGGTTATCACTGAATATCAAGATTAAAATTGGTACTCAAGTGATCTTTTCTTCAACCAATACCCTCTAATCTCTTCAAGCCAAAAGTCATTTCTTTGCCCATGAAGATCTTGATTAGCTCTAGACCAATGGTCATATAAATCACTCTAGCGCTCTATAAGCTATTCTATGTGATTATTGCTCTATGCACACATGCGCTGCTATTGCTTGGCCACAAGAACATAATTGTTGCTACCCAGCACTGTTCTGCCTTACCTCCATGAGATAACACACCCGCAACTGCCAAGTGGTGACATGCTCCCTCTACCAATCTGCCACCGGTTTTGCTTTGTTATCAATGTTCTTTCTCTATATGCGCTTTTCAAAATTAGATACTTATACTTTGTTCCTGATCAAGGAATATAAATAGACTCCACTTAAGAGAATCGATTCCTAAATACCTTCATCACTACCTTCAGCAGGATTAGAAAAAAATAGAATGTTAAAAATTAAATATCCTACCTTAATTATCACTAAAGCACATCTCACAACAATTTCAGATTTAGTGCTACCTATTGTATAAAAATTCATGCAGCACAAAACTTAAAGACACAAATCTCAATAATCTCCCTCTTGACACAATATTTTGGTCATTAAATTTAGACCTCACCTTATTAGCATCTCATCTTCAAACCAAGCTCCCCATGGATCCCAAAACCCTTTGGTAAGATAAAGAATCTCGTAATTAGATTGTGTCAAAGTAGTGTCTGAACTCCCGCATGTGACCTACAAAGCATTTATGTTGCACACTAGACTCAATATTTTGGTAATTAAATTTAGATCTCACCTTATTAGCATCTCATCTTCAAACCAAGCTCCCCATGGATCCCAAAACCCTTTGGTAAGATAAAGAATCTCGTAATTAGATTGTGTCAAAGTAGTGTCTGAACTCCCGCATTCGACCTACAAAGCATTTATGTTGCACACTAGACTCGATTGATTAAGAACTTGTGCACCCGCCAGAAAACAATTGTACACCAAAGTGACAATCTCTTCCCTCATAATGCCACTATGACAACCTCGATATTGGGATAGACTGTGCAACACAAATATTAATCCTCGTGATCATTCCCATGTGTCTTCTCATTATCTTTTTTGCTTATATTAACTCTATATTCAAATAAGAAGCTTAATTTTTTTTGCCGACCCCACTATGGTGGGATAAAGGCTTGAGTGTTGTTGTTGTTGTTATAGACCTTGATGCTTCATCACAAAATAACTCTCATAGGTTGTCTTCCTTCATCTTCTAAAAACACAATTGAAGCCTAAAATATTTCCTTCTCTCTTATACCAACTGGGCCATGAAGAACCACAAATCTTTGCTCTTATATAACTCAAAACTACAAGCCAATCAAACATCTTTATATCAATTTTCATGAATTTCATATTCCATACAATGAGGCTCCGCTATAATACCATTATACCAATTTGTTTTGATGGATGCCCATCTACATGTGGAAGCGCCTTCTGGAAGCAAAATATAATGAACATATACTGATATAGTGCACCAAAATGAGATAAAGCATCACAAAGAATACAAAAATTTATGTTATTCATCCTCCCAATAGATCAATGATGTTGGTAGAGGGGAAATGATCCAAATTACTAAAAATAGAAGCCACAAACACTAGCTTGATTTCTGTGGGGAAGATGCCTGCAATTAAAACTTCGGGAAGCAAGAGTAGTGAAACAAAATTAGGACTCTAATCTGCTGCCTTGTTACCTTCCATGTGCTCATGATGAAGAGTATATTCAAAAATTTTTAATAATAAACAAAATCTTCCCCAAATGCGTTGAGCCTGCCGTCAATTGAATCTAAAATTCGGAATAGCATTAATCAGAGGCATTGACTTCACATAGATTTCCACCTCTTAAATGCCAAGATTACGACGGAGTTGAATGCCACAGAAAAGCAAGATCCTCAGCCGTAAGAATGGAACATTATCCATAAATGACAGAAAATCCTACAATGAATTCACCATTGCTATTCCTTAAACACACACCTCCACAACCAACACCTTAAATCCCTCAATAAACCCCAACAGTATTCCGAATATGACTGAAATGAAATTATGTTTTCCATTTTACTGTAACTGCTATTCAAAGTTTGATTTTTTTCTCCAACTTGGATCCATTGCAAAATAGATTTTTCTTGAACATGGAATTATTTTTTTATTAGCAACTAGAATAGTTCTTGATGAATAGAGGATATAGTGATCTTATAGGAGTAGTCTTTCCCTCGCACAATCTTAGACATCTATATTTCCATATAGCCCAACATAGATGACGATGATTGGCAAAAAAAGATCTTGGATTTTAGAATTGAGGCAATTTGTGAAGGATTTCTGTCTCCGTAATTTTTGGGCAAGGTTTAAATGCTCTGCATGAATTCAAAACCAAAATGCCTTCAAATTTTTTCCTTAAAAGTAATAGCACTTCCAAATGAAGAGACTAATTTTTGGAGGAATTAAACTAGACCAAATCCATGAATGCCAAACTGATTCAGCTGAGCAATTAGTAATTATTTTCCAATTAGATTTGATTGAAAAATCACTACTTGAAGTAGCTATCTGTGCCAACTTATCTTCAACAACAGAAATCTGAACATTGACGGATCTAACTGCTTGCAGCACAGTAGAGTTGGAAATATTATTCAAAAGGTTTTTACACTCGGAACCATTTGAATTCAGACAATCAGCAAGCTATATTTTCTTATCAATATCTGTATGAGTAACCATATTGGGATACAAAGGACCATCTTTAGGCCATTTGTGATGCAGGACGGGTGTAAAGGATGTGTATGGGTGCCTTAACGGAACTCTTATAGGTGAAGTGAATACAAGTGTAGGATCTAGTGAGATTCTTTTAAATGATGCAATACGCATGCGAATGTCCGATAAGTAATTGCAATCAAATTATGAAATTAATCTCGGCAACGCAAATATGCATGATTGAAATTAGGCTTTAAAAGCAACGAACAAATTCTAGCAACAACAACAACAACAACAACAACAGAACCAGACCTAACCTTTGGCACTATGCACAAAGTGGCTTCTCTCAGAGGAGAAAGACCTAACCTTTGACAATAAATGCACAAAGTGGCTGCTCACAGAGTACCACTGAAATAGTGGCCCCCTATACCATCGCGTTTGCTGCGGAATCATGCCCTCAAATCAAAGCCAAAGACATCAGAGAGGGCAGACCCAAGAATCCATTTTGATTTATGTGCACATAACCATGCTTGGACTAAATGTTTATTGAATAAATCCTTCAAATAAATGCGTGGAAATTGAGCAAACTATTACAGTAATATTCCAAATTATATCCAATTCAACAAGTGTTCAGCACAAAGAGATAGGCTTTTCAATTAGAACTTACACAAGCATTCAAGACCAAAGTGAGAAATTTGCATCAGTTTCAGGCTTGGACAGCAATTTTAAAGCAATTTTGTTGCTGAATCTTGGATTTCCTGCACCTCTTTTGGTTCCCAGAAGCACTTGTGGTGATTGTGGGGCTGCTGAGTAGAGGAATTCCAAAAGGGGGCTGCCGGTGGTGAACTGGAGGGCTGAATTGCAACAAATCTTGCAGCCGATTAAAGCAGGGATCTCTGCACTGTAAATTGGGAGTTGCTGGAGGGCTTCTGCAGGACGGAATCAATGGCTGCGTGAGCAAATCAGACAGTTGATTGAGGCAGGAACTGGAAACCGCAACTGACCGCTTGATGCGGCTGAGATGGGCAAGAATTCTGCTCGGGAGTTGTCGCCCACAGCTGAATAGGAGCCAAATCAGTGGTCTGTTGGAGGAGGAAACTGAAAGTTGCTCCTCAAGTGATGTCCATCCTATAAGGAGACAGTCTCCCAGTTCTGGACAGTAACCGGCGCTGCAATTGGAGGGGAAAGGCTGCTGTCTGTGTTGGAAATGCAGTGGAGAGTCACGATTTGGTTCCGGGGAGGGGAAACCATCGATAACACCTAGATAGTGGGCAGTTACAGCGGTTGCTGACAGTTTTGGTGGTTTTCAGAGGTAGTTACTAGTGGTTATAAGTAGTTATTAAGGTTGGAGTGGAGGAGTGGTGTGGAGATGGCTGGCCGGCCCTTGTAGGAGTGGTTTCCGGCTATGATTAGTCGGCATGAGATACACATAAAAGGGACAAATAGTGTATGGAAAAATACGGAAATACATAGAAAATGTCTCGTCGACGCTCCAAACGCGACTACGGATTCGGATTGTCCATACGATAATCCTAACTCCTTTTATGAATGTAAACCCGAATGGTCTCCAATATGGGTTGGCCCGCCCGAGAACTATGCTTCCCATCAAATTGTCATACCAAAAGTAGAATTATTCTTTACTAATCAACTATAGAGTATTAGCAACACAAATGTTTTTATGTATATTAATCTGGCTCCAAGGACCAATTTTTAAAACATTAGGAGAAACAAATTCAATGTGCTGATTTTTGAGATATTTAAGCTTTTTGATGAAGCGGGGCGTATAGATTTTTCAGTGAATTATTTCCAAATTGCTTTTTTTCTAAAACATTTATTGAGATCAACAAGATGTATAAATTCTAAATTCCAATCCGATTTATGTAATTGGTTTAGCAATTTTCTTATGGCTAGCCCATTGATGCTTCCCAGTAGTATTAAGCCCTTTCCATAAAAATCTAGCAGCAATTTATTCAGCTGATCTAAGAAGACCAAGAGAAAGCATAGAAATATCATAGTATATATAGGCATACTGAGAACATATCTTATGAAAATGATTCCGCCAGCATAGAACAAAAGTTTGGTTATCCAGCCAGCTAACTGTTGCTCAACCTTTGAAAAAATACCTTCAAAATGAAAATTTTCACCCTGCCAGAAAATATAGGAATGCCCGTGTAGGTGAAAAGGGGAGAGCCAACAGAAAAGTTTAAGACTTGCTGGATACCTGTAATCCTCTGAGATGTAACCTACTTTGAGGGGTAAATGGAACTTTTATTCCTATTGACCATTGGCCAGATGCATTTTTCATAATCAATCAAGAAATTTTCAGTAGCTCTATTGACTTTTATTCCTATTGACCAGATGCTTTACTGAAAGTAACAGAATCGTCAACAAAAAGGCAATGAGAAATTTATGGAGAATGAATTTTCTGTTAGACCAATCTGTTTTTCCTTAGTGAAACGTGCAAGATAGTGTTCTACTCAAGGCCTCTTCTCCTAAGATGAATAAGTTATGTACAGGGGATCACCTAGCATTAGTCCTCCAGAGGAAGAGAAAAAGAAAATGAATACTTCCAAATATGTGAGGACTGAAAATTAACAGTGAGCAGTGAACATTTTCAGAAGATTGATCCACATTTATGATTGGAACCATAAGATAGAGAATCTGGAATAGAAAATCTCAGTTTAGTCTATCAAAATCCTTGCCAATATCCAATGAGTATTATATTCTATGTAGCACGGGGACGGAAACGGGATACGGGATACAGTACGAAACGGATACGGGAAACGTGATTTTTTAAAAAAACACGGATACGGGAAACGTTTTTTATTTTTTTTAATTATTTTAATATAAAAAAATTTACCAAACTAAAGTACCATCTCAGTCACTACATTCAATAAAGAATAATTGGCGCACAATCATATTGTTTAGGCACAATGAGAAAGATTAGGCTAGGAGAAGGTATTGGATATCACAGGAAGAGGAAATTTGAAGAATAGCTCATGCAATCTATTCCTTGAGGTATATCAAGTCCAAATGCACAAACATTATTTATAGTACCTACAAGTACACACATTTTAGTTTGATTTATTTATTATCAATACAGATTACTCAAGAGTCAAGATTGGGCCTACAAGTACACATTGAGAACTAATATCATAATATGTAATGATGACCATCAAACTCTTCACATAAACAAGATCTTCTTTAGCATTAAATTAATTAAATGATTTTGTAATTTATATTTCTATTCTACTGTTTTGTTTAAAGATGCATTTTATGTATAACGGGACAAGCAAGACATCATCAAACTTATATAATACATCATTGACATTTCATATAATGCTATAAAAATATATAGAAGATTTAAGGAAACAAGCAAATAATGTAAACTAGCAAATAATCTCGAACTAGCATGTAATGTACAATAAAAAAAAATTCAAGAGACATCAAAAGCTCAATGACCAAGCAGCAGGAAGTTGAGAAACATCACTACACTTAAAAAATTACTAACATAATAAGT
This sequence comes from Dactylorhiza incarnata, assembly GCA_033032865.1. Classification (NCBI taxonomy): domain Eukaryota; kingdom Viridiplantae; phylum Streptophyta; class Magnoliopsida; order Asparagales; family Orchidaceae; genus Dactylorhiza; species Dactylorhiza incarnata. Next base: position 3,524,285 of record JAWHQI010000265.1, read on the forward strand.
ATAAATGAATGCCAGAAATATTCCATTGATTTAGAGGGTGATGATAATGAGGGTGATCACAAGCTGCTACTGCGGAATTAGAAGCAAACAGATCTAAATTAGCAGCTAAGCTACAATTAACAGAGTTAAATGAAATTCAAGAAAGAATGAGTTGTTATGTTTGAATATGTCATTAGGCTTTAAATGTATTGTAACGTGATTAATTCATCATGAGAAACATTTACTTAATGTAATTAAACATATCATGGAGAATAGATGGTATTGTTATTAACAGCCGTAAGGGAGGACACGATGGAGAAGAAATTATTTTTAAGAGTAAGCCACCATTTAAAGAGAAATTTTATGAGGCAACAATAGGTATCTCTATTGCATGAAACATATGGTTTACAATAACAAGAGAATTATAATAACATAACAGTAAATCTTAATGAAAGGGAAGAAGAGGAAGTAGAAGAAGACGAAGAAGAAGAAGAAGACGAAGAGGAAGAAGAAGAGGAAGAAGAGGAAGAGGAAGAAGAAGAGGAAGAAGAAGAAGAAGAGGCGGCGGAAGAAGAAGAAGAAGAAGAAAAAGTGGATGAGGAGCTTACTAGCAGGGAGGGATCGAGAGCAGGAAGCGTGATCTGGAGCGACAGTGGAGCGGCAGCAGCTTTGGATGCAGGGGTCGGGAGAGAACATTGCAAAGTTGCGGGGGTCGGGGTCGTGAAACGCGCGTGAGTGTGAACCCTAAACAATCAAATTAATATGAGGCGTGACCGCGCGCCTGACGCCATGAATAAAATAGCAGGATACGCGTTTCCCAATTAATTTTTTTATTTAATTTAAATATTGTGTTTCCTGCATTTCGGAAACGCTTTTCCGCGCGTTTCCGGGAGTTTCCCGTATCCGATACGTGTTCGAGCCGATACACGAAGCATTTTTAAGTATTCGTGCTTCGTAGATTATATTTACCCTCTCTAACCTCCTTACAGAGGTCCTTGGTAATTGTTTGCACAAAAATGACACCATCTCATATGCTTTTCTCCCCGTGGTGAAACCATCTTGCTCATGAACTATTAAATGAGGCAATATTAGGCTAAGTCTTGTTGGGAGATTTTAGAGAAAATCTTTAACCAAAGTAGCATGAACTAATAGGTTTACTTTTTTTTAGGAATAAAAACAATTAAAAATAGAGTTATAGTCATAACTAAGGCTCAGTTTGTTTGGGCATTTTAACTCCATTTCGGTGGAACGATGCTACCGGTAAAACTTGTGTGTTTGCTAAATCTTCATTTTGAAGTTCCGGTGCAGCGTGAAATGCCAAAAAAATCATTTTTAGCTCTATGTCCCACCAAAGAGTGGGAGCTCCATTTCTCACCCGAGCTTCATTTACACCCAGTGCCACCAGCGCTGCTCTCCCAAACAGTGTCTCCATTAAAGAAATCCCAAACTACAACAACCACATCTTCATTTATGTTCTCCCAACATGATTAATAGAAAGAGCCTCCAAACTATTAAAGCCATGCCACTAAGTTTATCCAAGGCGAAAACTGCTTCTTTTACTTCAGTTTCTGTAGGAATAGCTTCAAGAAAACTGTTGTCATCATCATTACTCTAATGAGGAGTGAAAGAAGACATTGTGAGCAGTCCAACGTTGATCAGCTGTCAGTTTTTTTTTTCAAAATGAGTAATAGTTGCTTGCTTTATATCCTACTCCAAATTACAAAAATTATTTCCCATATTATCATTTATTCGTTTGATTGTGTTCATTCTTCTCCTATTTAAGGTGGTACCATGAAAATACTTTGTATTTCCATCGCCTTCTTCAATTCTTTTTTCCCTAGCCTTTTGGTTCCAAATATTTTCTCCTGCAGAAGTTTTTTTTATATTGTTTCTGAATATTACAAACACCATCTCTTTCCAGGCTTTAAGGTACTTCTTCACTTGCCTGTGTTCAAATTCATGTTTAACCAAAAACCATCAACATGCTGGTTCCATAAATTAGAAACAAATGCGAGAAAATCTTCATTTAATATCCACATGCCCGGAACTTGTTCTCCCATGACTCTCTCATGTCGTTCGCAGGACTCGTCTTTTTTATTTCATTTCAAACATCTTCTATTTTGTTCCATGCTATGATGTAAATTCTGTAGATTGCTCGGAGAATCTAAGTTTTTGTAATTGGATTGATATGCATTTTCTTCATCTTTCTCATCGGCGAAAAGATACCGCGCAATCACAAGTGCGTACTATCGCGGGGCAGTCGGTGCGCTCCTCGTGTATGATGTGACTCGCCATATAACGTTCGAGAATGTGGAGCGCTGGCTGAAAGAGCTCAGGGATCACACGGATGCCAACATCGTCATCATGCTCGTCGGAAACAAAGCGGATCTCCGCCACCTGAGAGCCGTCTCCACGGAGGACGCAAAGGCTTTTGCCGAGCGGGAAAACACGTTCTTCATGGAGACATCGGCCCTGGAATCATTAAATGTGGAGAGCGCCTTCACCGAGGTTCTCAGTCAGATATATCGCGTCGTCAGCAGGAAAGCGCTCGACATCGGCGATGATCCGGCGGCTCTACCCAAGGGACAAACGATCAATGTCGGCTCCAAGGACGATGTCTCTGCCGTCAAAAAAACCGGATGCTGTTCGGTGTGAGGCTCAGGTCGGAGCTGCTTTGGCGTGCTGGAAAATTGAAATTTGATTTGGGTTGATTGTATTTCATGGACACCGCTGGGATTTCTCCTTTTCTACGCAATTTCGCAAGCAGCTGAGCATTTGTTTAGTGATGAAGGACTTTGATTGATATAGTTCTAAGGGTTAATATTCATATTCTGATGTCTTATTTCATATTATTATCAAACTTATTAGTCTGCATATTTTTGTGGAAAAAAGAATGAAAAAATGTATTATTGTTTGTTGATTTATTCTTTTAGTTGCAGGCTGCCACCACGATTACCTTTTTTTTTACTTATATTCTTATTTTTTATGGTCCCAGTTCTAATGTTTTCACTACAGTACTTATTTAGGCATCTCTATGATGTTGTAAACAAGGAGATGTTGGCCCATTTGCATTCATTTTCTGTTTGAAGGTAATTTTTTTTGACTTAAAACGTAAAATAAGTTTATTTTCTTATGTTAAGTAAAAATGCCAGTAAATTTCTCAAATTGACTTCAAATTAAATTATTAGTTTTGGTACAAAGAAAGAGTTGCTCAAGAAGGGTAGCGAGCTCTTTTTTAATGAGCTCGCGTTATGCTTGTATTTTCAACTATTAAAAAAAATATTTGATTTGATTTAAAAACAAAAGTATTTTGACAATCAGGGCGAAAAATCTTAAATTCTAAGCCCTAAAACTATAAATCCTAAATAGTAAAATCCTAAACTCTCAAATCTTAAAACCCTAAACTTTAAACCCCCTAAATCCTGAACTCGAAACCCTTTGGATCCTTGCAAAACTCTTCATATACTTTGGTCAAAATATGCGATGGCCATCCCTTAGTATTAAAACAAAAACAAAAAAAAAACTCTAAAATTCAACTATCCTAAAATTTAAACCCTAAACAATAAATCATAAACCCTGAACTCTAAAAATACTAAATCATAAAACCTTTAATCATAAACCCTAAAAACATTAATTCTAAAAATCTTAACCTCAAACTCTAAACCCTAAAATCACAAACCCTACTCTAAATTATAAACCCTAAACCTTTAAATCCTAAACCTTAAATCCTAAACATTAAAACCTAAATCCTAAATTCTATAAACTCTTAAACTCTAAATTCTAAAACCCCTAAATCCTAATAGTAAACCCTAAACCTTGAAACCATGAAACTCTGATCCTAAAACCTTTAATCCCTAACTCCTAACCCCTAAAACCCTAATAAAATCTTCAAAGAAATTTGACATGAGCTCACTCATTATTCATATATTACTGCCCCAACAAAGATCATAGCTTGGCTAAAAAATCATCCATAATGTAAATACTAAATAAATTAACTAAAATTATTTCACTACACTTATACTAAGTTAATAATAATAAGCCAAGGAAGAAATAGACGAATTAATAAGCGAGAAAACTTTCTAATCAACTTTTGGTCCATCATCCAAACCCAGGCAAATAAAACTAATTTTCTTTTTTTAAAAATACAACAATTTTCTTTTCAAGGACTCCTAAACCTAAGCATCAGCCTATTTAATGATAGTGTATTTAAAAGCTGTCTCCAGATGATTTTTTTTGTAACATTTTAAATATTATGATTATTAGAGCCTGATTAGGAAAACTCTAAAACAAATATGCATCAAAATCTTAAGAATGCCAGTTCTCCAAAACAGCACCATACAATATTGCCACAATTTTCTACTATAATTCGGCATGGCCAACACTCAAAAGCCACAACTCTCCCAAACAGTGCTCAAAATTCCTCCAGCTTTCAATATAGACTGCGAAAAACATTCTGGCCAGAAAAACATTTTCACCAATATCTAAACAAGGAACCAAGCATATAATTATGATGAAGTAAACTCACATGTGCTACTTTCTACACAAATGCACAACATTTTTTTAAATGCAGCAACATCTTAATAATAACACAACTCATAATAAAAGAGGAAATGAATGGATTTCGTTTCTGTACAAAGGAAAGTTTTAGGAACATTTAAAAGGCATTAATGAATGTATGGGGCGTGTATATATATATATAGTTTAAAGGAAACATATCTATATACAGTATTAAATTCAATTAAGTATAATAAACAGGCAGATGAGAAATAGTCTAAAACAGCCTCAGTTCAGCTATCTCCTATCCATGGTGGCTAGGGCTGAAGTTTTGCAGATTGGGCACAGGTTCTTTATCAACAACCATTGCTTTACACATTCTCCGTGGTAGGCGTGGCCGCAGTCGAGAGTCCCTATGATCTCGTCTTCCTCATATTCCACCTGTAACATAACGGCATTATATATTCATATTATTACTATATAAAATGAAAGCTCCACTTTGGGATCTGTTTGGAAAAGCAGCGTCCACAGCTCAAATGGAAAATAGAGCTCCGACAAGAAATTTAACTCAAAATAGAATTTTTTGGCCGGTCCCACCGCAACGAACTCCAAAATAGAGGTTTATCAAACACACCAATTTCTCCAGTGGTGTTTTATCCCACCGAAATGAAGGCTGCGTCTGGGACACCGTTTTGGCTCCATTCCGGTTTCAAACGGGAGGAAACAGGACTGTGCTGCTTGGGGCACAGTTTTGGCTCCATTCCGGTGTCAAACTGGACCGATGGCTCCCTTTTGAACTTGACCCTTGGAGCTCCATTCTCCTGTTTAGAAGGGTCCGGTTTGAAAGGGAGAACGGAGCCAAACGGGAAAGGTGTCCCAAACAGCGCCGAAGTAAAAACAACAAACAAACAAAGCCTTATTGGAGATTATTATTTTACCCTTTTATATTTTTTTACCAACTTCCCAAGCACACGAGAGAGAAGAAAATGGAAGAGAGCGGGTGTAGCCACGTTCTTACATACTAGTTATGATGTGGAGGAGAAATTTGGTTTGTGTGTGCAACATTTGAGCTTCTTATTTTACCTGTTATGTTACATCTTTGTAATCCCAGTCATGTGATGTGGTGGAACTTGTAAATTTACCCTCTAATTTATGTTTCTTTTACCCTAAAGACAATGAGAAAGGTAGAGAGAGATTGGCATTTAACCATGGTTAACTTGAGAGAGGAGATACCTGGCATATACTGCAAGTTTCATTCTCCATGGATGATCTGGATGAGGGTTCTAATGACAAAGCTGTTCCTTGAGGGACATGAGTGCTTATCTTTAAATTTTTTATGATGAACTCTTCTGCCAACCCAGTTTTAACTACTCCAATCTGTTCTTCCAGAGCTAGAAGCTCCTGTTAAGACAAAAAAGGAGGGGGTAAAACTTTCCAAGGGGCAGGTAAATTGAGGTAAAAAAATATTACTTCAATTAGTTTTTTTGTTTACCTCATATGACATGTCATCTATATCTAGTCTCATATCTTCATGCTGGTCCGCAGTATTCTCAACTCCATAAAATACTGGAAGATCCATCATCACCGCATCCTACAAAAAAATTATACCCATGACGAAAAAAGTATTATTAGTAAATGGCAAACTTCCATTGCAACCTTGGTTTATCTCCTATCATCAACATAAAAAGATTAAGACTAAGAGCTGCAATTGTAGGCTGATGGCCAATGAGCTCAAGTGATAGAAAACTTGATGATGTAAATGGAAATTAAATTCTATTGAAGTCCTGGAAATATTTAAACAAGATACCTAAATATGGATGAAATATTTGGTTTTAGAGAGTGGAGTGTATTCATACATCAAACTAGAGCTTAAGTCTAAATCAACTTGAACCCACAAGGGTCTATTCGATTGGACGAAATTGGGGTTCGAAATTGACTTTGAAGATCCAATTCCAATGAATATAGAGCTTCAATTCTAATTTCAAGACCCCAATTACATCCAGAAGAACGGACCCTAACATAAAACTTACTAAAAACGTATCACATTCATTCAAGGTGCATTAAAAAAAGGTATAAATTGTGATAAAAGTTGAGCGCCGGAATCAGACACAACTCATTACCCCTAAACCCTAAACATTTAGGCACAAAATCCCCCCCCCCCCCTGAAGGGGAGCTCCAAGGGGTATTTTTGTGCAAACATGTTATGAAATGTAAACTCAGTAGGGAGATTTTTGTAATTTTAAGAGAGAGAGAGAGAGAAGGGGAGTTCAACCTGTGACTTTGAGAGGGGGGGGGGGGGGGGGGGGGGGGGGGGGGGCGTTCAACCTGTAATTATGATACCTCGCATGGGGTTTTTGGGTAATTATGATACCTCGCGTGTGTACGTGTGTCTATATATACACACACATATATATATATATACGAAAAAAATTCATGATTCTCAAGATGTCTACTTAAGATATTAAAACTCACAATTTTTTCTTTGTTTTCTATACCTCCCATCAATTACCTTAGCACAAATAATCCCAAATAAACCCATAGCACAAATAATCCCAAATAAACCCATTGCACAAATAATCCCAAATAAACCCATAGCACAAATAATCCCAAATAAACCCATAGCACAAAAATCCAAGACAAGTCTCCAATTAAGGCTCTGTTTGTTTTAGCGGTGGCGTTTAGAGCATTGGGAATGGGAGCGGTGAGATTGCAATGGCGTTGAAGGCCAAAATGGCATTTTGGAGATGTGGGAATGGAGAATGAAGGTTCACCGAATGGCTATTTTGAGCGATGACATTTTTTCCCCACCAAAAATGGAGACAACGCCCAAACAAAAGGAGCCTAAAACCTATGTTATATTAGCATTTCCTTTTTTTCATTGTATGGATTATAAGATTGATTTCCCTACTGATTATTACAAATAAATAGTGAGGACACATGGAAATAGAGCAATAGCGCCATGAATTGGTAATATGATATTCTCTTATGACAGTTGAAACTCCACCCATAATGGAAACAATTATTACTCACTTGAGAAACATTAGACAGTTTTTTTACATGAACATTCAAGTATTGTCAATATACAAAACCAATCATGCACAAGAGGGGAAAGACCATTCTGCACCAATTTCTACTTCGAGAATATAGCTTCAAAAGTTGAGATAAAAACCATGCATATTTAAAAATCATGGAAAGTAGCAAAACAATATTTTTTTCATGTATATATTAGTTATGATGTTTGGTAAAATATTGAATGATAAATCAAATACACTATAACAAAGTATCGATAGATTTTTTTTAATTACTATTTATAATTTATTTTTTAAGTGACCTGAATTGAGAGCTAAACTGCTGAAGTAAAACCCTAAATCAAAACTAAAATGTTGCAACCACTTCAGTTCTTTTCGGTCTGACATATTTGTTCCCTATTTTGCAGCCTCACTACTTTGCACTGTTGACAATGGCATGCCTTCTGATAGGGATCAATCACTTCACTGAGAGTACGAGCATCAAGATCTGTAAGGAGTCGAGTTTATTCAACACAGTTATAGGATCATCATTTGGACGATTAAAGGCCATCATAGCATTCAATGCGTCTAGTGAACATTTTGGGAACAAGGGTAAATAACTCGATCATATGATGTGAATTGTCATACATATTTAACATAATCCCCTTTCCTCTACTTATACTCACAATATACGAGAAAATAAGGGACTGAGAGTTTGTTGCTAACGAAACCCTAGCTGTTTGATTTAAGGAGAGTGGCACTGTACTAATTTATTGTATTCCCCCCTCTGCAGGTGTCAACGCGTCGCGCTGACACACCTTGGCTTGGCACCCCGACCGCCAACTCGAGCAACTCCTTGTGCTCCTCCTAATGTTGCCTTAGCCCGCTACTCATCCCCTCCTAGCCCTCCATTCAACTCCTTCAACCTAGATTCAGTTGTAGTCGAGCAACCCGACCCAGCGCAGAGCCCCTTTCTCCTCTGACTTCTTTCTTCCCCGCCCGAACACCACCTCTCCCTACACAATCCCCCATCCCCTTCCGCTTCCTCCTTCCCTTCCTGAACACCCTCGAACCTGTTCCTGCACCGACAGGCCATTTGCTCATGACATTGCATTCGGCACCCACCGCTTCAGCTCTCAATTCTCGTTACGCCAACACCCCTAGTACGAACATCTCTTTATTTAGCATCATCCAGCTATTGTTCTATGTTTCTTTTTTTTAATTGGATATTGCTTATTTGCCCCCTAGATGATTTTGATGCACTCTCATTACTTATTACTATTTATGAACTTTATTAAAAATCTTTGTGATCATTTTTACATAACTATGTGAGTTTAAAGCGTGTTTATTTAGGCTCTGTTTGGTTGGGCTGATGCTGATGAAAAGCTGCTGATAGAAAATGGAGTCTGAGAAAATGGAGTTTTTGGAAAATGGAGTTTTGTTTAAAAACTGTTTGGATTAAATGGAGTTTACAAAACAGAGTTTTGAAAAAATTGTTTGGATACAAAATGAAGTTTTGGGTGAAAATATTTTTTTTCATAAAAAAATAAACAACACAACATATACACACATAAACACGTATAACACAAACAAAACATATAACACATACACATATACTACACACATATACATAAACACATAAACAAAACATATAATACATACAACTACACATATACACACACATTCATACCTTTATTATATCAACCCTAAACAGATCAGGGTATGAATGTATACACACAGCAGCAGCATCATATCGACCCTAAACACAAACATATACACATAGCAGCAGCATATCGACCCCAGCATTCATTTCCAAACAAAAAGGATGAGAAGTACACGAAATGGAAGAACAAGAATCACAGTAGAATATGAAAATAGATGCAAAGACGACCTGGATAGCAGTGGAACCATCAATGCGAATCACAATCTACGGATCACACAAAGGGGAGATATCGTCGCCAAGGAGGGGATATTGGGGGATTCCGGGAGACGGCGTTGTCAGCGAAATAGGGGTGGAATAGTTCCGTCGACGCCGGCGAAATGACGGGCGGGGATGGACGGGAGGGTGTTGATGAGTCGTGCGCTCGCTAGGGTTAAGGGGAGCTGAGGAGAGGCGCGGCTGGACTGGAGCTGGGAGGCGCGGTTGGGAGATAGAAGAAAACGGCGGTTAATAAAAACGGAGGTTATAAATTTCAGTCGAGCCAAACGCTGCGTTTACAAAAACCGGCGTTTTCCGCCAGCCGCACCGGAGGCAAAACGCCCAACCAAACGCCACCTTAATGTCATCAAGTGTTGGATAATTTTACATGATTGACACATTTAGATCCTTCGCATTAGAACTAGTTGTTTATCACGTTTATTGATTATATGGCTGCTTGTATTTCACATTTCTCATGTAAAATTATATCTGCAGTAAATCATAGTCTCATCACGTTCCTTTAATAAGGTAATTACTAGTATATTTGCCTAGTTACTCCATTATTGAAGGTGTGAAGAAGAGTGGACAGGGACATGCCTTCTAAGGTGTGGTTGGCTATATGGAGATATAGTAAGGCCAAGTATGAAGTTCCTACAGCTCTCAATCAAAATCAGTAGATATTTTTCTATATAAAGATTAATTATAGTAGAAAGAGAGCAAGTTGAACACTCCTTGCAGAGTGCATGGTTGTAGATCCACGTCCAAGAAAAATCTCTCGACAATCTTCAACACTAAAGAAGTTTAGAACGTCAAAAGAAAAAAGGGAAAAAAAATTTCTGATATCGAGGGTTTCCAGGGAAGAAATTCATCAGAGGAAGATCATATTGATGATCTCAAACTTTTTTCGTTAGCCTAACGACAGTACTAGTACACCTTGAAACGGACTAGCCGAGGCCTTCTGTCATGAACTAGACCATGCGACATAGAAAATCGGTATTACGGGTCCATTCTATCACCACTCTGATAGACATGAACCTGCACATTTACATCATTATCCTTGCTATTTAAACCAAAGGAATTTTAAGAACCATAACGATAAATGTGTGTATGTATATATATATATAGGGCCATTTACCGGGACCTCCCCTCTAATTTTGCTAAATTACTGAGAGCACCCCTCTTAGTTTCGAAATTACAAAAACCTCCCCTTAAGTTTTCATTTCATTACAAAAACCTCCCCTGAAGTTTTCATTTCATAACATCCATGCACAAAAATACCCCCCTCGGTGAACAGTGTCCAGGGGGTATTTTTGTTCATGGATGTAATGCAATGAAAACTTAAGGAGAGGTTTTTGTAATGCAATGAAAACTTAAGGGGAGGTTTTTGTAATTTCAAAACTAAGAGGGGTGCACTCAGTAATTATGCTAACTTACAGGGGAGGTTTGGGTAATTATTTCTATATATATATATATATATATATATATATATCTTCCCTAAAACATAATTAAGCCAAATTACGGTTAATTAAAACCCCAAAAAAGAGGATGCAAATCTTATAAACCAGCAGGCAACGCCATCAGCGTGTGGGGAAGAGCTTCGAACTTTGTTGACATTCAACCGCGTGGATGCCTAGTGATGCAGGACGCCGGGGCCCCGACCGCACCCCGTGGCATCACACCAGCTAGCAGATCACGGCCAAGCACGCCTGCCAGAAGGACTGCAGTCCAGGCACCCCAACCCGTCTCCGCGTCTGTTCTCAGCGCGGCGGGTTGTTGAGGCTGGGGCTCGATCCCCAGACCTCCTTGATAAGAACCACTCCTAACAGGCCTTATCACCAACTGACCCGCGGATCAGACCTCCTTGATAAGAACCACTCCTAACAGGCCTTATCACCAGACCTGGTCAGTTGGTGATAAGGCCTGTTAGGAGTGGTTCTTATCAAGGAGGTCTGGGGATCGAGCCCCAGCCTCAACAACCCGTCGCGCTGAGAACATGCGCGGAGACGGGTTGGGGTGCATGGACTGCAGTCCTTTTGGCAGACGTGCTTGGCCGTGGTCCGCTAGCTGGTATGATGCCACGGGGTGCGGTCGGGGCCCCGACGTCCTGCATCACCTAGCCTCTTGAGCTACATTGGAACCGAGGACATGGAAGGAGAAGGTGGATGACCCTAGTAGGTGAGAAGCCTCTTCTTAAACCATTTCATATTCTTTATGTTGGTGCAAAAAATGTGACCAACCTCCAACGCACAACAACGGTAATACGAGTGTGGAAGACCCCGTCATCGACAAGTGCTACGCAAGGGTCTACACGAGGCGCACGCGGGAACCGGGCGCGGTTTGAGGATGCGCCGGAACTTTTGTATTTAAGTTATCTTGTCATGTGTTTTTCTTATTATGTATTTGGGCCTTCCTATATATAAGGGGAGGAGACCTATCTTGAAATTATGTATGTTTTAATTTGGAAATTGAGAAATTGGAGGGATACGACCCAGCGTAGCCCTAGCCTTTCGCTTCTATCAAACGGACCTCTTGAAAAGCGGGGGAGATCAAGAACCGCAAACAACTGGCTACTAAACACAAGGAGTCGGGGCGAACAGAAGAGAAATGGAGCACGAGGAAAAGGATGTCGCGAGCGGCTACATCAAATTTCCCCGCAATGGCAAATACCATTTGTTGCAGACGATATTATATCTTTAAGAAGCTATGCTACACCAGGTTTGCCTGCAACGGCAAATACCATTTGTTGCGGACGATGTTATATCTTTAAGAAGCTATTACATATCTATTTCAAGCGAAAGGCACGAAAGAAACAGGCAACAGAAGGAGACTCTGAACTTGTAACCACACTTACTATAGTGGAGGTTCTGGCCAAAGTTCAGTTTCCCTTCTGGGCACCGCTGGCCCTTATTTATATTGATAGAGGGACACTGGGACCGGTGGGTGCAATAAATGCTACATTTAATGCAGGTTGCCCGGGATACAGGAGAGTCCGCGGGAGAGAGAAAGATAGAGGGGAAGTGCAGTTACAACATATTGTAACCGCATCAACCAACACAGACTGGGGAGAGGGGGAGTTGGGGCGGACACAATGAGTGTTTGCCCGGACCCCTCGAGGCTTGGACTCACTGATGGAACTGACCGAGTTGGTTGGGTGTTGAGACTGGAGAAGAGGGTGGGTGCGGACACATGACGAGTATCCACCCCTACTGCTGGACCGGTGCGACTACACAGGGAATAACTGCACACACTTATGGAGACTGATGGCTGTCTCTGGCTGCTGTCGCAGGATTCCGGGTTAACATAATCCCCGCACTTTTTTAAGTCCGCATAGACTTCGAAAAAGTACACTGGTAACCGCGGATACTGCGACTCGACTCTTGCGCTACTGAAAACAATAAATAACCCGAGGTTGGACTCAACAGGATCACTTTTGAACTTATCTTCCTTGCTTGATGCGAATACCATCCCGCTCAATGGCTAGTCGCAACAAGTCTCTTCTGGAAACTCTGCTTAAGAAGAAAACCTCGGCGTCGGAGACCGAGGTCGTGGCGGGTACTTCCAAGGTTACCGCGCCACCGACAAAGAAGCAAAAAACGGGTGGTCTCTCTGCGGCGACCTCCATTGCAGCGTTTCTGAAGGCGTTCATAGCGCCTGAGGCGACCGTGCCGGTCGCTGGAAGAGCAACAGTCGGATGTCAGTGCTTTGACGAGCACCTCTGAGCTTGATAGGTACCTGGTGGATGATCTTGCGCGCGACTTGCCCAAGGATCTGGAGGAGGTAAGCCACGCGCCTGAGAAGGCGCCATAGCCACAGGGGGATCCCGCGGTCACTCCAGAGAAGAGATGAAAGCTGAAAACTCTGAAGAAGAAGAAGATGACTTTCGCCAAGAGGGCGAAAGGGCTGCTGCCGAAGTCGTGGACTTGGAGCATTATGAGACCGCGCTGACGCTGACAGCGGACTCGCACGCGATGCAGGTCGCTACTAATCTGGAGCCAGCGGTGGCGGCGAACACCACAGGAGGTGAGGCGGATGTTATGGCGGACTTGCCATAGAAAGAGGCCTCTGCGATGACTCCCAGAGGTGACGCGGTCACTCCGGCGAATTTGCCCGAGACAGAGACTCCGCTCGGGACCCCTGCGGGTGAGGCAGTGGAGAAATTGGCTGCGGATGAAGCTGTACAGACTGCCCTGCAGGCTGACGTGGTCGCGCAGACTGCTTTGGATCCCAAGGAGGTAGCACCATCTGCGAGCGAGACGGGCGATCCGGCGAAGGCGTTCAGGAGAAGATTTTGGAGGGAGAGCTTTCGGATGTCGAGGCTGAGAAAAGGGTTGCGGCGAATGTGGCAACGCTGGAGAAGCGGACCGCTGAGGAGGCACCAGAGAAGAAGAGGAAGCAGACGCTTGAGGAGAGGCAGTCGCGCAAGATGGCCCAGAGGGAAGCTGCCGAGAAGAAGGCTACCGAAGCAGCCGCGTAGCGCGCTTCCAAGGGTAAGTTCGTTGTCGGACTGGGAGATGAAGCGGCCATGGCCGTCTTTAGTGCTGAAGTCGCCGAGATCCTGGGTAAGCGCGGAGATGTCGGAGGAGCTGAGGGCACAACTGAGTGTTCGCAGCGTCCTGTTGGTCTATTCTTTGTTCCACCCAAGCGAGAATCGGTTGTCATCCCTCCCTTGGTGGATGCTGACATTAATGACTGCTCCCTGACCCACGAGCAATTGCACGAGCTGCAGAGGCTGGGCAAGCTGTCGCGGAGGGAGTACCTCCATCAGACTGACCCTAACCGGCTCAGGTGTTCCGTGCGATCGACTTCAGCGAGTTTGATCCTGCAGATGAGGAAACACCTGCGGCGGACACAGCTAATGTATCTATTGTTTCCGTGGAGGTCTTTGGAGAACTCGATCCGGTTACTAAAGAGACAATAGTGGAGGATACAATGGGTATATCCGCCCTTGCCCACATTTCGGTTAGACATGAAAATGTGAAAAAATCATATAACATACCTCTGATGTCGCAGATGTTTTTGCAGATATCACGACGGCTGTTCCAAAAAGGGTGTACTCTGAGCTGGACGTGTTGCGGGAAGAAGCGCGGATCTTACGAGTGCGGACAAGCGCCCTGGAGAAGCAAGTGAAAATCTTGAGCGAACAAGTAGCTGTGCTTAACTCAGTGTCGTCCAGCCGAGCGCCTCAAGAGTCGATGCGGCTTCTGGGTCACAGATGCTGACGCTCCCAGCCAATGCAGGAGTGTCGTACGCGGCGAGGGTGCGGAAAGATGTGCGAGCTCTCCATACATTTGGTGCCCGACTGAACAAGGCGGTGACGGTGGCCCACAATGCACTCACTGACATCACGGACAGCTTGGCCCATCTAGGCGCAGAGCAACCACCGTCCCGCGATTAGATGCTTCTAGGATTTGACGGCAAGAACAATCCATTTTTGTCTGTAATAATTCCTGACCATTTGATGCTTGTACAACACGCGGTTACCAGCTTGATCACTTTATTTAACCGCAATTTATATTAATGCTTTGACTGCCTGGAATGCTCGAAATGTTTATGCTCTGCCTGTGTTGTTGTCGCTTGGTGCGAACACTTGCATTGTTTACTGTCTTTTGCAAGGAAGGGTTTTTGGAGGCGGTGGTTACTGAAGAGTGACCGCCCGGACTTGCGACTGCTGGCGCTTCAGCTTTCGAGGCGAAGTGTCGCGCTCCGCCTATAAATAAGAGCTGCTTTCCTTCATTTCTTACCTGACTCGTGCGAGATAACTTATATAGGATGGTGCGAACACAAGCTGGATCTTCCCAGCGAGTGGATTGTGCGGTCTCATTCATGAGCCATGAAACTAACCTCCCCACCATCTCTGACCTGGACTTCACCCACTTTTTGTCGCGGCACCAGATAGAAGACAGGTACGGTTACCCGAGGGGGGAGAGCAGTTTACCACCATCCCTGAGGATGAGATTGTGGTGTCGTTCGACCACTTTGTCGTCGGTTGGACTTTCCTCATCTTCGCGGACATGGTGAAAATACTCAACTACTACGGGGCGGTGCCCGCACAGCTTCCGCTGAATGTTGTTGCGTCGATCACTTCATTCATTGTTTATTTGTGATGGAGGGCATCCGCTAAAGCCTGGAAGTCTTTCGTTATCTTTTTCAAGAGTGCGCGACCACGGCCAGAAGTACATCGGGTGTGACAAGCTCCGCGTCCTCAACCTGGCGAACAAGGTTCGCGACTGGCAGGCGCGCTTCGTCAAGGGCGACTTTGGCGATCTCGAGACCGCGCCTGACCCGCGGGAGGAGGGCGCTTTCCGACCACCCGAACTGCCGACGACAGTGTGGCGGATTGTCGAATTCACTCCACCGCGCCTCTTTAGACGTGACCTACTACACCCCGCGCATGCGGAAAGTAAAGAACCTTCATGTGGACGATTGTGAGTATAAGCGGTTAGCAAAGTGAATAACCGCACATACCTTTCGATGCTGATTTGTCTTTCTTTTTGCAGTTGTCCTGATGGTTCCAGTATCGAGACCGCTCGAGCCTGCCGGAAACGTCTTTAAGGCCGATGAAAAGCGGCGCGCTCAAGACTTAAAGAGGGAGACCGTGATCGCTCAAGGTGGGGCGAGCACTTCCTCAGCCAAGAGGCGCAAGCCCACGCGAACACCTATGGGTAATGGCAGAGCCTCCGCCTTCCCGGACTTCGGAGAGGAACTCTCTGACCTGGAGGGCAATCCCTTGATGTTGCGGGGTCCCGAAGACAGGGCGGTTACACTCAGCGCCAACCTCCCCTCCTGGAAGGAGACTGGCAGGACACTGTTGCACGCACTCGCGGTCTCTTTCACCTTGTTCGGCAAAGAGGACTTAGTTGAGATGAGGCAGTTCCGGGTAGAGGATATTGCGAAGAAAGCTGCTACGGCGACTTTGAGGGCGGTCGCGTACAACCACACGGACTGGTGGATCCTCGAAGGGGCCTTGGCGGAGAATGAACGCATGCGCGAGAAGCTAAGGGTATAACATAATTTATTAAGCATGGACGAGTACTCAAACCTGTCCGTGCCTACTAGTCTTTTTGTTGCTTTCTTTTCAGGTGTCTTACCATTGACAACACAAAGTATCGGCGGGCGGTCCTCCAGCTTTTGAAGACATCAGTAGAATTCGCCCTTGATCTCTTGAGGGAGCAAGGTGCGCTGAAAGAAGAGTTCGTGAAGATAGATTACGCGACTCTTTACAAAGAATGTGCGGACACTGAGGTCTCTGACTCGGCGGATGAAGGCGCCGAACATGGTGTGGATGCTCCCGTAGAGGTCGCCGACTCCGAAGAGGAGGGAGGAGAGGAGTTGTTCACCGAGACTGGGACCTCCTCAGGCGGTTACAGTCCCAACTCATCGGAGTCTCGCCCCAAGAAAGCAAAGACCGACAGGGGTAAAGACGTAGCAGCGGACTCTGAGGGAGAATGATCGTGTTTTTTTTTTCAATTCTTGAGGCAACCGCGCGGACTTATTTGTAACCGCGGGCCCTTCATTTTGTATACCCTTTTTGAAAGTAATGAGAATATTTTTTTTTGCTGCAATCCTTCCCTATGTACATACGAATGCATGACTTATATATACACAATACTTATTAATTTATGGCGCACCATTGTTGAGTGAGGCGTGCGAATACATAACCCATAGTTGTTTCCTACTATTGATGTCGAATAACCGCTTGTCAAAATAGTATGTGCGCGGTTACAAAATGGTGGCCACAACTTATTAATACGAAGGCGGAATCCCATAGAGGTTATAATATTTGCAGGCTCCCTTAAGGTACAATGATTGAGGATGCGGTTACTACCGTCAGCGACCGCACGACTTCATAGGCAGTGTCGAGATGAACTAAGCATTAGAGAACCGGAGGATCCAGTATCATAATGATAACCCTGTGAAGATGTAGCATTTTTGTTCGCCCGTCATAACGAAAAATACAATGACTAGGACGAGAATTTGTATCCAAGAGCATCTATAGTGTTCACGCCCGCGATGGGGGTGACCGCACATTACCTTTAATAATAATTTGAAATACCGAGAAAAATAAGTCAAGAACCGATGATAATCAAGGGCGGTTTTTGTAAGAAGGATCTCTGAGTAATATCATTCAAGGTTATGCACAACACGGTGCGAGATCATTCAGATAATGTACGACCTCCACCATGGTGTACGCACTATACAAACATCATTGCCATGCTCATCTTGATAACATGGACTTTAAGAAATACAATATCATGTGCGACCTCCGTACGAGTATCCACACCATATAAATAAATATTCTTGCAAAAATATGTGCACCTAACAAACTTCTTACTAATACTTAGCATTTTATGCTTACTGTTTCTTCCTATATCATCTAAATGGGAAAAAGTAATTTTGGGATTTGTTTCATGGATCCAGAACAAAGTACTTGGGCTCTCCTAATAAAGAAAAATTGTATCATGCTTAGGGTTTAGAGATTTTTCTGTGTGAACAAACAACCAAAAAACCTTGTTTCATTGTCGAGCAGTTCCTCTCTGCTATTGGCTTTGGAAGGGGCATCGACCTCTCCTATGTTTTTCCTCCATGCCTTTTTTCTTGGCCTGCAGTAGGGCATGTACTTATCTCATATTGTTTACCATGTGACTGAAACTTAGAAATCAGCAATCCATCCACAACTTTCTTCTCCAATCTCAACCCTCCCTCGTGAAGTACCTAAGAAAAGGACTTACTGTAATGCTTTCACCCTTATTAAAAGAGAATTTTCTCGCATTATTCTCATATATATGTGCACAGAAACCATGAGAGAGAGGCATGTAGGGGAATATGTATAACAGTATTTTCATTTGGCTGAATATTTTTTCCCTTTCTTTGAGAAGAAAACAAATGACAGCCAACGGGGGTTAGCCCTCTTATCAGTTGTCTTATACATTGCCTAGTTCCATCGCATGAATTACTTGCATGGAAACTATTTATCAGAAACAAAATGATTTCCAAAACCACTGCAGCTTGTGAGATGGATGCATTATTATATTTCACAAGCATAGCAATATGAGGAGAAAGAGGTAAAATAGAGCACAAATTAGGAAACATGATTCACCTCTGCTGTAGGAACTTAGAACTTCTGACAAGTTGTGGGATGCATTGATAATATTTTGTAAACCATAACATTGCGAGAAGAAAAACAAAAATAGAGCGAAAATTAGAGAACTCGATTACCTCTGCAGATAGGAGCCTCAAACTCCCCCTGATATGTTGTTGAGACGAATGTGGTGGATGTCGAGGCCTATAAATTTGATCAACACCAGTAGGAAAGTGCGGAAATGTGGATCCCGTGTCCATGCCATCACCTAAAAGATTTGAGTTGATGGAGCACAAGTTGTTAACTGGGTGCTGGTATGGAGTTGGCATTTGAGGATGATGGTTGTAACCATGAACTTGCACATTATGGACGGGTGGTGGATGAAAATTAGGTGTCGAAGGTGGATGAAAAAGCATTGCTGAATTCGGGCTCGGTGAATTTCCAGGGTATGCATGCATGTTCGCATTTGCCTGGTGCAAAGGTCCTGAATTTAAACTTCTCCCTGAAAGTACAATCAATCCATTTAAATATTCAGCTTTGAACCAAATAAAATATTTGATGTAAATGCATATCCAGATGAAAATTTTACTTAAACATTAGGGAGTATAAGCAATGACAGGCCTCTTTAAACCTGGATGCTAATAATTTCAATATGGTCATGCATGGTTAATTAAGGCTCCGTTTGGGGGTAGTTGTAGAGTTTGAGTAGTGGAACTGTGAAACTACGATGGTAAACGCAGTGTCAATTTACCTGTGTATAAAACTTTCATTATAGATTTCTTAGCCCAAATTCCATTTTCTGGGGTCTGGGCATTCACGTCGCTAAAGCTTAATCATGCCTACATGATTGTGATGATGTTTTGGCCTAAAAACAAAATTTTGGAAAATAGCATTCATGACCGCACCTACCCAAACGCTACATACAATTTCCATAACTACGTTCACAACCGCAACCGCTCTCACAAACATGGCTTAAATGGTATATACAAATTAAAACACCACCGTGTAAAGAACGTGATTAGATTCTAGAAAATTTGTAAAAGAAATAGGACAATGGATGCTTATATTAACAAATCCTCAATAAAAAGCTCACCATGCAAGAATCGTAGAGTATTGTTGTAATTCCAAGTGAAGCCTCCATCACCAATGTTGTTCTCATTTCCAAACTGTGAAACCCATGCATTACTAGCAATCTGGAATGGGTAAGTCATATAAGATCCGGGAAGTAAGCAATTTTGAGGAGGTGGAACGATAGATTCCTGCTGGACAACACCAGAAACTGATCTGTTCCTTACACTTCTCTGAGATCCTTCAACTCCTGGAATGGAAGCTCTCCCTCCATATTCCTGATTAGTAAAAGCAGTTCGATCCATGATACAAGGCCCCGATTCATAACACGGACCCCACATTGGCACTCCAGTGTTGACGGAGTGATGAGAAGTAGATGAACTTGAGCTTGCAGACTCATTGAGATTGTAATAGATTCCCGGAATTAGTTCTGAATCTTTTCGCTTGCATGGCATTCTGTTGCTATGAGCAAAATCGTCCATGTTAATTTGGTTATCTGTTTGGTTCATGGTGGCAGGTAAATGTTCAGGGAAATTTCTGCCAGTAGGTGCAAGCAACATAGTAGAGTTAGAAAATTTTAATGGACCGATAGCACCGAAACCAAGATTTTGAATAGCATGATAGTTCTGAATGTTACTAGACTGATTTCCATACATCATGACCCTCTCGCGATAGTCCCTAAATTGATGAAAAAGATCGACACTATTCCCTGGACCTGAAAGAGCCGGATGACTATTTCTATTTGCATAATCAGAACTATTTCCAGCAAAGGAGTTATGATCAGGGTGAAAACAACTCTCACTTGACTCTGCATCCAAATCAAACATCTGCCGCGTACATAGTGTGCTTCTCTGCCCCATGCTGATCAACAAGCTTTTACTTGCAACTATTTTGCTCTCAAAAAGCTCCTCACCAAAGGTCACAGAAAGTCAGCCACCAAGGAGAGAAACCTGATGTCACAGAACAGGTAAAACATCACTTATAATAAACTTGCACAACTTGGATCATAGTAAATTTGAAAACAACTGGAAGTCTGACGGGAAACAACACATTCTGCTAATGAAACTATGAAAGTTTGTGCCAGTGACAACAAGTGAACTGTTATGGAATCCTAACTTACCATCAGAATTACACATTTCTCATTTGCTATAGAACACCTACAGATAACAGTACTGAATGCATCATCAGGGAGCTACAGCTAGTTCCTATTAAACCTTGACAGCTACAACACCAGATTAGGTGTACTACCGCAAATAATTTTTTCCTCAGTACACAACAACAACAACACTCAAGCCTTTATCCCACCAAAGTGGGGTCGGCTATAAGGATCCATTGTCGCCATTGCGCCCTATCTTTAGTCATAATCTCACTAATGCATAAGTACATCATGTCTTCCCTTATAGTTTCATTCCAAGTTTTTCTTGGTCTACCCCTCCCCCGTTTAACATGCCTAGTGGCTAAACTCTCACAACGTCTAACAACTGCCTCTAATGGACTCCTTTGTACGTGTCTGAACCATCTTAATCGAGCTTCTCACATCTTCTCTACAATTGGTGACACTCACATCTTATCCCTGATACATTCATTCCTAATTTTCCTCACAATACTAGAAAAAAAATCGAATTCCAAGTCCTCAGAACAGGAACAAGATCAAATGGGTGAATAGACGGAGGATAAGGCTAAGGAGAACCAACACTAACCTAACCCTATATGATACATGCAAACAGCTGAAGAAAAGGAAAATGAATAACAACTATCTTGCTCTAGTGCGATGCAACTATATGAATCAATCACAATGATATCCGACACTCACTTCATTTTTTATAATGTAAAAGAATAACATAGGTTTTTTTAATATGAATTTGTAAAGTTGTACGAAACATGTGATTTTCTAATTTGTTTTCGAGTCTCTTCTACATTTCATTGTTCAATCATCCATAAAATATTGTTGATTTTAATAATTTGATTTTAATTGTACATATAACTGTAAAATGTAATGGCTATCCAAACATTAATTGAGAATATTTATTTAGCTTGTTTGAAGCTGTGTATTTGAACTTCTACAAATTGAAAATACTAAAATTACAATTATATATAATACTATATATAATATTAAATTATATCTGATAGATGCTTATTGTTGAATCGAACCCAGTGGATTAATAGATGCAAAATACAATTTATCGAGGTATGCTCGACACCCAACTCTTTGGGTAGGATCCTTCTAAGAACTCTTCTCGCCGATGAGAACCTAGACTAGACAATGATCCAAGATACTCAAATGACTCTCCTCAACTTATATAGGCGAGAATGAGCATGCATTTAAATTGCAAAAATGTCACTTAGGGTTACATAGATCATATACACAAGCGACACTATAGTGACATCGCTTGACGACGCGGTTGTGGGCCTGGATGGTCGTATCAACACTCCCTCCCAAAAATCGATCTTGTCCTCAAGGTCGAGGCTTATATGGGTCAACAACGAGTGTTAGAGGATTCAAGAAAGTGAAGTCGGGATCGTCTTCGGCACCGGGCAGCAAGCACAAGTCCTTGAGAGAACATTTGTCTGCAGGCAAATACGACTAGTGACAGCAAAAATAGAAGTTCTTCTGGCGAAGTTCGAGGTACTCCTGAGAAAAGCGTTAGGATGGTGGGGGTATTAACGGTGGCAGGTTGATCAACAGATATCCAGGTGGAGGCGAGGGATCCAGGCGATGGAGTGATGTCTGAGGTTTTGGCAGTAGCAAAAACTTGTGGGGTGGCCGAGTAGAGGAGGGCGATGATATGAGCCTTCCTATCTAGCTATCATGTTAACAGTCTTCGTGCGTAGTTTAATTAATGAGTCGTTAATGTATTATTGGTAGTTGAGTTAATTAGTATGTGTCATTAATATGTTTTTTTTAACTAGCTCTTTTATCATCATAGTAAATGTGTCATTAATATGTTAGTTGTTTGAGTTAATTAATTTGTTGTCGATAGTTGAGTCAATTAATGTGTCATTAATATGTTAATTAGTTGGGTCATTCAATGTACGTCATTAATATGTTAGTTGATGATTGAATCATGTATAATCCTATTTAAGTACATTTTAACGGATGAATGAAGTATGCATGAATTGAAGTCTATTCTCTTGTCCCAAATTATGAGACTGTGACAAGCTCTTTTTTTCCCAAGCGCACTCTGCTTAGGCAATCATGGTTCCGGCTTCATAATATCCTCGTAGCTCCACCATCATCTCCACCTCCAACCTCCTCTTCGGTGACACCATCGACGTTCTACGACGAGCTCATAACAACTTGGTATCATATCCGTCCAGTAACGTGATCCTCTCGTGCTCCAACCACCATACTTCTTATCAGTATCAACAACATGGAGGATTTCATAGACCAAATGAGTAAGTTATGGAACTAATGCGCACTTTCATGACGACCCAAGACGCCACTGAAGTTCAACAACAAGAAGTTGAGGCACGACATCAAGTTGCTTTTGCTGCACTCTCCAACATAATAGATGGACTCACACCACAACAAGACATTAACGTTGTGACGCCAACACATAAAGACAACTTGGCAGCTCTCACGACCCCACAATATCTCCAACCATAACGACACCAAGTCAGTCGACCACAACTCTTGAGTCATTACTTCCGGAGATAGCTACACAACCAAAACCGCCACTCTTGACCCTTGCAGTCCCCATCCCGCAGGCCCATCAGTCTCCCTCTATCATTTGGAACCACCAGGCACTCTTTCTCCAACTCTAATCAACCGACCAGCACGAACACTATTGCTACATACTGGGTTCGTAGATTCCATCTCTACCAAAACAACAACCACCCAACAATATCACATTATCCATGTCATTGATGCACAAACGACAAGAGTATTGATGTCGTACAAGTAATAATAAAACGGGAAGTAAATCCCCAAGTATCGAATCTCGCGGAACACGGCGGGATATAGTTTACTTTCAAGAAAGATTTGAGATCGAAATCTTGGTCGGAGTGTTTATCGGGGGTTTGATTTTGGCTAACACTATTGCAATGAAAGAAAATTAATTTAACGTGCGGGTCGCTCTCACCGCTTCGCTCCTCCATGGGTCGTCTTCCTCTGCTTCGCTCCTTCGCAGGTCACCTTCCACCACTTCGCACGTCCGCAGGTCGCCTTCCTCTAATTCGCTCTCGTTGCACCTTGCACCTTGCACTTGCAAAGGCCAACCACGATCACTCGCTCACTTGTTCGCTTCTAGCTCAACGAAGTTGCAACAAGTATATCACCACGCAATCACAACCATAAGCTTATCCAAACAACCAAACACAAATACTCAAAAAGAAATCACAACAAGAATACTATCTCATTCCAAACCATCTGCAATAGAAAATATATCTACGAACATATACACCCAATGGTCATGGCGTGTAGATGCTTTAAAGTATATCTCAATATGCATACAAATATTTCAAAAGAGACGGGAGAGATACAAACTACCACTCCTTGATACGAAGGGGACGAGAGACTCTTCATTGGGTTCGTAGGAGAGCCCGGCTTGGTCCACCGACACTACAAACTCCGTCGTGGCTGCTTCGACGATACGGGAGAAGTTGTCACCTTCTTCTAGCCGTGTCTTCTCCCGGGGTTTGTCCACCTCGACGTCAAGTGCTCCGGCTTTAGAGCTCCAATGACACCTTGCAAATCAACTTCTTCCCTTTTGGAATGTTTGGGGTGGTTGGAGGAGACCTAGGGGCGAAACCCTAGACTTCTGGGCAAAAAACGAGGGAAAACGGCGCTCCCAGTGAGGTCGATCAGGCTGCAATATCGAGCAACGGTAATATAGGAAAACATGGCCCACGTGCGTGCAGCACAAAGCGCACACGCATTCGTGAGATAAACAGCTACAGAAAACTGGGCGCCGAGGTCGCACACGCACGCGCGGAAATACCGCACCCACAAATTCGGATCGATCCAAACTTGAAAAGATCAGGGGAAATGACCGCGCACGCGCAATTGAACATGGGCGTACGCGCGTGCGAAAGACCGCACGCGCAAATTCAAATGACACAAAAACAGGCTGGGTTAGGGGAGAAAGAAGCGCACACGCGTGCGAAAATTCTGCGCGGGCGTGCGTAAGCCAAATTGAACATAACCTCCCCTAAACACGCACAAAAATTCACACATGTAAAAAGATATCCACACAACTCAGATGAACAATAAATATCAATATGAGCAATAATACTACACATCTAGCACATAAATGGATGAAAACAAAAAGAAAAGCATGGTGAAAACACTATATGAAAAGCACGTATCAGTAATCATTAAGCGCACGTCAGAGGCTAGCCATTCCAGGAAAGCCTCGGGTCAGGTAACATGTTACGAGTTGTTACAGGCGGAGAAATTGCTAGGGCCTGAGAGAGGAACGGAGTGCTTAATGACGACATTGCATTACACATTGAATATGAACAAGATACAATCAGAAGACAAACATCTGTCAACTCTCAAAGGTTAGATCCTCCAAAGAGCTATCTCACAAATGTGAGCCAAAATTCTAAAGAGTCCAAGCAATACCCCCAACACTCTTACCTCCCCCCATATATAGATGAGGGAGGGCACACTTAATAAAAAGATACAATAATATTATAATTATTATAATTAATCTAATCGATATTAATTAATAATCATCAATTAATATTAATCAGTTAATTAATAATACTTAATTACAAAATAGATCTCTGCATATGGACATTCATGGCGGCTCCCATAGCCATATGTAAGACAGTGAATGTGATAAGAAGGAGGAAGGAGAAGAGAGATCTAGAGAAGAATACTAGAGGGGTTTAAGGTTAGATGGGGAAGGAGAAGAATACCTTGAGAGTTAATTGCATGCCCCCCCCCCCCCCCCCCCCCATGAGAGCAGCCCCGAGTAAATATACCCGAGCCATAGAGGGGCCGGCCGGCCCCTCCAGTTGGGCCTGAACCCATTTGGTTCAGCCCCGGCCGGGCCGGAACACTGGTTGGGGGCTAAACCGGTTGGTTCAGCCCCGTTGGTCGCCGCTCCCTTGCACCGCCGAACATAATGACACCCCGTGAAGCGTAGCGGGGGCGTAACATTCCCCTCCCCATCAAGGACCAGCTTGTCCTCAAGGTGGTAGTCGGGGTAGAGCTCCTTGAAGTCCAGTAAATCCACCCAAGAATTGTGCGCCGTCGACAAATTCTTCCACTTGACCAAGAGCTCCGGCCGATACTCCGTGCCCCGGTTCTTCCATTTAAGCATTAACACATCCTCCGGTAGTGGGCGAAGCTCGCCCGCAGCAATAACCTCAGGCAGAAGAGTACTCGGTTGGACATTGGCACCCACCTTCTGCTTGAGTAAGGACACATGAAAGGTTGGGTGAATGCGGGATCCCTCCGGCAAAGCTAACTTATAAGCCACCGGCCCCACCCTGCTGAGTATACGAAAGGGGCCGTAATATCGAGGAGAAAGCTTCTGATTGCTCCGACAAGCAACTGATAACTGCAGGTAAGGCTGGAGCTTGAGGAAAACTTCATCGCCCACAGCGAACTCCCGTTCCTTGCGGTGTTTGTCCGCCTGCATCTTCATACGGTCCTGGGCTAGGCGGAGGTTCTCCCGGAGGGTTGCTAACATGCTATCCCGATCACGAAGAGCTCGATCAACCGCAGGTAGGGCGGTGCTGCCTGGCTCATAGCTACCCAAGGTCGGTGGAGGGCGCCCGTAAACAATCTCAAACAGCGTCATCCGGCTGGCAGAGTGATATGAAGTGTTGTAGCAAAATTCGGCCCAATGTAACCACTCCGGCCAAGTCCGAGGCTCATCCATAACAAAACAACGTAAATATGTCTCGACACCCCTATTGAGAACCTCCGTCTGACCATCCGACTGAGGGTGATGTGTCGTGCTGAACTGTAAGCGCGTACCCTGTAACCGGATAAGTTCCCGCCAGAAACTGCTCACAAAAGTAGGATCCCGGTCAGAAATAATGGCACGAGGAAGGCCATGTAATCGAACAATCTCCATAGCAAATAGTGCGGCGACCGACTCGCCAGTGTACGGATGACTGAGAGCAAGGAAATGCCCGTACTTGGATAGTTTATCCACCACCACCAAAATCACCGATTTCCCTTTGGACTTAGGCAGGGCTGTCAATGAAGTCCATGGAAACCGTGTCCCAAATATGCTGTGGAATCTCCAGAGGAACCAATAGCACGGTCGGGGACGAAGTCTCGTACTTTTGACGCTGGCAGATCTCACAATGTCGTACAAACTGTTGTATGTCCCGACGCATGCCGGCCCAAAGGACATTCGTTCGCGCCCTCTGAAGGGTCTGGAGCACCCCTGCATGGCCACCCGTCGGTGAAGAGTGAAACTCGTGCATCATAACCGTTTTCCATGCTGAGTCGGCGGGCACGACCACCCTGCCCTGATAGTATAGCCGGTCATTCTGAAGATGATAACCGGGGGCCACCGTCTCCCCCCGCTGCAAAGCCTCCACCAAGGGACGTAAAGTAGTCGTACGCATGACCTCCTCCTGAATATCATCTAATGAATCCACCAACGGTCCAGAAATGTGAGTGAGAGTACCCTCCGGTAGGCGAGAAAGAGCATCCACTACCACGTTATCCTTACCCCTTCGATACACAATCTCATAATCATAGCCAAGAAGCTTAGTAACCCACTTCTGCTGTAGAGGAGAAGAGACCCTTTGCTCCAGGAAATGTTTCAAGCTTTGGTGGTCGGTGCGGATTTTAAAATGCCGACCCAACAAATATGGCCGCCACATAGCCACAGCATGAATGATAGCCAACATCTCCTTCTCATAAGTGGAGAGTCCCAAGGTACGGGGGGCCAGAGCCTTGCTGTAGAAAGTCAACGGCCGCCCCTCCTGCATCAGAACTGCCCCTATGCCAACACCAAAGGCATCCGTCTCCAACACAAACTCCTTTGTGAAATCCGGTAATGTAAGAACTGGAGTGGTGGTCATGGCCTGCTTAAAAGCCTGAAATGCTGCCTCCGCTCCCTCAGTCCAAGAAAAGGAATCCTTCTGCAGCAGCTGAGTCAAGGGGCGAGCTATCTTCCCATAATCTCGTACGAATCGCATGTAGTACCCTGTAAGCCCCAGAAATCCCCGCAAAGCACGGACTGTGACGGGCTGCGACCATGACTGCATACTCTGAATCTTCCTTGGACAGCCCTGACGCCTTGGCCGGAAACCAAGTGTCCCAAGTACTCCACCTCCTCCTGACCGAAGGAGCATTTGGAACGGTTGGCATAAAGCCGGTGACGACGAAGTATGGCCAAAATCTGCTCAACATGACCCACATGATCCTCCCAATTGGCGTTGTAGATAAGAATGTCATCAAAGAAGATCAGCACAAATTTCCGCAGGAGCTCGCGGAAGGTCTCATTCATGTTCGCCTGAAAAGTGGAGGGTCCGCCAGTCAGCCCATTGGCCATGACTAAGAACTCGTAATTGCCATCATGTGTCCGGAAGGCGGTCTTATGGATGTCCTCCTGTGCTATCAGAATCTGGTAATAGCCTAAACGTAGATCGAGCTTGGTGAACCGTCGTGCGTCATGTAGCTCGTCCAGTAACTCTTCAACCAAAGGAATCGGAAAGTTGTCATTTACCGTGGCGCTGTTCAGGGTCCGGTAATCCAC
This sequence comes from Dactylorhiza incarnata, assembly GCA_033032865.1. NCBI lineage: Eukaryota > Viridiplantae > Streptophyta > Magnoliopsida > Asparagales > Orchidaceae > Dactylorhiza > Dactylorhiza incarnata. Next base: position 3,552,506 of record JAWHQI010000265.1, read on the forward strand.
GAAAAATCTCCATGAACCATCTTTCTTCTTTACCAAAATGACGGGAGCTGAAAATGAACTTGCACTCGGCCGAATGATGCCTGCCTCCAACATCTCGCGGACGCTACGCTCAATCTCTGCCTTCTGAATATGCGGGTAGCGATATGGTCGAATATTAAGGGCCTCGGCGCCCGCCTTAAGCTGAATATGATGATCTCTGAATCGAGGTGGTGGTAATGTGCGTGGTTCCTGGAAAACATCAGAATATTCCATCAGAAGAGACTGTAACTGAATTGGTACCTCAGTATTTGCGGTATCGGCCGTTTGGACTTCCCTAAGGACGGCCATCATCTTTCCTTCCTCGCCCAACCGCTGCATGCTCCGAAGAGAAATCTCCTTCACTGGCGAAGAGATGATACCCTTCAAACAGAACTGCTTTCCCCCGTGGAGGAACTCCATAGTCACGTGCTCCCAGTCGAACGTTACCCTCCGTAACTGACGTAGGCACTGCACTCCCAATACCATATCCGAGCCCCGAATAGGTAACAGGTAAACGTCGGTGCACCCGCTATAGCCCTGCATCCGTAGCTCCACACCCTTCAGTACCCCCTCGCATTGCAGCTTGCTGCCATCCGCCACCATAACATGGAAGGCAGCCCCCTTATCGATCATATGCCCCACTTGTTGTGCCACCTCTGGATGAATGAAATTGTGGGTGCTCCCACTGTCCACCAAAATAGTCACCTTCTCGCGGGCAATCCGTCCCGCAAGACGCATAGTAAGTGGAGGAGGAGCGCACCCCTCGAGAGCGTGTATGGAAACACCGAACTCGGTCAATTCCAAGTCCACATCCAACTCCTCGTCCGGAGCCGGCTCGTCTTCCTCATCCTCATGCAGCATAAAAACTTGTATCTTTTGGCACTTGTGGCCCAGCACGAACTTCTCATCGCAGTTAAAACATAACATTTTTTCCTTTCGAGAAGCCAGCTCACTCCAAGAAAGCCGTGTCACTGTTGGCTTGCTACCAGTTGGCAGATCCCGCCGTGCTGCTGCCGCTGCGGCCGCAGGTGGCCTACTCGTGGTTTGGGTTCTATGCCTGTTGAACCGCTCCTCCTGAATGCGGGCTAAACTGATGGCGTGGTTCAAACTTCTTGGCATATAAGCATGAACCTCATCCCGCAATTGCTCCTTCGGCCCCGACGCAAAACAACTCAGCAGTGTCTTCTCCTCCCAGTGTACCCGGTTTGTCAACCTCTCGAACTCTGTCCGATACTCAGTCACGGTCTCCTTCTGTCGCAATTTCTGCAGTAGCGCCTTAAAATCTTCGTACTCCGGGGGCCCAAATCGGGCGGTGAACCCTTCCACGAAATCAGTCCATGGCACATAATCTCTACCTCTTAGGAACCACTGAGTCCACTGAAATGCGTCGTCCTCCAGATTGAATGATGCTAATTGCACCCACTGCGCCTCCGGGACCTCCTGGTAACTAAAGAACAACTCCACCTTCTGAACCCATTCCAGTGCATCCCCCCCTTTGAACTTGGGGAAGTTCATTCGTGTTAATTTGGGTGGCATGTACGCTCGAAGCCCGCTTGCCCTTGCCAACCCTGTCCAAGCCCATTCTGTCCCTGCCCGTTCCATGCCTGACGTCCCGGGCCCATATGACCATAGTACGCTCCTGGGTAGCCTAGAGGTGGCTGAACCTGATGAGGAAAGTGCTGCCCGACCCACGGAACGTGGCCTCCGTACCCGACGGGAAGAACGCCGCCTCGCGGGTTAGGAAGAAGGCCACCCGTACCTCCTGGAGCCTGCACAGCTGCTCCCGGGCCTCCATCAGCCCGCTGCCACGGCTGCCAGCCCAAATCCGCAGGAACAGGCCCGCCGGAACCGCCACCTGGACGCCAGGCTTGCCCGCCATCCATCTGCACAGCCGATCCAGGCGGGAGGCCTCCCGCTGCCGCCGTCCCAGCCCCCGCTGCCCCCACGCCGTCGTCGGAGGTCCCGCAAGGCCGGGAAGACCCCACGCCGGCAACGCCGGCCATCGCTGCCGTTCCTATGCCCGCAAGACCCGGATCGGGCGTTCCCGATAGATCGGCGGACCGATCGGGTCGTCCGCAGTTAGATCCCTCATCGGTCGTGCTTTTCCTTTCAACAGCGCCTTAAGTTCCTCCATACGAGCGTCTAGACGCTCCTCCAGCCGCTGTGAGGACGCGCGCATCTCTTCCTCGATCGCGGCTACCGAATCTGCCAAACCACCGTAGTTTTCCTCCAAGGTTTCCAAACGGGAAAAATCTTTTCGTGTCCGCGTGGTCACCATCGTCGGAGGACGAAAACTCTGATACCAAATGATAAGGAGGAGGGAGAAGAGAGATCTAGAGAAGAATACTAGAGGGGTTTAGGGTTAGATGAGGGAGAAGAATACCTTGAGAGTTAATTGCAAGCCCCTCCCCCATGAGAGCAGCCCCGGGTAAATATACCTGAGCCATAGAGGGGCCGCCGGCCCCTCCAGTTGGGGCTGAACCCATTTGGTTCAGCCCCGGCCGGGCCGGTTCACTGGTTGGGGGCTGAACCGGTTGGTTCAGCCCCGTTGGTCGTCGCTCTCTTGCACCGCCGAACATAATGACGCCCCGTGAAGCGTAGCGGGGGCGTAACAGAAGGAGGCCCAAGGAGCCCTCGTCCTCCACCTCCACACGCTCAGAAATGCAAGTGATGCTCCCTAGAGAGTCGATGTCTACCTACTTGATGCACCCGCACCGAAGTTCCTAAAATTCCACCAATTCCTTCCCATTGGAGGAAGTGGGCTGGCTATTTACTTTGGGGTTAATAAGCTCTTTAAGCTTTCCCGCTTTTAGCATTTTCATAATAAGATCACAAAGAGCTCTGCAGCTCTTAGTGTCATGGCCATCATCGTGATGGATTTGACAATAGAGGTTTCAATTACTATTTTCATATCCTCCCCTGAGAGGCATAGGCCTCTTAAACCCAGTCTATTTTTGGAGGATCTCGACGACCTCCTCCATTAGAAGGATGAGATCTGTGTACTCTTCTTGATCATCGTTGTATCATATATGGTGAGCCTGCAATGATGATGGATCAGTTTGAGGGGCATTGTGGCCTCATTTACTCGAATTGATGTGGAGGTGGAGGTGGTCATCGATAATGGAAATTTTTTCCACGTTGCAGTAGAGGCAAAAGAAACTCTCATGGCATTTTGGGGCGCAATAAGGAGTGACAGACTAACAGGGGGTCGAGTGGAATAGTTATCCCCTCGTCGTTGGCGTATCAAATAGGTGGAGAGGATTTTGTTTCTCTTTATTGCACAAATTAAAATTATCATATGAATTGGAATACTAGTCTGTTAGTGCACTTGTTTCGTGATTGCTTACACCTTGTAGGGCCTATTCGCTTTAGCATTTGAAATCAAAGAGCTTGTGCAAAAGAAAGTCATACCCACTTGCTCTTAAGTCTTAAAATTATCCTAGGTTAGTTAGTTGGGGTTTGATTTACCCAGGACCGCACCTAGGGCTTACATATTTAGAGTTCACATTCACAGCTTACCCTGCATCAAGAAGGATGTTGAATTATTATCAAGGAGTATACACAATGTAACATAGGATAAAGTGCCACGGAAGCACCAATTAAAACCTCCATGTGTTCCATCGTTGGGTATCATGCCTTACCCACGGAGCATCGAGCCTACACACGAAAAGCATTTTTTGGAAACAATGAGATAGTTTTGGGAAGCGTTGTACATCAGATCATGATTCATAACTCATAAATTAAATAAGAATGATGTTAGTTATTTGTCATTAATTAATTAGTTAATATTAATTAACTATCCTCAATTAATTAGTATTAATTAATTGTGTTTTGAGGTACATGATATTTTATAACTAATTAAAGAATGAGTTTTTTCCTTAATTATGTGTCTTTATTAAGGAGCATGCTAAGACACTTTATTTAAACAGTATACCTAATTAATTAAACAACGAGATTTCCCTTATTAGTGTGCTTTATGATTCTATAAAGGGGGGAGTCCTGTATGAGTGTGGCATCTTTGAATCACAAGATTGTATAGCTCCAACGGAACCATTCCTCGAGAGTTGGTGAAGAAACGTCCCAGATTTTTTATCTGATTACCTATATGGTTCTCACATAGTGAAAATTTTTACATCTCTCTTCATCTCCTCCTCCCACCACTCCCCCTCAACATTCCTCTCTGTAACAAAGTTGTTCAAGATGACTTATGTAGTCCAACCTTAACATCTCAAAAAAAGTACTCGATAGGAGCAAATGAAAGATTAGGAGTCATAAAACCAAATGAAATAATCAGGAGAAGGCTATTAATAATGATGATAACGAGGAAGTAACGTTAAGATAAAATAATAGAAAATAAAGTTAGAGTTGAAGAATTAGATAGGAGAAGGTGTCGTAGGGCAGGCCGTGTGACTCGGGTGTGCTGACTCTAATGCGAACCTAAGTGGATGTGATGCCAAGTAGACTCAAGTAAATACAACTTAAATGAAAATGCAAATGGTTTTAAATCAATTATTTTGGAATTGAAATGTTGCGGTAATGATTTTATAACCGAGGCAAATTAACACAAGATGATTAATAAATCTTCGGGCTCACAAGCAAATCGCGCTAACGCTCGCACCAAGTGTTATTTACTACAATTTCCACGATTATGCTATATAGAATAAAGACAATAGAGAACAAATACGCCAAGGAGTCAAAATGCACAAACAAGTATGAAATGTTTTCCAGTAGTCAATAATGAAGTAAATAAAACACAGCATAATAATACTCACAAACACGGAGATCCGACAGGAACTTCTGTAGGGGGTGGTGTGACTTGCGGCTGAATGTGGTAGAGGGGATGGCAGGAGATGTTGGACTGTTGTAGAAGATGTTGGACTCACTTGTAGAGGGGATGGCAGAAGATGTTGGACTGTTGTAGGGGGGTGACTTGCGGCTGAATGTGGGGTGCCAACAGGAAACTTCCAGCGGGATGGAGGACTGGATGAAGAGCGATGGTAAGGAAAATGAACAGGAGATGGAGGGGGCTGTGCGGTGGATCCACGGCAGAGAAGAAATGGAGGAAGGCGGGAAGAAGAAGCACCGGGGATGGGGGGGGTGATTTGCGGCGACTTGCGGCGGTAGCTGGAGGTTTCACGACAAAACAAAGCAGGGGATTGGAGGGAGGAAGAAGCACAGGGGGCTGGGATTTGCGGTGACTTGCGGTGGTGACTGGTGGTTCCACGACAAAACGAAGCGAGTCAGTCGACGGGATTGACGGAATAGGTGTCGAACGGCCGTCGATTAGGGTTGACGATGAGCACTGAGGATATTGCCCTGTTCGTCGATGGAGGAGAGGGACTAGTCCAAAGAAACCGTGGCTGGCTCTAGTTCCCGTCGAGGAGGAAGATGAAGGTGAACAGGAGTTATGCGGCAATTTCTGCTTTCGTGAATGGAGTTCGGGGGGGGGGGGGGGGGGGGTATTTCACAGGAGAAGGAGCAGTGGAAATAGAAATAGAAAATAACTGAATTAGTAGAAGATCGAGACGTCGCACCCCGGGTTTCGCGGCGTCGCACCACGAATTGACTGCGAATTCTGGAATCTCTCACAAAATACACAATGACAATAAACTGCAGCACCCGCCCTTATTTATAACAAGAAGGGGTGGTTGGGCATCGGGCGTGTACGGCTATGATTGGTCGTTACGCCCGAGGTCCTAAAATACCAAAAACAAATCCAAAAAAATAAACTACGTAAAAATAATAGAGCGACGAGTCGGACGCGCTCGCGGTCTTGGATCGCTGATCCGATCATCGCTTCCTGCGCGAATATACAAAAGTGGGCCCCGCCGACTGGCGACCCATAGTCTGATGACGATCCCCGTCAACTCCCCCCGACTGAAAAACATTCATCTTCAATGAATGGAGATGATCGTACTGACGTCGAAGATCGGGGGCAAGTCTATCAAGCTCCGCCGCAGACATCCAAGTATCATCACAAATGGGGCGTCCGCTTCAGTGTACCAGGTAGCAATTCATTACTGCTAGCATTTTTTTTTCGTATTAATTCATGCATTTCATGTATGTTCTCCTTATCAAGGGGGTCAGGGGTTTGATCCCTGGCCTCAACAACCTACCGCCTGATTAAATGGGGGCGGGGATTTGGTTGGGGTGTGGGGGTCGTGGCCCTGTTACAGTGCCCATGCTCTGGGATTGGGGGCCAGGATTGGGGGCGGAACCAGCCGTATTGCCCACCTGGTATTGCCCACCCAGGGGTGGGGTTACAACCGTAACATAGTGGCGGGAACCGCGTGGGGCTGTGACGGAGGGCGCGGAACCAACCAACGAGGCGATGACAAGCGCGGAGGATAATTAACATTAAGTAGTTTATTATGTTTGGGTATTTTATTATGTTTCAGTTTTGCTATTTGCACCTCGCCGTTATAAGAGGACATGTGGAACCTTATTTTGCTGTCTTAGATGTGCTAAGAAAAAGGGTTGCTCCCTGATTTTTCCTCTCAACCCTAACCCCCATCTTCTCTCCCCCTTACCACCGACCCTCCCTAGTTCGGATCTTCTCCGCTCGGTATTATTTGGTCCGACCTGCCCGTCCGCCCACTATTGTAGCAGTCGGCCATCGCCTCCAACAGCGCTGACGTCTCTCGCTCCGGATCGGCCTCACCACTCGCTACCGCCGCACGGACTCGCCCCACGCTTCGTTGCTCTCCTGATTCAGTGACCTCTCCATCAACCATGGCTCCGGCGACTCGCCTGCACCCCGACGCTTCCAGCGCTGATAGCCCCGACGACGACGTCCAGCGTCGCCTCGACGCCCACGACTCCCAGTTTGCCTCCATCCAGGCCATGCTGCAGACGATTATGGCAACTCCAGTCCGGAGCCGACGGCCACTTCGGTGCCCCCGCCCGACCTCCACCGCATCCTCGGCGAGTTCTCCGACGTGTCCACGCCTCAAGCGGGCTTACCCCCGGTGCAGACCACGGACCATGCCATTCCGTTGTGGCCCCACACCTCAGCCGTCTCCGTCAGACCTTACCGCTATGGGCATGTCCAGAAGGACGAGATCGAACGCTTGGTGCGGGAGATGCTCATGGGAGGCCTCATCCGCCCCAGCGGGAGCCCTTTCTCCAGCCCGGTCCTCGAGCGCAAGAAGAACGGGAGTTGGCGCTTCTGTGTCGACTACCGCGAATTAAACAAGGCTACAATCCCAGACAAATATCCTATTCCGGTCATCCAGGTGCTTTTGGACAAGATCCACGGCGCTGCCTTTTTCACAAAGCTTGATCTGCGGGCGTGGTACCACCAAATCCGGGTGCGGCCGGAAGATGTACCAAAGACAGCGTTTCGGACGCATGACGGGCACTACGAGTTCCTGGTTATGCCCTTTGGGCTGACCAACGCCCCTGCCACCTTCCAAGCCACCATGAACGATATTTTTCGAGCGGTACTCCGACAACACGTCCTTGTTTTTTTATGATATTTTGGTATATAGCTCATCCTGGCAGGAGCATTTATGTCATGTCCGCCGCACGCTCGAGACGATTCGTCGCCATCATCTTGTCCTCCACCGCAAGAAGTGCTCGCTCGGTGCGACAGCCGTCAGTTACTTGGGCCACACGATCTCGGCTCAGGTGGTGGCCATGGACTACAACAAAATCACGGCGGTTCTTCACTGGCCGACTCCCATCTCTCTTCGATACGTCCGCGGGTTTTGGGGCCTCACCGGTTACTATCGGCGCTTCATTCGGGAGTAACAGTAGGCTTCAAGGTCTTCAGGCTAGCATGTCACAGCATCAAAAGATCAGCACTTGAAGACTTCTGAGCATCAAAAGCAAGACTAGTGTCCATAACATAAACACCACCTGACTCATGTGCACCACCAATCGTCTCCCCACTCGCCAGATCCTGGAAAACACAATGAGAAGAGTAAAAGGTGATAGCAACAATTAAGTTGTTTGGTTAAACTGCTCACAGAAAGCAGGTTTGTAGGAAATGAAGAAACAACAACAACAACAACAGACTTGAGGGAAATAGAGAGAGAGTTGAATAATCCCCTTTACCAGTCACCGAAGCAGAAGATCCATCAGCAAGTCTAACACTGCCAGATGCGGGAGAGATGGAAGTAATACCCTTAGAAGATCATGTCATATGATTGGAGTCTCCCGGGTCAATTATCCAAGGAGAAGATGGCTCCATAGTAGATAAAGAGGTAGTTTGAGCATGAGCAGTAGTACCAAACAAGTCTGTAGTAAGAGATCTCCCAGCACTAGCTTTCAGAGCCTTGAGTTCTCTAGTTAAACTTTTGTTGGTTATGGAACGTTCACCTAGAGGGGGGTGAATAGGATTTTCAAATTATGTTATCCCCTCTTTGGGTGTTCTTTATTTCTGATTAGTAGATGTATGAAATAGAAAGCGCAACACAGAAAAGCACACAACGATGTATAGAGGTTCCTCAAGACAGGGTATCTTGAGTAGTCCTCTTTCCCTTTGCGTCTGCCTAGCAGTGTGCTAGGCTCGGCAAACGCCGCCAAAAACTCCAGGCCCTCAAGCCTTACAGCCCGGACCCGCAAGTCCCAACAGCCTAGGCCCGCAAGCCCCTACTGCCCCCGAGCCCGCAAGCTCGACATATCGCACCCGCAAATGCCAACAGCCTAGGCCCTCAAGCCCCTACTGCCCCCCGAGCCCGCAAGCTCGACAGATCGCACCCGCAAGTGCCAACAGCCTAGGCCCTCAAGCCCCTACTGCCCCCGAGCCCGCAAGCTCGACAGATCGCACCCGCAAGTGCACTGCCCTGGCCCTCAAGCCTCACAGTTCTCCAGCCCTCAAGCTAGACGGTTTGGCCCGCAAGCCTTACAAAAAAAATTACAGTAAATTAGAACTGCTTCTTCTGCCTGATGGTGATTGGCGACTTAGCCTGATGGAGATCGGCTTCTTTAGATTGAAGAAGATGCTTCTTGATTCGGAGTTTCAGCATTGGATCTTCTTCAGCCTTCACTTCCTTTGCCTGGTGTTGATCGGCTACCTTTCAGTCGATGATGATGACTGATTCTTCAGAGAGCACTTGAGTCTTGCTCTCTACTTTTTCTTCTCCGCCGAGAATACTGGTCTATTCAAGCGTAGCAGCGGGATACTTTCTCGTTCTTTTTCTCTATGTTCGAAGAGATGTTTTTCTAGGGCATCACTGTTCCCTTTTATAGGACAGATGAGCCGCATAACGGTAACATATGATGTCCTTTAATGTCAGACGCCCATCCCATAAGAGCACGTGCTGATTGGACAATCAGGCGGCGACATTAAATGCTGACAGCGCGTCTGCAACTTTGAATCTGTCTCGACGATATTTCCAATGTTACGACGTCATAGACAATATCTCGACGACAGGACTTTGTCGATGCCTTGGCCTTCTTACTTCTCCCACTAATGCTAATATCTCGATGATGCGAGATATTCTGGAGCTTCTGCAAATACGACGATATGTTGTCTTGGACTGTGTCGTCGTAATCACCTTGGCTTCTCGACGACATGCTTTCTTTACGACGATGTTTGTTCTTTCTTGACTACAAGCCCTCTTTGGTGAAGTCGACGATACTGTGTCTTCTCTACGTTTGACGATCTTGTCGAGTTTCAGTGGTCGGCGATCTTCCTTCTGAGTTCGACGATCTCGCTTCTGCGTTCGACGAACACGCCAAATCTCAGCGGTCGACGATCTTGCTTCTGCGTTCGACGAACACCATTCTGCGTTCGACGATCTCGCCATGTCTCAGCGGTCGACGAATACTTTGCTTCTCAGCAGCTGCTGCTCTGCCCGTCATTACGACAACAAGCATGCTTTGTCGACGATATCGCCTGTTCTTCTCGAGGATATAGTACTTAGTAAAATAACTAAAGTACATGACATATTGTCAATTCCTGCAAGCATGAACTAAATGGTATGACAAATACAACTTGCATTTATCATTGAGCTGAGCACTTCCTCAAATCAGGAACATTGCAGGGCACTGTTCCCAACAATCTCCCCCTATTTGAAGAAGTCATAACCCACTCAATGATAAATGTCATTCTCATAAAAGATATTAACATTTAAGCAGATAAGCACGTAATGATGACATTTCAGCAAAATTAAGTAAACACAGAATTTTGACAAATATTTCTTCATTTATAATTAGTGTTGAATGTTTAGAAAAGTTTTGACATTTATATATTTAACCATCTACATATCTGGTGCATTTGTATCAGCAGCTCTCTTTGCTTTCTTGGAACCGACTTCCTGTTCCTTTTTTCTCTATCTCTTCCCTGTACTTTCTCTTTCTAATTTCTTCAGTCTCAATTGTTTCAGAAATATCTGTACAGGGACCTACGGTAGTCTCGTCATAACAAAGGGAAGGAAGATTCATTGCTTCCCTGATAGTGTTCGAGGTCCAGATGGCACGATCACAGCTGGCCTTTATCATTGATCTCTCCCCCTTTATGATTTCTTCAGATATCCCTTTTTGGAGGTTCTCTTCAGAGGCCAATATCTTGTTTTTGAGCATGTGAATTCCAGCTTCCAAGTGATTCCTGGTTTCCAGCAGATGACTATCTAAATCTTTATTTTGTTGATCTAGACTTTCTTTGATATCAGCTTTGTGTTCAGCCATTCTCTTGGTTGATGTAACATAGGCCTTTTCTATGCTGCCGATAATCGATGCCTGATTGATCCCTAGGTTGGTTAGAGCTTTGTGAGAGCGGGTATTGTAATCTTGTAGGTTTTTCACATCATTTCTTAGGTTTGCTGTTTCAGCAGACAGTTCCTTTCTTAGATCATTGATGGCAGAGGAGACATGTCTTTCTAGATTTATCCTTTGCTCTTCCAGGAGCATCTTTATTTGAGATAGAAGGGAGGGCTCCTCTTGTCTATTCTTTGTAGATGATCCCTCTTGATCCTCTTCTTCATCCCCTTCCAGTATTGGAGATAGAGATTTTCCTATTGGTGAGTGGCTTGGCTTACTCACCTTTTCAGGACCTTGCTGATCACTGCTAGTTCCATCAGCAGGGATTTCTTGATTGTCCTCTTGTATTGCAGACTCAGAATGTTCAGCATCCTCAGCCCCTATGATCTTTTGGATCACTGTTTCTACTTGAGCAGGGATCTCATTGTTTTTCTCCCCCTCAGTTTCAGCACTTCTTGGATCTGTGCCTGCAGAAATCCTGAATCCTTGACTTAGATCAGAGGCCTGGAGGGCGACATTCCTTGTTTCTGCAGCTGCCTCTGATCCAGATGGAGGAGAGCTGTTCCCTGACTTACTCTTTTCAGATGAGCTTTCTCCCTTCCTCTTTGCTTCTTCCGCAGTTTCTGTCTTCGTGGGAGGCTTAGTCAGAGTTTTCTCCCATCTTGCAAGGATTTTGATGTCCATTCTTTTCATGTGATGTATTTTGACTCCATAGCGTTTGTTGAAGCTTTCTGGGTAGGTTTGCAGAAGGTATAATGATAGAATTCTTCCAAGATTTGGAGCTTGAAAGCTTTCTTGTATCCTCTTAAAGATGTGTTGACCCCAGTTGGTCTTTTTACTAAGGATTATCCTTGCCATTAATTCGAACATAGGCTTGGATATCCTATCATGTGACCCTACCTTGCAGAGGAGGGCTTTTCCCACAATGTCTGCCAACAGCTTTCCTTGTTGATTTAAGCTTTTCCTTTCCAAGGATCCATAGGTTTTGCTCGAGTGGCCGCACCAAGCCAGAGCTTTGACGAGTTCTTCCTGAGTAATCTTTTCGTCTTCCTCCCCCTTGGTAAAGGTTGGCAACTGAAGAGCCCTGTTCAATCTTTTGGGATTCACCTTAATTTTTATCCCGTTAATTTCGCTTTGCACAGACGTTCCCTTGGAGCCACCCTTGGCATTTGAGTAAAACTCCAGCACTTCTCTTCTTAATATTACTGTGGGCTCAGAGAGGGCGTATTCCAGGCCGATGGTCTCGAGCAGCTTAACGGTGCCCTGGATTTCTTCTGAGCCTTCTGAGAATCCATTCCTCACCACTTCACATCCTTCGAATAGAAGATCTTCCTTCTTTGGCGCCATATTTTTGATTCCGGAGGATTTCAGCTCAGTCGACTCGTTCACTCTTAGATGGCGTGGGGAACACGACGGCTTTTTAGGGCTAATGTAGAGAGCATTTTAACCTTAAGGCATTTGATCTTATTTATAGTGTCCGTGTTGGAAGTTGAAGTGTCATTTGTTAAATGTCTGACTAATTCAGGTTTTAGCTGTAATGAGTGAGCTTAGACCTAATTAAGAGATCGTTGATGATTAGATATCGTCGTGATGCAGATCTTCCGACGATACCAATCATCATTCCGAAGATATTACTTTTACAATATTAGATGAAGATGAGTTAATGTGTTAAACATTACCATGGTTACCTTTACCTTAGCCTCAAAGTCTCCTTGAGGTAGTGGCTCCTCCTCGATGGAATGTCCACTTATCTTTACTTCTAGCTCCCCCTAGATTAGTGCACCTTGGTATGTGGTAAGCTTTTCTTAGTCCTGAGCTGAGCCTGGAGCACTTACTGTCCATTAGCCTTGTTTGCTTTTTAATGGCTAAATGGACTACCCTGCAAGACAGATTTAATATCCCTTAGGAACCCAAGGTGACTTGGGCCCTAGGTTCTTGTTAGCATAATAGGGAATCCCTCTACTCACCGCAGTCAGTCCAGGAGGTCTCTCCTTTGCATTAAGCACACTAGGGTTGTGCCAACAGTCGATAGCAAAATGTCCCACTTTGTCACAGCACCAACACTCATGGATGTTGTACCTTCTTTTCTGAGCACTTTTTGAAGTATGTTCAGTAGAGAAGGCAGCAGCATTCTTCCAATCTATCTTAGTCAAGAGCTGACTAGCTGCTCTATTATCATCGTTTCTTCTTGACTTTATCTGTTTGTCAGCAACAGATGTCAACTTGGTGGCTGACATGGTGTTGATGGCATCAGATATGTTCAAGTGAGAATTGATTATACTGGGGCTACTGGTCTGCTTCTTATCTGAGGGTGATTGAGAAGATGTTGCCCCTTTATAGTTGAGAGTGGGGGCTGGGACACCAAATACAAATGGTCCATGATGGGCCATTTGAATTTCCTCATGGGGAGCCTTTAAAGCACTCATCCTCATACCCTTTCTCATTCCATAGTCAGAAGCATTTTCATGACTAGTGGAGCTTCCATTCATCCAGTGACCGTGGACACTGTCCTGATCATACCTATTTGAGGGAAGCACTACCTTCTGAAAGATGGTGTGAGGTTTTGCTTTAGTTTTGCCCCTTTTTCCATTCTCATCATCTGTTGCCCCTTCATTGTAACCTAATCCCCTCCTATTTTTATAGGATGAGAAGGTGTCAATGATGGGCAGAACAGTCTTGGGCTTAGAAAATTGAGCTACTAAGCTTCTTTCCTTGAGAAGATCACTCTCAAGTTTCTTGATAAGTTCTTCCCTTTGGCTTCTCTCATCATAAAGTTTGTTTATGATTTTCTTGAGCTCACAGGAGTTGGTGCCCCCATTAGAGGACATACCTATTTCCTTCTTCAACTCAGCCTTAATGGGCCTGAGTGATTCTAACTCCTTAGCTTGTTTCTTAACAAGCTTTTTGCTCTTACTTAGAGCTTCCAAGAGATCACCAAACTGCTCAATTAGATCAGCATGGTTCTTATTGTTGCAAGATGAGCAATCTTCTGCATCATCCTCAGAAGATGAACACTTCTGATGCACTCTTGGTTTTCTTAAATGAAGCAGGTAGTAAAGGTGGGTGAGTGGTGCGTACCTGATCATAGTGCGATTCATCATGATTTTCTTCATCTGATAGAGTCATCAACCCATGAACCTCTTCATCCTCAGAATCACAATCTGTAGGAGACAGGGGTGCTCTGATGCATACCTCTTCATGAGAGGTCTCTTCTTCAAGGTCTTCCTCTGATCCTTCCATGAGGACTTCTAAGAGGTCCCACATGTCCTTTGCTGTTGTGCAACGACTCAGCTTCTGATGTGTTGCTAGATCTACTGCACCAGCTAGAAAGCTTCTTGCTTCTTTGTCCAAGCTGGCAAGAAGAGTCTCCTCTTTTAACATCGTCATGGAGGGACCTTTTTGAACAATTAAGAACATTCTTGGATCCATTGCCTTCATGAATATTCTTGCTCTAACTTTCCAAATGGCAAAGTTCTCTCTAGAGCAAAAAACTATTCTCGACTCCATACTTATGAAACTTAGACACCCACTGGCAGATCTGTTCAAGCTGTTAAGCTTTTCTTTGAACAACCTACCTCTGATACCACTTGTTGGTTATGGAACGTTCACCTAGAGGGGGGGGGGGGGTGAATAGGATTTTCAAATTATGTTATCCCCTCTTTGGGTGTTCCTTATTTCTGATTAGTAGATGTATGAAATAGAAAGCGCAACACAGAAAAGCACACAACGATGTATAGAGGTTCCTCAAGACAGGGTATCTTGAGTAGTCCTCTTTCCCTCTGCGCCTGCCGAGCAGTGTGCTAGGCTCGGCAAACGCCGCCAAAAACTCCAGGCCCTCAAGCCTTACAGCCCGGACCCGCAAGTCCCAACAGCCTAGGCCCACAAGCCCCTACTGCCCCCGAGCCCGCAAGCTCGACAGATCGCACCCGCAAGTGCCAACAGCCTAGGCCCTCAAGCCCCTACTGCCCCCGAGCCCGCAAGCTTGACAGATCGCACCCGCAAGTGCCAACAGCCTAGGCCCTCAAGCCCCTACTGCCCCCGAGCCCGCAAGCTCGACAGATCGCACCCGCAAGTGCACTGCCCTGGCCCTCAAGCCTCACAGTTCTCCAGCCCTCAAGCTAGACGGTTTGGCCCGCAAGCCTTACAAAAAAAATTACAGTAAATTAGAACTGCTTCTTCTGCCTTATGGTGATTGGCGACTTAGCCTGATGGAGATCGGCTTCTTTAGATTGAAGAAGATGCTTCTTGATTCGGAGTTTCAGCACTGGATCTTCTTCAGCCTTCACTTCCTTTGCCTGGTGTTGATCGGATACCTTTCAGTCGATGATGATGACTGATTCTTCAGAGAGCACTTGAGTCTTGCTCTCTACTTTTTCTTCTCCGCCGAGAATACTGGTCTATTCAAGCGTAGCGGCGGGATACTTTCTCGTTCTTTTTCTCTATGTTCGAAGAGATGTTTTTCTAGGGCATCACTGTTCCCTTTTATAGGACAGATGAGCCGCATAACGTAACATCTGATGTCCTTTAATGTCAGACGCCCATCCCATAAGAGCACGCGTTGATTGGACAATCAGGCGGCGACATTAAATGCTGACAGCGCGTCTGCAACTTTGAATCTGTCTCGATGATATTTCCAATGTTACGACGTCATAGACAATATCTCGACGACAGGACTTTGTCGATGCCTTGGTCTTCTTACTTCTCCCACTAATGTTAATATCTCGATGATGCGAGACATTCTGGAGCTTCTGCAAATACGACGATATGTTGTCTTGGACTGTGTCGTCGTAATCACCTTGGCTTCTCGACGACATGCTTTCTTTACGACGATGTTTGTTCTTTCTTGACTACAAGCCCTCTTTGGTGAAGTCGACGATACTGTGTCTTCTCTGCGTTCGACGATCTTGTCGAGTTTCAGTGGTCGACGATCTTCCTTCTGAGTTCGACGATCTCGCTTCTGCGTTCGACGAACACGCCAAATCTCAGCGGTCGACGATCTTGCTTCTGCGTTCGACGAACACCATTCTGCGTTCGACGATCTCGCCATGTCTCAGCGGTCGACGAATACTTTGCTTCTAAGCGGCTGCTGCTCTGCCCGTCATTACGACGACAAGCATGCTTTGTCGACGATATCGCCTGTTCTTCTCGACAATATAGTACTTAGTAAAATAACTAAAGTACATGACATATTGTCAATTCCTGCAAGCATGAACTAGATGGTATGTCAAATACAATTTGCATTTATCATTGAGCTGAGCACTTCCTCAAATCAGGAACATTGCAGGGCACTGTTCCCAACAACTTTCATTTTCTGTCAGAAGATAATAAGTGTCCTCCAAATTGCTATATATAGCAGTTTGAGATCTCACATACTTCTCATCAGTACTATGAATCCAACCTGGAGGAACCAAGTTGGGATGCAAGTCCCAACACTTCTCTTTTCCATGTCCTTTCTTCCCACCGTGAGGACACTTCATCTTACTCTTATCTTCTTGTCTTATACAGTATACTTTTAGAATGCCACTTCTTTTGTTCAACAACAAGAGCAGATCTATCATGGCCAATATGAACATCTGTACGAGAAGAGTTTATACGACTCGCCTCACCTCAAATATAGTGGGCATAAGTTCAGTCTTGTAGTCTTCAATGGTTTGGATAGCAGAGTATTGATTAATTTCTGCCCAACTGTGAGTCAGTTTGCTATAATATTCCTCGAAGTCATTCATCCTTGTCATGTGTATATGTTCAGTTTGGAGTTGATATCTTCTCGCCAAGTCTTTCTTTTTGGAGTAATTTCGTTCAATGAGATCTCACATTTCTTTAGCCGTCTGACAGAAGAGGAATTGACTTGCAATCTTGGGTTCCATAGAGTTGACAAGCCAATTAATCACAGTAAGATTCTCACCTTCCCATTCCTTATACAAGGGGTCAGTCTTGCTTGGGGTCGGCTTGGATCCAGTGATACCCAAGTCTTCGACGACTCCCAATGAATATCCGCATAGCCTGAACCCATAGGAGATAGTTTCTCTCATTCAGTTTGATGTGAGTTACACCCTGATTGAAATTCATGTTTGAACTTCCTCCACTATAGTATTTAGAGAAATCAACAGCCCCTTCAGAGACATTCACACCTTTCAGTTTGTCATCCATTAGAGTCAGATGACGACAAAGGGAAGCAGCGAAGAAGAAGGCAGCAGCAGTAAGGGAGCAACAAAAGCGACGGGATATCTGCACTCAGCAGAAGCGGCAGGATCAACAGAAGATCTAGATTGGCAACAGGGAGAGCAAAGTGGCGTAAAAGGTCTGAATCGGCAGAAGCGACAGGATCAGAGGATCAGATCGCTGTTACAGGCTCCAACCGAAGCAGGCAGAGGCCTCGACGCCAGACGGGGAAGGAACGATCGTCGTCGAAGATGCGGGAACGATCGTCGAAGCAGGCAAAGGTTGTTGATTGGATCGATCGACGAAGACGAAGGCGCAAGAACGATCGTCGACATGTACGATCGTCGAAGACGCAGGACCGATCGGCGGAAAACGAACACCGAGCCTTAGGGTCGACGCCGCCGAGTAACCCCCTCTGATACCATGTTAGAAGTGGAGAACGCACCTTTAGGTTTCTTCTGTTCTGATCGCTTCACCCACGGGAAACCTTATTTATTCTCCTTCAGCCATAGCTTGAGATACAGTCACCAGCCGGTGAGCCAGTGATAGCTTGCTTTTTAACAAAGAGGAGTTCTGTTCCAATCGCAATTGATGGATAAAGAGAGAAATTATAATAGGAAGAGATCTACCATATCTCATAATTGAAAACATTGTACCGCTAATTCTGCCCAAATAGAAAAGCAGTGTATGTTAATGGAGGAAGAAGAAGAAGAAGAAGAGGCGGAAGAAGAAGAGGAATAAGAAAATACCTAGACTGGAGATCGGAAACGCCGTCCAATGTCGAGACTCAAATCATTTCGGCGTCCGCTGGAAGAACCAGAGAACGTCATCCAATGTCGGAAACCAAAAAACGCTATCCAATTTCGACTACAAGAAGAACGATGCGCGAGCTAGAGTGTCACGGGAAGAAGAAAAGTTGGAGTGTCGGGGGCAAAATCAGCGCAAAACCAAGGGAAGAGGCTAAGTTTTCGCGGAAGGCTTTCTTAGGCCAGAAAGAATGTCGTCAATTTTGGCCTCAAAGCCAATTCTGACGTAATTTCGTCCGCCGAACAGCGGAATTGGCTTTCTGGAACCCAAAGTCAATTCCAGAAAATCAATTCCTGCGCACCGAATGGACAAAAGTTAAAATTATATAACCAACAATCAATTTCCTACCGTCGGTGTACATGCAAGTTTTTACATTAGACATCATTGATCTCTAGTGAGAAAAGCAATTATCAAAAACTTCAATTGATATATTAATAAGTCACTTGGTCTTCACTCATTATAGGGGTTTTAAAAATATTTATTTAATGTCATTATAATTGTATTTATTTTAATTGGCATGGGTTGTATTTTGATGGTCTTGACGTTGTAATGTTTTATATTGTCATTCTTAAATTGTCTTACATTGTCATATCCATGTTTTCTAGTCGTATAAGTTATCACATTTGTCTATATATGGCCAAGCTTTGTAGCTTAGAATTATTACAAATGATTGAATATTGATTAGACAATTGAGAATTCTTCCCTCTTCTTCATCGTCCTTCTACTCCTCCCCTTCCCCTTTCTCACAATATTCTTCTCTTCCTTTTGCATTAATTTATATCAGATTCAAAACATTCATCTTCAACGGTAATCATTGTTTCATCACCTTATTAATCATCTTCTTCAACTCTTTCATGACCATCCATGCCTTCACCATTTTTTCTCCTCACCGCCACGTGGCACTCCCAAACTCATGCATAGAGGGCTGAGGAGGCGTTTTCTTTTAGAAAAAAATAAACCCCATCAATATCTTCCTTTTTGCCAAAAAAAAACCATTAAATAATTTACCTACCTTTTGAAATCGGGACCTTTGAATTCCTTCCAACTTTGATTCCTCCTGTGACTTACTAATCATCTTATATAAAGAAATAGGCTCTCCTCTTAAAAAGGAGTTGAGACAAATTTGGGAACAGGGAATTAAATTCTCTGTTTCCCAAAAGTCCAGCCTTGATTGGCCAGCCGACTTCTTCCTGCTCCCGACATTGCGCCTTTCTCCTGCTCCCAGATTCCCTCGCCGGAGCACGCAACCGCCGCCGACGGTCGCTAGGCCTCCGACGAACCATCCTCCGACAACTCCCGGCGTATTCGACGAGCCCATTGACGAGACGTATTCTTACTGCGACTGGACCGAGAAGATCCTGCTTGTTTGGGCCAGTGTCCCCGTCAGCTGTTGGATTAACTCCCCCCTCATCCGTTCGACCATCAAGAACCTTTGACTGCCCCTACGGGCAACGGCTGTTTCTCAGAACCCATCTTCCTCCGTCTCCGTTGCGAATGAGTCATTCCAAGCTTCCTGTTTCCGGTGATTCAGAACTCCAGTCGTGCCCTGACTCTGCCACAGTTACCCCTCCATTTTCTGAGTCAAAACGCAACTGGTTGAAACCCAATCCTGAACCATGAATGGATTCTGCCTCGCACCTGGCCTGGAGGTATAACCCTTCTCTTCTCTATGCTATCTTATTGACAGTTATGAGGTTATGCTTAATTTTGTTTTGATCATTAACAAAATTCAGAGCTTGTCTTATTTATTCTCTTACCCGTTTGTCGTTAATTTAAAATCTTGCTTGTCTCACATTTTCTTTTCTCTAAGTGTTTGTCTGTGATTGTCGTATTTCATATCGCTGATTGCGCACAAATGTTCGACTTTATGCTCGTTAGCGAATGATTGATCGGTTATCGCTTGGTAATACTCGTAACAAGTTTGAAAAGCGATATTAAATTTAATTAGATCTCAAATTTCACCTTTTAAAATAAAATCATAATTTTATTTTACATCAACAACACATCTAACAACTTCATAAGCCCCCTTCGCTCTCGCTAATTGCTTCAACAACCCACTTATTCTTGCATCGCTGACGCTTCGCTGACGAAGCGATCGTGCTCACATCCTTCATTATCATTCCCTAACTTCATCCATACGAACAAACCACTTCTTCCCCCTATACTAAACCCTCTTTGTAACATCATGAATCCGTTCAGGGCGGTCCGTTGAGGGTAGAGGTGTCTTTGGGACAGTAAATCTCAAACAAAAGCAACTCCTAGTAGGCTTCTAAGATGATATACTTCTAGGTGAAAGCAGGGTGCATGAATAACTGAAACCTACATCGAAATTGAAGAAAAAGTTATTGGTCTTAAGTAATAATTCACGATCCCCAAATATCAAAGGAACCTGTTCATAGAAAATTCTATTAGGAACTTCACAGTCAAGTGAGTTCTAGGTATAAATAATTTTAGGATAAGTGACTTTCTGAGAAATACTCATAGGCTACCACAGGAAAAGGTAGAAAAATCATGAAGTTCATCTTAGAATGGGACTAGGCAGAACTAAAGTAGACAATACCTCAGATATTGTAGATTGAGTCTGTACAAACGGTATTAGAGTCGAACCTCCTGCATTTTGATATGTAGTTTGGGGGTAAACCAAGCAAAAGTTGGTGGGCATGTAGCACCGTGAATCTGGGGAGAGCGGGAAGTGTCTTTGGAGTACTAAAGCCTGCATAAAGGAAACTCGTGGTAGGTCTCTAGGTGAAGGAAAGTGCATAAATGAATTTAATCCACAACAAAATTGGATGAAGAATTTATTGGGAGCAATAATTTAGTCCTTCAAATATCAAAGACGTCTTTCAGGGCAAATGATGAAGTTAGTTTGAGAACTCCACAATTAGGTCATTTAGGTGAGCTCTATGTGGGACTAATTTTAGGATGGGTGATGTCTCGAAAAGTACTTGTAGACCACCTCAGGAAAATGGTATACAAATGTGAGGTTCAGCTTACTATAGGCAAGCTATACTGAACAAAAACGGGCAATACCTCAGAGAATGTGGATTGGATCTTTCTACTCTTCACTCCCCAAACTGAATCGACCGCCCCATCCCGAAAATTCATCCTCAAATTCAACCCCTCACATCTAACTCTTATAGTAAATAGAACTCTCCGAGGTAGAGTTATTCAAAACACAAGAATATAAATGTGTGACATACACGGATTATATTTTTTTCATTATGATATATTATATTTAATTTTTACGAGTTGTTTTTTGGGTTGGCCTTTATGTTGTCATCTTTATTTTCATATCTTTTTTTTTTTGCATTACCATATGCAAGTTTTATGGTCATGTAACTATAAGATCAATCATTGTACTTAAGAACCACCATGTAGAATACTTATTAGAAATATTGAGAGCACTTCCCTCTTCTTCTTTCCTTCTTGTACTCATCTCCTTCCACCATCCTCACAAGATTCCTCTCATTCTTCACTGGTTTAAAAAAAGGTAATTTCATACATAAGGTAATGATCCTGTAATATCCAATAGGATTTGCAAATGGTCCATGAAACACATTCAGACAACTTACTAAAAGAGTACTCCATAGCATTTATGGAATGAAACAGCATTTATTAAAACCAATATGGTTGATAACTTTCTAAACAGCAATGGCATGTTAACAATACAAACGGATGGTTAACTACAAAAATATGCTTCCATATATATGTTTTTTCGATAGTAAAAAGAAAATAAGAAAAATAATGTGAAGGAAAATTATGATCAATAGAAATCCTATTCTATATATATATAGCACATTGTGAGGATAAAGCAAGGAAATTAGAAAGCATGGGATTTTGAAAAGGATTATGATGTTGATCAGCTCTAAAGCACTTCCAGCCTCTAGAATCCTTAATTTGATTATATGTTGGATTTAGAAGGATGATGAAAAAGTCTGATAGGTTCCATTTATAGAAGAAAACTAAATTATATAACCCAAAAATTCCCTTTTATCAAACAAAAATATAACGAATTCAAAACACCCATCTCTTCTTTAGAAGGCAAAGACAAATACCACAACCAAACGAGTGGTGGTAACTGGTAAGTAATACACAGACATGAACAACATGATTCAGATTGCGTCTTCCTTCTCTAATTTCTCCATGGCACCAACCAAACCTACACTTTAACAATTTAGACTGTACAGAACATGTGTTCATGGTGACAATAAACCTTTCAAGAAATCTCTGCGTTTTTTTCCCATCCATTCCCCACCCTGAACATATTATTCCTCCGTTTTTACATCCCAAAAGGGTTCCACAAGTTCATCCAAAGCGGAACAAACTTAAATAATCCTACATAAAAAATCTCCAATCAACTGCAGCAACCCTAAAAATGTAAAAAAAATACCTTCAAAATCTCGACGAAGAAAAGCCCCACAACCGCACTCTTGAACGGCCTCCGGCGAAAATCTCAGCCCCCCTTCTGCAGCCACAACAACCAACAACCAAAAACCAAAATTTAAGTACCAAAACACCGCCTCACGTGGAAAAATACCAACTCTTCCCACCGAAGCAAGAATAGAGGGCAACAAATTAAATTATGTAAAACTAAAAGCAATGATAACACGACGAGAAACCTGGAAGCGAAGTTAAGGAATCCGCAGCCGACAAAAATAGACGATCGCCGAACAACAAACGGCGGCGAAGAAGCTAAACAATCCGGTGGAGAGATCGCGCAGCGAGAGAGAGAGAGAGGGGGGGGGCGTATGGTCGATTCCGCAGGGGAAGGATGAGATGAAGAGGATAGAGGAGAAAGAAGTGGGAGGGATTCTGGGAATAATTCGGACAAAAACGCTTTATTGCATAATAATAATAATATATAAATATATATAAGATAACAAAGGCAGAGCCGCCAACTATGATGAGGTGAACCGCACCCATCCGCGTACCCACCAGGATCGGACGGCCTAGATCCACCTCATGCCAGGGCGTCGTGGGGAGTGGGCCCCGCCGAAATTCACTGCACCCACGATAGAACCCGATATTCAAGGGTGGTGCGGCCCGACTGATGCGTGTGTGGCGATCGATCAGTGGCGGCTTGTTTACGGCCCACGTTCCGGAGCTCCGCAGCGCATGCGTCGCACGTGCTTCTTCGCTCGGTCATGCGGGTGGGTGTTCCGTGGGTGCACTTTGGGTGCTCTCTCTCACTGTGCAGCGTTTTTCACATGTCGAGAGTCTGTGAAACTGGCACAGGCTACAGCTTCTACTTCAAACTTTTTTTTTTTTTTACTACAGCTCAATAATTCCAGAGATTTTAGGTCTGTCAACGATATCTTAAACTTTGGCTCCGTTTGGGGGACTTATTTTCACCGGTCAAACGGTCACGATCGTATGAACCGGATCTTGATTAAAGTCTGGTTCATGCAGTTGTGACCGCTTGACCGATGAAAATAAGTCCCCCACAAACGGAGCCTTGATCCGCATCAAATCCGGCCTTACGAAATTCTCAATTAAAAAAAAATAAAAATGATAACCGGTTGAATTTTTATAAGAAAATTGTATCTTATTTTCATAATTAATATTTTATAATTTATTTTATAAAACAAAAACATTTTTCGTTGAGATAAAAAATATATTTTTAGAGGGACTCAAAAAAAATTTCCGATATTTCACAGGTCGAAGCGTGCGCATCTACCCGTTTCTATTTCCCAACCACGGCTGCGGGCTCCCAACATGAAAAACAATATTATTAGTGAAATAATTAATGATAATGTTTATCAAATTAAGTAACATTATTATGTCTGGCAGTTAGCATTATCTTCTTAAATGGTTTGATAAAGTGTGTGACTGTTTGCATATGCCCACTTTTTATGCGGTTACTTTCTTAAGATGTGTTGAGCGTATATCATTTGTATGCATGTCGAGCGCGACCCCATACTAACAAAAAAAAGGTAAAAAAGCCCCTCCCGATTGAGCAATAATTTGGTACGTTCAATGTACCTGAGCATATTACGTTCAACGTTCGTGATGCATACATCAAAGAAACGCACAACTTGATCGACGGCCGTGATGCAACCCGTGTACCATGCGCCATGCACGTTCAGCGTACCTACAAATTAACCCTCCCAACTAAGGCTTCTCGCCGACAATATGTTTACGATGTTTCAGCTGCCAAAATTAAGGTTGGAATTGTGGTAGACATGCATTTTGCTTGTGCCCTGAAGTCCTATTTATAGGCAATCTAGGGAGTGGGGGTCGAGATCTTCAAATAGTTACATCCACCTATGTTGGGTACGAGGTACATGTTTTCTGGTCGACCTAACACTTGAGAATATTTGAAGTAGACGAGTTGAAGCAGGTCACTAGAGTTGGGCTCAATGGGGCCGAGCTCGCTGGACCGAAGGTCGGCTGGGAGGAAGAACTCGTGTGCGAGCTCAAGATCGTTGGGCGAGCTCGCAGGCTAGCTCGGGAGGAGCTCGCCGGCAAACTGATGGGCCGAAGTGCTGAGCTCCGGATGAGCTACACGTATGTTCGATGGAGTCCTTCTATTCAGTCAATGGTCAACCTTTTGAGGATTAGCCCATAATTAGACCTAGTCCCCCCTCGTTCGGAAATGAGTTATACACAAGCTTTGCTCTTTGCAAGTTCGCTTGGAGCTCAGAAAGAATCATTCAACCCTTATTCGGCGAGCTGAGGGGTCGTGGATCTTCCATATAAATAAGGGATGTGACACCCAAAATCTGTATCCTATATCATGGCTGAGAGAAGAAGATCGCTTCGGCTGCTAAGAAGAAATCCACCTTGGATGTTGAAGTGGAGCATTTTGACCATCGGGGGGAATCCGATATTGCCCGTCGAGGCTTTGGTTTTCGCCAACCTCTGATCCCCCTCCAAGGGAGGTCCGTCCTGAAGCGCCCTCAAGCACGAGAGGGAAAGAAAGGAGAAAAGGAAGAGGGTCTCGGCCTCGAAAGAACAGAGTGTGGTATGTACTTGGTGACCCTTGGTCTTGGACTTTGGATTTGTACTACTCTGTGATGACATATGTTGTATAGGCCGTCATGACCTGCTATTTTTACTACATTTCTATCTTTATTATGTGAACTGTCAGTGCTATGTTATTGTGACGATTAGTCTTCCACTAGTAACTTGTTTAGTTTTGTTACTGAAATGTGATGTGCTAGTTGATTCACTTAGCACGTACTGTCATCAGCTTGTGATGGTTGGAGTGAATAACAAATTAAAGAAAGGTGAGATATTCATACTTCTGCACTTCCATCAGTCCCTTCAACAATGTGAGTTAGTGGTAGACGTGCAAGAAAAGCCTTGCGGGCCCAGGCCGGGCTCGGGCCCCCTGGGCCCGAATTTTTTGCTGTCGGGCCCAGGCCGGGCCTTGCTCAAACCGGGCCTAGGTCGGGCCCAGACATCCATAAAAATAGGCGGCCTGATTGAGCCCTTTAGATCGGGCCTAATCAGGCCCCAAATGCTGGCAGCCCAACATTTACGCTGGGTTGCCAGCATTGGCAGCCCAGATAAAATGTTGAGCGACCAACATTTAATGCTGGGCGGCCAACATTTAATGTTGGGCGGCCAGCATTAAATTGTTGGCTGCCCAGCGGGCTTTAATTCCCTGGCCCGGGCCTGGCACCAGGCTAGGACCTGCCCAAATAAGGGGGCCTGTTGAGCCCCCTTAGGCCTAGCCCAGGCCCAGGCCTAATCGGGCTCAGACCTGGGCCCGGGCCAAATTTGCACGCCTAGTTAGTGGTGATGTGAAATATATCTAAATATATCTAAGTTTCCTTTATATATAGGAAAAAAAAATCAGTCCCTTCAATTTTTTATAAAAACAAAAATAAAGCTATAGATGATTGCCATTTTTAGTTATAAATCTTAGAATTTAAAATTTATGTTAATTATTATTTATCAGAAATGATGTCGTTTATCATACCTTATAAACTTTTTGATAACCAATTAAAAACAGTTCTATTATGACATATCGTATTGTTACCTTTTAATATTCTAAGTAACGAGTAGTTGTACACAAGATTCTCTCATACTGGTGTTAGAAATTTTACTTATATTTTCAAAATATATATCTATTTATTATTTTTCCTTTAGAAATAAAAATAATAAAATAGAATATTTAAAAGATTTTTTGGAAATGAAAAATAACTATTTAGAAAACTATTAAATAAAATGCTATAAAAAATAAAGTAAGAAATCGAGTATGGGTAAGGCGATCACTGCCCTAAAGAAGTTGCAGCACCCTACGACTGACTTTCCACCGATGCTCACTTCTCCAAGGTACAACATCCGACTAGATCCCGTAACTCCGACGATGTGTGCGGACACCGAAGAAGCACAGAGCACCCGAACTTCCACTGGATGAAGCAAACGTAGTATCACAAGATAATTGTATCAAAAATATGAAAGCTTAAGAAAAAGGAAGAGAGAAATATTGTATATACGGCTATCATATTTTGGAGATCAGCTATTTATAGACTATCATATTTTGAAGAGCTATCATGTTTTGGTACTACTTAAATTTTGGTTTTTGGTTGCTGGTTGTTATGGCTGCAGAGGGGGGCTGAGATTTTCGTCGGAGGCCGTTCAGGAGTGCGGTTGTGGGGCTTTTCTTCGTCGAGAATTTGAAGGTGTTTTTTGCATTTTTTTGTTGCTGCTGCAGAGGGGGCTGAGATTTTCGTCGGAGGCCGTTCAGGAGTGCGGTTGTGGGGCTTTTCTTCGTCGAGAATTTGAAGGTGTTTTTTACAATTTTGGGTTGCTGCTGCAGTTGATTGGAGATTTTCGCCGGAGGCCATTCAGGAGTTCATGTTTGTGTATTACATACCGGTTACCACCACTCGTTTGATTGCGATATTTTGTCTTTGCCTTCCAAAGAAGAGATGGGTGTTTTGAATCCGTTATCTTTTTGCTTGATAAAAGGGACTTTTTGGGTTATATAATTTAGTTTTCTTCTATAAATGGAACCTAGAAGACATTTTCACCATCCTTCTAAATCCAACATATAATCAAACTAAGGATTCAAGAGGCTAGAAGTGCTTTAGAGCTGATCAACACCATAATCCTTTTCAAAATCCCATGCTTTCTAATTTCCCTGCTTTATCCTCACAGTGTGCTATATATAGCATAGAATTTCTATTGATCATAATTTTCCTTCACATTATTTGTTTTATTTTCTTTTTGCTATCGAAAAAGTATATATATGGAAGCATGTTTTGTAGTTAATCATCCTTTTGTATTGTTAACATGTCATTGCTATTTAGAAAGTTATCAACCATATTGGTTTTAAAAATGTATATATACATATATATATTTATTTATATATGTATATGTATAAATGTTATAACGTCATCTTTAACGTTAACATTTATATAATACATGCATTAATAATTGTATATATATATTTCTATAATAACATATATAAAGATATCAATTTTGTTACATTTGAGCGTTTTCCTTTATAAGGAGATTAAGATATTCTAACAATCCCCCACAAAAGCGAAAAATATCAAATAATATAAAACTAATATATATAATAATAATAATAAGTAAAAAATTATTTGATTCATCCAGTTGTATCTAATGCAATGAGTATATGTGTAATAGTTATCTTGAACTTATACTTAGTACTTATCATCTCTATTGAAGAACAAAACGTGATAGAAGCTTTGAATTATAGTTTTTTTTGACCAATAGATAAAATAAGCACACACTAGACTGATCATTCTTTGAGTTATGGCGGTGAGTGCTTTATTGGTCATGCACATCCCTTGATTTTCATGGAGATTATTATGGCTCAGCCTGAATCCGAAAGTCGCGGCCTCACGACTACCCTCACATAGGTGGTGCCTCAAGAGATATTCGTGACACATATCTCGCAAAATTATGCATTTGGCAATCATTAATGACTAAACGTCACAACATATATCGTTACGTGGAGCATATTTCATCATAGGAATGTGGAGAGAAAGATACATCTATTTTTCTAATTTGTGCTCCTCACTTGACTACATCAATAATTTCGTTTCTATCGCATTGAACCTAATTCATGTCATCTCCAATCACATAGGTTGGGTATCCACATTGGTAGCAAAATTATGTGGGCTTAAGCCTCATTTCCCTCGATGATTTAATTATCTCATTTTGGGACAAACCCTTTGTCAGATTATCAGCCATATTTAATTCTAACTTTACATAATTTAGTGATATTACATTCTTTTCTCTTTGCTTCACGAACTTATACCTGATTCTCATAAATTTATTCATTTTTGAATTAGAAATATCAGAACCAGTTAAATCAATAACAGATTTATTATCACAATGCAAAGAAATAGTAGGTAAAGAATTTTTGAGTAATTAAAGACATTTCAGATTGTGCTTCACCAATGCTCTGGATGCTGAATGAAGGAAGCATGGTTATGTGCACATAAATCAAAATGGATTCTTGGGTCTGCCCTCTCTGATGCCTTTGGCTTTGATTTGAGGGCATGATTCCGCAGCAAATGCGACGGTATAGGGGGCCACTATTTCAGTGGTACTCTGTGAGCAGCCACTTTGTGCATTTATTGTCAAAGGTTAGGTCTTTCTCCTCTGAGAGAAGCCACTTTGTGCATAGTGCCAAAGGTTAGGTCTGTTTCCAATCTTCCCCCGCCCATACCCCCAATGATTGGGGACTATATGGGTTATGATGTTGTTGTAAAGACATTTCAGAAAGTAAATTTTTGAGTAATTCTGCTTCAGCACATGTAGTGTAAACGTTATAAGTTCAGATTCCTTTGTGCTTATAGAAATCACAATTTGTTTTATGGAGGCCCAAGAAATTGCAGCTCCTCCTAAAATAAAAACATAGCCCGTAGTAGATTTAACATCTAATGAATCTGTTACCCAATTCGCATCAGAATATCCTTCAAAAACTTCCAAAAATCCCGTATAAATAAGATGATAATCAAGAGTGTCACGGAGATACTTAAAAATTCTAGTTAGTGTTATTCAATGCTCATTACTATGATTGCTAGTGTATCTACTCAATCTACCTATCGCATAGGAAATATCGGGTTTTGTCTGATTTGCTATATAAAACAAAAATCATATCATTTGAGCATATCTATGTTGATCAACGGGTTCTCCAATATTTTTAAAAAGTTTAACACTAGGATCAAAAGGTGTGGCGGTAGGAGTAAAATTATATAAAGTAAATTCATGCAACATTTTTTCAATTGAATGAGAAAGTGATAATGATACACATGTATTATTTTTAGTTAACTTCATTCTTAAAATAATATTGACTTCTCCTAAATCTTTCATATCAAATTTAGATGATAAATATATTTTGATTTCTTGTATTATTTTTAAGGTTGTCCCCAAAATAAGGATATCGTCTACATATAAGCAAAGCAAAGCAACGTCGTTATTACCTTATTTTGCATAAATACACTTATCAAAATCATTAGCTATAAAACCAAATGATGTGATAATTGAATCAAATTTTTGATGTTATTGTTTGAGAACTTGCTTTAATTCATATAGAGACTTAACTAACTTGCAAACTTTATGCTCTTGTTTTTTTATCAATAAAACCTTCCGTTTGAGTCATATAAATCTCTTCTTCTAAATCACCATGTAAAAACGCAGTTTTAACATCCATTTGATGAATAAATTTTTTATGAATTGATGTTAATGCAATTAAAGTACGAAGAGAGATAATTCTAGCTACCAGAGTGTATGTGTCAAGATAATTTTTTTTCCTTGTTTTTTAGAATAGCTTTTAGCCACTAAGCGAGCTTTGTATTTCTCAATAGAGCCATTGGGCTTGAGTTTCTTTTTAAAAATCCATCTACAACCTATTATTTTATTACCATGAGGTTATAAGTCAGTTAAAATTCAAGTATTATTTCTTAAAATAGAAGTCATTTTTACATCTATAGCTTGTTTTCAAAAAGGAGCATCTAGAGAATTCATGGCTTCATCAAACGTATTAGGATCTCCTTCAACTAAGAAAGTAAAATAATCTTCTCCAAAAGATTTCTCGGATATAATCCTCTTACTCCTCCAAAGTTCTACTTCTTCTACTAAATCAGAATTAGGTAAAGATGGAATACGAGTAGTTGAAGATTGAGATGTGATCTTTTCTATGAATGTAAATTTATCTTCAAAGTAAACCGCATCACGAGCTTCTAAAATAGTGTTATTAGAAATCTTACTAATTTAAGAATTAGTAATGAGAAATCTATTTGCACTACTGTCAGAGGCATATCCTATAAAGATAGAATCAATTGTTTTGGGACCTATTTTCTTTCTTTTAGGTTCGGGTATAGAAACTTTAGTAAAACACCCACAGTCTTTAAGAATTTGGAGGTTTGGTTTTCTAGACTTAAAAAGTTCAAAAGGAGTTTTATCACTATATTTTGAAGGAATTCGATTTAAGACAAAGCATGAAGTTAGAAGCGCTTCTCCCCATAAAATCTCTGGTGCACCAAACTCTCCTAACATAACATTGACCATGTTCATAAGAGTTTGATTTTTACGCTCCGCAACTCCATTCGATTGTGGTGAATAAGGAGCGGTAACTTGATAAACAATCTCATGTTCTTGGCAAAATTAGGTTAGTTCATGAGAAGTTTATTCTCCACCTCGATCAGATCTAAGAGTTTTAATGGTTGAACCTATTTGATTTTCAACTTCGGCTTTAAAGATTTTAAAATAAGCAAAAACTTCATCTTTAATTTTTAATAAATAAATGTAACAATATTTTGTAAAATCATTTATAAAGTTACAAAATACTTATTTCCACCTCTAGTAAGTTGACGATTTGAGTCATAAACATCAGAATGAATTAATTGCAAATGTGCAAATGTTCTATCTATGGTCTTAAAAGGTTTTCTAGCAAATTTAGATTGAATACAAATTCCGCATCTAAAACTAGACAATATATCCATCTTAGGTAAAAGTTCCAATTTTATCAATCTTTTGATTCGAAATTTACATGTCCTATAGTTTAGCATGCCACACATTATTAGGAATCAAAATAGAAGAACTAATTTGATTCACTTCAAAATCCATAATATTTAATTTAAATAAATCATTTGAAACATATCCTCTTCCAATAAAAATATTATTTAAAGTCAAAACAATTTTATTTGATTCTAAAATAATTTTATAACCTTTTTTTACTAATAAGGATCTATTAACTAAATTTTTCCGAACATTCGGAACAAATAATAAATCATTTAAAATTAATATTGTTCCAGAAGTCATTCACAGGTCCACTCGACCACGTCCATGAATTTCAGCGGTAGATGCATCACCTAAAATCATGCTTCCTCCACTAATGTCTTGAAAGGTGGTAAAATATGAGCGATCAAAATATATATGAACATTTGCTCCTGAATCAAACCACCAATCTAAAGAACCAGTAAAATGAAGATATGGAGTAGTATAGTCTAACTTGAAAATAGTTTGATTTGATGATTGGATCATGTTTGCTTGTGGCATCTATTTTTTTATTTAAAATAAATCGCATCACACAAGAAATAATGACAATTATATTTTTCTTATACTATAAATTTATTTATTATTATTTTTGGACTTCCCAAGAAATACCCAATGACGGTCTCTCACTAGTACTAGGTGATTTGTGGGATGATAGCTAAACACGACCCTTTCACAAGAGATTATGATGTGGAAATCACCTTCTTTAGATTGTTAAAAAATTTGCTTATATTTTCAAAATATAAATCTAGTTATTTCTCCTTTAAAAATAAAAATAATAAAATAAAATATTTAAAAGAATTTTTCGTAATGAAAAATAACTATTTAGAAAACTCTGAAATAAAAGGCTATGAAAAATAAAGTAAAAAATTGAGCATGGGTAAGGCCTATGATCACTTCCCTAAAGAAGTTGAACCACCATCCGACAGAACTTTCAACCGATGCTCACTTCTCCAATGTACAAAACCCGGCTAGATACCGTAACTCCGATTGATGTGCGCGGACACCGAAAAAGCACAGAGCATCCGAACTTCCACTAGATGAAGCAAATGTAGTATCACATTGTATCGAAAATATGAAAGTTTAAGAAGATCGAAGGAATAGAGAAATATTGTATATACAACTATCATATTTTGGAGAGCTATTTATAGACTAAAAATCAATCTTATAATTTATTATAGTATTTAAAACATTTAATGGTAATAATTATATTATATATTAATAATTATTATTATAAAATAAAGTTCACTATTTTTATTAATACTACACCGTTAACTTATTAATTTTATTATATGCTAACGTTCTCTTTTAAGATATTATACATATATATATTAATAGATATATATATATAACAATTAACTAATTTATATAAAAATTAAACAACAACATATATAACAATTAACTAATTTATATAAAAAAAAATTATACGACATAACAATAAACCTTTTTGCAAAAAAAAAAATTAAACAACAATATAACAAAGAACTTGTTTATAAAAAAAATTTAAAATTAGCATAATAACAAAATTATTTACAAAATAAAAAACATTAAATTTTGTTGTGGGTAAGATTGAGGGTCCGCCCATGTATATATATATATACTAATAGATATAGATATTAAGTTATGGTGTAACCCGGTCCACCAACGAATATAAGCCGTCGGATGCAGATTCAAATGATCATATCTATTCGCAAGTGGTCTGCGAATAGCCTTTCAGTTTTGTGCTTGTCGGCTATTCGCAGACCACCATAGTCTGTGAATAGCCAAACAGTTTTGCTCCGGTTGGCTATTCGCAGACCACCTGCGTAGAGTTTTTTTTCGAAAAATTATAATAAAATACCGTATAAATTATTTAAAAATTGAAAAAAATTATTAAAAAAGGCAAAAAAAAGGATATAATTTAAAAAAATAAATTAAACCAAAAATTTAAAATAAGCGCGAAGTTAGAAAGACAAAATGTGAACACGTCGGAAATGTGGGATTATTCCGAGCGCGCTAAGAAGCGTTCTGAGCGTACGAGCGCGAAGGTGTTCTGGGCGTGCTCAAAAGCGTACTGAGCGCGTATAAACGCGAAGGTGTTTTGAGCGCGCTCAGAAGCGTTCTGAGCGCGCAATGAACATGGAAGTGTCCCGGTCGCACCCGATGAGGGGCGAGACCTCGACCGATCCCTCCGCGAGCCCCCCTGTAAAAAAAAGGGGGAGGAGGCTTGGTCGCGCCTCGCCACAGAGAGGGGCGCGGCTTGGTCGCACCCCATTTGGGGGGTGCGGCCGCTCCCCACTTGGGGGATGCAGTTGGCCTCTCCCCCCATGGGGTGCGGTTATGCGCGCCACCCTAACGGCGGGGTGGGCGGCGCCGCCGCGCGCGACAAGGCAGCGCGCGACGCGTTTCGTGCGCGCTCCCGTATTCGCGGTTGGCGGCGGAAATGGTGGGGCGTGGACTGAGCGGCGGTTTCTGCTCGCGCGAAGTGCGCGAGTGGTGGAATTGTGGTCATAAGTTTGACCACTCCCCCACTAACTCCACTCTTCCTTGATGAGGCCTCCCTCTAAACGCAACCCGGATCTTCTATAAATACATGGGTGCATATCAACTGTAAACTTCTTCTCCTTCCCTCCTTACTCTTTCTACGATTTTTTATTTTTATTTAGTAAATAAATTGACCCGGCATTTACTATAGACGTGATTTTTGATTTTTCTCTTGCTTTGGAACATCTGATTGGGGGTTTAATTCTCTCGCTCTCACTATGATATTGCATGATTTAAGGCTTCATTTGGTTTAGCGGTTGCGGTTGTAAAAGGAGCTGTTGTAAAGGGAGGTTTGTAAATGGAGCTGGTGGAAACTGGTTGCTGGAAACGGAGATCTATTTGGGTAGTCAGTGTTTGCAAAGCTGTTCAGAACTGAGATCCGTTTGGAAAAACTCCGGTGGCGTTTTATAAATTTTTTTAATTATTAAATGTTATTTATTAAAGTAATTATTATATATTATTTATTAAAGTAATTTTTTTAATTAATTATATATATATATATTTCAATAAATTGTTGAAAATAATATATATATTTATTTTAACAAGCATCTTTCTCCTGCTCCGGCAGCCTAGACAGCCTCAAAGCTCGATCTTCCACCTCTCCGCCAATGCCAACAGCGCAATCGAGGACGACCCTTCCTCCGGCAACCTCTGGCTGGAACTCTCTCAGGGAGAGAACTCCCTCCTTCCCTCTCCATCGCATGATTGGTTATCTGAAGCATCCGTTGCGGTGGAGGAAGAGAACACGCCCACTACCCCACTGCGCGCCGTCCATGTAGCAGGTTCTTCTGATGATTTACCAGAGGACTGGTCACTGACGACGACGATGGTGGGGAGCTCGATGCCCTCCTGTGTTGTGCGGTGGACGTCGTCGAGGAGGGGGCGGAGTTTGTAGAGCACGGAGACACAGCGTGCGGCAAAACAAAATTTTCCTCCCCCTAAACGCGGAGAACTGGAGGTCTCCCGCAGGGTTTCGTCCCGCGATATTTTTGCCTGAGCTAAACGCGGCGCTGTTCGAAATCTAGGCGGAAAAACAAATGGATTTCGGGAGTTGCGTTTTGGCCAAACGAAAAGCTGTTAAAACGCCCAAACAAATAAAGCCTTAGCAAGGAGGATGGAGCAGCCGTAGGTTGAAGGAAAACTGGTTTTTTAAGTGCGGGTGTTTGGTTTATGGAACTAAACTCACAGGGAAGAGCTCTGATGGGTCCAGACTGAATGTTCCAGCTGTGTTGGATAGTAGTTTTCAGTTGGCTGTTCGCATCAATGACAACGAGAAGTGCAGACAAGGTATTCGCCTAAATGCTCCAGTCAAGTCCCATGAATAAAAAACCTGTATTTGAGTTGTTGCTTCAGTTCACATCAGACAAAAATTTGAGTTTAATGTTTGAGTTTAGCACCTGAGTATCAAAAATTCAGAAGTATAATATTTGAGTTCTTGATCTTTCGATGCTGTCTGGGATTCAGTTATGTTTCGACTTATGATTAGATTGTTAGCATGAAAATTGCTGGGTTTTAGACATTGATGTTATAATTCCGAGATTGTCTAGCATGAAAATTCCGAGATTCATTTATGTTTTGGCATCTGCTTCTTCCGAAATTATTGTGTCCAATTCTTCCAGTATTTCAGCAACATATTATCGAAATCTTCTAAATCCGTTTCTTCTTTGTCTTCACTTTTCTTAGGCTTTATTTGGTTTCGCTTTTAGCTGCGTTTCGTTTTGATAAAACGCAATGCCGGGGCGATTATTCATTTGCTTTTCCGCTTTTTTCGAGCCGCACGGCGTTTCTCGCGGCTCAAAAACTCGCGGGACAAAACCAGCGACCTTTGCTCCAGTTTATCGCGTTTGGAGGAGGCGAAGCGCTAGGGCATCACGGTATCGCGACCTCAGGTCTTCTCCGCCGCTCAGGTCTTCACCTCCGCCGCTCAGGTCTTCTCCGCCGCATCAGGTCTTCCCCGACCTGATTCTCCATGGCTATTGCAGGTTTCCATTTTTTTTTCCGATAGCTATTTTTCTGATCGCATTTTCCCCTAGCAGATCTCTCCCCGACGTCATATTCCCCTAGCAGATCGACAATAGTTGTTCGATCCTCTCAGATCTTCCCCTAGCAGATCTCTCCGGCGGCAGATTCCTCTCATCTCCCTAGTCGGACCCGAGCAGAGGAGGTAAGGATCGCTGGTTTCGTGTTCGATTTTTTTCATGTGTATCTCCTCCCTCATCTCCCTAGCTGATAACAGGCCGCCATTCTTGTCAATAGCAGGTGAACACAGTTCTTCTGGGAGGAGACAAATCAGTTGATCCCTGAAATCGACGGGGAGGAGATAAATCATCTGCTTGATCCCTGATCTGCAGCAGCAGCAGGTATTATTGCTTCCCTTTTCAAAGCTATGATGAGTATGTGTTGATTATTGTGTATGTGCTTGTGTAGATTTGTGTAGGCTTACGAGTTTATCATGTGTTTGTGCTTGTGTATGTGTTGATTATTAGGTATTATTTCTTCCCTTTTCCCTGATCTGTAGCAGCATCGATTATTTATGTGTATGAGTGTGTGTGTGTTTGTGTGTGTTTGTGTGTGTTTGTGTGTGTTTGTGTGTGTTTGTGTGTGAGTGTGTATGTGATTGTGTATGTGATTATTTTTGTGTATGTGTAGTTGTGTATGTGTGTATGTGATTGTATGTATTTGTGTGTGTATGTGTGATTGTGTATGTATTTGTGTGTGTAGTTGAGTGGTGTGTGTATGTGATTATTTATGTGTATGCGATTATTTATGTGTATGAGTGTGTGTGTGTGTTTGTGTGTGTGTATGTGTGTGTATGTGATTGTGTATGTGATTATTTTTGTGTATGTGTAGTTGTGTGTGTGTGTGTGTATGTGATTGTATGTATTTGTGTGTGTATGTGTGATTGTGTATGTATTTGTGTGTGTGTGTGTGTATGTGTGATTGTGGATATGACCACTGTTTTCATTCAAGGCACAACAACGCAGAATGTTATGGCGGTTTGTGATTTCAACATGTGTTTCACCTTCGCATTAGCAGGTTGGGAGGGCTCTACTCATGATAGCCATATATTTCAGCGTGCACTTATGGACCCCAGTTACAATTTCCCGTACCCGCCACCTGGTTAGCCTTTCACTTCTTGAGTACCTCTTTTTAAAAGAAATTTGTAAGATTATTAGTTATGATCGCTATTACTCACACATAGATTGCACTGTATAATTTTGCAGGCAAATATTACGTAGTAGATGCCGGATATCCACTACAACGTGGTTTTCTAAAACCGTATTCAGGTACACGGTATCATTTACCAGATTTTAGAAGGGGCAATAGGCCTATACAAGGGCGCCGAGAAATATTCAACCAGGCTCACTCGTCGTTGCGCAGCGTCATACAACGTTCATTCAGAGTATGGAAAAAGAACTGGAAAATACTTAGAGATATGCCGCCATACAGTTTGACAAAGCAACGAGACATTGTGATTGCAACAATGACTTTCCATAATTATATTCGCAGACACTCATCCCACTCAGACAATCATTTTCGTGCTTGTGATGAAGACGAGCATTTCATTTACTCGGCGGGCCTTCAGAGAAGAACATGACAGAGTACTGAAAGCTCAAGTGGAGACCATGTTAGAGGGATTCGAGTAGGGGTGGATGAGATGGTGGCATTGCGTGACTCTATTGCCAATCAACTACACCGAGCTTGAACGTTTTTTGAGTTCCTGTATGTGTTTATGAGTTCATGTATGTGTTTGCATAGTTCCTGTATGTTTGAGGCTCACAAGTATTTCTTTCCAAATAATTATTTCCAAAATATATCTACAAATAGTCTTTGAAAATAATTTCAAAAAATCTCTAATAAAAAATTTAATAAAAAAAAATAATTACGAAACGCCACCGCAGTTTTGCCAAACGGTTCTCTGTTTTGAACAGCTCTGTAAACACAGAATAACCAAACAGAACTTCATTTCCAGCAACAAGTTTCCAACAGCTCCATTTACAAACCTGCATTTACAACAGCTGCTTTTACAACCGCAACCGCTCAACCAAATGAAGCCTTTAATTTGTAAATCTTTCAGTTTTAACTCATTTTCACTTTATTTGAAGATAGCTTTATTCTGAATTATTTTCTTTTTCTTTTTTAATTTTTGTACTAGTCTGTGAATAACAAATGTGTCTGCGAATGGTAAATCCGAGACTCTTTAGAGCTACGAATAGTAAAAATCTGCGAATAAAAAAACTTGGTCCGAAATAACAACCGCCAAATTATTTAGTATCATTACTTTTTAACACTAAGTAGAAAATAATGATTTTGTGATAATAAAATTAGAGTGGTGTAACAGGCACGCTAATTTTGATTATGCACACACAATAAAATAACATAAAAAATTTTAAATTCTCCCAATTTTAATTCCCTACTGCTTTACCAGCACACCGCCTCCTTCTCCCACTCTAGCGCGACGAAAACCACTGACGAAATTCTCCCCTTCAGCAGAATTCTTCAAATATATGCACCAAATATTTTAATTGCATATAGCCATTATTGGTGTGCCCATAACACCCCTCTAAAAATAGGATGTCTGAAATAAAAAATTATACAAAATTTATTTATTAAAATGGAGCGTGGGCATCGAGCGATGGATTGCACAGCCTCTAGTTCCGCTGACTGCGCCGCCATCAAACGGCCGTTAGAGCAATCGTGATAATTATGCTGCTGGATCAGTGTCATAGGATATCCTCCCCCAAAACAAACTTTAAAATTGAAGTTTAAAATAATTTATTGGTAGTTTGTTCTTAATTAAATTTAATTTATAATAAATAAATGCGGCACGCATGAACAATTAACTTTCTTTACTTCTCAGATTGCAGGATTTGTTTGTTGTCGTCACGCCGCCAACGGAACTTCCTGAACTGCTCGTGCGGCAAGACAGTTATATCCGAAAAATGACGATCAGTGATGATGGGTCCTCATCTATTTTATAAAGAGATCCGGACTACATTTAGCCAGAAATCCCACCGTCGGGCAGCGGCCGCGGGGTTGCCGCGGGTGGCGGCCGCTGCCACCGCCGGGCAGCGGCCCGCTGGCGCCGGCGCTGCCCCCGGCCGGTTCGTTGGGGGCCGGCGACCACTCCGGTGGTGGTCCGGCGGCCTGGCGCCGCCGGATTTAAACGAGAAACGGGGGCGGGGGCGGCGGGGCAGCCTCTATGGGCCATGCAGGCCAACGCTGCGCCACCTCTCCCGCCGGGAGAGCTTTCCTCTACCCCCGGCTGGGTCGCCGGGTGAGGGGCTTACCTCCGGTGGTGGTCCGGGGGCCAGTCGCCGCCGGCCGCCACCGGCCCACCGGGGGTGGGCGTCGATCCCGTACAGGAAAACAGGGAGGGGAGGGGGAGAAGCGCTCGGGTTCCGCCGGAGACGCGTTCTCCGGCGGCCCTGCCGCCTTCCCTCGCCGGAGCTGCGGTCCCCAGATGGGTACCTGCTCCCCCAGCGCCTAACAGCCAGCCCCCACCCGAGCCTGGGCAAGGCTCGGGGTGGTGCTGGAGGCGCTCCAGCGACGGGGAGGGGGTTGGCTTGCCTCGGGGAGGTGGGAAAGGGGAGGGAGAAGGGTTCCACCTGCATAGTGGGGGGGGGGGGGGGGGGGGCTCGAGAAGAGGATGGTCGCCCGGCCATGGAGGGGCGGCGGTGGTGGCTTTGGGGGAGGTTTCTCCGGCGAGGTGGCGGGTCGGCAGGGGAG
The DNA here is from genome assembly GCA_033032865.1 of Dactylorhiza incarnata. Classification (NCBI taxonomy): domain Eukaryota; kingdom Viridiplantae; phylum Streptophyta; class Magnoliopsida; order Asparagales; family Orchidaceae; genus Dactylorhiza; species Dactylorhiza incarnata. The sequence goes on from JAWHQI010000265.1 coordinate 3,591,440, forward strand.
GGGGAGGTGGCTGGGAGGTGTGCTTTGGCAGGGGGGGGGGGGTCGGGTCCCTTTTATAGGGAAGGAGGGAGGCCTCCCCTCTCCCTCCCTTTAATCCCACGTGGGGCTAAAGGGAGGGATGGGTGGGGGGAGATATTTTCTCCCCCTCCCCCTTCCCTCTTCTGCCCTAGCATGGGCTGCCTATTCATGGGCAGCCCCCTCCCTTGAGGGAGGAGTCCCTTTTTCCTCCCCCGCTATTTCTTCTTCGAGAAAATTAAGCTGGGAAGGCGGCGGCGGGGGGGGGGGGGGGGGGGGGGGGGGGGGGTTGACCAAGGTCAATTTTATGGTGGGGTCTCCCATGGCCCTGAGGGTCCACCAAGACCTACTGGAGTCGCTTCCGAGTCTGTGTGCCCCGTATTTCATATGTTATGTTGTGGCAGTCTGCATAACCTAAAACAAGCATATTCCCTCTATGACCTCGGATTGACGTGCAACGAGTCCCATGGCGCTCTTATGGATCATACGAGTCTAACGGAACTGGAGGGAGTCAAATCAGAGTACGTTTGGTCATTATTCCACAATAGTGTGGTTGTGACGCGCTACGCTACTCAAAACGGTCGTTTTCCCTAAACGACCTCGGATCTGGGTGCAACGATTCCGTTGTGCTCGTATTGGTCATACGAGTCTAACGGAACTGACGGAAGTCAAATCGGAGTACGTTTGGTCACTATTCCACAATAGTGTGGTTGTGACGCGCTACGCTACTCAAAACGGTCGTTTTCCTAAACGACCTCGGATCGGGCTGCAACGAATTCCATTGCACTCGTATTAGTCATACAAGTCTAACGGAACTGACGGAAGTCAAATCGGAGTACGTTTGGTCATTATTCCACAATAGTGTGGTTGTCACGCTACTCAAAACAATCGTTTTCTATAAACGACCTCGGATCGGGGTGCAACAAATTCTGTTGCGCTCGAATTGGTCATACGAGTCTAACGGAACTGACGGAAGTCAAATCGGAGTACGTTTGGTCACTATTCCACAATAGTGTGGTTGTGATGCGCTACGTTACTCAAAACGGCCGTTTCCCTAAACAACCTCGGATCGGGGTGCAACTACCTGCAACGAATTCCGCTGCGCTCGTATTGGTCATACGAGTCTAACGGAACTGACGAAAGTCAAATCAGAGTTTCCTAGCACAACAACCCCTAATCGTGTTACTTCCTATCTTTGGGGCCATCGTCGAGACCGCTTTCGCAAGGACTGCTAGAGCGCCTCGCCGCCGCGCAGGAGAAGACGCTTGTTGCCCCTGCATTCTTTAACCCAAAATACATCATCTTATAGCAGTAGCACCCCTCCCTCATGATGAAGGAGACATCTTTGATGTCTGGTTGGTGCATCCTGATCTGGTGATAACCTGAAAAAGCATCTAAAAAACTCATTATAGAAAAATCGACGGCTGAATCAACCAACACGTCGATTCGAGGCAGGGGGTAACAATCCTTAGGGCATGCTTTGTTTAAAAGAGAGAAATCGATACACATTCTTCATCGGTCATCACCCTTCTTTACCATGACGACATTAGAGACCCAGCCTGGATACTGGATCTCCGATATAAAACCTGCTTTGAGGAGCTTCTCCACTTCTTCTCGGATTGGCTCCTCCAGCTTGTTGGCAATGATCATTCTCTTCTTACGGATGGGGCGAGTTCCTGGATCGAGGTTGAGTCGGTGGTAGGCCACGTCCGCGTCGACGCCCGACATGTCTGTCACGCTCCAAGCGAATATGTCGACACTCCTCTAGATGCACTCCATCATCTTCTCCTTATCCTCCGGACCAAGGCCTGCGCTAACTCGTACCTTCTCCACCTTCCCTTCCCGGGTGATGACCTCCATCTCGACCACTTCTTCTGCCGCCTCAAGACGGGACGACTCTTCCCATTCACCCCCTGCCTTTCCCCCTTCGACTAGGGCCTCCTCCTCCATCGCAACTTCCACCTCCATCAGCTCGGCATGCTCCTCCTGCATCGCCTCCATATCCTCTTCCGGAACACAGACCACCTCCTCCACTTCTCTTGGCCCCTCCGACCCCCTCATCTCCTTATCCACCTCTTCAGACTCCGCCATCCCCAGGAGATGGTGTTGACGACAGTCACATAGCACTGCATCGCCACCGTTGTGTCCCCCAGATTCGGATCTGAACTCCTCCGCTATGGAACTTTAGGCACTGATGGAAGGAAGAGGGAACACATCAGAAGGTGCTGATGAGAGGGCATCCGAAAATGGCGTTATAATTGCTCGGGGCGTCGACTATGATGAACTGACAGTTCCTTGGGACCCCTCCCAACGTCACCTAGAGCCCGACTCCTCCCTCGACCTCCTTCCTCTCCCCCGAGAAACCAAACAACGACCCATCCGCGGCCAGCACTTTCTTCGCTTCCACCTACATAACATCGAAAGCCTTCTTGAATATTACATTCACGGAACTCCCGTTGTCGACCAAGATTCGGAAGACCGTGAAGTTTTCGATGGCCGTCTGGATCACCAAGGCGTTGCAGAATGGGTCCTCGTAATCTGTCATATCTTCTGATGAGAAGGTGATTTGTTCTAGAGGGGGCGGGTTCTGGGAGGTCGACGCGAAACTCCTCTTGAACATCGTCTGTGGGCTCCTCTTACGAGTTGCCTCAATCCTGACCCCGCCTTGGATCACTCCGACCCCCCCCCCTCCCGAGCTCCTATGTCAGCTCGGTCCTCGCACCTATCCTCCTCCTCTGTGGGGAGCACCTCCTCGACCCTCACTTGCGGTTGCTGCTGATGTGCTGGTCCTCTCATCATCCTCATCTCCAGATATTCTGGGCAGGTGTCCGTCGCGTGACCTTCCTCCTGGAGGAAGTCATAATATGGCAACACCACCCAGCCCCCTCCTCTTCCTCCTCTTCCATTTCCTCTTCCTCGGCCTACTATCATGGTTTGCTGCTGAGGGGGGAGGTGGCCTCGGACCCTGTATCCAACCCGGGGGGTTGAACTGCCCTTGCCCCCCATGGAAATTTCCCCCTCCTTGATGTCCTCTTCCTTGACCCTGTCCTAGTCCTTCATGGGGTCTCCAGGTCAGCCGGTTGTTAGGCTCATGGTACCCCCTGCCTTCCTGCCGTCCCTGGAAGCCACGACCTCTGGGTTCCTCTCTTCTCCTCACCTCCTGCCGCCTTCCTCCTCTCGGCTCCCTCGCTTCTTCGCCGCCCAACTTGGCCATCTGTCTGTCAAACGTCGGGTTTGCCAGCGCCATTTCGATCTCCTTCTCCGCCCTCTCCATTAGCTCTTCAAAAGAAAGTGGGGGCACTCTCTTTAGCTCTACTCTGAAGAACCCTTCACGGTGCCCCAAGATGAAGGCTAGAATCAGGGTGTGCCCCGACACTTCATCGATCAAGAGAATTTCCTTGTGGAACCTATCCACGTAACTCCCCAACGTCTCTTCTGCACCCTTCTTGACTGCGAACAAGAACTCCACTCCCTTCTTTCTCTTCTTGGACGTCGAGAACCTTAGGAGGAAGCATCGTCGCAGATCCTCGAAGCAGTAGATCGAGCTTGAGGATAGTTAGTGAAACCAGTCCCGAGCTTTCTCCTTCAGGGTGATGACGAAGATTCGGCACTTGAAAGTGTCCGACACTTGCCTGATGGAGACGACGTCCTCGAACCACTGAACGTGTTGTACCGGGTCATCCTTGCCCGTATAGTAAAACATAACTGGTTCTCTGAACCCTTTAGGAACCGGGGTCGTGAGGTTCAGCTCCCAAAAGGGGCTCCCTTCCCCCATTCGTCGAGTGGCATGGTCTCGCGGAGTCAGCTCACACACCTCAACACTCGTCGGGCTGGGGAAGAGATGTCACCCGGGTATTCTCGCCCACTTTCCTTCCGCTGCCGCCTCCTTCCCGGGTCGCTGACCAGGAGCGTTCTTGCCTATTAGCTGGGGCGCGACCACCGGGACTGCGGGTGTCTCGAACTCGCTCCTGGCGATGAATGCGAGATGCAAGGTCTGCAGGACCTCCCACTCGAAGTCTTCAAACATTCCCATTGTTACCCCACTCGCGAGTGGTTGCGAGTGGCCTGGGTCGGATCTTTCTTCCTCACCTCCAGCCATGGAGCTCAGCTAGAGATTTTCCTGTATAGGCTACGGTTCACGCTCACCACACCAAAAATGTTGAAACCGTCAACCAGTCTCTTGAGTTCAGACCCACAGGGGGTGTAGTCAGCACCTACTTCTCCTTCACTAACACTCTTGAGTGTAGATGAAAAAAATGAATAGGCCCAAATCTGTCGCGAGGAGGTCCCGCCACACACCCGGGAGATCTTAGAGAGCTTCCCCTCTCAAACCAATGGTCAACTGAGCATCTTGGAGGGCAATATGAGCCAACCAATAATAACCAGGAGGAGAGAGCCCAAAAGATCCGATCTCCTCCAAGGTGCCCTTAAGAGTCTATTTATAGTTTTTCTAGTCTAGTCTGCAAATAGCGTAAATCTGCCTTTTAGTTTTACTAATCTCACCTCAAACTGGTCTGATAACAGCCAAACTCCGCTGTTCTGAAGGGTTATTGGCAGCCCACAAATGGTATCTGTGTAATTTTCTCACTAAATCCTTCTGGGCGAGTGGTCCGTGAAGGCACCACTGGCCTGACTTCTCGCGCACTAGGCTCCACTGGGTGGGTGGTCTGTAGGGCACCAATCGCCCGATACTTGGCTCGCTTGGCGAGTGGGGTTGCGCCCTCACTCGCCTGACCTCCTGCGCATTCACACCCCTAAGCGAGCGAGTGCTCTGTGTTGGATCTGTAGGCGCCCTTAGAGGGGGGTGAATAAGGGTTTTTAAAACTTTAAACTTTAATAGAAAACTTTTGATATTTTGTTCGAAGTAAGTTAAATTAAAAGTAAAGAGATAATGAAATTAGAAATAAAATCAATTTTATTAAACAAGAAAAGACATAATTATCATTTATAAAAATGATTATAAAATCTGATTTCAATGACGCTAGAAATTAAAGCGAATAATATGAAAAACCCTTTTTGTTTTCTATACCGACTCGTATCCCCACGAACCGGTTAGATTTAGCCGATCTCTCCCCAGATACGGCCTCAAGCCGCTCTAGCCTTCCTATCCCCAGAAAGGCCTCGAGCACCCCCTAGATCTACTGCCTAGACCTAGTCGCCGTGTGGCGAATTCCTCCCTAAGTCCTACCTAGACCTAGTCGCCGTGTGGCGAATTCCCCCTAGTCCCCGCAAGACCCTAGTCGCCGTGTGGCGAGTTCCTCTACCGACCAAAAGATATAAAGTTTACAATTTGAAAGTAAAACAAAACACAAACTAAAGACTCCCTCAAAAGTAGAACTTAATGTCGATGTAGATGCGATCGTATTGGTCTTCAAGTTCTTTGCGTTCACGAACGTTGACGAAGATCTTCGGGCTGCTTGAAGAAGGCTCTCACGAATGCTCTGAATATATGGCTACAATTTCTTCTGTATCAGCAAGCCACAACGGAGGAGGCGCCACTACTAGAAAAATGACTTTTAGCCACACTTTTTTTTTGCCACGGGTCAAAAATCGTGGCTAATAGTTAAGTATTAGCCATGACTCCTAATTCGTGGATAATAAGAAAGTATTAGCCACAAGCGTCAAATTCGTGGCAAAAAAGAACATATTAGCCACAGTTTATTGATTTCGTGGCTAAAAAGATACTAGTAGCCACGGTTTCAAATTCGTGGCTAATGTTTTAGCCACAATTCGTAATTCATGGCAAATACAGAATTATTAGCCATGGTTTTTTGCCGTGGAAAAAAATTAGTATAAAATAATTGACTAAAATTTAGTTTTTTTATTCATAGCATTTGCGTAAATATATTAATATTAATTTAAACATTAATTCTTATATTTAATTAATTTATGTCAAATACTATTCAATCACATCACGTGCTATGAGGAGATCAATCAACAATAGTCAATATAAAACCAGAATTGTTGGCGAACCACAACAGTTGAAATCTACCGATGAATGATCCAAAATGAAGCCATTATATAAGATGATCAAGATTGTCCTCTAATATGTTGTTTTTTGACAATTTTCTTGAGCTCCAGTTAGAGTGTCATCTTCGTTGCGTGATGATTACTATATAAGTTACCAATGACTGTTTGCATTTTTATAAAAGCAATACGAACCTCGTCATACTCATAATTATAATAAGATATTAGTCTGTTATTCTTATAGAAAAAGACGAACAAGATGAATTCCACGTACGAGTAGTTTCATCAGACAAACTATGCGAAGGAAATATTGAAGATGTATACATTCAGTGCATCAAAGTAGGCAAATAGTCTAAAGAAGGAACTGAGTCGCAAAAGTGACGAAAAAGACTACATCGAAGCGCCGATAGAAGAACGGTCTAAAGAAGGAGCTGAATGATGATAATGATGAAGATGACTAGAGACGCAATTTGAATTTTCGAAGATAGGCACCGAGTCGCGATAGCAATGAAGAGGACTACATCGATGAGTCATTTACCGAGTCGCTCTGAATATATGGCTACAATTCCTTCTGTATCAGCAAGCCACACCGGAGGAGGCGCGCGTCTTTTTATAGATTCAGCTACTACCGCCTACGGTAGTACTACCGCCCCGCGGTATCCACATAAGGCAATGAAGCACACGGATCGTGGTAGTTTAGGCAATATTCTGAGCGCCAAACACTAGCGCGCCGTGGTACCTCTAACGCCCCACGATAGCGAGATCTCCTTCCTTCAGCCACAATCTTCTTCCAAAACTGTTCCTCAATCAACTGCTGACGGGATGTTTCCAAAAGCTATCGCCGGGCGTTAGACCTAACGCGCTGCGATAGTACTTGCCAAACATAGCGACCCGTCAACATTCCTTTTTCTCTATTGTTTCATTTCTGTCAGTAGTTTCCATATATGCTAACGCCAGCGTCAGTGCTAGCGCTCTGTGGTAGATCATTTCGTCGGGCGCATCTTCGTTGAGCTGGCCTCACATTTCGTCGAGCGCAACATTCATTTCGTCGAACGAAACTAGCGCGAGCGGTAGTTGTAACACACCGCGGTAGAGCACTTCGTCGGGCGCATCTTCATCGAACGCCGCCTTCATTTCGTCGACCTCCATTTCGTCGATCGCTAGCGCCAGCGGTAGTTCTAGCGCGCCGCGGTAAAGCATGCATTTCGTCGAACGCATGTTTCATTTCGTCGAGCTCCAGTTCGTCGAACGCAGCATCCATTTCGTCGAACATAGGTTTCCTCCTCAACTGTTGTTAGCGCCAGCGGTAGTCTTAACGCTGCGCGGTAGTAACAAAAACATATTTCCATGGAGATTTGAAAGCACAGAATCCTGCATACTATAAACACAAAATAAGTATGATCAATACAATAGGATTTGTTATTGTCAAACCAAGAGATGCGGAAAGCATGTTCCAACAAACTCCCCCTTTTGATAATAACAAATCCTCTTAGAAAGAACTAATTCAATAGATAGGAATTTGTGTTTATAATAGATAGCAAACATAGATAGCATGAAAATTAGGCAAGTTCAAATGCTCCCCCTAAATGAATTCTTCCCCTAAGTGAATGCTCCCCCTACAACAAAACTTCCTATGAACTTGACTCCCCAAAACATGTTGAATTCTTTCAAGTTATTCTCCCCCTTTTGGTATTATCAAAAGAGGGTGGAGAGGTAGTCCAACAAAAAGTGTGCAATAACTGTGTAGAGAGGGAATGATCATGATAAAGAGTGAAACGCTTACAAAAATACAATAGATAGGAGAGAGAAAACAAGGAATGTGAAGAAATAGTCATAAAGAAATCACTTGTTGGGAAAATGTATTCATGATCGAGCGTACAAGTAGTAAAGATGTGGAAAGCATGACGAAATAATTTTTTTGTTAAGTAAACATCTATATAGGAATTGTGAAGCATAGTAAATGATTAAGAATTTTAGACATAATAAAATAGATGTTGTAGCATTTTAAGTACACAAAGGATTTTGCTTTATAAACGTTTTAAGCATAAAAAGTAATGATTTCCAAGTAACCAATTTACCCAAACAATATGTCGACACCCTAGCCCCAAGTGACGGATGGGCATGAGGAGCTGCATACATGTCGTAGGTTGAGGTGTTAGTCTCATATGCAAACACTAGACAAAACTTAACCTACCACTCTTTCCCCACAGTGTCTCGCAAGGCCCCACTGGAACCCTCCCCGGTTAAGGACAAGACATGACTAGAGATAAGGTTATCTAATGTCTACAACCCTACGCCCCCGCTATGGTGAGATATGAAGTCATGAATAATAATTATTGGAAACATTTAAGCGTTTTAAATCTAATGATAGGTACATAGCCTATGGATTTTTATTTTTATTTGAATTTTTTAAATAAACAACTCACATAGTTATTTTGAAATCCATTAATGAATCAGAGTTTTAGCATTACAATATTTGTGCTAGAATAAACAATATAAATTCTACCAAACAAGTCTACCATTTGTTGAAAAAAGGAATTTTGGTATTTAAGACTTTGATATAAGCATGAAAGCGCAAG